>JAIEZT010000441.1:9186846-9476846 GCA_019594935.1 Periophthalmus modestus
ACACGCCTCAAGTTACCTGCATCAAAAGTACGCAGCACATCAAGGCTCAACAATTTGGCTAAAATAACTGTAACTGACAAGCGTTGAGATTAGATTTGAGATTTAGGCTTCAGTAAGAGGGTTGTTTTTAAATTTTTTAAAAGTCCAGGAGAATTGACAAAAAGACTGAAACCGATGAACTAATATATGAACTACGAGGTTAGCAGTTTTTAGGTAGAATAAGACTCCATGGAGAAACAGGGAGGGCATCTGACACACAGGGACATTTCACACAGATCTAAACGATGGGGTTAGCCATGTTTAGGCCGAATAAGACACGCTATTTTGTTGTTGGTGTAGGAAAAATTGCAGAGTTTGTGATTTGTTACCTGCATCCATTCAAATAGCATTTTCGATTTGATTGCGGTTAATCTCGCAGCTGTACAACATTTTTATGAAAACTGTAAATGATTACAGTCAGTTCACATTTTAAACCCATCCAGGAGTGTTAACGGTATACTGCACAACTTTTCTTTGAAAAGTACGCCAACTGCTTGTCGCCGTGGAGATATTCTTGCGTGGCTAGAGTGTTCCACAGGCATTAAACTTGTCTTTCTCTGTGAAGACAACTCTGTTTGAGCAGTAATGTAATAAGACCCCATAGAGAGGTTATAATTGACCTAATTAATTTCAATTATTTATATGGTTGGTTTAGCCCCCTGCTCTAATCTAAATCATATCATATAAGAAGACACATTATGCATTTTTGTGGCTTTAATTCCATTTTAAACATCACCTTGGGGTATGTATTTCATATTTAAATCATTTCAAACTTAAAATAATGTCTACATATGGAAAAAAAAAAAAAAAAAAAAAAAAAAAAAAAAACAAAACAAAACCACTTTGGAAACTGCACCTCCGTTGGAGCTCCCTCTGCTGTCAGCAACAGAGTTGAACAATGGGAAAATAAATAAAGCCCTTATCCCTCATGATAAATGCTATGCTAATAGAGCCATGTGAGTCCAGTGACGGTTTATGGGCTTAAAAACTGCACAGGAGAAGTTTGGACATTTACCTTTGATGCAACAAAACTGGTTATATGCAAAATGAGCTTTTTTTTGGGGAAGGGGGGGCTTAGACCAGGCAACTTTGGATTAATGGATGAATGAAACAATTGTGAATGAAACTAATCCAATTTATGGTATGTTTTTGATGAGGGGACAACTAGGTCTGTCATATAATCACTATATCCACCATCAGTATAAGTATATGAAAACTGGAACCATATGTTTTTGGACTCAATATTTATTGTGTTCCATTTTGTTTTCACTACTGGGACATATTTTGCTTTATAAGATTTGACTTGTATGTCTCATTACAGATGCAAACTAACAACTAAGTGTTTAATTGTGCTGTTTTTTTGTTTTTTTTTTATTGCAGCTCATAATTTTTAACAATGTTGTTGATTTAGAATATTTTTTGTGGTTTAAATCTACTCTCGGGTTTTTGTGCCAGTGGCAAAAACTAGTTTCGATATTATCGTTTATCATCTATATTTACTTCAGCGATATATTGAACTTAAATGCTCCAAAAAGTGAAGCTTGCATAACCTGTTTTATAAATTAATATTGTTAACTGAAAAGTTAATGGGAGTCTAGTGTGCAGCAAGTTTATTTTTTTACTTTTTTTTTGTAAAAATGTAGCATATTTGAGAGGCTTGAAAAACACATACAACTTCAAAGAAATTATTTGAATGAAACAAAAGCATCTGATGTGGTTAGGATAAAGATGTGGATCTGTAAAACGTAAAAACTGTAGTGGTTCACAGCATCATGTAGAGACAGAGACAATCAGCTGTGGTTTTATCTGGACTGTGAACTAGAGTTACATAAACCTGGAATTTCCCTTGAGTCTACATGGTTTTAGACAAGATAGTAACACAGCACGCTTGACTTAATAGTGCACTCCGCTGTGTTTGATGTTTTAGCTAAATCAAATAAATACATCACATCAGAGGTGAGTAGAGGAGCCAGAAATCTTTGCTGAAGTAAGTGTACTGTTACTTCAAAATTGTATTACTCCAGTAGAAGTGGTGGTCCAAGAAATTATTCAAGTAAAAGTAAAAACAAAAGTACTACTCAAGTAAGAGTAACTTAAAGAGTGACAGTTGGGAGATACCACCTGATTTACTATTTAAAGTTGATGTAATTGGTAGAACAAAACATTAATTAAAAATAGTTCACAAAATCTGTATTGACACAAAAATGAGCCAAACTAGAGTTGCAAGAAACGTAACAGTTCAGATCATTTCATATTGTCAACATAAAGCTCAAGTCACTTTAGACTTACTCACTCTTACTTCAATGAAAATATTAACTCAGTTAGGAGTAAAAGTATAGTACAAGTATGAAAAAGTTACTCAAGTAAATGTAACTGAGTACTACCCACCTCTACATTACATAAAGTAGAATACAAACCTAGTCTAGCTCTAACCTTCAAAACAGCAACAGCTAGTTTGAGCAAATTAGGTCCAGAACCAAGGGCTGGACTGACCTGAGAAGATATGAACGAAGTGAAGACATTTGGGAATTTGAGTCGGCATTGGAGTAAGAATTTTAAAGAGAACGTTTCAGGTTTGTTTTGTCGTCTTTAATTAAAAATGCACTACGTAACTGTTTAGGTGGGTTTGACTGGAATGTATAAAATGTATAGAATTTAACTCATGTATCACCATGGCAACAAGCAGGTTATCAGTACTACGCCAAGTTACAGGTCAGATCTGTGTAGTGTTGTCACAATACTACTAAATTTGAAACTTGCTTTCGATACTAAGGAAGAGACTCGATACTCAATACCAATTCTGATACCACAATGATCATAAAAACACTTTCTTTAGACAATATAGTGTGATTGTCCATATTAAATAGTAGTACTTTCTGCTATATTCCCATGTGGCCTTATATCTGTGTAATCCCTCAGTCGTCCAGGTAGGTTCCATAGTGGTTCATGGGTGATACAGCTCAAGATCATTCTAAACATATTCAGGAAAGGTTCATTTATGTCCTTTGAATAGGACTTTTTAGTACCGATACTCTAGTTTTGATACTAGCTTTAGTATTGATTAGTATCAGATTTTTAAAATATTTTTCACAACCCTAGTGGTGAGGCGATCCCACTCACATTTTAATTTTGGTTCCACAGTTTAAAACCATACTGTGGAGCATTCTTACAAAAAACAAGCAGGTGTCAACCCTTGCAAAAGTTACATAGCGTACCTTTCAGGAATTTTCTAAATGCGGAAAGGTAAATATACTTTGTTTGTGATTAAATTTCAATGAAGCTGTTAAGTGGACTCAAGCCCGTGCTGCCTGCCAAGAGTTTCCCATAGCGGGCGGAGGTGACGACAGGAGCAGGCGAAGCAGAGCACCAAGGTGATAAGTGCCTCGGTAAATCTCTGAGTGAAGTTTCTCAGCTGTGCCAGGGCAGCGTTAGACTGGCACTGAGCTCTGGACCCGAGGACAGCGGGCACAGTTGGGGTTGGCACAGAGCCCTGGTGTCTGTGTGTGTAAGCTCAAACCACACACCAAAACATACACTTCCACAACTAAAGAACTGTAGGTTTAGGGTTGGGTGATAACACAAAAATGTATATATCACAAGTTTATTATGTTTTTTTCCCCGTTTTCGAAATAAGACATAAATATGGCTTGTGGGTTTCATTCTTAGTTTCATGAACTTTGAATCAGTGCCAATGAAAACAAAAATAGGTCCATTTCTCATACCAAAGTCTGAACTCTGCTCCAAACAACATGCATTTCCTGACAGAGGACTGGCTCTAGACCTCTCCAGTAAAACACTGATAACTGAAGCATTTCGGTCTTGACTAAAAATTGTATAACTGTATAACATGTTCCAGGCAAGTGTCTTGTGATATTCACCTTATTCCGGACGTTTCTGTGGGCGCCGCCTTTGTCATTCGGGTTATATTATTTTGCATGGGGCTGCGGTGCTGTTTTAAAGCCTCCAGAGAATCGCTGCTCTGTTGACTTGTTGGTCACATGAACTCTGAACATTTTACACAAATTAACCTACTTTATATCAGATTTTAGCGGCAAAACTTTCCCAAATTCTCCATTGAAATGAATGAGATTCCCACTTAACAGGAACTGCTACTACAAAAAAAAGTGCATTTTAGCGCATTTATGGCAAAAGTGGGCGGGACGAATAAGGTCATGATAACACATTTTGAAGCACGCCATATTACTACAGATATACTGCAATAAACGGTAATATTGAAATGACTTTATGGCACAAAAACAATAAACCAGGAGAATGCTAGTAAAGATTTGTTTAAATACCTGAGTGATCCGATAATTAGCCATAGAAGTGACTTATATACCCCTCGACAACCCAAAATCATATTAAAACTATTTTAACCAAAATCTCTCAATTATTGCAAAGAATTTGTACACATGATAAATACTGAGCTAAAAGTATATATAGTTCCAAATTTCATATATTGAACAATAAGTTGGTAGTGATTATTGTGACAGGCCTAAAAGTCCATCACAAAATCATGCATCTTATGTGATGGACCTTCACAAATTAAATAATAACCTTTCGAGGCCATTATGCAAAATAGATAGCTTCCTCCTATGTTATTCCCTCATCAAACACATGCCTGAAGAGGTTTCAGATCCATGTTTGTTTGAGTAATTTAGTGATCTCTCGGGGGCCCTATTCAAACCCTCCTGACGGTTAGTTGTAAGATTCTATGTAAGGCTCTGCCCACAAGCCTGCAGAAACATGATTTAGGGCGACAGTCACTCAGTTGCCTCAGTCCACTGGCCCACAGGTTGGTGGTGCGATTCCAACTCCGAAAGATGAATGCTGTTGCTGTGTCCTTGGGCAAGACACTTAAACTACCTCACCCCCAGTGTCTGCGTACACTGGTGTATGAATGTGTGTGTGAATGGGTGAGTGGTTCCTTGATGTAAAGTGCTTTGAGTAGACTATAGTGCTATATAAAAATATGACCGTTTACCATTTACAAAACACACAGCAACACAGCAACTTGACAAATGTGATGTGACACACACAAACCCTGCATATTTAGGCAAAGCTCTGTTCCACCTTGTGATGTCATGTCGTAATACAAGAAGCACTCCAATGTGTTTTTAAACTCCATACACCTCCACTAGAATCATTTGGACTTTCTGCCTAAGTCCATATAACAGACTTTAATTTCCATAGACCCATCACTGTTTACCTGATAACTTCCTTCTCGAGTGTATTGACTTGATTACTATATTTGTTTTTCCTAGATCCCTTTGGGAAATCATAAAGTTTTATAACAGAGCGTCCAGGTGACCTTTAACCTCCCTGGTGTTTCGCTTTTGCTTGTAGAATCATATGATGTGTTTTACTCCCAGAGCTGACACTGAGCGGTCCCTCCGCCCACAGCCCATTATCTGTGTTTACTTTAGCCTCATAATGTCCCTGTATTTATTTAAAGCAGGGGTTCTCACAGTAGCCTTGTTTAAAACTGCTCAAGTGTGTTTGGCAGTTTGGAGGAGTTTGGTTAAAACGTCTGACTCAACGCTTTATCATTCCAAGGGCTGTTCCGGTTGATACACTGTTGTTCAAGCGACTGTCATGGATGTGGCCAGAGGAGGCCTTCAAACTTACTGGAAAGGAAGACACATTTTAAGAAGACAGTTGAGATTTTCAATGGTGTGCTTGTCATTGTTGTGTAGGGCTGCAAGATTAATCTCAAACTGAATGGACCACAGACTGTATTTATAAATGGACATAGTTAACATGCTAGCCGCCGCGTTCCAAATAAGAAGTGGTCACGGGCGCACTTCCGGCTCCATTGCTTGATAGTCGGAGTTCCAAATGTGGAACTTGGCTCCAAATTCGCCTCTATAACTGCTAGCCTCAATGAGCTTCATTTTGCTGGAGTAGAATGCTATAGGTGACGTCACACTCGCTTAGTCCATTTCACCCTATCTCTCAGGAAGCGCCCAGCCATCCTGCAGAAAAAACTCATGTTGACCTCTGTATCTTGTGCTTTCAGTCATTACCCAAAGCTCATGACCATAGGTGAGGGTGGGAACGTAGATTGTCTGGTAACTTGAGAGCTTTGCCTTTCAGCTCAGCTCCTTCTTTACTACAACAGTCTGATACAGCGGCTACATCACTGCAGACGCTTCACTGAACCTCCTGTCAATCTCACGCTCCATCGTTCCCTCACTCGGGAACAAGACCCTGAGATACTTGAACTCCTCGACTTAACGCAGGGACTCTCCGCCCATTTGAGTTAAAAGTTTTAATAAACACCCACTACTGATATCAAACTTTATATTTCTAAGTCTTTTAAATGTTAAAAAACAGTTTCCCCTCATGCACCTGTGTGTGTAGCTGCTTCTGGACAGGAGGCGCAACACTGACCCTGCTCCCACAGCCAAACACAGGTGACAGAGTCTTGGTGCGATTTTCAACATTAATCCGTTCTCTTGGCTTTCACCTTTCCACACTTGTTCACAGGTTTGTGGAGCTGTGTGCAATCAGGCAGTGGCAGCTCATGTTTACACAGTACCTGGATACAGAGTGGACGCAGTACTCCAGACCCTCACTGAGGAACAGCGAGGATAATATGCTGTCCATTTCACAAAATCAGAATCAAAGATCAGGGACTAAAACCAGTTTGAGCTGTGTATTGGACTAAACTGTACTCATTAAGAGACAGAAACAGGACAGCACAGTTACAATAGCAATTAGGGTACAGTTTGTAAAAACGAGTCTGCCAGGAGAGCTCCACAAGCCCATAATGAGGGGCTGAAGTTATCCACAATGAGCACATCTTTGAACGATGATTGTGCAAAGTGCCCATGTTTAGAAGAAGTGAAGCCAAACAGGGCAGAGTATGAGCAAAGATCACGCTGAGACTTCTTCACCTGTTTGCGGCTCAGAGCACAGCCTGTGTTCTGCCCAATGAGCCCCAGGGAGGCTTTGTCCAAGGAGGAGTCCATTCACTCCACGGGGAGAAATGTAACCTACTTCATTTGTGATTGACACGTATGAGCAGTGGAAACTTCCATCGAATAACCTGCTCAAATGGGACATGTAAAATGGCAGCATTTCAAAGTTTGACCTCCTTTATATTGACTTCTAAATCATTAAATGTCAACTTAATTTTTGGTAAAAGTAAAATCTCTAAATACATTTACATACAAATACATTTTGTTCTGGAAAATTACAACTTTAGTGACGAAATGTTACAACTTTATATCGGTAGAACCCACATAATCTTTTTTACAATGCAACACTTGTATTTCAAGAAAGTTACTTTTCCTAACCTGTTCAACCCTATTGTTGTGCAAAATGTGACGTTTGACTTCCATCTGTTGTCCAATAGGGCGTGACAGCTTAGAAAGACGTCAAAACATTTGAAAAGATGTTAACATCACAAGAGAAACAAATAGCAATAGCAAAAGCAGATGCCGCCATTTTGTCCAGAAGCTCAGATGTAAACAAACATAAGATGGCTGCACACTCGAGGATCTTTAGCCTGATAATACGCTCCATTCGCTTCTCCACAAGTTTATGGGGCATGGTCCAAGTTGCACTTCTCTTGTGTGTGAATGCTTTTGTGCTACAATGTTATTTGTCTGGTCACAGCTCCAAAACCTCAAATCATAAAGTTCCAACATGTGTGATATTTACAAAATGGTGGGTTGTGATCAATTTTACAACAGTTCATAAGAACAGACAGGCTTTCCTTTTCGTAGGTCCCTTTTTGTGTAGTTGCCAGGTGACTCAGCTTGTATCCTTGTGTATTTATTTTTATTTTGATATTCTGTTGGTTCACGTGACACTTTTGTAGTCCTCCTCTTTTATTAAAACTGACCTGAAAGCGGTTGGCACATGGTCAGTAATTGTTGCAAATTGTGAAGAGCAGAGTGCAACAGCCAAAAGACAGCTGAACTCTCACTAAATGAAACAGACGCTGCAGCTCTGAGGCTGTTATTAACTGCTTATTTTTATAGTCATTTATTTTGCATGTTTTAGGTCTTAGTCGGGTTGCGACGCAACAAAACAAAGTATCTGTCTAAATGTCTGCGGTCTTCACAGCTTGCATCATGTCTTAAAAATGCAGACGTTTTTAAATGGTTATTAGCACATTTAACTTTAGCAAGAGCTGAGCCTTGAGTGCAAACTTTTGGGGTTGGATTAGTAACTGAAAACATGAATTTATTTGATTTGATGCAGAAATATGTTGCAAAATTGAAGCAAGTAATCGACTGATATGTTTCTTTTTTCGTTTTTTTTCATGGCTGATGCCGATACCAATTGTTTAGAATCTAAGAGTAGCCAATATTTTTGGGTTATTTAGATTATTTTCCTCAAATTATGTCAGTTTAATTTACAAACATCCCCCCACAGACCTATAAGAGTATATCACATTTAGTGCTGTTAGCTCTTCATCTTAAAGAGTTAATGTAAAGCTTTGTGTGCATTTTTAGGCAGCAAATCCACCAAAACAAAAATCGCCCTGTGCTGGAGATTTAAGGCCGATAGCTAATACACTAAAAAGCCCAAATATCGGCCTGATATAGCAACTTACCCCTACTTCTATAATGTAGTATATGTATGGTGAAAATGCTTTGCAGGATTACTCAAGTATTTCCAAATTGTTGGTTTATTGTTATTATGTGATTATTCGGGTCACAATATAATCCATCGTTTAGACCTGTCACATTGGCATAATAATGAATATATCCACTTATCATTCAGTACATGACAGATGGAACTATATTTTTGGGGGGTCAATATTTATCGTAAGACTTTTCCTTTACACTAGTGGGTAATATTTGGTTAATTTTTTGTACCAAGATGTGACCTGAGCTGTAGAAGGTCGAATTATCAAATCAAATCAAATTAGTATGAATTAAAATCACAGCAATTAGCAAAATATGAAAGTTTACATAATTTGTAAAAATATTAATTTACATAATTTACTCACAAAAGATCAGTTAAACAGTTCAAACATTCAAGTCAATAAATAGATTCATGGATAGCTTTGCCATTAATTATTCATAGGTGACGTTAAAAAGATTTGCCTTTAATTTAGATTTGAAAATATTAAACCTTGTTTCAAGACGCAGATTTTCCAGTAAAGAAATTCACATTTGGGATGCACAGAAACCAAATGTGGCTTGATCGTGTTTGGTCTGAACTCAGGGAACATCCAGGAGACCCGTCCCAGTTGATCTGAGGGGTTCAGAGAGAGTTAGCAGGTCTATCAGATACTTTGGACCTCCACCATTTAGAGATTTGTGGACCAGTAAAGGAATTTTGAAGTTGATTCTGTGAGAGATTGGAAGCCGTGTGAATTATGAACTTCTGTGGTTCATTATAGACACAAACTAACGACTTATGTGTTGCATTTTGTTATTTATTTATATATATTTTTGAACAGTTTTATGTTCAGAAGACTTTTTGGAGAATAATTCTGCTTTATGGTTTGGTTTCAATATTATCGTTTACATTTACTTCAGCAATATATCACACTTCAACATTTGTTATCGTGACATAACAAAGTCACTTATTCAACTTTGTACAGCTCAAATCTATTTTTATTACAACAAAAATACCCCAAATCTCCCCATCTTTGCAAAGAAATTGTACACTCAATAAATATTGAGCCTCAACATGTAGTGTTCCAGTTTTCATGCACTGAACGATAAGTCTTTTTGTTTCTCGTGATCATAACAGTAAACACCTGAACCGCTCTAGTTCAGGAGCATTCACTGTAGCTGGTTGTTTGGCGTCTTGATGGGAAATGCCTTGGACTTGGTTCTGGGAAAACTGTGCATGTTTGAGCTGCTATTTTTACCTCCTCCTACTGGTCTTTGTTGTCCCGAACATTTGAGCTCCATGACGCCCCCCGCTGTCCCGTCTCCAGCGGCGAGCTCGCCATTGTACGCCGCTGCTCTGCCCGCCTGTCCACGTGTGAGGTCATCGTGCATGCCTCCTTCAGAACTCTGTCTCCTGCCATTTCCTGTTTCCTGTAGGCCCGCCCCCTGTGCTTCCCGTTCCTGTGCTACCGTCATGGCCACGCTCCAGGGACCTTCGTATCACCTGGCACGACTCCAGCTGGATCTTTACACTGTTGTTCATCTTGAGTTTCTACACACGCCAATGTTTTTTTCATGTTCTTTGTCTATACGAGATCTGAAAATGTAATATGTGGCGTAGCTAATTGGCACCATGAATCTTTGGGAGTGATTTGCATGCATGATTTGAATCATTTCCAGTCCAAATTTTATTCTGCTGTAGCCTCGAAAACATCTATCTATTTTGTCGTGTGTAAAAATTACTGGATGGTTCTCTTTGTGTGGCAACGTTTTCAATTTCAAATATGTGTGAGTGTAATAAATATACTTAATCCCTTCTTGAACAAATCTATTCAGCGATATTTTCATTAACATTAAGTGGAGAAAATGGCATCGTAAGATATGTGATCTTGTGGAGGAATTTTGTTACTTGCAGTAAATGTGTAACTGCATTTTTTCAGACAGATGTTATAGCATCGTCTCGTTCTACTTTTACATTCACCTCACCTGAACCACGGCGTCATCACTGTAGGATTGCATCGTTATCTTGACCCTAAACAAACAAAAAGTAAAAATAGCACATACCATTAAATAGGCTCAAAATGAGATAAGGAGAATATATATTTTGAATTGAAAACACTCCTAATGTTTATATATCAGCAAGTTTCTGATTGGTCTAACAGGTAACCACACTTAACCTCTGCCTCTGCAGCCAGGTGTCTCTGATTACAAATGCCAGGGCAGTGCTGAGTGATGTCACCAAGTGCTTGAAATTGCAGTGGCCACTGGAGGCAGCACACTCCCATTTTGACATGTTTTTAACTAGAAAAGTGCAAATGTGTAGCCTTGCCAGCAAAATGAATTCTCACAATTTTTATGTGAGTTCACAAACTCTTGAGAATCTGCGTTTGCATGTGAAAGGAAACTGACCAATCACAGAGCAGCACTGTGTTCTGTGCAGAAGCCAGCGCCGAACGAACCAAAACAAACATGGCGACGCCAACTAGTCCAATGAGGTTCATCTGGTCTTTCATTAATGGAGGCAGGACGAGGGCGCCATCGCAGTCATGTGCCCACAGGACTATAAACCAGGACGATGGGGCTTTTTTACTCTCACCATAGTCTGTATAAAGAAGTGGACTAAGTGAGTGCGATGTCACCCATAGTGTTCGGCTCCAGTCAAATGAAGCTCATCGAGGCTTCATTTGAGTTCTAACCGCGAGTATCATAGCAACCAAAGAGCCAATCCGGAGCAAGGGTGTGCAACATCCCTTCTGGCCCGCATTGCTGGTTTAGCAGGGAGCAGGTACTTAGCAGCGCTGTCAATCAAACCTGTTGTTAACACTAGCAAGAGTGACCTCGGTAAAAGAAGGCGCTTAATTGGTCCATACTCACTTTCTATTCGGAATGCGGCGGCTCGCAGTTTAGCTATGTCCATCCAGTCTATGACTCTCACACACCTGGAATACTGTCCTGAAGAAGTCGAACTGCAGATGGCGCTGTCGTCCTGCCTCCACTAGTAGGAAGACAGCGTCAAAATCTATTTAAATCATCTGACCGGTTATGTCATAGCAACATCATGTGACCAAAGGAATCTTTAAAATAAATCGTTTGACTAGTTGAATAATTGGAAATAAATATCGCTGACCAGACAACTACTAAAATGATCTCTTTTTCGATTTATGTTGGCCGTGTTCCAAGTGCGTCTGAATTCTCACTGATGGAGCCGGTTCTTGTTGTTCTGGTTCATTGCTCAGACAGGACAGTGTAGAAAACCTCAGACAAAACTCACATTCTAACAGCACCTCTAATCCAGTGTCCAGTTCGCCTCTGTCACTCCAGGCCCAGAGCTGGTGAATACTGATGAATGAGGTCTTTCTCTCCCTCGTCACACTATCGCTGGGGATTAAAAGAGCAGTGTCTTCGTGAAGCACAGAGGTGACTTCTGCAGGATACAGCCTCAGCACAGCGTCTTAAAGTGGACCACACAGTTATTTTTTTCTGTTTCATTTTATGCATCTTCATTTCTACAGGGAGAGCCCATGAAAGTACCAGATACTTTTTTCTTGAGAGCCTTGTTAAAAATCAGACCAATATAAACAAAACAAACAAAACACCTAACTGCATAGGTCCGTTTAAAACTTTAAAAACAGTAGCAGGTGTGAGTATAAATGTTTATCACCAGATTATTAGTGGCAACAGTCTATTTCAATTTTGTTTCCCATTCTATTTCCAGTATTGAATGTAGTAAATGTTGTATTAAAAGTTCTCAGATCAAAGTTCAACACACAAGTGAGATACTGAGTCAGTTTATCGTCATAGTCCCTTATAAATAGATTTTATACAGTGTTGGACTCTTCTGACAGATAGCGATGGCCAACCTACTTTGAGTGAACAGTGATGGGTTTAAATTCATCACCTGTTATGAAACAAAGGGATGAGTGAAAGAGTGAATTTGAAGGTTTAAAGTAGAGGCTGAAGTCTGTATGTGGATTACATCTCCATAATCCAGTACAGAAACAAAGGCTGCTTCAGCTATTTCTTTTCTGTAATTCAATGGCAGACAGGATTTGTTTCAGTTTGATTTTAAGCTGTTACATAATTCAGACTTTTTTTTTTTTTTTTTTAAGGAGAAGTTTTCATGAAACAAAAAGCCAAGATATTTAGAAGTGGTGACTATTTCAATCGATGGACCATTTAATGTATAAAGATTTGAAGCCTGCACATCACAGATTTTTTTTTTTTTTTAGAATATATACTTTTACTTGTTATTAGCATTCAATGATAATTTAATATTTTTGAGGGCATTTTGTATTTCATTAAAATCTTGCTGCAGTTTTAAAATCGCCTGATCAGCAGAGGGAGCACTTCAGTCAATATACACTGCTGAACAAGAACATATTAATTACATTCATTACAATTTAGGAACCCGCGCTCTTACTGTTTACAGTTTAAACATTATACAATCCCAATTGAACCTGGTTTGCCAGATAGAGGACATACCCACGAACCTACAGAATTCACTCACTGAGCTGCAGAGGCTGCACTAGCACTGAGTCATGATTGGTTGCAGGTGCTGGGGTTTTAAGCAGTGACCATTCAGATCAGAGAGAGGCATTTTAGATTTAAACCAACTGGATTAAATGAGAGCCATGTGAGGCTCTTTCTGCTTTTGATTGGATAATCGTCTTGAAACAAAACAACAAATTATAACATAAACAACTTGTCCATCATGCCCAATGTTTTTGTAACTAAGAATAAATCAACAGTAGAATTGTTATCAGTAAAAGTTATATTAGATGTGAACATGTTTACCTTGTATCTGGGGTTAGTTCATGCTTTTGGAATTTAAAATCAAAATCTTACATACGGTTCCTTTAAAGCTACCATCTGTAATTAGACTGGTCGACCCGGGCTTGTTGTATTCTCACATATCACCACTAGATGCTATCTACATTACGTCTGTCTGTTAGTGTTCTTGTTCTTTGACATAACAGAAGAAGACCAGAGAGCACAGATGAGCCTGAGCAAAGGCCAGGTGAGGGGAGAGAGTGTTCACATCAAATAAACTTCCTGATGGTAGCTTTAAATTCCCATGTTCAGTTTTGTTTGTTTCCTTGCTCATTTTTTCCCAGGCCTTTTGACTAGAGGTAGAATCCACAACAGTTCAATGGTTATGCAATATTCACACAGTGCTGTTTTTGTGTGTTCTGTTCTGTTTTGTTCATGGTAGAGCATCAGGCAGGATCTGTGTGCAGTTGAGTTCTGTGTACTGCTGAGGAAGAGTTTCATATCTGATCTCTACAGCCATCGTGGTCTTCTGCAGCACAGTGTAGTTAGCCAAACTTGATAACTTCAGATTTTTGCATTTTACATGGCCTGCTTTGAACTTGTCTGAAAAACAGCGTCTTGCCTTCACATGTTTAACCCATAGCAACAGGCACTCAAAATGAATCAAAGATGTACAGGAATAACATAAAAAAACACAAACAGATGACAGCTCAGATAGGACCAAACACCTGGTGCCATGATGACAAAGTGCACCACATTTTGAAGTGTTGTTGATGAATCTGATGCATATTGTTGATGGGGCTTGAGGTCTGAAACGTTTCCAGACTCAAACAGTAAAAACACAACAGGTCAAATCCTCTTGTTAAAGTAGTCCTCCTAACTGAGGATCTGGAGAAGGATCCCACTGCTCCTGGTTTAACCCAGTAGCTTTGAAGGATGGGTCAAATTCAGAGTACATTTCCTTATGGGGACAATGGAGTTGAGTGTGGAGGCTGCATCTTCTCCCTGTGTAGTTTGCAGTGGTTCAAAGTTATTCCTCACTTGCCTTATGCATTCTGAGCATCCTAATGATTCACAGTAATGAGTTTATAAGAGCTTTTCACAACTCTAAGAGACCAGAACAGAGATTAGCCATCACGATAAAGCCAACAACAACTACCATGCTAACTGCGTACTTCCCAATTATCAGACAATAACAATTAGATGCAGACTGTACACAGCAGACCCTCATCAAAAACATGCCTGAAGAGGTTTTATATGTCATCCATGCATGTTTGACTAATCTAGCGATCTCTCCCCATTCAGACCCTTCTTAGTGTTAACAGTACAATCTTATCCAAAGCTTTGCCCACATGACAGTTCTCAATAAATATACGAAAACATGTTCAAAACAGTACACTACAACATGATAAACCTGATGTGATGTGCAGTAGTTTCATTAGTAGGACGCATGCTGATTGTGTTGTGATGGCGCTCTGAAGGGGGAGTGACTTAATGCAGAGAGCAAAGGGAGGGGAGACTCAAACCAAATCAAACTGCCTTGTAAAACATGTTATGTTGTTTGAGCAAATATATAATTTTCAAAAAACTTAAATATAACTTTAAATATGTGTTAGCATTAAAAGTGTAATACCGCCTCTTTAAGTACAAATATTTTTCATGCATCACATATGTTTGTCCAGTTTGCAGGTGGGCACTGTTGCTTCATATTTTGTCCCTGTTCTGGTCAGCCTTCCCCGTCCTGTCTGATCCAGCCTCTGCGTGGGCCCCCAATGTGTATGTGTGTGCGTGTGTCTGTGTGTGCTCAGCTCTTTGATGCCTATCAGAATCATCAGCCATCTCCTGCCTGACTGTTCCCTGATTGAGGCCGGGCCTGTCTGGGAGCGGTGTGTTTGGCTGTGTACTCCCTGTTCCTCACACACGCACACACACGTTGGCTTTACTGCATTGACATCCATTCATTTTGTGGAGACTCATCCTAACCTTCTAGTAACTACTTGACCAACCTTAAAATCGACTTTTTGGAGATTTCTACCAGTTATAACTTTGTTCCCTCATCAAAAACATGCCTGAAGGTGTTTTAGATGTCATCCATGCATGTTTGAGTAATCTAGTAATCTCTTCCAGGCCCTCTTCGTACATCCTTACACTTAGCAGTAGAGCAGTAATCGATGACGCATTTGAGGCGCATCGATGCATCGCTTTTAGAGCCTTTAATTAATATGGCAGATACATGCACTCTCCGAACAACTACGTATTTCCACACTTAACACAGCAGTGCCCGTGCGAGACACACACACACGATCGTCATCAGAGTTTTCAGATCAGTGATAATGTTACAGTGTGGCTGAATAGAAAGTGAAACAAGAAAGCGCTCCTTGTTTTGAAACGCAAGGCAAACTTCACAGCGCAGCATCTGCTTTACACATAAAACTTAAATGATCCTTTAGGGAAACTCCATTTCTCAGCAGAGCTACACATGCAGGTGCCGTTAATGCTGACGCACACGGCACTGCGGACGGTATAGGTACACACACGCCACCATTTACGACCAATAAACAGAACAGAAAAGAATGATACATAACAGTACACTACAACTTCACAAACCTGACTAATTTAATAAAATACCAATATAGCACTTTCAAAACAATAAAAAGTAACAAGGTGATCTAAATATGTTATGTGTCAACACATAATATTCTATAGAAGTGTAATACTAGGCCAGTCATGTCACTCATTTTGAAGTTTGATAAATCACTGAAGTAAGGATAAACTATAATATTGAAATTCATTCATGCTACTGACACAACAACCCAAGAGCAGATTTAAACCACAAAAAATATTTTAAATGTACAATATTGTTAAAAATCATGAGCCACAATAAATAAACAGCAGAATTAAACCCTTTAGTCATTAGTTTGCATCTGTGATAAGTTATACAAGTTAATTATTCAACCTTCTGTGGCTTAAATCTCATCATATAGCCAAAAATAACCAAAAATGTCCCAGTAGTCCAAAGAAAAAGTTCCCACGATAAATATTGACCCCTAAAATATATAGTTCCAGATTTCATATATTGAGCAATAAGTTGATATAGTCCGGGGGTCGGCAACCCGCGGCTCTGGAGCCGCATGCGGGTCTTTCAGCCTTATACTGCGGCTCCGCGGCTTGGGAAAATAAATTATAAGTATTTAATTGAAGTGCGTTTTATTTGTGTTAATTCTTTTTTTTAATTGTAGTTTAAATTGGAAACTTATTGTAATGTTGAAATATCAAAATAACGGACGGTGCATTTGGTGAATTGGGACACGGCCACGGATTTCATAAACCACTTGTCCCCAACCATCGGGCTGGGGACCGGTTCCGGTCCGTTACGCATTTGCTACAGTAACAGTAAAAAAAACCCACTGTAAATTAATCTGCAACTACATCTTCTCCGACATAACTTTCTTCTGTCCCTCATGACACATAAGTTTGTCCGTAGATATATTATCTAAATCCTGATAGGAAATGGCCTCATAAATCGATTTGATATAAGTCGAGTTTATTATCTCTGTGCTGGTCTGCTCTTGTCCTACGTGATGACGTATCACGTATCATCAGACATGTCGCCCAAAAGTAGAGCCACAAGCTCGTGAAAATGAGACAAACACAAAAGACCTCCAAGAAAAAGAAAGCTAAATTTAACAGACAACACCATGAGTCCTACTTAAAATACGGCTTTGTTGCTACAGATGACTCTCACGCGCCAAGTCCGCTCTGTGTAATATGCGGGAAAAGCGAACGAGGCAATGAAACATTCAAAACTCCTTTGGTTCACGGAGACTAAGTGCCTGGATTAAAAGATAAGACTTTTTTGAAAGAAATTACGGAGAGGACTGGACATAAACACAATGCGGGTGTCACTGTCTCCTGTAACTCCTCGATGGGACCAGCTCATCACAAAGAAACAAGTGCAGGGCTCCCACTGATTCAGTGGTTATGGTTGTTGTTGTATTGTATTTTTTATAAAAATGTTGGGGAACCCTGTCATAAACACACTATAGTTGTTTACGCAAAGCGTAAGATTAAAAAAAACAAAAACAAACAATATATTATTATGTCATTTTAGACATAAAAAAATATTTGCGGCTCCCAGAGCTTTTTTTTCCGTGGAAACTGGGCACAAATGGCTCTTTGGGTGTTAAAGGTTGCCGACCCCTGGTCTATATCATGATAGGCCTAATAATACCCCACAATGTGAGAAATACGTGCCCCCACACACACCAGCGCTGTATTGTTGTGGTGTGTTTGTGTTGAGGAAGGGAGAGCGTAAGCACCCAAAGCTGTGCGCGTCCTGTGTGTACGCTCCTGTTCTGACCCAAAACTGCACAAAAATCAGGAAATAACAAACACCCACATATCTCAACTCATTAAACACAATCAGGAACCAAATACTCAAGTAAGAGTAATGGTACTTAAAAATACTATTCATCAAGTATAATGCAAAGGTCTTAAGGAAGAGTAAAATGTAGTCCTGTCACGATAACACATTTTGAAAAACGATAAATCGCTACCGAGAAATGTCATGGCAACCAAAGAGCCAATTAGGAGCGAGGCTGTTGAAGTTAACGGCCCTTCACACCCACACTGCTGGTTTAGGAGGGAGCGGGCACTTAGCAACACTGTCAGTCAAACTTGTTGCTAACGCTAGCGAGAGCAACCTCAGGGAAAGAAGGCGCCTGATTTGTCTGTTATTAATGTTCATATGTTGATTTATGGACACAATAGTGAAATAAAACCCTAAGATCATGTAGAGCGGGTTAATACGGACATTTTAAGACCAAAATAACGAGTCTGACAGCAGCAGTTACAGAGAGAGGGTCCAAAGTTTTAGAATGTAAAGTGAATTGGAGCTAGAGTCGAAGGAGGCTGAAGCGCGGCCATGCTCACTTCCTGTTTGGAACAGGAAGTGAGCATGGACATAGCATCTGATTTATGATTTGCAGTTAAAGTACATGGAAGAAAAAAAAAACATGAAATAATGCTCTAGATCTGACATTCAAATCTGGAAACAAATTTGAAATAAACCAGATCATATCTGAAGGAACTGTGCTGTGTGTTCAAATCATTTCATATTGTCGACATGAAACTTTTGTCACTTTTAGACTTACTCACAATGGGAAGAGGAGACAAAACCCTGGGTAAGTGTGTTACACTGTCAAATATGTTACTCAAGCAGGACTAAAGGTAAGGTGAGGTGACTGAAAAGTACTCTGAGAAACACACATTTTTCAAAAGGTAAATACATTTCGTTTGGCCAAAATTGACAGAATTCTTTTGCTGTTTATCCTCCTGGACGAATGAGGCATCACACTGACGCTGAAAATAATTATCACCAAAGTAAAGTTAAACATTTCATAATGGATCCTAGCAGATACTAGAATGCATATGGATTCTCGTCAGACTGAGCCGATGCTGTGCGAATGTGTGTGTTTCGTGTAAGCACCTTTGCTGTGTTATCACAAAAGCTCGTCAGATAGCGGAAACAGTGTGTGTGTGTGTGTCTGTGTGCATGTGTGTGTGTTTGTTACAAACAAGTCTGACGTTCATCCATTTCCCCACCACTTTGTAGAGCATCAAGATTAATCAGAATCAAACTGAAATCTCCTTTTGAAGTGGCACAATTAGCAGATCACAAAAATATCTGTCTTATTCTGCATTCTGCCAGGTCATATAAGAGAGAACAAGATAAGACGCAAGAGATTTTCATATTACTAATGACTAAATAGTTCAATGCAGTTCATATTTTCAAACTCACCATTTTTGATTTATTACTTTATATTTTTGCTGTCACTGTAGAACTGCTTCTTAAGAAATGGAACTTGCCAGAAACTATCTTCTTTTTTTGTGCAATCAAACTGTAAAACATGGGGGAAAGATTTCTCAAGAACATTTGTCTCATGAGTGAATCATCTCCTGTCAACTTTGTGAGATCCAGTGTCATGAGTCCCATCAGTTGTTTTATATTGTTCTAGTTCAAAAGGTAGATATGTTTTGCCTGCATATTTTTATTCTTCTGCTGTTATTGTACTTTGCATTGCAACACTGGAAGATCCTCATTGTGGAACAACTTAATTAGGCAGAGAACAACTGGACTTATGTACTTTTAAAGGTCCTATATTACTCAAAATCAACTCTTATGAGCTTTAAGTCATGTTATAATGTCGTTACCTCCTCAAAAACATACCTGGAGTTGTGTTTTGTTTTATTCACACATTTGACTAATCCTTTATTATTAGTCTGTCCAGGCCTGTCCTAACTTTCAGGGGGCCCTAAGCTGAATTTGTCTCCTGGGCCCCCGGCAGCGGATGTACTTGGCTCAGCTATTGGTGATTCACATTTAAAAACATTATGACTATGCTCTCACCACCTCGGCCAATTGCGTTTGTATTTATTATATGACCAACATCAGACTGAAAACAACTACTACAGCCACAAGAACAGTAGATAAACATGTAAGAACATTTTAGAAATTCTTTGAATTTCCCAGTTTCTGATGGATTTTAAGGTGTTCCATGTGGTTACAGTGGGCTTACATTTACATTATAAAATGCAGAGGTGGGTGAGGCAAAAGCCAAAAGTAATAGTACACGCCAAAATAATAATGGCTACTCATGTAGAAGTTCTTCAACCAAAACCTTTACTCAAGTAAAAGTATCAGATGTTAGAAAACTATTACAGGTTACCCAAGTAAATGTAGCCTACAAGAGTAACTGAGTACTATCCACCTCTGACAAAAAATTACAAAAAAAACTTCCTATTACCACATGACAAGGTGGAGCAGGGTGTTTTCAGAAGAACTTAATCTAAAATATGCAGGGTTTGTGTTTTAAACATGTGTGAATGAAACAAAACAACTGATGAGGAAACAACATTATAACATAGATAAGAAAATATCATAATATATTACTAAGTATAGATGTATTGTAGGCTGGTGGACAGGGGACGCCCTAAATCTGCAGTTACTCAGGCAAGAATTAAACAAAACACAACTCCAGGTGTGGTTTTATGACATGGTTCTTCAATCATTGCCAGCAAGTTAATTTGTAAAGTCTATAAAGTGCTTCCAGTTTATTTCCTTGGCATGGTCCTGAGGCAGAGCTACAGATGTTTCCACCAGAATCCAAATTTGAATAGGCACAATGGCTGCAATTTGTGAAGTACCATCACCTCCAAAAACAACAATATCTTAGTCTTATTCTGCATAAAAACTGTTAACCATGTAGATCAGATCTGTGCAAAACATGAGACCTTATTCTGAATACAAACTGCCCTGTTCTGAAATGTGATTTTTGTGTTTGTCAGTTCATATTTCAGTCTACTGGACGTGCTTAAAATCTGAACTTTGAACAGAACACTTTTATTAAAACATATATCAAAAATGTTATCGTATTGCTTGTGAGAGCTTTCAGCCCTAGTCCTGATTCATTAAAGGTCCTGAATAAAATGTAAACGTAACATCAGGACACCGTTGTAATGAATGACATTTGACCACAGCAAAGCTTAGAATGAGTGATGAGTGACTTATGGACTTACAAACAGTGCAGGAGTAGACATGGGACCAAACTGAAATGTTGTGTCACGATTATCAGGCAGAAAATTATCAAATATAAGAAATAGCAATTACATCATAATAGTGCTTCCGGCTCCATTGACGATGGCTCCAATTCACTTTACACTGGAAAACTTTCGCCCTCATTTCTCATTGGAACAGGGACATATACGACATAGCTACACTTTCAATGATTCAGTTTCCATACGACTAAAGCTGGGGAAAAATAACTGATGACTTCTCTGGCTTGCTTTCACATCAAGATTCAGTGAGACAGACGTTTTGTGCTGTGGACATTTAAAAAGTCCGTACCTGATTTCAAACCACGAGTGAGGAACAGGTCAGGGAGCTTTCACACCTACACCATTTGCCACACTTTAAGCGGACTCGAGCTCAGAACACCTGCAAGTCCGGTCTGCTTGGGCTGGTGTTTCAAGCAGACACCAGTGCTCAGACTTTTTGATCCAAGCAAGCCTCCGTAGCGCGCTGTACATGAACAAAGTAAACCTCAGAATGATGATCAAAATGGGAGAAATAGGCCGTGATGAGGCTTATAGTGAGGAGGAAATGAATGGTCACTGTTATTTCATCTCACAGTTTCTGGGGCTGATCACAAAAACAGTGGAGTTGACTCTAATGAGTTCCAGTGGCTTGTAAAGTAAAAAGCTGTGACTGATCCTCACGTCATGTACTTGTATTTGTTCAGGTGTAACGCTCTCGTGGCCTGTACAGTCATGTGTTACCTTGATCTGTCTTTATTATCAGGACAGGTGTAATAAAGTTGCCATAACTCCATGCTATGTTCACCTTCTCGTATCCTGCAGCAGCCAGATCTCTAAAACAAACGTTCTCCTGCTCATCAGCGCCCTCCCACAATGGCCCAGTGACCAGAAATCCAAACATCGCGAAAATCTGATGCAGTTTAACTTTTGTTGACGAGTAACACATGGGTAGGGACTGTCGTCTGGCCAATGGGCGAATATGGTTTCTACTTTGTCATTTCCTGCACTATTTGCGATGCAGCAAATAGTGCAGGAAATGACAACAAAGTAGAAGCCATGTTCGCCCATTCTGTTTTCTCTTGGTTCGGTTAGTTTGCACTGAAGTGTGGTGAGAACGTGATCCGCACCAAATGGAAACGGCAACAAGCTTTTTACTTTAGTCCCCAGTCGTTTTTGGTGTTTTTAATGAGCAAACGACATTTCAGCAGATAAGAAAATGGCATAATATGGGACCTTTAAAACATGAGTCAAACCATTATGATCATTAAAGCGTTGCCCCGTGGTCCTCTGCTGGTATCTGTGTATCCTACCCACATGTACTATCAGGTGTCCTCCAGGCATTCAGTCCATCCCAAAACTCTTAGAACAAGGAAGAGGTTTGTTTAGGAGCAAGATGTGGGTGGTTAAGGTCACTTCTGCCTTTGACAGTCTGAGGTTTTACAGATTTCTGATTTTATACTTAAATATTTGACCCATTCCAAGTCTTCTGTTGGAATGAAGAGCTCACCCTAGTCATCAGCTCCAGGGCAGAGTATGACCAGCTTTAGACTTTAAAGGGCCCGTATCAGGCTGTTTTCTGTTTTCTCTGTTATACTAATGTTTCCTCATCACAAACAGACCTGGAGGTGTGTTTTGTTTAACACACAAACCCTGTATATTTAGGCTGAGTTCTTCTCTCAAACAGAAAAAAAAAAACTGCTCCACATTGTGATGTCTTGTGTTAATACAGCAAGTGCTCCACTGTGTTTTTAAACTCCAGACACCTTCACTAGAATCATTTTGATGATTTCAGATCTGGAATTGCATATCTCTACTGAAGAAAAAGTAAAAGATAGCTGTTTAGAGCATTTTGAGCTTTGGAGATGTAGGCAGATTACCACAATATTGATAAATCAGTTAACAAAATTAAATTAACATGTGTTAATGAAACATGGCTTAAAGCTTACAAGAGTCCATTTTGCAAAATATAGAAACTTTAATTGATAATCTTTTCACTGAAAATATCTTGAGTTAATTTAGTTTCAGATTCTTTGTAGTTTGTCTAGTTTTACTCAAGAGAAATATCAAGCTTATTTTGTTGACTAAATCCATATTAGGACTTAATTCTCCAACAGAGGGCGCTATTTTGTTTGGACCAACCTGCCTTAAGAATGTGCCTAAAGCTTTATCTGAACAGTATTACAAAGAGGACAATGCACAAAATGTGACCACACTGCTCTCTTATCCAGGCTGTAGTAAAACAAGGTCATGGATGAGTTTGTACTAAATTTGGGAAAAGTAATAAAAATAAAAAAATTGCTCTGTAGTCTAAACAGCAACAAAGGTATGGGTCATGAAAAAGCCCGTATTGATCGAGCTCTGATAAATGAAAAATCTGTTGTTTTTTCTCTCGATCCAAACAAAATATTAAACAAAAATATGAACATTAAGTTATAGTTTTAGTAAATGAAAATATGTTTCTGTATTGCACTATTCCACCTTTAAGTCATTCAAAGCGCTTTACATCAAGGAACCACTCACCCATTCACACACACACGTTCATACACCAGTGTACGCAGACACCGGGGATGAGGTGGGTTAAGTGTCTTGCACAATGACACCTTTCATCTGTGGGAGCTGAAATTGCACCACCGACCTGTGGGTCAGTGGATTTGACTGCTCAACCAATGATTTTTATGTCAAGAGCAGGATTTGAACTGGCAACCTTCGGATTGGACCAACTGAGCTACTGTTGCAATAAATGTACTTTTTGTCACTGTGATTACTTGTTTTTTAGTTTTTATCTAGTTTTTCCAGCAAAAATATGGTAATAACCAAACTATGATGATATGTTTTAGTTCACAAAACACCCAAAATGACCTGTCTCATTATCACAGTGAACCGTGAGCACCCGGGCATAGAACCTGTTTGTGTGAGTGTGGCATGTCCTCAAGCTGCTCTTCTCAAACATCTCAAAGAGGAACAGAGGTCTGTCATGACTGCAACAGAACAAATACCTTTATCTCCTGTGCTGACAATGCCAGTCTAAATGTTCTATAGGATGAGACAAGATCTCACGACACAAGATCTTGCAAGATAAAATTGCCACAAGACTTGAGAATGAGATTTTTTGTTTTTTTTGTATGTTTACATTCATCTTGGACAAAAATAGCTTAAAGAGGGGGTATTTTACTTCTATGGGGTATTAACTGTAACACATAAAATATTTAGATAACACTGTTACCTTTTATTGTTTTTAAAAATGCTATATTCACCCAAAACAATGTATGAACGTGTTTTGTAAGTTTTATTTTCATTTTGGACTCTCTAAATGGTCCCTCCCTTTGCTCCTCATGCTAAGTCACTTCCCCTTCAGAACACAACATAATCAGCATGATGAAATTACTGCACATCACATCAGGTTAGTGAATTTGCTGTGTACAGTTTTGTGTCATGTTTTTGTATACTTATGGAGCTAAATTAATCAAGAGCTATGAAATAAATGCTGACTTTACAAATTAGAGTCAGAGTGAGAGGTCTGTGCATTTATGATTCTTTACAAAGTTCGCAAGAGTAAGTACTTTCAGTTCTAGTTGATCTTTGACGTCTTTCGCACAGTCTCAACCATGTAACTAAACACGGTGTGGAGGATGTGGAGGTCAGAGGATGCTGATCTTTAAAGGTAAATACAGCGTCCCATTCACAAAGAGATGAAAAAGTCAGATATGAGGTAAACGTGTTCAAATCCTGTTGGTTTAAAGAGAGTTATTGACAGTTTCCGTCATAGTTGATTTTAAAGCAAACACAAAGTCCATGGCAGCAGCTGTAGATATGAGTGGTCAGTGTGGACAGAGGTCAGGAGGTCTGGCTTATCATGCGAATGACCTCTGACCTGGGTCTGTAGACTGCAGTGTGTGTGCGTACCACAGACTGTGTAAAAAAGTGAACTAAGGGAGTGTGACGTCACTCATAGCCTTCGGCTCCAGTCAAAGCTCATCGAGGCTAACAGTTAAAGGGGCAAATTTGGAGTCGAGGTCCATATTTGGAATTCCGACCGCGAGTATCATAGCAACAAAGAGCCAATCCGGAGCGAGCGTGAAGTTAACGCTCCTTCCTGCCCTCAACTCTGGGTTAGCAGGGAGCGGGCTCTTAGCAACGTTGTCAATTGTCAATTAAACCTGTTGTTAATGCAAGTGGGAGCGACCTCAGGAAAGAAGGTGCCGATTAGTCTGTTATTAATGTTCATATCTTGATTTACAAATTTACATTTGACAAAATAGCTAAATAAAAACACCAGGATAATGTTTCGCGGGTTAATATGAACATTTTAAGACCAAAATACCAAGGCTCACAGCAGTTACAGAGAGAGGGGGAACTGTTTTTCAATATAAAGTGAATTGGAGCCAGAGTCAATGGAGCCGGATGCGTGACGATGTTTGCTTCCTATTTGAAACGCGGCGGCTAGCAGGTTAGCTATGTCAATTTCTATATACAGTCTATGATGTGTGTGCATGTGTGTGCGTGTGTGTATAGGGCTCAGGGTCACTGGGTTGGTCACTGGCTTGTTTTGTGAGCATTTGAACAGCAGAAGATATAATCAATAGTAATCCAATAACATTACAGTAATACAAAAATAATGCAATTTCAGGACAAATTTTGGTTAAGAGAAAGACGGTAACAACAAAGCCAACTGGAGTGAGTCTGAACTTCGAAGGGTATATCCCTTTGATGTAAACAGTGGTACCAGCTACATTAGCTGTTCGAATAACTGTCAGTATTTATGATTGCATGATACAAATTTGTATATATGTAAATTAAGGGTGGGACTAGGAACTGGTGTATGAATGTGTGTGTGAATGGGTGAGTGGCTTTGAGCGACTTGAAGCTGAAAAAGAGTTACGTAAAAAAGGGACCATTTACCATCAGATATCTGTGCCGATTTTGACAATTTTGAGGGAATTGATATCAGTTCAGACTTGTCTGGACACGTTTCATGCTGTTAAAATGAATCAGCCTGTAAGATCTGAAACACCTGCCCTAGACCCGGCCATAGAGACACAACAGTCTGCCACAGAGGGCAATGAGTTCACTCTGCCCAATCATGTGAACGGATCGGAGCCCCATTTCAGAGCCGCTCGTGAGATCAACCAGACCATCACAGGCACACAAAAACTGGACAAACAAAACAATAAAAGAACAGCAGGCTTGGGAATAGACCTGTCACTATAATCACTACATCCATTTACCATTCTACATATGAAAGCTGGAACTATAACTTTTGGGGTCAAATATTTATCATGTTACATTTTCTTTGCACTACTGGGACATTTTTTGTTATATTTTGGTTGTACGATAAGATCTAAGCCGTAAAAGGTTGAATTAATAACTTGTGTGACTTTTTTGTGTCGGTGGTATAAATTAGTTCGGGATGGCAGTAGTGCAGTTGGTAGAGCGTTTCTCCACTGACCTGAAGGTTGGCGGTCCGAATCCTGTTCTCAACGTAAACCTCATTGGTGGAGCGGTCAGATCCACTGACCCACAGGTCGGCGGTGTGGTTCCATCTCCCACAGATGAATGCTGTTGTTGTGTTGGGCAAGACAATTTAACCCACCTCGTCCCCAGTTTCTGCGTGTGAATGGGTGAGTGGTTTCTTGATGTGAAGTGCTTTGAACCTTGAAGGTGGAAAAGCTCCATATAAAAATGTGACCATTTATCATTTAGTTTCAATATTATCGTTTATCATCTATAGTTACTTCGGTAATAAATCACACTTCAAAATCTGTTATCATGACAGGCTTAGTTGGGATTTACACATTATCACCAAAAAGTAAATATGGAGTGCCAAGGTAGTTACATTTACTTTACTCACCATAAGCCAGGGGTGTCAAACTCATTTTCACCGAGGGCCACATCAGCAAAATGGTTGCCCTTAAAGGGCCAGATGTAAATGTTAGACAGTATAAATGTAACTATATGTAACCACATGTAAAGTAAAATAAATGCAACTTCTTTTTTAACTTGTTTAATTTATTACTTATTCAAGTTACAACTATTGCATACGCATTTGCATAAAAGTAAAAAAAAAAAATGGCTGTGCATATCTCCTGATAAACTGATATTTTAGGACAGTCATACCTTTTAATTTACCTTGTCACGGCCACATAGAATGACATGGCGGGTCACATTTGGCCCACGAGCCTTGAGTTTGACACATGTGCCATAAGCCATTTAACACTCAAAATCTTAATCCGATATACTCCTTCACCTATGTACTTTTACTACTGTGTGTTTCACAACAATAAAGCACATACAAAATGAACAATATGCTTTTATTTTAGTCAATTAGTTTTATTAATTTTTTCCTCAAATGTTACATAATGAGATTTAAACAAAACTGTCATGAAACATTACTAAAATAATATAGGAGAAGTTCTTAAGGCTCACAATACTGTCAGAATAGACAGTAGTACAGCTGCATCAGACAAAGAACTACTGTCACATGTATTCTACTCTCTATGGACAGGCCTCATGTACCTCATGCACTAGCACTGATTCATGACTTGCTGCAGGCTTTGGGTATTGACCATCAAGGGCAGCGCCAGGGGAGGGGCTTGTGGCCATAGCCTTCCCTAGAATGGGAACTATCATAGCACATTCATTCTTGACTCAAAATGTTGTTCGAAATGAGACTCCAATCCAAAAAATAATTCCATATTAGGTTTTATAAATCACTAACCTAACTAACTGTAGTTAGCCCCTGTAGCCCCTAAGTAGTTTGAGAGAGGTTACGCTCCATTGTTAAAATGCTTTAAATTAGTTTGTTAAGTGAGCACCTACATTAACTACCTTAAGGCTCCCTTAGCTGTCTGATGCCACCCCTGGTCAGACCTGAGAGAGTTCTCTTAGGTTTAAATATAATAATGTTAACACTGTTTTAGTGAAGTGAGTAGTCTAATCTGTCATATGCACTTCAAACATACTAGAAATATTGAAACTTTTGACATGTCGGTCTACATTGTAAAACTAGGACTGGATAGACCAAATTTTCAATCAGTTAAAGTCATCCCGATTGACTAATTGCTCTTTTTATGTCAATTCAATTTTATTTAGGATTAGGATGAATAAAACCCAATGAATGAAAACATCTCAAGACAAACTTAAAGAGTCATTATTACACTTCTATGGCATGAGGGAATAACATTATAACATGGTAGAAAGCTCCAAAAAGTAAACCACTTACAAATGTTGCATAAGTAAGTTTGACATTCTCAGTCTGTGGAGAAGTTCTCCCTGTTCAATGAGAGTATTGTTGAACAGGACTATTGTGAATGTGAAAGTGCTCACATTGCTGAGTCAGGCTTTGCTCTTTCACACACTGAACAGTCATCTGGTGTAAGCTCATACACACACACACAAGCAAATAGCAGGTTTTCCCATAAGGAAATGACAAGTCTTCGGGCTGCTAACACCTAGATTCCATAAGTACCTAATTTCCTCTGCAAACAACAACTGCCTTATTATGTAAAGAACTTGCTTGTTCTGCAGTTTTCCAGTTCTTTTTTAGTGTCTTCTCACATGTTAATACTCCTGTATATGTTGACATGTGCACAGAATACTAATAAAACACAAATCTAAAATCTAATTCACAATAAAAATCACAATAGTTTTTTGCCATCATATTGGTTTTAATTGCTAATGTAAATAAATAACACCAAAGGAAACGTAACAACTCCCCAGATTATCAATATTAAAGAGGACATATGCATAATTGTCTTTTTTAATGTTTTAACCATGTTTTGTTGTTCATCAAAAACACAATTGTTTCATTAATCCAAATTCGTCTTCTCTGAAAAATGCTCCATTGACATTTTGCCCAGATTATTGCGTCACAGGTAAAATCCGGACTTGCATTTTTTAAGCTCATAAACCATCACTGGACCCATTCTGTGGTCAAACTGTGTTCGGACTGAACACATGGCTCTGTTAGCATAGCATTCACAAGGAATAAGGACATAAGTTGTATGCTTTCTGATTGTTCATTCCCGTTGCTGACAGCAGAGGGAGCTCCAACGCTTAAATGCCTCATTGGAAATGGAGGTACGTTTTCTAAATGCAGATATTTTAAGTTAAAACATGTGAAATAGGTGACCAAACGCCACAAGAATGCATTGTGTTCAGTTTTAGGTGACTTTGACCTCACAGTTCTTAGATCAAAAACTGTCTCTGTCCATTGTAAGTTAGCGCCAACATGGTGTGACTGCCCCAGTTTTGGGCTGTGCGATTTTGAAAAATATCTAAATGTAATATTCTGTCCAGAGTTCAAATTTTAAATGTAAAATGCCTGAAAAAAAAACATTTAAAATATATTTCAGGACATGTTTGTACAGTCACAGTCTTTGTGATTTGCTAATTGCATCCATTAAAATTGCTATTTTGATAATATTGTGATTAATTTTACAGTTCCACTGCCCTCTGTGACTACTTGGCAATTTTTTTTTTTTTTTTCTGAAATGGTGTACTTACAACAGGCCCTGTCCACTATGTTCATCCAGACAGAAGAACACAGGGTGAGCGAGTTCATCAAACTTTAGACTCGACCAAAACACTGCCACTCCCATTGTTTTTCTTGAAATAGTCTGGGACAGCAACAATGGGCCAGACTATCAAAGAGCAGGTCATTCACAACAAACACTCGGCCAGACCCAAAATCCACTTTGAAATAAGGGAGGGGGCTACGGCAAACGTGGAGTCAACATACCTTTTCTCAGGGCAAGGACTGAGGGGTATTAGGAACAGAAATGACAATGGACACACTGAAGAGATCGCAAAAGCTAAGGTTTTTCAGAATAAAATCTCAGATCATTAAAGAGGGGGTATTACAATTCTATCAGTGTGCATCCTGATAATTAAACTACTGCATGTCGCATCAGGTTTGTGAAGTTTTAGTGTATAGGTATAGTTTTGTATCATGCTTTTGTAAATTTATGAAAAACTACTATTTAGGAGCATGGGTGATGTAGACTTGTGGGCTAATTATTATTGTATAAAAGATCCAAAAAGTCATAAACCCCCTCTTTAAATGTGTCTCCATGACGCTTTGGTTTAAACCTTAGTCACTCTGTAGTTAGTCTACAAACACGTCTTGAAATGTATAGAATTCTTGGATTAGTTACATGATGTTCTCAAGTGTAAATGTACCTGGATTTGTTTAAAATACACTGGGAACTGAATCTTCATTGGAGCAGGTAAACAATGTATCAGTAAACTAAAGGCACGTTCACACTCTTCCTCCTTTTGTCTTAGTTTGAACCTGGTTTCATGATATAGCTTAGTTTGGCCCTGGTCTGATCCAGGTTTTGTTCCGAGTCTAGCCTCTATTTTGTTGTAGTGCAAATGTAAACACACCCTCAGTGCACTGACAAAGAATGGTCACTCAGGAGCCAGAACTTCTGAAGCTCATGTGGGACTTTCCTGGACCAAACCATGCACGTGTTCTTTGACGCTAGATCTGTGATGTGTTGTGGTCATCAGCTCTGAAGACTGTAGTTATAATGTAGCTCAGATTAACAAGTTCACTCAACAAGAATCAGATCACTATTACTATGGTGCTTGCGTCCTGCAGTAGGTGGCGGTTTGATGTGGCAGTTGATGATGCAGCCTCACAGCAAGTAGGTCCTTAGGGGCTGGGTTTGACCTCCTGGGGGCACTGGACCTGTCTGTGTGGAGTTTGCATGTTCTCTCCGTATCCAGTATCCAGTATCCGTATCCAGAATTCAGAAGTCTTACATGCTCAAGAACTCGATGTAGTGAATAATTAGGATGTTCTAAATGCTTTAGTAAACTGATCAATACGCTTGGATCTCTGCAAATGGTTTAACATGAGCTAGTGTTGTTGGTATGGTAAATCAGATACAGGGCGTTTAATTGCAGGTGAACTGTTCTCCTGGCTCTGGGTCCACTCTGCGGTCCTCCTCATACCGTGAGACAGAATCTGGATCTGTTATGGAGCTGTTGACCCTGGCTGTGGCCGGACTCTTGGACTCACTCCTCTCAAACAGGTCAGGGGTCAGGCATTTTCTTTGGCCTCCCTTTGGACTTGCTTTTCCTTAAGTGGTGCTGATGGACAGTGGGCAGGTCGATGATGAAGTGGTCACAGCTGTGGGCCATGTTCTGTAAAGACTGTACACTTTCCTCACAAGCCACTGTTCTAGACTATATAAACAATATATAGTAAATAAAAATGACTTTCAATCCTCTTAAGTACATTTTTTACACAGCTAGAAACAGCCCTGTATATACACAAACGTCGCAGGCCACATATGTAAAATGGACCTTTTTAGGTTTTAACCATTTTCTAGCATTTTCCCACTCTGAGTTACTAAATCCAAACCGAAAGGCAGGGTTTTCAAATGAAACCTTATTCCAGAAGTTGCTGTGGGTGCCGTCATTGTCATTCAGATTGTAATATTTTGCATGGGGCTACAAAACTACTTTATATCAGATTTTAGCTGCAAAACTTGAAATTAATGGTATTCCCGCTTAACTGGAAAGCGCAGTTTAGTCATATTTACGCCAAAGTTGGTGGAGGCGAATGAGGTCGATAGTTTTCTAGGTAACAGCATTATGGGTTGTTATGTCCCTATTGTGCGTCTCACCTTCAGTACCAGATTAGCATTTGATTGGCTTGTTGTGGTCTTTGTTCACAGACTGACAGACTGAGTATGCTTCTCTAAAACAGATGGTAGATTATATCGGAGGCCACCACCACTTCCTTTACTCTTCTTGCAAAACAAATTTTGTCTGCTTAAAATCTGCACCTCGCCATCTTGTACTTAATGATTTGTGATTTAAGATGAAGGTAGACAGCCGATTGCATCCCTGAGTTGTGTCTTCTGTGTTGATATAGTCTCTTGCAGTGGTTGCTTGGTTTCTCTAATGTATTGTTCATTACAGCCTTCTGTACCACTGTGAACTGAATACACTACATTGTCTTTTTTGCATTAGTGTCTTGTCCTTGGGATGAACCAGGTCCTGTCTTAGGGTGTGAACTGGTTTAGACAGGTGAATGTTGTGTTGTCTGAAGAGCCTTGTGGTTTTTCAGATACATAAGGGATAGACATCCCATTCCTCGTGAGTTCTGTTTCCTTTTTGTCCTGCTTTTTGGCTCTTTTGACCCTGTTGAGAGCCCATATGGGATATCCATAGGCTGTGGGTGCATTTCAGTTTCTAATTTCCCAGGATTGTCACGTCACAGGCAAATGTCTCCTGCTCTCTTTTAACACAAATCATCAGCATACTCGTTCTACGTTCTAGAGTCAGTGTTTAAACGACTCAAGTCATTCTCATTCTACTCTCCAGACCCTGCTGCCAGTGTGGGTGTCATTGGCTCTGAAGAAAACTTGAAAAATAATACTACAAGGCTGATGAGTTGTATTGTGGCCTAGTGTGAAGAGTTTGGATAATGGTACCACCTTTGAATCCAAGACCATGGTTCTGGATTGGAAAGGGTGGCCTGTCCCAATCAGGAGATTCCAGATACTTTGGGTTTGTGTTTATAATAAGGAAAAAATGAAGGGTGAGATTGGCACGTGGTAAAAAAGGAGAATGCAAACTCTTCTACCCCTCCACTTTAAGACTAGAGCGCTTCTCCAGGTGAGCTCACACACTGCCCTCAGAACCTTGGTCACGAGTCAGGTCTGTGCACATGATGTTGACTAATGTGGACCACAGCAGGTCAGTCCAGGCTGGAGAGCACAGGCTCATTAGGGAAGTACATGCCCATTGTGTAGAAAGGATATTTGCTCCAGAAACTTCCTATGCAGTTCATTTCAGAGCGATAACGTTTGACATGTTAAAAATAATAGGTTACTGTTTATCAAAACTATTGGTGCAGAGCAGGGCTGAGCGATATAGCTGTAAAAATGGAATCGTGATCTCATCTCTGTGACTATGAGCTGATTAAATAACTTATGCTAGACATACATAACAATGAAAAGTGATACAAGTGACATGACACTGAGAAGAAATGAGTTCGTTGGGCTCATGCAGTGTCTTTCTCAAAGCTTGGCCCTCCCTTTCCCCTCTCCTCCCAGTCCCAGAGGCAGTTACGTCCACATCAAAGTCTGCATATTGGGACACAGAACATATGTTGCATTGTGTCTGTGGTCTGTTAGGTTTAAGTGTTTTACCTGCCTTCAGAATCAGCTCAGGGCATAGGCCACCCACCTAGAGCGCCGTCTGATGGAGAAGGTGCCACATTGCAGCCATAAAAAATAAAATCAATTTAAAATAAATAAGTTGAAATACAATTGCTCCATATCCTTTAATTTATTTAACCGACCCTTTTCTCTCTAAAAAAAATCAGTAAAATAAGAAAAAACCTCGTTTGGCCTGGCTATGGGTGTCAGACCTGTTTTCCGTGCTCAGTGACATATAATGCATCTGAATGAGCATAATCATTAAGAGCATACAGCATGAAATCAAACATTCTGGAAACAGTTTGAAATTAACTACTTATAAAAATTGATTTGTTGGTGTAATTTACCCCATATTAAAAAAAAAAAAAACTTTATAATTTTGTTCAAAAACAAATCCAGAGGGGACCCCAGCTCTCTGCTACAAAATCAGTTCAGAATCTGATTCAGGGCACCTAATTCATGGACCAATGTCTACAAAAGTCTTGGCAAGAATACCCAATTTTTAGATCTACCATCAGAAATTTGGCCTAGGGCCCCAGAAGAGCTCGGCCAACCCTGCCTGCCGCATAGATAAAATAAGGCGATTGTGCTAATTCCTTCATATTTTTATTACTTAAATGACAAATCACAATCAGAGGGACCATGATTAGATAGAAGTCAGATGATCTTGTTGTTTACAGCTCCAAAACTCTGATAATAATCTGATTTGTAATGCTCGTGTAACCAGTGCTTTGAACTACTAGAGGCAGTACATGACTTTAGTTTGTGTGAACTGCTTGAATCATGATAAAATCAACACTGTGATCTTGACTCTAGAAATTTGATTTTTTAAAATTTGCTTTTTTCACACATATATGAATGTGTATCAAAAAGATGTTGGAGAGGTTGTCATTTTATTTCAAAGAACACTTCAATCAGGTTTTATCGCCCTCTGCTGGACATCAGTGGGTCCGATCTGTAGTGTCCGTAGAGCTGTCAGCACTTGTTTTTTCTTCTTTTGTTAGAAGCTAGTGTCCTGTGAAATCTTGTTCTGTACATTATGGGCTTGCCAAAAGAATCGAAACTCAGGTACTAGAAACTAGATACTCATTTTAGCAGGTATTGATACAGAAAAGTTGCATTCACAGGATAGAAATGAAGCTTCCCTGTAGAGCTTTAGACTGATCTTGAGCTGTATCAGAACAAGTATAAGGCACATAGATTAGTATACACCCATAGACCACTATGGAACACTACCTGAACCTACCTGGATTACACAGAAAATGTTAAAAAGATATATATATTTTTTTGTTTACTTTGTTGTATCTCCGTGGACATTTGGACGGCTGCCAAAATACATGGCAGATTTGCATGGTAACGGTTGTTTTTTAACGTTCATTCTCAAGCTCAATTACTAATTTTGAACTTAAAGGAGTGGTATGTAACTGTAAATTCCATGAAAGTACAACGTTACAACCATACTGCTGAACATTCTCCATGGAGATAGATGAGTTAATGCCATACTGTGCAATATTATAGCCAAAGGAACAACATTTACATGGAAAGAAGCAGGCCAAGTAAGAGTTAAGTGCAAAAAACACAACCAAAATGAAACCGTATATTCCACTTTTATTTTTGGTCAAAAAGTTCCATACTGTGCCTTTAATATTCCTTTCACATCAGCAGTCGCTTGCTTTAGTATTCTACCAAAGTTCATCTGAGGTGAACTAATGGGCCCCAGTGGTCATTACACTGTTGTTATGACGGTGGTTTAAAAGCCAGAGGGCCAGAGGGCAGAGCTGGTTGAATGTTCAGATCTGAGCTGATGTGAGCCTCACCCTGGGCTGTGGTGGATCTGAGGAGGCTTTGTGCTCTCTCTGATCATCTCCTCTGGACATTAGAGCACATTTATGACCCGTTACACATTGGGTTACACGCTCAGACACAAGACATGGCTGTCCTCAGAAGACTGCACTCTCACTCCATCCAACAGCATGTGGTACTTAATAAGATTATTATCAAGATTATTCTTCACTGGTCCTGTTCACATAAGTAGCAGAGGGCCCCCCTTGTATCATGCAAAATTAACTTTTTGGAGATTTTTACCATGTTTTAACACTGTTGACCCATAAAAAACATACCAGAAGAGGTTTTAGGTGCCATCCATACATCTTCTTCCGTGTCCTATTCAAACCCTCATTATGGTTAGCCGTACGAGCCTGTGCAAAGCTCCACCCACAAGCCTACGTCACCCATGCTCCCACACGACAGTTTTCCATAAGTATACAAAAGCAGGATACAAAACAGAGGACTACAGCATGAGAAACCTGATGTGATGTGCAGTAGTTTCATTAGTGGGATGCACACTGATTGAAATGTGATAGCGCTCTGAAGGAGCAACTTAGCACGGGGAGCAAAAGGAGGGGCGGACTCAGAGCAGCAAAAGCAAAACTGAAACTTCTAAAACATGTTAATATGTTGTTTTTGGCTAAAATTATATTTTGAAAGCAATGGAAGGTCAATGGAGATCTAAATATGTTTTGTGTTAGCAGTTAGTGCCCTATAGAAGTTATGTCAGCCATTGCACAAAGGAAGTGATTCAATTCTACAATGGCATTTAGATTTTTGATTAAAGAGGGCTTCCTGAAGTAGGTGGGAGTAGATAAGCTCAGGTAAAATCAAGAAGTTTCAGTTCTACGAGAAACAACAACAGAGCTGCAACAAAGATGAAATAATGTAAATATGTGTATTAAAATAAAACTCCATATATGTTGTTTCTGTGAAGGGACTTATATAAGATGGAAGAAAGTGGAAAAAAAACAACTAATTCCTTCCTGGAGTTAACCCATCGGGAAGTGTGAAGTACCTGATTTCTACTGTCTTAAAAACATAATAAACAGAACTAGTCCTAGTCTAGTTTGAAACTGTTCTAAACCAGCAGTGGTCCAGAGTTATTCCTCACTTACCTTATGCATTCTAGGATGCACTCTGCATTCTAATTATTCACCACAATAAGTGTATAAGTACTTTTCTCAACTTTCAGAGACCAGAGTAAAGTTTTGCTGTCACGGTAATGATAACAACAACTAGCGTGCTCGTAAGCAGCCATATTTGTTTTGATACGGACGGCCCCTGATTGGCTAATCAAGCACTCCCACATCTAAAGTATTGGAGACGTGTGTATTCTGGATCCCTGGGAAGATGGTTGTGGTTATCTTTTAAAACAGAATGTACAAGTACAAAAGCAGTACAAAGTTGGAATCTAAAGTGTGATCCAGGGCAGGCTCTAGGAAATCTTCAATAATCCGATTAGGTTCATGAGGTCTTTTGATTTGTATGGACAGACCTCTGTTTGTGTCATACCTCGACAGTTTGAGCTGTTTTCTGCTCCTTCTTCTTCAGTGTCATGTATTTTTGCTGTGTCGTGTCTGCTCAGCTCATTTAAACAGATTTTGTCTGTGTCTTCCTTTTTGGAGTAGTAGGGAGACAGTGCCACCTGCAGTCCGACTTCTTCAGAATTGTATCCCGGGTATGAGAAAGTAGGCACACCCCTTCGTCTCGATTTACAGTCTGGTGGGCACATTTCTGGAACATTTTCCAGAATTCCAAATATGGAGCTCGGCTTCAGATTCGCCCCTTTAACTGCAGCTTCGATGAGCTTCATTTGATTAGAGCCGAACGCTATGGGTGACACACAGACTTACTCCACGTCTTTATACAGTCTGTGTTATGAAATAAATAGAAGTCTGTAGACAAGAATCTAAAGTACAATCTTTAAAAAATACTTGTATTGTATTTTTCATGTGTGTTTGTGTTTTGCAGGAGCAGCTCTGAGCGGCGTAAGGAGAAGTCTCGTGATGCGGCACGCTGCAGACGGAGCAAAGAGACAGAGGTGTTCTACGAGCTGGCCCATCAGCTGCCCCTACCCCACACAGTCTCCGCCCACCTGGACAAGGCCTCCATCATGAGACTGGCCATCAGCTTCCTGCGCACACGCAAGCTGCTGGCCTCTGCCACCAGCACGCACACAGGTACTGGTCATTTTTTTACAAACCCTTTAAAGAGCAATATGTAACTTTTCTGGTGGAGACACAGCATGGCATTACATTTTTTATATATACATAGACACATGCAAATGACACCATCACCAAGTTACTGGTCAGGTCTCTGGAAAGGCTACCCTGCTTGCAATAAGAATAAAGCTTTTCAAGATATTTTGTAATAACGCCTAAGAATAAATGCAAGACAGAGACTGTGTAACATTTTAGACAAAGAAATGTTGAATCTATTATACAGTATTTTAGGGAAATGGATATTAATAATAAAATCTAATTATGCTTTGTAATAATGCTAGTCTTCATTTGATTCTCAAGATGATGTAGTAGAAAAATGTAGTAGATTTGAACCTAAATGCCTCTCTCTGATCTGAATTGTCACTACCTAAGCCTGCACCTGCAGATCAATGCTAGTGCAGCCTCCGCAGCTCAGTGAGTGAATTCTGGATGGTCTTTCACATGAGGCCTGTCCATATACTGAGAATGAGACACGCTTGTTTGTGTCTCTATCCGCAGGTTAAGGCTCTAGACACACAGGGTCATTGTGAGTGTGAGACCACATGTAGGTTTATTTAAATGTTCTTGTTAGTACTATCTCTGTTTTCATTATCTCCAGTACTGTATTTTGTGGTGAATACTGCTTTTTCTCCTCTTCTTATGAATGATTTAGTTGACCCTTTAACACCTGCCGCGCCTGTCTGTGTACATGCACAAGTCCGTGTGCTCCTGTGTGTACATGTACACATCTGCCACCATATACATACATACATGCATACAGGTCCATATGTAACACATGACACAGACACAGCACTAAAGGTCAAACAGCCTCATCACAGAACACACAGTGATAGTAACAGCTAGTAGAGTGTTAGTCCACTAATCTGAAGGTTGGCGGTTCAAATCCAGCTCTCGACATAAGTATCTTTGATTAAGCGGCCAGACCCACTGACTTACAGGTTGGTGATGCGATTCCAGCTCCCACAGATGAAGGCTGTTGTGTGAATGGGTGAGTGATAGAAAAGTGCTATATATGCAACCAGTTTACCATAGCACCTCTCTTTGGTAAGAAAACATATTAAATATACTATAAATATATATGAGACTTGTCATTTCATCAGTTTAAGTCATAGACTATATATAAATGGACATGGCTAAGCTGCTAGTCGCCGCGTTCCAAATAGAAAGTGAGCATGGGTGTGCTCTAGCTCTATTGACTCTGGCTTCAATTCACTTTACATTAGAACACTGTGGGCCATCTCTCTGTAACGGTTGCAGTTAGGCTCGTCAATTTTGGTCTTTAACTGTTCATATTAACCCACTCTACATGATCCTGGTGGTTTGATTTCGCTATTTTGTCAGTAAACCAAGATACGAACATTGATATGAGACAAATCAGGTGCCTTCTTTCCTGAGGTCACTCTCGTTAGAAACACTTTTGTTTGACAGCGTTTCTAATCGCCCGCTCCCTGCTACACCAGCGGGGTAGGTGGAAAGGGACGTTATCTTCAACAGTTTGGCTCCGGATTGGCTCTTTGGTTGCTTTCATACTCACAGTTGGAACTTGGTTCACCCCACAACTGCTAGCCTCTATGAGCTTCATTTGATTGGAGCCGAACGCCATAGTTGACGTCACGGTCATTTAATACTTCTTTATGCAGACTATGTTTTAAGTATAGTTTTGTTAGGGCTGTTGTTAGGTTTTACTTACTGTCCCGTGCACATAGCCATTGATGACTAACCTATGACGCAGACCACCTCCTGCAGACCGGAGGATTTAAATTTAGACCGCAACCTATTGTTCTCCCATTCCTGTGTCTTTAGCCAACAGACCGAGAATCCATTTCAACCACGTAAATGAGCGCTGCAGAGAATAGTTCATTAGACTCTGGAACTTAGGCTCCAGCAGGTGGCGACGTGACATGGGAAAGAGAGCATGCCAGATTTGTTTGAAAAAATACCTCCTTCTTCAAGAGCAGCAAGATGAATCACAATCGAATCGAAACCGCAATTGCCATTTTTGAAGTACCATAATTTCCTCCACAAACAAAATGTCTTATGTGTACATAAAAAAACTGCTAACCCTGAAGTTTAGATCTGTACAAACATGTTCTGAAATATCCCTGTGTGTCAGATGCCCTCTCTGTGTGTCCATGAGGTCTCATTCTGCATAAAAATGTCTAACCCTGTAGTTTACATCTGTCCAAAATGTTCTGAAATGGGATTCTTATGTTAGTTTGTCAGTTTAGATTTCAGTCTTTTCATCACTTCTTCTCGACACGTTTAAAATGTGAACTTTGTACAGAATTCTATCATTTAAAGTGAAACTAAAAACAAAATCAAGAACAAGAAGAATTTTTTAAAATCAAGAACAGTCACAGGAGTCAGAGGACAAACACAGGAGTTTGTGCTGCCTCCAGTGGCCACTACAGTTTCAAGTACTATGTGACATCACCAGGATCACGCCAATCACACTGTTCCTTATACCTGTAGACCCCCCCAACCCATCTCCTCTTTAGCAGCTCTATTTGATCTATGGTTGTGGACGAAGTTTGTGTGTTTAGTCTTTAAAAGGCTATGTTTGAAAATTAGTATTGTGTCCAGAAAATTCATATTAAAGAGGGTGTATTTGTTTTAATAAGACAAAATAAAATTTAAAGAAAAAAAGATTAATAATAATTATACTTTTTTTTGTTGTTATATGGCCCAGCCCTACTTCCTGGTTGAATCTACACACACTAAAACGTCTTCAAATGCTTTCTGTTGTATCATGTGGTGTCTCCCTTCACGTTCTGGACTCGGCTCCCATTTTGATTTATAAGAAAAGGAAAAGTGCGCTGGCAGTTCTGGGTCTATATTTGTCTTCTAACTGAGAGTTTGTCCAAGCACTTGTAGACAGGAAACTTTGGGACAACCACAATCTGCAGATCAGAGTACACAAACATCCATCTGAGCCTTATGTAACCAGCTCTGGCTCCAGACACAGTGAAGCGGCTTTGTCTCAGCTCGCAGCGTTTCCTCAATCAAATCCTCATGATCTGTGGGACTTTTATTAGACAGAAGTATTGTTACTACATTATCATAACACTTCATAAATTATAGCAAGTTTTTTTTTTGTTTGGAAGCATAAGGTGCAGTGCCTTTAATGGACCTATTATCATGATATATCACAAACAGACCTAGAGTTGTGTTTTGTTTTATTCACACATGTTTAACACGAAAATCCTTCACCCTCCACCTTGTGATGTGACGTGGTAATACAGGAAGTGCTCCACTGTGTTTAAAAACACAGTGGAGCACTTCCTGGATGATTTCAGCCCTGGAACTGCCAATATCTATTGAACTAAAGATTAAAAGAGCTGTTAACTTAAAACTACCACTTCATGACTTCACAAGGTGGAACAGAGCATTTTGAGCTTTGGAGATGTAGACAGATTAATAATAAAGGGTTATTCAAACAGGAAGAAGACTTGGGAAGAAGAGTGAGGAGAGAAAGAGGAATCAGGAGAGAGAGAGTGAGAAGAGCAAGAGGAAGAGAAGTGAGGAGAGAGAGTTAGAGGAGTGAGGAGAGCAAGAGCAAGAGTGGTGATGAGAGAAAGGAATGAGGAGAGGGAGAGAGTAAGAGGAGTAAGGAGAGCGAGAGGAAGAGGAGTGAAGAGAGGGAGAGTAAGAGGAGTGAGGAGAGAGGAAGAAGAGTGAGGAGAGAGAGGAAGAAGAGTGAGGAGAGAGAGAGGAAAAGGGGTGAGGAGAGAGAGAGGAAGAAGAGCAAGGAGAGAATAAGGAGAGTGAGGAAGAGGAGGACGAGGAGGAGAGGGACAGTGAAGATGACCCAGATACTGCTCCTTATCGCCCGTCCTGATTGTTCCATGAGGGAGAGACATCGAGGGGAGGCACCCAGCTGCCTTCGCCACTCGCTGTAGCCATAACAGCCGACCGCCGTGGCGCCGAGCGTACCAGCACGCGCACGCTCCTGGCCGCGCTCACGTGCACGCCCACACACACTCAATGTGGAAGCGCGTCTCTCAGGTTAGACCCCAGCACCAGCCTGCACCATGAGTCAGGACAGTGTTGAAATACATGTTGGTTGTATAAGTTTATATTCTTTATATTTTTTTAAATTTTAGACTTTATACTATTCGAACCTTGGTGCTTCCTGGAACAGAGATAGTATCATGTTTGTGTGAAGTGCAGAACATTCGGGGAGCAGAGGCAGATTGACGATGATAAACGAGAGGATAACGGCCCCATTTGTGCTGTAAACATTTTAACCAGAGAACTGTTCTGTGTTTTTGTTTTATTTCATATTTTACATTTTACATTTTATTTTGAATATTTATTTTGATTATACTGTAAAATAAAAGTCATTGCACTGGCTTCTCTTGTACTACTCCGCTATCATAAACCCCATGAGAAACATAATTTGCTTGTATATCCTGGCCGCCCCCTGGTTGGTGGGCCGACACTGAAATCACTAAGCCACAGTCACCACTGAACAAAAGCTTCAGTTTTAAGCTGTTATGTGGTTGAAGTTGAACATTATATCATATTTTAAAATGCACTCTTACATAGGTCTGTCACGATAACACATTTTGAATGTATTATATATATTGCTACAGAGAGAGCGATAAACGATACTATTGAAACTACTTTATGCCACTGACACAACAACAATAATGCAAGATAATCAACTGAACAGACCAAACCTGTACCAAAATGGGACAGTATTATCTAAGATCAAGATTTATGTGACATTTTATTATCTCAATAATTAGACTGCAGTTAAAGCTACCATCTGTAGAGGTGAAGCCTGTCATCTATTGGTAAAGTTTAGTTTGTCTCAGTTTTAAGTCTATCGTTTTGTGCAGAATTACACGTTTTGTCTTAAGTAGAGTAGTAGTTTCTTGAGTAGTAGTTTCCTCAAAAGTAATCTTTGTTTTTACTTACTGCTACTTAGAACTTCTACTTGAGTAATATTGTTTTAACGTAACGGTACTCTTACTTCAGTACAATTTTTAGCTACTCCACCCACCCGAAAGTCAATGTTGAAACAGAATAACACTGAAGAATAACTGTTAGATAAAGTTCCAAAATTGTTCTAGTCCAAGTCCGACAAAACAAATGCATTTTCAAAGCGCTGGCTGCAGAGTCCATTCTTCTGAAAGCGGGCCGATTATGTAAGCTTGGAACAACAGAGCGACCAGTACAACCCTGTCCACATGTCGGCTAATCACACTCAAGTATGTGGGCCAAAGGTGGTGCTAGCTCTGGACCAAGACCCGTTCTCCACCCGGGTCCATGAGAAACCCCGGACTCCCTCAAGGGCCCGACAGATGAGCTCATGTTGGCCCCAGATTTACAAAATACTTGAATGCCTGTTGTAAATATAAGTGATAGTTTTACACCAATCAAGTAGCAGTATGCTGAGAAGCTAATTCGTTTGCAAAAGCTGCACTAGAGTGAAAATATAAATAGTGAGGCCAGAACTATAAAATTAATGGCACTAATTATTTATTTATTATAAGTGATATCAAAATCCAGGGGCATAGCACCAAATTCTGGGCCCTGGGAGTAAACCTTCTCGGTGGGCCCCTAGGACAAAATCTTGTTTATCCCAGCAAATTATATTTTTTACGTGAACTACTATTGCTGGGTTCCTGACATAAACTACATATATAAAAATGGACATAGCTAACCTGCTAGCCACCACGTTCCAAATAGGAAGTGATCATGGACGAGCTTCTGGCTCCATTGACTCTAGCTCCATTTCACTTTACATTGAAAAACTGGCCCCTGCATTTTCGCATTAACCCTCTCTACATGATCCTGTGGTTTTTATTTCTCTATTGTGTCCGTAAATCAAGATAATTGTGTTTAGTGGAAACAGATATATCTTACAAGCACTTTACACACCCACAATGTATTTTATTACAACTAAAACATAGAAATATGCTCTACATGCCTCTGAGAGCCACTCCCTGCCATGGGCCCTCAGGAAACACTACCCTTTTACTCCCCCCAGTACGATGCCCCGTCTTAATCTCATATTGTCTCGTTCTCGTGTGTCTTGTCCCACCCCTGCTGATTAGCCATTGTCACCAGTGCAATTGAGGCATACAGCTTAACATCTCAAAAGCATAGAAATATTAAAATAACTTGGTCTATGGCTGTCCTTGGTGTTTTAGGGAATAAAGGCAGATCCGCAAAGATGGAAAAATACAACCAACTTTACTCTGCACTTCTACACTGTGGTGAAATAGTGTTGCTTTGTTGTTTTTTAACTCCTCATATTTTCCCCCTGGCCTTGACCCCTGACTTTGGCTCCTGGCTTTGGTCCCTGGCCTTGACCCCTAGTTTTGACCTCTGGTTTTGACCCTTGGTTCTGACCCCTGGTTTTGACCCCTGCCTTTTGCTCCTGCCTTTGGGCCGTGGTTTTGACCCTTGATTTGGGTCCCTGGTTTTGACCCCTGCTTTTGGCCCTTGATTTTGGTCCCTGGATTTGACCTTTGGTTTTGGCTCCTGGTTTTGACCCTTGATTTTGGTCCCTGCCTTTGGCCCCTGCCCTTTGATCCTGCCTTTGGGCCCTATTTTGACCCCTGCTTTTGGCCCTTAATTTTGACCCTTGGTTTTGACCCCAGGCTTTCACCCCTGCTTTTGACCCTTGGCTTTGACCCCTGGCTTTGACCCCTGCCTTTGGCCCCTGGCTCTACTGCAGTCTAAACTCCAGTGTGCAGGGCCGCTCTGGGCTCTCTCCAGGAGTCTTGGGAACTCTTATCTGAGGGAAGCATGCTGGGAGCAGACTTCCCCTCCGCCCTACAGCACCACCACGGTTTTGTTCACACACTCACAACTATCACCCCCCCAGATCTGAAATGCTCTCAGCACACTCATATTTGGATTTCTACCTCCGAAGAAACACTCAAAATATTAAAACAACAAGAAAATGAAAAACCTAATGCCTTCTGCTATTAAAGCTCCTATATTATGCAAACTGATTCTTGTGAGCTTTAAGCCATGTTATAATGCTGTTACCTCCTCAAAAACATATCTGAAGTTGTGTTTTGTTTCATTCACACCTGTTTGAGTAACACTTTATCATTAGTCTGTCTATATCTCCAAAGTTCAAATTGCTCTGTTCCACCTTGTGATGTCATTAAGTAGTAGTTTTTAAATTAACAGCTCATTTAACCTTTAAAGGTTAAAGGTGTAGACAATTCCAAGGCTGAAATCATCCAAATGATTCTAGTGAAGGTGTATAGAGTTTAAAAATACAGTGGAGCACTTTCTGTATTACCACATGACATCACAATGTGGAACAGAGTGTTTTGAGCTTTGGAGATGTAAAACAAAACACAACTCCAGGTATGTTCTTGAGCAGGTAACAACATTATAACAAAGATCAGAATATGTCCCTGTGTCTCTATCATGGCTGAACTCACGGATCCTTCACAAGTGGATATGATCATTGATATTATTGATTTTCTCCGATATATCACTATTTTTACAAGTCTCATTCTCAGTACATGGACAAGCCTCATGTGAAAACTCAGAACCTCCAGAATTCAGTCACTGAGCTGCAAAGGCTGCACTAGCACTGAGTTATGATTAGCTGCAGGTGCTGGGGTTTAGGTAGTGAGGATTCAGATCAGAGAGAGGCATTTTAGGTTTAAACCAACTGGATTTCAGGTAAAAGTGAGTCATGTGAAACTCATTCTGGTTTTGATTGAATAATCATCTTGAGAAACAATGTTTTTGTTATTAGAATAAATCAGTATTACAGTTGTTATCAGTTAAAGCTATATTTGATTTGAACATTTTACGTCATATCTGGGGACAGAGATAGGTCATGTTAATGGAATTCAAAATAAAAAACTCAGATGCCTTCCCTGTGTCTCCATGGAGTCTTATTCTGTGTAAAACCTGCTAACCCTGTAGTTTTGTAGTTTTGTCCTCTACAAACATGTTCTGAAATGTCCCTGTGTGTGTCAGATGCCCTCCCTGCGCCTCAAACATATTCTGAAATGCCTGGGATTCTAGGATTAGTTGAGCCGTTCATATTTTAATCTCCATGGGGTTTTTAAAATGTCTACTGTGAAGTGAATCATGACTTCCAAAAATAATCCCAAAAGCTCATTTCAATATGTGATGTGTTAGTTCAGCAGGAAGAAGCAGCGCTGGTTTATTTTGGCCCTAACCCAAAAGGCCATGAGAACCAAGCCAGAGAGGAACACAGCTAGATCTGGTATGAGAGGTAGCTTCTGGACACAGCACTCTGCTAACTGGAACCATCCTCCTGAACTTTTTTTCATTCTATTTCTATTCTATTTATTTTTGTTCTGGCCAAAATCACTGCAGGCGCTTCACAGACCTTCATAAAATTGTTGATTTAAAGGGCCCATGTTATAATGAAGATGATTATAATGCTGTTTCCTCATCACTAACAGACCTGGAGTTGTGTTTTATTTAGGCTGTGATCTTCTCTAAAACGGAAAACACAACTCCAGGTATGTTTTTGAGGAGCTAGCAACATTATAACATGACTTAAAGCTCACGAGTGTTCATTTAGTGTAATATCGCCCCTTTAAAGACTAAACAAGTGCATAATTGCTTTTCCATACGTTTGCGTTTTGCACTGGTCCAGCCTGCGTGAGCCTACGGAAACATAGAAGCATTCATATGTAACTGGTGTTTACTGTGTCCACTCAGGCCACAGCAGCACAGACGATGGACAGATGGACAGCCTGTACCTCAAGTCTCTGGAGGGCTTCATCACCGTGGTAACGTCTGACGGAGACATGATCTTCCTCTCCGAGAACATCAACAAGTTCATGGGCCTCACACAGGTAAGTGTATCCACAGTGTGTGCATAGGGAGGGTATGCTACAGGGGAAACAGTGAAGTACTCACAGAGTTAAAATTAAAAATATTTAAGTACCTGTTTAAAAATGTACTTTAAGACGTAATTAAAGACGTAAGACGTAAAAAGTAATTTTCACACAAGTGTTGTTAAATGTAGTAATATTGATTTAGTAATTATACATATTTTGGTCAACGGCAACAATACAAATCTATTTCTTAACTTTTCTTATGAGTTTTGTGTATTTATTTTTGTTCGCTCAAATTTTAGTCAGGATTATACCGTAAACATGGTAAAAGTAACCCCTCAGATCATATGAAAAGTACTTTTACTTTTCAGTCCTGTTCAGAAATGTAGTGGAGTAGAAGGTACAGATACTGCTCTCAAATGTAGAGAAGTAAAAATAAAAAATAACAAATATCCACTGTAAAATGTACTTAAGTAAAGTACAGATACCTAAAAATTCTACTTAAGTACAGTACTTTACTAGTTGTACTTCGTTACGTTCCACCACTGGTCATATGTGCCATAAAGAGTCCTGTTTAAAATGGTTTCAGTCACAAAGCCATGTTCAGAAAATGGCCAAAGTCATTTTGAAGTCATTCTGTGGCTTTGTGTTACACAGAGGACTGGCTCAAGTGCATTATTTCACATCTGTTAGTGTTATCTCTCCGTGTGAAAAGCATTATCCCAGGTAGTACAGTCCTCAGTTGGTGCAGTTTGTTGTGTTTTTTGAAAAATATGAAAAAATGATTTAGGCCGTTATTTTAGGAAGGCTTTTATTCTGCTAATATGCAACATTTGAATATCAAGTACTTTGTCTATAACGAAACAAAGAGGGGAAAATGCCGCAAGCCTGTGGGTCAGAATCGCTCACTGATTCTACAGAAATCCGCCATGTTTTTCAGCCCCTTGTGACATTTTTTTTCATTTAATTTTTCTGATACGGACAGCTCATGCTTGTCCCTGATTGGCTAATCCACCTGTCAATCACGCCCATCTGAACTCGGGGAGATTCACCGGTGACGAGACTCACATCTTCAGAAAGTATTCAAGAAGTGTGTGTTCTGGATCCCAGTTGGATAATACAGTTGGATAGATATTGTCATTGCGAGATTTTTTTTTTTTTTTCCCAGTATTCCCAGCCCCTACCAGCAGGGGTCATGTGCTCCATGCCCCTGCCTCTTACTGCCCCTGAGAAAAGCGCATGTTAATAACCACACAGGATCTTCAGTTGTTAATGGGTTGTGTTCTCTGCTGTTTTTATAAGGCTGCTTAGAATTCATGTCTGCTGCAAAACAAGCTCTGGACGTGCTAGTGCGCTGTTTACATAAAATTAGACCACATGAACAGCACTGCACCCAAACAGGCCAACACAAACACATGTCCCAGCTAACCCCAACGTTTATTTATCACCGCTCATCTATCATCTATTCCCAGACGCTTTAAAGGAGCAACCTGGAACTTTTCTGCTGGAGGGTCAGCCATGGAAATGTTAGTGTTGACTGGAGTGTTCCTCAGGGTGGCGTTAAATTTATCTATCGCCATGGAGATAAGAAGGTGGTATTTTGAGAACAAGTTACTGGTCAGGTCTATGGAGAGGAGGCTCAAAGTAATCAGAATCAGAAGACTTTTATTGACATTGTCAGTGAGCACAACTCACAAACTAGGAACTTTCTCCAGTGATGAAGTGCAATATAATACACTGAATAATAATGATATAAAAAAGTTAAACTATAGCTATTATAATAAAAAAAAAAAGTCCAAACATGGCTTAATAAGGTGACCGGTGTTATAAAGTGTTCAGTTTAGTGCAGATATTCTAAGTGTCAATGGTACAGATATTATAGAGTGTTAAGAAAAGTCTGTTTTTCAAGATATTTTTCAACGATAAAAACACCACAGTAGTTGGATAAATGCAAAATATAGAAGCCAATATATTAGGCCAATATTTTTTCTGGTACTTATAATTTTTATTTTAAACAAATAAAAATGGCAGATTTGTCATTTATTAAGCAATATGTTTAGAGATAGGCCTATAAGCTACTGAATTTCTTGTTTTATTTTGATAAATAAGACTTTACACAGGCTGTATACAGAATACACAGCCTGTATAAAGAAGTGGACTAAGTGAGTGTGATGTCACCCATCGATGCTTTTGGTTGGTACTATTACTCAATTACTCATCAATATATCAGTGCTCTCCAAAGAGGAACATTCCAGGCAAAGCGATAACATCTCCATGGAGACAGTCAGAAGCAGACATACACCAGAGAAGTTACACAGTGCACATTTAGCACATAGAAGTGATATGGAAATGCAAAGTGTACAGTTATGAGATTGTCTTAATCGATTTTCTCCCATGTTATAATGTTGTTCCCTCATCAAAAACATACCTGAAGAGGTTTACATGTCATCCATGTATGTTTGAGTAATATAGCAATCTCTCCTGGGCCCCATTCAAACCCTCTTTACAGTTAGCTGTAAGATTCTGTACAATGTTCTGCCCATAAACCAACGTCACCCATGCTCCCACACGACAATTCTCCATAAATATACAAAAACATGATACAAAACTGTTCACAGTAACAAACCTGATGTGATATGCAGTAGCTACTCTGAAGGGAGAGTAACTTAGCACAGAGAGCAAAGGGAGAGGAGAGTAAAAAAAAAAAGTGAAACTTATAAAACATTAATATAACATTATTAATGTTAATATATCGTTTTGGCGAATAAACAGTAAAAGGAAACATGGTGATCTAAATATGTGTTACAGTTAATACCCCATAGAAGTAAAATACTCCCTCTTTAACATGTTATCTGATGTTTGTGTTCTGTCTAAGGTGGAGCTGACAGGTCACAGTATTTTTGACTTCACTCATCCTTGTGACCATGAGGAAATCCGAGAGAACCTGAGTCTCAAGACAGCTGGTCAGTCCTGCTCCTCAAACACACACACACACATGCGAACACACACCCATCAGCACACACGCACATATATACACACACATATACACACACACATACATGCACACACACACAAGATATCGTAAAGATCCTGTATTACACAAAATTGACTCTTGTGAGCTTTAAGCCATGTTATAATGTTTCTTCCTCAAAAACAGATCTGGAGTTGTGTTTTATTTTTTTCACATGTTTGAGTAATCTTTTATTATTAGTCTGTCTACATCTTCAAAGCTCATCATGCTCTATTCCACCTTGTGATGTGATGAAGTGGTAGTTTTCAAGTTAACAGCTCCTTTTGCCTTTAGTTCTTTAGTTAGTAACACAATGGAGCACTTCCTGTATTACTACATGACGTCATAAAGTATTATCTGCTTGAGATAAGAACTCAACCTAAATATGCAGAGTTTGTGTGAATGAAATAAGACACATCTCCAGGTATGTTTGTGATGAGGAAACAACATTATAACAAAGATCAGAGAATAGTGTAACATGGGCTCTTTAAAGTAGTCTGCCACTGCACAGTATACGGCCAGTAACAGAGCGGTGTAGCTCATTCTGGCCTCCGAAGTCCTGTTTATGTGGAGCTTTGGGGCACACTGCTCACATTCTCACTCAAAACACATCTCTAGGATTACACATCCCTATGTTCCCTGACGTGCTCAGTCTAAAGCAGCACCTGCTCGGACCCGTGGAAAAAGCCTAGTCCAACCCAAGCCCAGCATACATGCACATATGAATTACATAAGACCTCAGCTCCTGAAATAACATGGGCAAAAATAACACAGAGGAACAGACCGAGCCAAACACTCTGATAAGACCCCAGGCTTCTACTCCACACGTCTGCAGACTTTTATGAACTTATGTAGAGTGTGTACAGGTGCATCTTATCAGCAGCAGCCAACCACACGGCGCTAACAACATGCTGAAGGAACATTTGAGTAAAGGCCAGTATTATGTCAAAATGACCTTTTAATACATTAAAGATCAAATAAGATACAATCGTGTGGCATTATTTATTTTTTTTTTAAACAGGCTTTTGGTCACCTTTGAATAAGTATTTCACATTTTCTAACTTGGAACAATGTGTGTGCATTTGGAAAAAATACTTTATAAATTTCACCTCTGTTTACAATAAAGCACTTAGGCGTCGGAGCTCCCTCTGCTGCCAGCAATGAGAATGAACATTTAGAAAGTAAATGATTCAAATCATTATGTTTGTTGTGAACACAGTTTATTTATTTATTTTTCATTCAATATTTTACCAGGTAAGTCAATGGAAAACACCTTCACCTCTGCAATCACGACCTGGCCAAGAGGCAGCATACAACAGCACAGAATACACTCACACATCAGCCATAATGCGAAACTGTGAATCAGAACATGAGAAAGTGAAACATTTGCAGATTAAATATATGAAAGTGTTAAAAGCATGTGCTCTGATCCCATAAAATAAAAGTTTTTAAAAGTCGACAGAGGTAAAAACCAACTCAGTTTTAAAGTGCTGTTAGGTGCTTCCAGTTCAGAGAACTGAATGAGGAGCGGTTTGAGTCCAGTGATGGTTTATGGGCTTAAAAACTGCCCAGGAGAAGTCCAGAGTTTTATCTATGACCCAAAAAAATGACCAAAACGCAAACAGGTAATTTTGTATGTTCAGAGAAGTTTGGATGAATGGATTAATGAAACACGCATGAATGAAGCAAAAAGAATAAAAAGTGAGTGGGGATTCTCTCAGCACAGCAAGAACATGGAAATGCTACTTTATTCTTGCAAACAAAACAATACATCTGATTGTTTCTTAAAATGTACATTTCATATTTATATTTCCTCTTTTATCTGTCATATAAATGAAAGAAACATGTGCACTCCTTGTTACAGGCGGTGGATTCTCCAAAAATGGCAAGGAGTTGACCACAGAGAGAGACTTCTTCATGAGGATGAAGTGCACAGTGACCAACAGGGGGCGCACGGTGAACCTCAAGTCAGCCAGCTGGAAGGTAAGAGGTCATGGGTTGAGTGTTGCTGACTGTGGCACCCAGTTAGTCATTTGAAAACTTAAAGGTCCAATCCAAATTCTCTTTCACGCCTCTCCTCCTCCTTCAAAATAGTTGAAAACAACGCTCTTTGAAATGGGGCAGCCGTCATTTTGTCTCTGCCGCAGTCTGCAAAACAGGGTTTTGTGGTGTTATTTAAAAATATATATTTCTATCTCTGCTCCATCATCACATCTCTTCTCCTGCTTGTGTTTGTCAGATCCATAGACTGTGTAGAGAAGTGGACTAAGTGAGTGTGAGCGTTCGGCTCCAGTCAAATGAAGTTCATCGAAGCTAGCAGTTAGAGGGGCAAATTTGAAGCCAAGTTGCACATTAGGAATTCTGACAGCGAGTATCATAGCAACCAAAGAGCCAATCCGGAGCGAAGTGGTTGAAGAGAACGTCCCTTCCTGCCTGCACCACTGGTTTAGCAGGGAGCGGGCGCTTAGCAACGCTGTCAATCAAACCTTCTTTGGGGAAAGAAGGCGCCTGATTTGTCTGTTATTAATGTTAATATTTTCAATAAATAAGAAATAAGAATACCAGGATCATGTAGAGCAGTTTGATACGAGCATCTTATGACCAAAATGACGAGTCTGACAGCAGCAGTTACAGAGAGAGGGGCAACAGTCTCCCAATGTAAAGTGAATAGGAGTTGATGCTATTTGGAACGCAGTGGCTTGCAGGTTAGCTATGTCCATTTATATATACAGTCTATGGTCAGATCGCTTCACATGACAAATTTCCAGAGACATCAGACCCTACAGGGACAATGGTGTTTTTGATGTCTTTTTTATTTTTCACAACTGTTGTAATATTCAGCTATTGATTACAAAATAATTATCTTAATACTAGCTATTGAATGTGTGTCATATCAGAGTGATCTCAGAGTCAGAGTGAGTGTTGTGGTTTCTGTTGTCCAGGTGCTGCACTGCACGGGAGCGCTGAAGATATACAACAGCGCCCCCTCTCGTGCGCTGTGTGCTTTCAAAGAGCCCCCCCTGACCTGTGCTGTCCTCATGTGTGAGCCCATCGCCCACCCCTCCCACATGGACACGCCCCTCGACAGCAAGACCTTCATGAGCCGACACAGCATGGATATGAAGTACACCTACTGCGACGACAGGTGAGGGACAAGGAGACATACAAGGAAACATACAAGAGAACATACAAGGAAACATACAAGGAAACATACAAGGGAGCATACAAGGGAGCATACAAGGAAACATACAAGGGAATATACAAGGGAATATACACGGGAACATACAACAAAACATACAAGGGAACATACAAGGGAACATACAAGGGGACATACAAGGAATCATACAAGGGAGCATACAAGGAAACATACATGAAAACATACAAGGGGACATACAAGGAAACATACAAGGGGACATAGAAGGAAACATACAAGTGGACATACAATAAAACATACTAGGGAACTTACAAGGGAGCATACAAGGAAACATACAAGGGGACATACAAGGAAACATACACGGGAACATACAAGGAAACATACAAGGGGACAAACAAGGTACATACAAGGGAACATAAAAGGGAACATACAAGGGGTCATACAAGGGGTCATACAAGGGGACATACAAGGGAACATACAAGGGGACGTACAAGGAAACATACAAGGGAACATGCAAGGGGTCATACAAGGAAACATACAAGGGAACATAAAAGGGGACATACAAAGGAGCATACGAGGGGACAAGAGGAGAGGCTGGGCCACAGCGCTCTGAGCATGCTGATAATCAGGGGCTGATTGCACTGTTCTGATCGGAGTTTGACTTGGCAGGCCCTGGTTTCTCTTGGAAGTCGCTGCTTAATTAGGAAAAGAAATAGACTCAAAGTGAAAGTCTGGATATCCCCTGTTATTTAGTTCACAGAGGCCTAGAGTCTGCACTGATGAATATCTCACAGGGATACACACTGACATCTGAAATCAACGAGCAGATAAAAATCACATGTCTGAATGGCTCTGTGAACGAGGCACATGTAGTGTCTGATAAAGAGTGCAGGGCTGTGTGAGTGAGGGGCTGAGGGTTAGGGGCTAGGGGCTAAGGTGGACATTCAGACACAGATGCATAGTTCTGTTTGCATCCATCACCAGAAGTTAACATTATGCAAAATTGACTTTTTAGAGCTTCTGACCATGTTATAAAGTTTTTTTCCTCATCAAAAAGATACCTGGTGTTAGTCCTGGGCAATTAATTAGGATTTTTTTTGTAACAAGAGGTTTTTTAAAAAAAACTACAACATCGTGAAAGGGAGGATTATTATGATTAAGTTTACTCCTGACTTTTTTACTTGCAAAGCAGTGTTATTATGCAGTTACATATCTATACAAATGTAAATGAAGGCAGTTTACCATTTCTTAAATAATGAATATGAGCTTCCCTGGTCCCTGCTCTGACTTTAATTAAAATTAAAATCACAATCATTCAATGTGTGCATACAAATGTAGATTTTATTTTTTGCCCCTATCGCCCAGCCCTGCCTGTTGTGTCTTGCTTCATTCAAGCTTATTGCATTAATCCTATTTACAAGGTTGTCTTACTCCATTTAAATTTCCCTGGATAGTTGCATAAGAGAAAATAAACCCAGAGGGTGTTTTAAAGTCTACAACCCATCGCCATCGTTATGAAGTTTTCTGAAGTGAAACAAACACACAGCTCGATCCACTTAGTCATGTTGCTTAATGGCTCCTTTTATTTATTTTTTCATTGTTAATTCCTATAGCTGATAGCACCCAGGCCTGCTGTACCCATCTGGAGGATTATGGTACTTTACATAATATGTGAGACTGGAGGGAGGAAACTGGGCTACTCGGAGGAAAGTCCACAACAACATGTTCACTCAGAGTGAGCACATGGTCTGCAAATCATTACCTCATCCCAAAGAGAAAAACTCATTTAGGACAACCCAGAGCTATATCCATACCTGTCACAATGGCGACAGATGTGTGAATGAAATCCAAATGTGATCCATGTAAAACTCACTCAAGTTAGTTTGATTGTTAAACTTTGTCTGTGGCACAGGCACACGCAGGTTACATAACACACGCACACACATGGCTAATCTTATCACACGCTCAGCAGGACAAAGGTTTCATATAGCACTTTCAAACGAGCAGACATCTCCCTCTTCAGACTTTTGGTTCAAAAGTAACACCTGCATAAATGTGGTCACTAATTACACAGATGAGAGCTGCAGGTGGGACCAGCCAGCAACAGAATGAAATATCAAGCCATTCACATCATTAGAACATAGTTTGTAAATGCCTCTGTCACATATGAGGGTCTGCCCCCCCCCAGGATTGTTCAAGGATGTTCCACAGTATTGCATTAAATACTATTTGTCTCCAATGAGATCAGCTGCTAATGCCCCAGGATTTAATTTCTTTACATGACAAAGCTTTTCCACCTTCAAAGCGTTTTACATCAAGGAACCACTCACCCATTCACACACATTCATACATCAGTGTACACAGATACTGGAGGCGAGGGGGGTTAAGTGTCTTGCCCAAGGACACAGTAACACACAGCATTCAAACACATTTACACAAACCCTGTAGATGTCAAAAACAAACATAATGTAGTTTCTATCAGTGCAGCTCTCATAGTCCCCAAGTCTCCTCTGAGTCTGGCTCTTCATCCACCCACAGCTCCTCTTCATTCCAGAACTATAAGATGTGAAAAATACAAATACTGGAGCGACTGAGGCCTGGGCTGACTCACCCTGCACTCAGCTGACGGAGCAGACGATGACAGGACCAAGAGTTACAGTCTTATTTTAGAACCTGCTGTGGAAATATGCTGAGTAATAAAAAATTATGTGTTTGTATTTAGTCAAGAAGTTCTGTTTAAAATGTCAAAAGCTGTCCATAAATAGCTTCCTTAACTTGGGACTTTTCATTCCTTTTGGCTTCTGTAGGTAAGGGTAGTTTTAGAGTACACTGGAAAAGCTATTAAACCACTGGACACTGCATCTAACATAGACTGTAGAAATAAATGGACATAGCTAATGTGCTAGCCGCTGCATTCCAAACAGGAAGTGAGCATGGGTACACTTCTGGCTCCATCAACTTTGGCTCCAATTCACTTTACATTGAAACACTGTGGCCTGCTGCTGTCAGACTTGTCATTTCGTCTTAAAATGTTTGTATTAACCCGCTGTACATGATCCTGGGGTTTTTATTTCACTATGAACATTAATATCAGACAAATCAGGCACGTTCTTTCCCCAAGGTCCCTCCCACTAGTAACAGGTTTGATTGACAGCATTGCCAAGCGAATGCTCCCTGCTAAACCAGCGATGTGGGCGGGAAGGGGCGTTACCTTCAACAGCCTCTCTCCTGATTGGCTCTTTTGTTGCTATGATGCACCCAGTCAGAATTCCTAATATGGAAGTCAGCTCCAAATTATCCCCTATAACCGCTCTAGCCTCAATTTGAGCTTCAAATCGAGCTTCATTTGACTGGAGATGAACGCTGTGGATGACGCCACACTCACTTAGTCCACTTCTATATATATATTTTTTGGTCTAACTCAAAAGCTGAGGAGAGAGAGACCACATGTGTGGTTGAAGGGCATTGGTAGCAGGTTGTGATTGGCTGAAAGTGGCAGGAAGCTGACAAGAGGGTGGGACAAGGTTGAATTAATTTTTGGTATACAGTTGTAAACATTGCACTGGTTTGATTGTGTTTCCAGGGTAACAGAGCTGATGGGGTACACACCAGAGGATCTGATTGGCCGATCAGTCTACGACTTTTACCACGCCCTGGACGCTGACAGTGTCACCAGGAGCCACCACAACTGTATGTAAAAAACACAAGAACACAGTAAACTAGCAGCTAGTTTCAAGAGTTATTGCTTGAAAGAGGGGGAATTCTGCTAAATCCCTAATCCCTCATGCCTGAAGAGGTTTAGATGTCATCCATGCATGTTTGAGTATTTTAGCGATCTCTCTCTAGGCCTTTTTCAACCCTCCTTATAGCAAGCAGTAAGCTGCTCTACAAGGCTCCGCCCACAAGCCTACATCATCCACGCTCCCACATGACAATTCTCCATAAATATACTAAAACATGATACAAAACTGTACACAGCAACTTGACAAACCTGATGTGATATTCAGTAGTTTCATTAGTGGGATGCACACTGATTGTGTTGTGATAGCGCTCTGAAGGGAGAGTAACTTAGTGCAAAGAGCAAAGGAAGGGGAGACTCACAGAATAAAAAACGAAAGGGAAACTTATTAAACGTGTTAATATGTTATTTTTTGGCAAATATAGCATTTCAAAGCAATAAAAGGAAACACGGTGATCTAAATATGTTATGTGTTACAGTTAATACTCCATAGAAGTAAAATACCCTCTCTTTAATTAAACTTTAATGTGTTTCTAAAAATTTTATGAATGCTGCTTGATGGATTGGAACAATTTGGACTTTTTAAAGGCTCAAATGCTTCATCAACTTCTTATCTAATACATATATCTCTATAGGTTTTCAAGATATTGTGGCGATGGAAGAGTAAATTATACATAACATTACCTAAATCATGACAACCTTTGCCATTTACAATAATTCAAATTGTTAATTTATTTTTAATTTTTATTCTATTCAGGCTCGATTTTTCACCCCTATTTAACACTGTAAATAGTAATGACTTTATAATGTGGGTTATACAATGGGTTCACATACATGATTTTGCGAACATGAGTTAAAGCCTGTGATTATGTTGTGACCGCGTATCCCTGATGTCCCCGTCCTGCTGTCCTGCTGTGTTTGCAGACCAGAGCTGCTGCATTTAAAGTCACTCTATTAGATTGTGTTTGTGCAGAGAGGAGCACGTCTGCGCGGGGCCCAGGTGGCCTCTGCTCTGGACTGGGGCTCAGTGTAAATGTGACATTAACACAGTTAGAGCCTCTGGAGCACACACACGCATGCAGGTCCACTGTGTGTGTCTGTGTGTGTGTGTGTGTGTGTGTGTGTGTGTGTGTGTGTGCACGCGTGTGTGTGGGCCTCTAAACCAGGCGTTCAAGTTGTAAATAAATATAAATATACTGCCTATGTAATTATAGATGATAAATGATAATACTGAAACCAAACCATAAACCAACAGAATTAACTCCAAAAACTACTTTAAATGTTGTTAAAAAATGGACTGCTGTATATAAGTAGAAGAATGCAACACTTAAGTAGTTTTTTTGTCTCTATAATGAGTCACAGAAGTTCATAATTTGACCTTCTAAAACTCTAATCTCGTCGTAGAACAGAAAAATAACCAAAAGTTTCTCACCAGTGCAAAGAAAAAGTTCCACAGCTATAAGATTCGACGTTTAACTCCCAGGACGTCCAGGCTTTTCACTGCAGATCCCGTGTTTCTCACCACGTCTGAGCAGGTTTCCTCTAGAGGTTGACTGATATGGGGTTTTTCATGGCCAATACCAATGGTTTAAAATTCAGAGGAACCGATTGCTCGATATGTAGGGCCGATTTAAATTATTTTCCCTAAATGATGTAATCTATATTTATTACTAACTCACCCACAGCAATGTTTTTACTACAAGCCTTTAAGACACCTCTAGTCCACATTTTGTGTGGTTATCTTTTCGCACTGAAGTGTTTAAATGGAGTTTATGTGTATTCTGTAGGCAGCAGGGCAGCCAAAACAAAGGCAGATAAAAGTACAAAGATATTTATAGTTTCCATTATTTTTGTTCCAGTCTCTTATTCCTCAGCTTGCTACAGCCATTTTGGTTAGCTCTTACCATAATGACAGTTAAGCGTGAATGTGCCCCTAGTGAGAGTGCAGTGTCCTCTCGTGTCCTCCTCTTCCGTCCTCCGGCCTCACTTAGCTTCTCAGCGCTCAGATAAAGAGCTCAGTATCTGTGTGTGTGTGTATAGCTCTGTGTGTATGCATGAGGCTGTGTGTGTGTGCACGGCTGCCCGGCTCTCACGCCCAACGTGACCTGAGTATCCAGTAGCACATGTGAGCTCACTGTCCAGCGGCACATGCTAACAGACATGCTACATGCTAACACGCTAACAAACGCACGAACAAACATGCTAACCACTCTGTTCCATGTTCCTGTCCTCGGCCTCTCTCTGACCGCAGGGCTGGTTCCCAGAGCCCTCTGCTCCCTGGACCTCCGCCAGCACATGTCCCTGATCACATTCTGCTGCTAAATACCTCCTCCTGGGGTTACTGTTTCAACAGGGGATCATCATGTGGAATACACAAGCAGGGGCTGAGCCAGACATTTTTGGTTGGAGGATCTAAGGGGGTGCTAAGGTCTTCAATCAGGGTGCTCACTTAACAAGTTCATTTAGAGCCATTTAACCCCTCTAATATGTTTATTTGTGGTGACTTCTAAAACCTAACAGCTGGACCTAAGATGAGAGCTGCTTATACAATATATATCTGTACTAGGGCAAGATAAGTATTTGGACAAATGTAAATATGTTTCTCCAACTCTATGTAGTAAACAGCAGATGGTGTTGTTTCCTCAGTGTGTACCAAGGGCCAGGCGGTGACGGGACAGTACCGCATGCTGGCCAGGAGGGGGGGCTACGTCTGGATGGAGACCCAGGGGACAGTCATCTACAACAGCCGCAACTCGCAGCCACAATGCATCGTGTGCGTCAACTACGTACTCAGGTAGGACACGAGGTGCTGAGGACTCAAAGGTACTGTAGGCAGCGTCACCATGGAGATGTATACTATTCTAGGTGCAAAAGTCGACTTGTCTTATGCACTTGAACTCTTTTCAGTGGAGATAGCCTCATAACATAACTCTGTCGTTTGAATGAAGCCATGGTGTCTGAACCTCCTCTCGTGTTACAGTGATGTGGAGGAGCCATCCATGATCTTCTCCCTGGAGCAGACTGAAGCCCTGTTCAAACCACACAACATGAGCAACTTCTTCTCATCTGGAGGAGCGGGCACCACCGGACTCTTCACCAAACTCAAAGAAGAACCAGAGGATCTGGCTCAGCTGGCTCCTACCCCTGGAGACACCATCATCAGCCTGGACTTTGGTCTGTAGACACTTCAATCCCTCACATGTTACTGCAGCACTTTCATTTGAGATAAAACATTACATTCATTCTGCCTGTAGTTATCTGTAGTTGTTCTGTTTGATAAAGCATATTTGTGAGGTTATTCTGTATTCAGGTCGACATCTGACTTTTATGTCGGGGCTTAACCGTCTACAGTGGTCCAAAGTTATTCCCCATGAACCTCAAAGTGATGAGTTTGTAAACGCTTTTCACAACTTTCAGAGACTAGTTTTGCCATCATAGTAAGGCTGACAACTAGCATACTAACTGTGCACTTATTGATTCTCGTACAATAAACGATTTATAATTAGGTGCAGACAGACTTTGACTATATTATTGTCAGTGCATTATTAAAGGGCCCATAATGTTGTTTCCTCATCGCAAACAGACCTGGAGTTGTATTTTGTTTCATTCACACATGTTTAACACACAAACCCTGCATATTTAGGCTGAGTTCTTCTCTCAAACTGAAAACACTCTGTTCCACCTTGTGATGTCATGTGGTCATACAGGAAGTGCTCCACTGTGTTTTTAAACTCCATACACCTTCACTAGAGTCATTTTGAGGATTTCAGCCCTGGAGTTGCCAATTTCAACTGAACTAAAGGTAAAAGGAGCTGTTAACTTGAAAACTACCACTTCATGACATCACAAGGTGGAACAGAGCATTTTGAGCTTTGGAGATGTAGACAGACTAATAAACCAGGGTTACTCAAACATGTGTGAATGAAACAAAACACAACTCCAGATATGTTTTTGAGGAGGTAACAGCATTATAATATGAAAGCTGTGTATATCACCTTTTGAAAACATAGAAATTTCATTCACTCGTCGTTGGCGGTAATCTTATATTGTAGCTGTGGGGCAGACTGACGTAAGTGAGGCTGCCAATCTGCGCCATCAGCCCCTCTGACCACCACTGACATGGCCATAATATTAGTCTTCACTCAGTCTAGTAAAATTCAAATCCATCATTATTTTGCTGTCTACATTACATTATGCCTTTGTGGTATTTGTGCTTTTGTTTAATCAAATGTATTGCGGTCTCCCTTATACAGGTTGTCCTTACTCAGACGAGCCGCAGCCGTCCGAGGGCCGATCATCCCAGAGCCAGCCCCCCGCTCCCACCTCTGCCCCTGCTCCCTCTGCCCCCTCTGCCCCTGCCCCTGCAGACATGACCCCCTTCACCATCCAGCAGCACCCCTCCCCAGGCAGCGCCACCCCCAGCCTCAGCAGCTGCTCCACAGTGAGTCTTTTACATCATTACTGAGAATTAAAGCTCCTGTATTACACAAAATTGACTCTTGTGAGCTTTAAACCATGTTATAATGCTGTTACCTCCTCAAAAACAGACCTGGAGTTGTGTTTTGTTTCATTCAGACATGTTTGAGTAATCCTGTAATTTTGAGTGATCCTGTCTATATATACAAAGCTCAAAATACTCTGTTCCACCTTGTGATGTCATGAAGTGGTAGTTTTCAAGTTAACAGCTCAGCCTAAACAGGGAGGAGCAGAGGAGGAGAAGAGACGAGAGGAGAAGAGGAAAGGAGAGGAGAAGAGGAGGAGAAGAGGAAAGGAGAGGATGAGAGGAGACAAGAGGACGAGAGGAGACAAGAAGAGGAGAGGAGGAATGGAGAAGAGGAAAGGAGAGGATGAGAGGAAACAAGAAGAGGAGAGGAGGAATGGAGAGGAGGAGAGGAGTTTTCAAGTTAACATCTCCGTTTACCTTTAGTTCAGTAGAGGTAAGTGGCTATTCCAGGATTCCTGAAATGATCCAAATGATTCTGGTGAAGGTGTATGGAGTTTAAAAACACAGTGGTATTACCACATGACATCACAACGTGGAACAGAATGTTTTCTTTTCTCAGCCTAAATCTGCAGGGTTTGTGTGTTAAACATGTGTAAATGAAACAAAGCACAACTCCAGGTCTTTTTGTGATGAGGAAACAGCATTTGAACAGAGATCAGAACATAGAGTAATATGGTCCATTTAAACAAACAAAATGTAAAATAATCATGGTTTAGGGCTGCAAAATTAATCGCAATCAAATCAAAATGACAATTTAAATGGTTGCAGTTTTTAACAAAATGTCTTTGGATAAAAACTCTAACCCTGTGGTTTAGACCTCTACGAACATGTTCTGAAGCCTGATTCTTGTATTAGTTTGTCAGTTCAGATTTCAGTCTTTTTGTCAGTTATTGTGGGCTTTGAACCAAATTCAACCGAATAATTGTTTAGCCGTAATCCGTTCACGGTTTGAACCCTGCTGTGGACATAAACATTATTGGTAGAGTCGTGCAAATCCAGCTCCCACAGATGAATGCTGTTGTTGTGTCCTTGGGCAAGACAATTAACCCCACTTGTTTCCAGTGTCTGTGTGCACTGTGTATGAATGGGTGAGTGGTTTCTTGATGTAAAGCACTTTGAGGAACTTGAAGATGGAATATACAATATATATGTATATATGGAATACATATGTTATTTTACATATTTTAAGGGCTGTAGGAATATTTTACATGTGTGTTTTGGTTCACAATCAGTAAGAATGAAAACCCCCAAAATGTGTCCTAAGTATTTGACAGCTGATGATATCCCAGGTTCAGTTCTGCTTGTACTTCTGATTTAATCCAGTAGTGCATGTTCTGAGACTCCACATTAGTCCTGTCCATATAATGAGAATGAGACACACTTGTATCTGCAGGTTAGGGCTTTGGACACACAGGCTCAGATATGATTGTAGTCCTTTTTGAAACAGTAAGAGCACATGTTACGCACTGTTTCTTTAATAACCATGTGCTTCCTGTGGTGTGGCTGTGTAGCCCAGCAGTCCCGGTGACTATTACAGCTCAGTGGAGAACGAGCTGAAGGTGGAGCTGACGGAGAAGCTGTTTGCCCTGGACACAGATGAGGCTGAGAGCAAGAGCCAGGTAAGGCATCCACTGTGCAACTGCCGCAGCTGCCACCAGGGGGCAGCGCTGGGTCACCACCTAAAATCTAGGCTCCACTCTGCAAAAGTGAATGTGTGATATTAGATGTTTTGGCTGGAGTGGATTTCTCTGGATTTATCATTTTATCATCTTTCTCAGGCATTTTTCCTTATTCAAAGTATAATTTTCTCAGTTTACATATATCAACAAATAAATAAAGTCCGAAACATCGATGAATGTTCCATCAAATTCAATCAAAACTTTTTTACTGTTATTACTGAAGTAATTGTAAATATCTTTAATCCTGTGTTGCACTATAAGCATCCTGTAGTAGTAGTTTCACTTTCAGATTTATGATCCCTATTCAGTTATTTCCTACAAAACAGTTCCCCCTAGTGTTGGACAGCATGATTTTTTAACATTGTAGAGAGGTTTTTGTGTCTTATAACCACTGGAGGGAAACAAAAAACGAAAATAAACTTTAACCCCCATTATTATTATTATTAACTACGTTTTTGCCAAGAATAGGACAAGCCTGTTTATTCATTTTGAATGCTTGTTTCCCTGAAAATGATGTTCATTTGGCTATAATATTGCACAGTATGGCATAAAGTTTGTCTGTCTCCATGGGATCATGCAGGTGACATGCCACCTCCAGAAAATCACTTTAATAGAAACATAAATCCTTAGGTTGAGTAATTTTCTTTCAGTGAGTATTTATTTTTAGTCAAAACTACAAAAATCTCCTCAAAGATTGCCATTCCACATTTTTAATTGGGGGTATTATGCAAAATTGATTTCTGAGTTTTCTATCATTTTAGAAAGCTGTTCCCTCATCAAAAACATGCCTACAGAGATTTAGATGTCCTCCATGTATCATCCAGGAGATGTTATGCGATCTCTCCCGGTTAGCTATAAGATTCTGTGCAAGGCTCCGCCCACAAGCCTAATGCATTGGTGATGTGCAGTGGTTTCATTAGTGGGATGAGTGTGTTGTGACAGCTCTCTGAAGGGGGAGTGACTTATCACAAGAGCAAAAGGGGGGAGATTCAGAGCGACAAAAATGAAAGTGAAACATAGAAAACATGTTAATACGTAGTATTAAGGTAACATGGCAATCTAAATATGTTATGTGTTAGCAGTTAATGTGCCATAGAAGTAAAATACTGCCTCTTCAAAGAACTCAATCATGTGAGTGCATGTGTGTGTGTGCAGAGAGACCTGAGTGACCTGGATCTGGAGACCCTGGCCCCCTACATCCCCATGGATGGAGAGGACTTCCAGCTGATGCCCATCCTGCCTGAGCCAGAGGGGTGCAGCGGCCCGCCCCTGCCGCCCCTCCGCCAGCCCAGCTTCAGCGACATTGCCAGCCTCTTCCAGCCCCTGACCCCCAGCACCGTGCCCCAGAGCCACTACAGACCCCCACCAGCTCCCTCTGCATCCTGGGCCGCAGGCGAGAAGAGAGGACACCACCAGGAGACCATGGAGTCCCGAGCCAGGGCCTACATGCTGGGACATGTGCTGCCCTCACAGTACCAGACGCCCCCCTGCACCCCGTTGTCTTCTTTGGGGGGCAGGCAGAATCTGCAGTGGCCCCCCGACCCTCTGTTAACGTACCAGCACCAAGTGTCACCACAGGGGGGCAGCAAAGGCTTTGGGCTGGACGCAGAAGAGGAGCAGTCAGTTTTTCTGCAGCATAGACCACAACACGCGCTCAAAGGGTCAGTGACTGTACACCTACAAACAAACCATATTGTTACCATGAGTCTAATCCTCGTTATTCATAGATTATTCGTTTTATTTAGTTTAAGGTGAGACACTTTGTACCATCTTATAACGTTGTTCCCTAATCAAAAACATGCCTGAAGAGGTTTTAGATGTATTCCATGTATGTTTGAGTAATTTGACGATCTCCAGGCACCCTATTCGAACCCTTTAGACCCAAGAACTCACTAAATTACAACACAAAATCTGCATTTGAACAAGATTATTTTTAACTGCCCCATATCCTTGTTAAATATGACGGTCTATAGAATGTTGTGACATTATCTGAAACACAGCAATTGCTTAAAACTAGAAATGAGGATAAAATGCTAAAAAGACAGCGCACATTATCCTGGCATAAGTTCACAAGGCAGATGATGTTATTAGAGTTAATATTAAAGCCATAGTATGTAACTTTTTTGAGGTAGGATGCCACCTGCATGATTCCATGGAAATAGAAACTTAAAACCATATTTCAGAACACTCTTTATGGAAAAAAGATGTTTTATGCCATACTGTGGAATATTAGGGCCAATGGAACAATATTGCCGTTGAAACAGGCCGAGTCAGGTTTGTGGAGAATGGCGATGCAAGCCCGCTCATAGTAAGGATAAGATTTTCTTCATTTTTCAATGCAATAAACAACCAAAACAGAAAAAAGCAAACAAACATGCTTTTATTTTATCTTTTGCCTAAAAAGTTACATACTGTGGGTTTAAGAAGGAGTTTACTATATACACTGCCTGGGAAAAAAAAAGGCACCACCTGAATTTAACTAAGCAAATAGGTAGGAGCCTCCTCCAGTTGGTCAGGTCTAGGTTCAGCAACAGTCTGTGCTCAAAGAATGAGGTCAGCTGACGACCTGAATATACTGAATGACCAGGTTATTCCATCAATGGGTGTTTTCTTCCCTGATGGCACGGGCATATTCCAAGATGACAATGCCAGGATTCATCGGGCTCAAATTGTGAAAGAGTAGTTCAGGAGCATGAGACATCATTTTCACACATTAATTGGCCACCACAGAGTCCAGACCTTAACCCCATTGAGAATCTTTGGGATGTGCAGAAGAAGCTTTGTGCGGCGTCAGACTCGACCATCATCAATGGAAGATCTGGGTGAAAAATTAATGCAACACTGGAGGTAAAAAAATCTTGTGACATTGCAGAAGCAAAATTGAAACAATGCCACAGTGGATGTGCTGTAATCAAAGCTAAAGGCGAAACAACAAAATATTATGTGTGACCTTTTTTATTTTGGTGGTGGGCAATGTATGTGTGTGTGTGTGTGTGTGTGTGTGTGTGTGTGTGTGTGTGTGTGTATTTTGTTTTGAACCACTATAGCAACAGTCCTAATTTCTCATCACTCTGAAACCCATGGATGTGTTGTATTGTGCTGTATTGCATATAGGTCCAGTGAGAGTTTTGGGCGAGTCTACAGAGACATGAGTCCAGTCAGAAATCCCATGGCCCACAGCAGCAAGCGCTCCTACACACAGATGGATGTGGTCAGTGTTTTGTCCTCTCAGCACAGAGCGGGGTACAGTGTCTCTGTTGTTACATGTGTGCTGTGTTCTGCAGGGACAGTGTAAAGCCACAGAGGGCATATGGAAAAGGATGAGAGGAGAACTGAGTGGGGCTCTAGACCGCTCCCTGAGTGCCAGCTCTCTCACAGGTAAGAAAACCAAGCTCTAGGACTAGATTTTAGGCTAGTCATTTAGCATTAGCATTAATTGGCATTAACTCTGCAGCTATAATTGCTAACGGCTAACATACATGACCAGTCAAAAGTTTAGACACACTCTTTCATGTATATTTCTTCTATATTTCTTTAATTATTTACATTATAGATTCTTGCTGAAGGCGTCAAAATTAGGAATGGACATATGAAGAATTCACGGAGAGTGCCATTTGAAAAAGGCTTCTTGATAAAATCCACTTGAATTGTTCTCATCAATAATACCTTTAGAAGATGATAACAAAAAGACATTTTGTCAATGTTTTTGCCAGTGAACTTTTCATATGGAATGTAGCAAACAAAAAATAAACTCAAAATAACTCTATTTGAATTGACAATTGTCATGCCTTGATCCTGACGTGGCACAGCTGTCAAGTGAAAACCATTTCAGAAAACTTCATGAAGCTCTGAGAAGGTCAACGGTTTGCAGCGATTTAAAAAAAAGTAAAGGGTGGATACTTTGAGCTATTTGAAACAAAAATATAATAAAATATATGCTGTATAATTCCATATATCAGGCACCATATATGTCTTCTATATGTATATAGAATGTAGAAAGTAGTAAACATAAAGAAAGACACTGAATCAGTGTGTTCAAATGTTTGACTGGTAGTGTACATGTAAACATAGTGAGTACAGTAGAACCCTTTCTGATGTGCCTGTGTGTCAGACCCAGAGCAGGACAGGAGGGCCTCAGAAGGCCGACCCCACAGCATAGGCTCCATACAGCAGCACCGGAAGTCCCAGTTCCCTGGGAGTACAGCCAGTGTGCTCAAGGGCCACTACCACTACAGCATGCCTCCCAGTAACAAGGCAGAAGGTGAGTCTACTGCAAAACCTCATAGCTGGGTCCTTATTCAGTCATTCCACACTCACTCAGATTACTTTTGTCTCAAGCAAGGTGGGTGTGTCTTGCCTAAAAACACAACAACAGGACCACTAAGACATACAAGTTCTGGAGGCTGAGGCTTCCAAATCAAAATCACTTTATCCCCGAGGAGCAGTTTAAGCATATTGAGCAGTAAAATACAACAGTAGCAAGAAAGCTCAAATAAAAGTCTCCGTGGATCTGAACAGGTAGAGTCATCAGATCCAGGGTCAGGGCAGTTTGAGGAGAGTAACAACCCTCAGGACAAAAATGCCCCTCCTCTCTGTCCTTTATGTCCTGCAGTATCATAGCAGCCTCCAGGGGGAGCCAGGTGAACTCTGGTCACACAACAGGAAAGCCTCTTCTAAGCCTCTCTCTGCTCTGTTGTTTCACTCGGTGATCAGATGGGACATTCCCTCTGGAACGTCTTCTGCCATATTTGGTGTAGAAAGTCTGTTACATCCTTGTGAAAAGTCTGTAGCAGTTAAGAGTTAGCTGGTTAGCACAGCTGTCTCCAAGGAGGGTCGCCACGGATACAGGAAAAACAACTGCTCTAATCACATAATCCAATTGACTTTAACTTCTGTCCTGTTCTGTTCTTTACTGCACAAGCCGCACTTCTTAGTTGGTCAAATTCCTCAAATTTTAAGTAAAAATTTTTACTAAAATTCTTAAAAGTTTTAAAACTGTTCAGTGTGCCAGCCAGTCAGCCACAAGAGCTTACATGTATGATTCTATGTGTAATTAACTATTTTTGAGAGACTTAACCAAAATGAGATCTAGAAGATATTATTATTATTAGTTAGTAGTTAAACTATTATTAGCGCTTGGGTCAACATATCTGATGCTGAAATTTGATGTCTAGATTTTTGTTTCAGAGACAGAAACTAATTACAGAGATGTTCACCATAAAAACATCATTTTAGACTGGCCCAGTATTTTAGATTACATATTACAGGACAAATCTCTTCTTGTTGTTTTATGTGTAGGTATCGCCACGCGTCTGCTGGGCCCCTCCTTTGACTCCGCCTATCTGCCTGAGCTGACCCGCTATGACTGTGAGGTCAACGTGCCCCTTCAGGGGAACCTGCACCTGCTGCAGGGCTGCGACCTGCTCAGAGCGCTGGACCAGGCCACCACCTAGAGCTCCGGGCCCCTCTGCCCTGAGCCCTCTGCCCTGGGACCACCTAGAGCCCTACCCAGCCTCTTCTACCCTGAGCCCTCCGCAACAGCACCACCTAGAGCCACATCTTGCCCCTTCCATCCTTTAAACCTCTATCACAACACCACCTAAAGCCCCACCCAGTCCCAGGGCACCAACTCAAATCCCATGCACCTTCACTCCTTTACCCTGGGACCACATAGAGCCCCACTCAGCCCCCTCCACTAAGTACCCTCCACCCAGCCCCCTTCCGCTCTGGGCATCACCTAGAGCCCTAGTCAGCCCCCTGCACTCTGCCTCCTCCACCATGGACACCACCAGCCCCTCCGCCTTGCTGGACAAAACACATAAGGAGGTCCAGGGCATGAACCCACCGGGAAGGACCACTGCTCCGACACTGCTCCAGAATCACATGCTAGGCTTAGGTTTGGACTTTGGACTAGGACATTAGAACTGAGCTGATCTACAGCTGCGCAACACAGCTGAAAGTTCACTGCAGAAAGGGATACACACTTTCACTGAAATGACCTCAGAATATTGATTCCAATAGTTTTGGCAAATTTAGATTTATGTTGTCAGAAGTTTCAATGTGATAGGAGTTTTTCCTAGTCTGAGTTCAAGAAGTCCAGCCCCTCGAGACAGTTCCATCAAATGTAAAATGGATTCAAGTTGTCCAGATGACCCCTGCTGAAACCTTCTCTAATACATCAAGTAAAGATAAAACAATATTAATATTCTGAATTCTTGTCATTTTAACTCATGTGGATATCCCTTTGTGTCCAGTGCAGTTCGAGCTAAGCATTTACTGCAGTTTGTATATAACACCTGCCTTAAATACAGCTGTACACACACACAACAAACACATGCACACACACGCACACACACAACAAACACATGCACGCACACACACACACACACACACACAACAAACACATGCACGCACACACACACACTCACACACACACTAGGTCAACTTTCCACTTCAGGGAGTCGTATACAAGAGTATCCCTAATACAAGATCTATGCACCATCTATTTTTGTGCATTTTGACATAAACTACCTATATCTCAATAGACACTGTGCCTATATGAACCAGACAACAGTCCAACAACTTTAGTTCAGATCCAGACTGTTGTATATTTAAATCTATTTAAAGAGAAAGATATTAAAACATTAAAAATATATATAAATGGATTTGATGAGTAAGTAAGTATCAAAATGGAAGACATATTTAGTGTGTTCTGGTCTTAGAAGGTCTGGAGTGAGCGTTGTAAATGAGCGTGGGTTTTATAGGCAGTACACAGTCACACAATGCATAGACTTTGTGCTGATGTCTTGTATTTTCATAGTCACATTTTAAAGCTGAATCTGTACTTTATTATAGCGCTGGCCCTTCACTGGGTCACATATAATCACATGTTATTGTCTATGTTAATGGACCTGCCTAAGTGTTTCCTCTCATCTGTAATGTGATACTTGTTTGTATAATTATGATCCTAGATTCAGCAGATATATTCCAATACTCTACTGTAACACCGTGTTGTTGTTGTCCTGATTCAGTCGTCTTAAATCTGTTCAGCCATAGGCCCAGGCAGGTTTAGTAGCTCACGTGAATACAGGGTTTATTCTTATTGTGCAATTTTTTTTTGTACTTTTCCTTAAGCGATCTCTATTTATGTTTGTTCTGACTCAGCAGAAAGCTAGTTTTATACTCTACACTGTTAGCGACTACAAGGACACTCGAAATGTGCAGGTGAATCATGTGGAGGTGGTGTGCACAGCGGTCCTACGGGGCTAACAATAGTGCAAACATTTTCACATCATCACGAAAACAGACAGTCATGCAAGTTCTGATATATGTAGCAATCATTAGTAGCCTGTGTTCATCTTTGTAACAGTTCAGCCTATTAGCTAAACATTATTGGAGCTCAGTTCTCATCAGACTTACATTCCCTTTTTCATTACAACATTCAAGTTTTCTTTACAGATTCTTAAATTTAAAAAAAGTATGTTTTATCATTTAATTTACGGCCTTTTCAGCGAGTAATTGCTATAAGTTCGTCATAGCAACAGACTGCATATTTAGTGTTATGTGGAAAATATTTTGGAGATATGCAAAATTTGAGTTTCTGCATATTGAACATTATTGATCTTATTCGTCCCCACCCACTTTAGCCGCTAAATGCGACTAAACTGCACTTTTTTGTGGTGGCATTCTGGGTAAGTGAGAATCCCATTTATTTCAATGGAGATTTTGGGAAAAGTTTTGCTGATATCCACACCACACAGACGTACCAGCTCCACACCACACAGACGTACCGGCTCCACACCACACAGACGTACCAGCTCCACACCACACAGACGTACCGGCTCCACACCACACAGACGTACCGGCTCCACACCACACAGACGTACCAGCTCCACACCACACAGACGTACCAGCTCCACACCACACAGACGTACCGGCTCCACACACCACACAGACGTACCAGCTCCACACCACACAGACGTACCAGCTCCACACCACACAGACCTACCAGCTCCACACCACACAGACGTACCAGCTCCACACCACACAGACGTACCAGCTCCACACCACACAGACCTACCAGCTCCACACCACACAGACGTACCGGCAGTAAAGAACCATAGTGTCCTGGTATTAGGCCCTTTATCCCCGACTGATCCCGCCCTTAGTGCTGTCCTTGTGGCTTGCAGTAGGTTTGTATGTTCTTTAAAGATTTATATTCTAAATTGTTGATTGAATCATTGAAGCACTGAACGACAAAGAAGAAAAAAAAAACATCTCCTCAGGCACCATTAAAAAAAAAAAATCCTCGTCAGCCCCAGCGACTACTCAGATATGAGGAAGAAAGTATGAAGAACTTAGAAAATTGAGCCCAAATGATCTGACATTTTATTGTTATTTTTTTCTTCTTTTGGCGCTCAAGGCTTTCGTACATTTGTCTGGCCAGTACTGTGTTTTGATACCAGATAAGCAGACAAAGCAAGAAATCTACTCACAGGTCACTTTGATCTCACACGTATGTAGCATTTTGAATTTTGGTTCAGAAGTTACCATAAATCCAAAGCCAAACTGTTATAATTCCCTGTGAAGTCGATATATGCCAGTGTCATGTTGCTACCATTAGCTTTAGTGGCTTTTGACACATGGTCACTTAAAATGTGAACTACTACCGTGGTCCCTCACTATGTCGCGGTTCACCTTTCGCGGTCTTGCCGATTTTTTTACATTTTTTTGGTGCAATTTTGCATGCTTTTTCTTACAGCATACAAACGCACATTGTGATCTGCATCCGGATTGGCTAAGGGACGTGTGTTCAGCCAAATTTACATAAATGGTGGATCGCAGTGTGACTCTGAAGTGCTGTATGTTTGCAAATTTTTTTGTGTCCGACAAAATCCAGAATGTCGATAAAACATCCTGGACCGACAAATTTCAGAAACTCTTTGGACTCAAGTGTTTCTGTGCACAGAGAGGCCTCTGTGGATACCGCTGGAGTCATATGTGAACAACACATTTAAAGTGATGATCGAGGAAGGGGGATATAATATACGAAGATTTGAACTTTGAGAGTGTTTAAACAAGACAGAAATGTGAGAAAATGTTAATGCCTGTGTGAGAAAAGTGTATAAAGTGTGTGGTGAGGAATTTTACAGCCTTAAAACATATAGAATAACTGTAAAAAATAAAGCTGACTGCTTAGCAGATTTCGCGCATTGCGGTTCATTTTTAGAACGTAACCCCAGCGATAAAAGAGGGACCACTGTCATAGGCTCTGTGTACAGCAGCGTGCTAGCTAGCTCACTGCATGTCCGCATTAAGAAGTAAAGAGTAAAATATATAACAACAAATACAAATGTCAAGTAAAACTGGTGGTTTTTATATGTAAAATACTTAAGTTTGTGGCACTGTTTTAATATTTATTGTGCTTCATAAGTAGCATTAGCATAAGGACACAAAGACCCATCTTTCTAAATTCAGGAATGAAGTTTTCACCAAGTGAAAGTCCAAGTCCGTTATCTTTAAATAGTTAATTAATTATAGTGCAACTTGGCACAAGCCTCATAGAGATGTAACAGGGCAGGAAGAAGTGGTGCTAACAGTGAGCTAACAATAAGCTATAAGCTAACAGTGAGCTAGCCGCTCAAGGTTGTACACAGAGTCAGTTGTTTAAACAGCCCAAATACAGCAATATAAGTTTATTAAAACTCGACTATGGACTTTTCTTCATTCTAGTCATTTGAAATTATGTTGAATTGAAGTTTTAATTGTAACCTAATATATTAAAAGTATGTTAGAAGAAATAGTCCAGACGGGCGACTGCTGTGTACTTAACCCCTTCAAGGATGACTGTGTTTCTCTTGGGTCTCCATCCTCCACCACGGCCTCTCTATATGACTAATTCTGACTTGACCTTTGACCCCGCCAACAGAACGTGCCTTCTGATTGCGAGCACCTGCCTGCACTTTGTTTGCATCAGTTCATTTGGAGCTGGGCAGGGCCGCACCTGAGCGATGACAGATCACAGTGCAGCGCCCCCTGGTGATGACAAATGAAAAGTACAAGAGCAGGTTTTGGTTAGATGATTGGTGAAATAATGTTTGTTTTTGAGATTTAAATGGTTCCAGGAAGATTGTGAAGAAGGAGTAGGCTGCCAATGACTAAACCTACACAGTTGTGGCCTTCAGAGCGGTTCCTTACAGCAAGATTCTCATAAAATATGATTCAAATTAGTATTTTTTTTAGAAAATTTGAATTTCTCCTCTGATGTTCAGTAGTTTACTCGGAAGGAATTGTACGAAAATATTTTGGACCAAGTGGCGTAATGTATGTGTCAGATGTGGGCCATAAATGAAAGTCAAAATTGAAAACTATAGGAGCAATTCTAAACCTGTTCTAGCTTGTAAAAGACGTAACACCAGCTAATGCTAATCTGACACGTGAGCGCTGATGCTAGCTGGTGAACAAACTGCAGTGCATAAAGGTTGCCTCGCCGGTCCACCAGTACTTAAGAAGAAATCTGTGCACTTTCTCTTTAAAGATAATGTCATTGTTTATGTAGTGTTTATTTTGATGTTCTCTTTAGGGGAGCTAAAGCTTTTTGTCGTCAGTAGTTACATTTGCTGATTCTGCCTCTATCTGTGCAACAACTGTAATGGCCATATTACTTGTATGAACTGGTATCATTGTTATGAGTACATGGAGAACTTAATGTTTCTGCACTGATATCTCATTAAAGCGTAATGATTTTAATCTCCTCCTGCTCTGTTGTCTTTTTATTATTGTTTAATCTTGATCTTTATGTTTTATATTTTCAAAATACATTTCAAGTGAGTACAAGTGTACAAGTGCAATCATGGTTAATTTTTCATAAATATTTGAGGCGATTATTAAATTGAAAAAAGCTATATAATAGTGAAAAAAGCTAATATTAATAGTAGCACATCAAACAAATGTTCCAAAGTGCTGCACAAGACACAGTGTTCTAAAAAGAACAACAATGTATACTGATTTAATTTCTATGGTGGAAAAATTCAGTAAAATCAAATAGAGCAACTTACCATGGTACAAAATACAGTGCACACATTAGGAAACACTGCCACAAAAGCAGGTGAGACGTTTTGTAAGGACACTTCTCTATTTTCACAACATGAACTTTTAAAAACGTGTTTAAATCCTCAAAGCGCCATAGGAAACACTGCTTTTTTGTAAGATTTCTATTTTCACAACATGAACTTTTAAAAACGCCTCGTCTCGCTCTGAAGATTTAGCGCTCGCGCTCGCTCGCTCGGCTGTAGCAGCTGTCACTCTGACTGGTCAGAACTGGTCATTACGTGCACGTTTCTGTCGTCACACTTTGGGCATATTCTAGATCTTACTATACTTCCATGTTGCACAGACATACTAGTTTTCCTCATATCAGTCAGTTTATGGACAGGCTTCATGTGAAAGCTCAGAACCTCCAGAATTCACTCACTGAGCTGCAAAGGCTGCACTAGCACTGATTCATGACTGGCTGCAGGTGCCCAAATGAGAAGAGCAGTTCAGTTTGAGGAAAGTCGTCCACCTGTTCCACCATTTCTATGTCTCACTGGCAGCAGGTGAATATGGACCAGTGGATTCACTCTGTCACAGCATCCAACACAACAACATTCTCCAGATAAACTCAGACAAGACTGAAGTCATAGTCTTTGGCCCACAGAAACAAAGAACATGTCAGCAGTCACTTTGGGTCTCTCTTTAAAACTTTCAAATCAAGCTAGAAATTTAGGGGTAATAATGGACTTTAACAGCCACATCAAATCAATAACATCTGCAGCTTATTACCATCTAAAAAAACATTATGAAAATCAAATGTATATTGTCTAAATCAGACAGAAACTTATCCATACATTTGTCTCCATTACTACTGTAACTGCTGCTCACTGGCCTCTCCAAACGAAACGGCTGCAGTACATCCAGAACACTGCTGCTCGAGTCCTGACCAGAACCAGAAAGTACTTCACAGATAAGTCCTGTGCTCAGGTCTCTGCTCTGGCTCCTGTGGCTCAGAGAATAGACTCTAAAGCAGCTCTGATAGTGAACAAGTCTCTCCATGGACCAGCACCAAAGAACATCTCCCACATGTTAGAGCCACATGAACCATCTCACACTCTGAGGACTTCAGGGACCGGCTTCTGTAGTCCTGGTTTAGTCCTGGTTTAGTCCTGGATTAATCCTGGTTTAGTCCTGGCCGTTATGCAGCTAAAACCTGGAACAGTCTTCCTGAAGATGTGAGACAGGCCTCTACTTTGACAATGTTTTAATTCAGGCTCCAAACGGTTGTGTTTAGCGGAGCTTATGACTGAATGTTTTTTTTTATTCTACACTCTTCTTCTCTTTTAATGTTAATATTATGATTATTAATAATATATTTTAATTTGTAGTGTCATTTTAATGTCTGCCTTATTCTGTAAAGCACTTTGAATAACTTTGTTTCCTGTGGATTTTAATGTGTTCCAGTTGGCAGCAGTGGGCTTATATTTACATTATAAAGGGCCATTGCACAAATGTAGCAGCAGTAGATATTTTGTTACTATAGGTATAAAACAAATGTAATTGTTTTAGAGGGATATTTAGGCTGCTGCAAATACATAAGCCCTGTGTCCAATAAAATATGATAAATTATATGAGTTTCAATATAAATGTATGGGCTCTTGGGGGCCCTCTGCTGGCCTCGGGACCCTAAGCAGCTGCTTAATCTGTTTATAGACTGGGCCGACCCTGAACAGGAGGAGGGATGACTGTGGTTTATTACTGCGATACGTCTGATGCAGCGTTCACATTTAGAGTCTAGGCAGTTGGCAGTGTAGTGTGAACAATACAGATGTAATACATTACTTACAAAACGTTCTTTTTCCCATGTAACAGTGTCATTTCTTGTAATCACAGAACACTCAGTACATAACCGTTACATTTTGGCCAAGGTCACATTTTTGCATCTCTTAACAATAGTTCTTTCACACAGGGTGCGTGACACCTACTCTGGGAGGATTTAAAACACTGGTGTAATCTCACTTTGTCAGACTCTGCATTTTGACTTTGCATTTGATTCTGCTTGGAATTTTGCTGTACGCTGCCTTTAACCCGACTGTACAATAAAAATCTACAGAACGATTCCCTCTGCGCCTATTCTTCATGCAACAAGAACAGAAACCGACAGTAGTCACAAGTAGAAATCATCCGGTCCAATATTTTTGTATATTTTCATAGCAAGGCTCAATATTGTTAATAAGAAAATCTGTTTCTTGCCCCCGTCTGAGACTATGACATCATCACATTCTAGAAACAGGAAACGACCAATCGCAAAGCAGGCCTCTGTGCTAGAATCGCCATGGCAACCATTAAAATGCCCTATGCCGTGTCTTGAACGTTGCTAAGCAACGTTCAAAGCGCCAAGTTCAAAGCTTCAAAGTCCAGTGCACCTTTGAGCTTTGAGACATCTCATGCGGAAGTTAGTAAGGGTAAGTGACTCACCTGTCTGACAGTCAAAGGTGTTTACAAGAGTGCACGAGGAGCTGACCGTTACCTAGTACTGGTAGATATACAGATTATCTCTATAGCTTTAAAGCTACAAAAAAGTTTGAGATGGCACAAAGCGAAGCCTCTACATCTTTCGCTAAGATGGAAGGGAAAGAAGAAATTCAGGAGACAGCCAGACCGACTCACACTTGCAAAGAGTGTCGGTCCAATCAGGCTGAAATGGCTGCATTACGGGCTGAGATCAAGAAGCATGAAAGACAATTTCATGATTTGCATTTCAGAATCCACGACATGGAGTCGCAGCTTCAACAGTTGTGGATCATTTATCAGGATATGTGTGTGGACCGGAGGAGGCTGAATGATGAGTCAATGAACAGAATCAACCGGTCTATCTCAGAGGACATGTACAGCCTGATAGAGGGGTTCCCCGCCACACTACCCCAACATCCCCAGGCAAATACCTCGGAGCCTGTTTTGATGTCTGATTCTGATACCATCATGAACCTCCCTCAAGCCCAAGATGTGCCTCGCCAAGATGCGGAAGATGAAACCAGTCAGTCTGATGAGGTGCTCAGCGAGACTAACAGTGGTGAGGAGTTGGAGACCTGGGTTCTTCATAGAGGGAGTTTATATAGGGTCCCTCCCAACTGTGAAGATTTGTCCTTAGATTTTGAATCAGATGACTCCACAGAATCCATCGATGGATATAACTCCAATCCATCAGACTCCAGCACATCTGATGATGAGCTGGACGTGGATGTGAGGGAATCCATCCATCGTGATAATGTTGTGGAGTGGACCGATCAGGACGAGGCAGAGTTCTCAGTTGAACACGAGTTAGCGGTTCTTAGTCGTCTATTTCCAGGATTAGACACAAGTCCTCTCGTCTTAAACATGGCTGAACTGCAGTCCTCCAATTTTCCCCAAGCCTCTCTCCCACCTCAATAAGGAAATTATTTCTGTGGGGGACAACTTTAAACAGCTTTTAAAACTAAACCAAATCTAGTTTGAGAGCAAAGTAAGTGTCTTGTAGATCAGTATGGTATTTTCAAATATCGTATGGATCTACGTGAGCGCTGAAGGAGCTGAACTGGACGTGGGTTTGATGTGTGATATGGGCTTCATATAACACATATAACACATTCATAGCTATATTTGTATATATAATACATGTTTATATAACTATACATTTATAGTTCGAGAGGAGCCAGCTGAGGTGGCTCTGACATCTGTTCTGGATGCCTGCTGGATGCCTCCCTAGGGAGGTGTTCTGGGCATGTGCCACTGTGAGGAGACCCCGTGGAGATCAGTGACGTGCGGTCAGGTCAGGCAGGTGAGATCACAGAGAAAAAATAAATAAAATAGTTATATTTATCCAATGATTTGTACTATAAAGTTATTTTCTATTTAACTTTGCAATTAAAAATTTTTTTTTTACTCGAAATCGCTGAATTTTTCCTGTTTACCGTTGAAAACCTAAGGAGAGATGCGCAGTGAGGCCTCACATGGACTGACTGTGCTGTAGCTAAGCTGCTGCTTTAACTCTTTAAGGGCTGAGAACATTATAGCGGCTGTGAAAATGTTCCAGGTGACCCTGCCTCATGTTAGGGGGCGCTCGTGAGCCCAGGGATTCATGCAACTCCCGCAGAATAGGGGCAGCAAACTACAATTTAGAGTTAGCAAGTCAACTTTAGCAATTCACTTTTTTCTTCGTGTCTGGCCCTTAAATGAAGGCAGATTTTATATTAAAGCTCAAGCAGTTCTCTAAACTGGACTTTCAGTCAAAGCAGGAGGTTATAATTAAAGGACCGAGACCAACGCTAAAGGAGCTAAATGGTTTGCTCCAGACGATGGGACAAAAGACTCGCTCTTTTCAAACAGAGACGTACAAAATGGTGAGAAATTTAATTACTTCAATCCACTGAAAATTGGGGAACCAGAATAAGGATAAAAAACTGTCATGATCCACGCTTGCTCCTGCCTCCTGTGTCTCCTCTCCCCCTCCCACACCTGCCTGACTCCAGAGCTGGGCGGAGCCCTGGCTTCTCCCACACGCACCTGCAGCCCATCAGGGCAATCAACACACCTGCAGGTGGTTAAAAGGAGCCAGGACCCAGCTCTCCTTGTCAGGTCGTCTGTTTGCAGCACTGTTTGTCTGCCTGCTGATCTTCACCGTGTGTCTGCGTGCTGCTAACATCACTGTTGGTCCTCGTGTCTCTGCTGTGCTACCTGCCCGTGTCCTGCCTGTGTTCTCCGACCCTGTCTCCCGGTACCGGCTGTTTTTCCCGTCTCGTGTCTACCCTGCACCTCTGGACCCTGAACTGCACCCCAGCACCCAGCTCCTCGTATGTTCTCCCGTCACCTGTGTTGTCTTGTTCTGTGAATAAACACCCTTAAACTTGCCCCGAGTCCCGCATCTTTGGTCCCCCTCACACCCCACATTATGACAAAAAAACAATACAAAACCAGCTTGCTTTTTATTTCATACTATTAGAGCTATTTCATATGGACTTCGGAACTTTTTTATTCTGGCTCCAAGTCACTGGGAAAGAAACTGACCCGGGGCCTAATGTTCTGACACCTGGTTTATATGTTTGTAAATCTGATTGTGACGACATCAGTGCCTCACCAGCCACGAACCTCACCGCACGTCACTGGTGGAGATTCCCGTCTCTTCACTGCACATGTTTATTCAGGTCTTTACTGTGTGTCTAATCATTTCAGTGTTTATGTGTCGGACCTGGAATGTTCTGCTATTTTCATTGATCTCTGTCTAGTGTAAAATGTGATGGGATTGTCCATGGGTTTGTCAAAAACTGAATAATTAATGACTGAATAAACATATCGTGTAAAGTGATAAATCGGTTTCTTTACTGTTCCAGGCTGTGCACTGCACTGGGCAGCATCAGACGGAAGGGACATGGTAGATAGACAAGGCAAGTGCATTTGTACAGCACAATTGTTACACAAAGTAATTCAAAGTGCTTTACAGAATAAGACAGACATTAAAATGACAATACAAACCAAAACATAAATAATCATCATAACATTAAAAGAGAAGAGTGTAAAATAAAAACCTTTCAGTCATATGTGCAGCTAAACAGAACCGTTTGGAGCCTGGATTTAAACATTGTCAAAGTAGAGGCCTGTCTCACATCTTCAGGAAGAATGTTCCAGATTTTAGTTGCATAAAGGCCAGGACTAAACCAGGACTAAACCAGGACTAAACCAGGACTAAACCTGGACTACAGAAGCCGGTCCCTGAAGTCCTCAGAGTGTGAGATGGTTCATATGGCACTAACATGTGGGAGATGTTCTTTGGTGCTGGTCCATGGAGAGACTTGTTCACTATCAGAGCTGCTTTAGAGTCTATTCTCTGAGCCACAGGAGCCAGAGCAGAGACCTGAGCACAGGACTTATCTGTGAAGTACTTCCTGGTTCTAGTCAGGACTCGAGCAGCAGTGTTCTGGATGTACTGCAGCTGTTTCGTTTGGAGAGGCCAGTGAGCAGCAGTTACAGTAGTAATGGAGACAAATGTATGGATAAGTTTCTGTCCGTTACTACCCCTAAATTTCTAGCTTGATCTGAAGGTTTTAAAGAGAGACCCAAAGTGACAGTGTTGTGGAAAAAATTACAATTCTCGATGAAAAGTAATCCATGAGTGAAGCTCGGTGAGTTTTGAAATACAGAATAAAGGTTTATTCTTTGTTTACAGCAGATACAGACAGGACTGTGCCCAGGTCTGCTCCGCCCGTTCCAGTCTCCACCCCCCCGAGCATCTCAGCTCTGACTATTTATCCCAGAATGACAAAGCTACATACATTTTAAAGCAGAGTGGCTTTTGTTTCACACCCATGACATAATGAACTTTTACACTTACAGGTAGAACGAGTTTCCTGTGCGATGGAGACACATGTTCATGTTTAGTCTGGGTCTGACACACTGATGTCACTCTGACAACGATTTGTCCAGTTGACAGATTTTACCTTTTGCTATTGAAGTGAGAGTTAAATGCAGCCAAAACAAAAATGGTAAAAGAAAGTGCGACAAAGTCCATTACTGTGTTTACTGCAAAAAGTCTTATTTAAAATTGGCCCACTATTTACAGAGGCAGCACATGGCTGAAACTGATGGCGCACATGCTTTTAGCTTCCCACCTGGCTCCAAGGAAAGAAAGACACTCCTCGAGTCTCTGAGAAATAAGGGGGACTGGTGGCATAACCAAGAGGTACTTAAGGACGGTAAAGGGGAGATAACAACATGGAGGCAGCCCTCTGCAGACTCATCTGTTCATGACCATTTGCCGTGTCAGCACTGCTTTAACATGTTTAAAAAAAATACTTATGGAAGCATGATAAAACCTGTCAGGGTAAAAAGGGAGAACTCTGTCGTAGGACCATGAAGGAAACGGGTCCAAGCTGTCTCTTCCAAACTTCTTCCAATACAAACATCATCAGAGGGAGTACAAAATGTAATTGAGAACATGTTGCAAGACGATATCAGCGCTCAAGTTTGAAGTGACGAGATGATATGTAAATTTGGAGTTTCATTCATTTCATTCATTCATTCATTCATTCAGTTCATCGTTTACTCGAAAAGGACGTGAATAATCGCAGCATGGCTATATTGCACAGAAGCTTCTAGAGCTGGGTTGTTTTGTGTTGGCAGCTAAACAAATTGACAAAAAAAAATGGAGGACTGAAAGACTTATGTGATCCATCCAAATTTAATTTGGCAATAGCGACAGCTAGAAAAGTGTCACACTTCAATGAACACAAGACAGAGTATGGAAAACCTTCAACAGCAGTGAAAATGGGGTTTTCCCGCAAAGCGGCAACTGAGGCTTGGATTGGTCATCGCACCATGGTGTCACATGTTTCTGCTGAAAAAAAGACTAAAAAGTTTAAGGAGCTTTTCAATTCAATTCAATTTTATTTTTCTCAATGGTCAATGTGTATAGTGCCCATACATAAACACACGTAGCAACATACACATACATCTGCACACTCAGCTTTTACATGCTACATACAGAAATGTGTACTGTACACATATTTCTGTTTACATATTCATGAAATATATCAATGACCCTGTGAAAAACATGGAGCCCCAAGAAGCTGTAAAGCTTATGAAATGGGGCTTCTTGACAAAATGTGGTCAGACTATGTTTCTGCAGATGCCCACACTTCCATAGAACAAAACAAATAGAACAAAGATGACAGTGTTTCATTAAAGACATTGTTTTCATTTATTTGTCCACAGAAGGACTATGGCTCAGTTGGTGTTGATTTACTTATTATTATCTGAGTGAAATTTGAATCTAGTATTTTTTCATCGTCTGTGATTTGGGGGGTTTAAAATAGAGCTGTGGTTAAATAGTTGAATTATTTTCTTGAAATGTGTAACTTGTCCATAGAATGGTCCCATAGACTTTCTATGGACAAATGAATGAGAATTCTGTTTGTCAGTTTTGGTTTATAGATTATTATTTCTGCTGTAGCAGGTGAATCGTTTGAGATACAGAGTTCATTTTTGGGCTTCATTTGACGATAATAAATAGTTCAAGTTTTCTATTTATATGTGGAACAGTAATGCTCATTCTCATGGACAAATGCTCTTCACAAACAGTTACACTGTGACAAAATGGCCATGATTTTTGTTTTCAATAAATGGTGTAATAATAGAAAACTGATATGCATAAACCCCTATAAAGTACCATCCTTGTATTCCTCATCATGTCAGTGTTGTTTATTCCAAATGTCATTACTGTGTGACACTGGGACTATGGCACCACTTGTTACTCGCTCACAAACTTCTATCAGAGGCTTGGTCCAAAAAAGGAGTTTTTGGTCCCCAGGACCAAACGAGTCCGGTTGAAACAAGACCTGGTCATAATGGCCTAAGGTTTACATGAATGAAATATATAAGTTTATTCTAAAATCATATAGGACAAATGTGTCATTATACTACATTTCTTCTTAAATTTACACCTGAGGGATATTTCACCTGGTTTAGAGAAGGCTTTGTTCCTACAAGATCATAAAAATATGTTAAAGAAGTTAGTTAAACATTTTAAAGAAGTGTATAAGTATGTGATTGTCTTCAGGGTCCAATGGAGCAGATGGAGACACAGAGAAAACTGACCTTTTTTCAGCATAAAACCAGAAAGAGGCAAAGAAATGCACTGATGTAAGTTGTTTTGTTAAGTTTACAACCCTGAGGGATATTTCACCTGGTTTAGAGAAGGCTTTATTTCTTCAGAGCCTCGGCTTCAAATGACCCATCTACTGGTAGTGATGGGTCATTTGAAGCCGAGGCATCGAGGCTTGTGCCGAGTAAAAGGGGCGTGTCAAGTGAAGCCCCGATTCGAGGCTTGTGTCAGATTGAAAACACGTGACCTGTGAACGTGAGGCCTCGCTTTCATGAAGATGTAATTGGTTCATTTACTGTGTTACGTGCACTCGCACTCTTTATAGGCTACTGCTTTTTTAATTCACTTTCACTTTATTCTAAGTTTCACATGTTAAAATAAGCTTTTTTTTTTTATTTATAGAGCATTTTGGTTTTACTACCAGAATATGGCCGTGTAACCTACGTATATCCTTGTATTAGGTTTTTCTACTGAATATGATGTACAGTCAGTTCAACATTCTTTCAGCTCAAACACTATAATTGTTGTTATTTAAACAAAGTGTGGATCAGAAGAAACAAGATAGGCACAGGGACAGTTTATAGTCGTGTTGATTGTCTGTCTCTGAGGTGTTTGTGTGTTTGATGTGGATAGTGCTTAAAATAAATAATTGATGCAGAACAAGATCAAAGACTTGAGGATCTTTTTTAATTGATAAATGCAACCACTGAGTGTGATGTTTTAATGAATCATAATTTAGTTTCTGTTTTTACATGTGTTGCATTTTTTGTCCACAAGATGGTGTAGTTGAACATATTGCATCACTTAGCGAGGCATTGACTCTTGTACCGCTACAATTGCTTGAAAGCCTCAGATGGTTCATGGGGCTTCATTTGGCCATCACTACGTAGTATCTGTCCACGTGCACATACTGTTGTCCATGCTGCCGTGAGGCGTATTTAAACACGGATGTGCATGAATGCCCGTGGGCGGGCACTGGAGGCCAAAAACACAGCAGCAAACTTTTATGGCCTGACAGCTGGTGCGAAAACAGACAATGAGAACCCAGAACATCTCCACAGGAATATCCACACATGGACATTAGAAATTTATCTCTACACAAAGACAACACATGATGAACAACATGATGCTAAAGCCCATATAACACAACAAACCCACCTCCAGTTCAGCTCCTTCAGCGCTCATGTAGATCCATACGATATTTGAAAATACCATACTGATCTACAAGACACTGACTTAGACTTTACTCACCAAGCCGCAGAAATCCACGACCTCATCGGCTTAGTTAATAAAGTTGTTGACGGTTTCTCCCACTTCAGCAGTTATTTCCCTGCAGAGGTGAGAGAAACCCTCAGCTGAAACCATTCCAAGGAATGCAGCACATCCCCACAAGCACAAATGCAGCAGCCCTTTTCCAAGTTGTTGGGCTACTGTCTGCACCTGTGGGGAAAACAATCCCTTTCTTATAGATCCCAGACAAACAGATAGTGCTCTTGGGATGAGCGCTGCACCAGCCACAGAAAGCACTGTGCATGTTTGAAACGGACCTAATGAGAAATTGCATTCCTCAAAAGGATTCAGCTCCTCATCACACTGATGAGGTGGGACATTATTAGTGATTTTAAGGGCCTGAACAGTGGATTCCCTCACATCCATGTCCAGCTCATCATCAGATGTGCTGGAGTCTGATGGATTGGAGTTATATCCATCGATGGATTCTGTGGAGTCATCTGATTCAAAATCTAAGGACAAATCTTCACAGTTTGGAGGGACCCTACATAAACTCCCTCTATGAAGAACCCAGGTCTCCAACTCCTCACCACTGTTAGCCTCGTTAAGAGCCTTGTGAGCACTATCATGGTCAACCTCTCTTACCGGGCTCGGGTCTTCTGCTGATGGCCACACAAAGGCATAAAAAAAGTCAATAACTAAGTCATTTTCCACTGAGAACTCTGCATCGTCCTCCACCTTTTCCAAATCTAAAGACAAGTCATTTGTATTTGACTGGCTCATGCTGTTCATTGAACGTTCGTACAGCCTCCTCTGGTTCTCACGCAGCTCTTGACATATGATCCGCGTCTCTTGAAGTTGTGACCGAGTGTCGCGGATCATGAAATCCTGATCGTAAAATTTTGTTTCAAGTTTCTTGACTTTGGCCTGTAAAGCAGCCATTTCAGACTGAGTGGACCTACACTCTGCCCCTTCCATTTGACCGAAAGAGGTCGAGGCTTCCTTATCTATTTGTGCCATCTCAAAACTTTTTATAACTTTAAAGATATCAATCAGTGTATCTACCAGTACTAGGTAACGGTTAATAGTGACGCAAATACGCAGTTGTAATATTCAGCTCCTCGTGCACTCTTGTAAACACCTTTGACTGTCAGACAGGTGAGTCACTGACCCTTACTAACTTCAGCATGAGATGTCTCAAAGCTCAAAGGAGCACTGGACTTTGACGCTTTGAACTTGCCGCTTTGAACGTTGCTTAGCAACGCCCAAGACACGGCATAGGGCATTTTAATGGTTGCCATGGCGATTCTAGCACAGAGGCCTGCTTTGCGATTGGTCATTTCCTGATTCTAGAATGTGATGATGTCATAGTCCCGGACGGGGGCAAGAAACAGATTTTCTTATTAACAATATTGAGCTTTGCTATGAAAATATACAAAAGCCACAAAGACACCAGTTTGAAAAGTACATTTTTTATTAGGAAGTAGCACATTTAAAATGTGAGTTGCGCCAAAGTGGGAAAAGCAACTTAAGTTAAACACAAGTTGACACAAAATAATGTAAAACAATTTCATAATAAACAGAAGAATAAGTTAAGAGAATAAAAATAAAATGGAAGTGATAAAATTCAGATTAAAGTCACAGAAAAGAGGAGTGGGGGTTAGAGGACGGGGGTAAACAAGGTTCCCAAAAGCTTTACGTCACATCCACTTCAATGCATTACACACACAAATCCAGCAGATGTCGCTCTTCTGACTGTGTCAAAGGATTCAAAGCAGTGTGTCATTTTCAGTGCAGTTATCTCAAAGTGGTTCAGTGTTTCATAAGGTTTCGGTTTTACCATCACTAGGCGTAAGTATACACGGAAGTGCATGAATGCCAGACACCGGAAGCTAAAGGGAGAGCAGCAAAGAGATGAGCACTTTTATGACCCGACAGCCGCGCGAACAGCCAACGAGAACCCAGGCCTCAAGTGGCAGAGCCCATGGTGCAAAATGCCACATCCTGATTCAATTTTATTATCACAACATTTCGATTCCTTTGTGAACTTGTTGGGGGCGTCATTTATGTCATCTATTTTGCTTTTTTAATGTCATATTTATGGTATATAACTGCTACTTTATATATAAAGAAAATAATCTTTAATTTTCTTAGTTATTATGCATGCATTTTAACTCACAAAAGACAGTGAATTATGCACAGTTTTGTGGGTACATTGGGGTCTAACCGTAAATGTATGTTTTTTCACTGTGATTGGTTGACTAAACTGAAGGGGGCGGTCCTTAACGTATATAAGGGGAGTGGAAGGGGCTGTCCTCATACCTGACATGTTGAAAAACGACTTAACAATCACAATTTCATGATCTACGACACTTAGTCACAGCTCAAACTTGTGAACAGTGTAGGTTCACTCAGTCTGAAATTGCTGCATTAGGGGCTGATGTCAAGAAACATGATAAAAAACTTTATGATGGTAAATGGTCACATCGTTATATAGCGCTTTTCCACCTTTCAAGGCACTCAAAGCGCTTTACAACAAGGAACCAGTCACCCATCCACACACCAGTGTACGCAGACACTGGGGGCGAGGTGGGTTAAGTGTCTTGCCCAAGGACACAACGACAGCATTCATCTGTGAGGGTTGGAATTGCACCGCCAACCTTCAAGTCAGTGGATCTAACCACTCAACCAATGATGTTTATGTAGAGAGTGGGATTTGAACCGCCAACCTTCGGATCAGTGGACAAAGACCCAACCAACTCAGCTACTGTCGCCCCCATGATCATAAAACCATGATTCACGACGCTCAGTCACAACTTCAAGAGATGTGGATCGTGTGTCAGTAATTTCATGTTTATCAGAGAAAGAACCTCTGACTGCCCATATGGCTTCAAAGCTAAATCCTTTTGAGGGAAGAGATTTCTTCATAAGTTCTTGACAAACAAACACAGCTCTTATACCAAGAGCAAAATTTGTTTGTCTGGGATCTGTGAGAAAGGCATTGTTTTCCCCACAGGTCCAGACAGTGGCCAAACAACTTGGAAAAGGGCTGCTGTATGGATCGGTGCATTTGTGCTTGTGGGGATGTGCCACATACCTCGGGATAGCTTCAGCTGAGGGTTTCCCTCACCTCTACAGGGAAATAACTGCTGAAGTGGGAGAAACTTTCAACAACTTTATTAACTAAGCCAATGAGATAGTGGATTTCTGCGGCTTGGTGAGTAAAGTCTAAATGTATGTTTTTTCACTGTTGCGATTGATTGACTAAACTGAAGGGGGCGGTCCTTAACTTATATAAGGGGAGTGGAAGGGGCTGTCCTCATACCTGACATGTTGAAAAACGACTTAATCACAATTTCATGATCTACGACACTTAGTCACAGCTCAAACTTGTGAACAGTGTAGGTCAGTGATAGTGACTCACCTCTGACAGTCAAAGGCGTTTACAAGAGTGCACTGAGGAGCTGAGTATTACAACTGCGTATTTGTATATCACTACTAAGCATTACCTAGTACTGGTGGATATACTGATCTTTAAAGTTATAAAAAGTTTTGAGATGGCACAAACAGGTAGCAAAGCCTCTACATCTTTCGCTCAATTTGAAGGGGCAGAAGAAATTCAGGAGACAGCCAGACTGACTCAAACTTGTGAAGAGTGTTGGTCCAATCAGTCTGAAATGGCTGCATTATGGGCTGAGGTGAAGAAACATGAAAAACTATTTCATGATTTCTATTTGATGATCCACGACACTCAGTCATAACTTCAAGAGATGTGGATCATGAACAGCATCACCTGGTCTATGTCAGAGGACAGGTCCAACTTGATAGAGGAGTTCTCTGTTACACTCTACCAGACAGACCTCTGACGGTGCGTTCACACCGGGGCGTCAGATGCGTCAAGCTCACATTCAAAGTGTATGGTGGACGCGCGTCTTGGTGACGCAGCGTTTTTGCGGCGCATCTTCAAGCGTCAAGGCGCCGCGAATCTGGCGTTGGTGCGTCTTGAGCATCCACTCGTCTACGCGTTCAGACGCCCAAGCGTCCTAGCGTCGAACGCAAACACGAACAGTGACGGGGACAGGGACATTATTCGCGCACCAATGCGGGACAGCTGGTCACTGAACTGGGCCTGGGTCTTACGGAAATACCGCTGGAAGCGCTGATCATCCCGACGGAGCTCCTGGAGCAAGTAATGAAAGTTGCCAAACTCCGAACGCCTTTGAATTATGTCGTGAACCCAGACACGCCGCCGCCGAGCCGATCCCCTCCGTTGATGACTTTTGTGCAGTAAATACACCAAAGCTGTTCTCTCAACATGGTCTGTCATTGTGCACAAAAGGAGCAGGAAAACACTCTCTAGACGCTCTAGACGCTCTCTGGACTCACGTCTTGGACGCGCTTCCAAAGTGTCTGCCCTCAAATGCACACGCGTCCAAATAGAGGCGGACAGCGCGTTTTTGACGCCGCGGTGTGAACACAGCATTAGCCTGTCTCTGAGTGAAGGGAGCTGGACACTGTTCTCCTCTCTTTAAAGGAACAGTATTGTGGAGAAGAATATTGCAGTAACAGCTGATCTTAAAGGTCAACTGGAGTTCTTTATGTCCAAGCCACATTAGCTTTACCTGACTGTGAGGGTCCCACCTCTACAGGGAGATTACAGCTGAAGTGGGAGCAACATTCAACAAGTTTATAAACTAGGCCAATGTGATAGTGGAGACGGCTGTGGGACAAATTTAGAGTCATATTTGTGTACATTCTGGATAAAAAATAAATAAAAAAAATTCTAAAGTGGCATGTAGTTCGCTCGTGTTTTGTACATTTTGCGTGTTTGGTACACACAGCCCTGTGGTCGTCTAAAGTGGCAGTTAGTTCACTCACGGAAGTGTTGGTACAGTTAATATTAAAGGTGTTTGGTACAGTTAATATTAAAGGTGTTTGGTACAGTTAATATTAAAAGTGTTTGGTACAGTTAACACCTCGCGTGTGGTGCACTTAAACGTTTGGTACGTTTAGTGTTTGGTACACAGCCTTGTGGTCTAAAGTGATATTTAGTATTTAGTATTTCTTCTAACACACTTTTCATATATTAGGTTACAATTAAAATTTAAATTAAACATAATTTCAAGTGACTGTAGAATGAATAAAAGTCCATAGTTGAGTTTTAACAGACTTATTTTGCTGTATTTGGGCTGTTTAAACAACTGGCTCTGTGCACAACCATGAACGGCTAGCTCACTGTTAGCTTATTGTTAGCACCCCTACTTCCTGCCCTATTATATTATTAAAACAGTGCCACAAACTGAAGTAATTTACACATAAAAAACACTACACAGTTTTACTTAACATTTGTATTTGTTGTTTTATATTTTTACTCTCTTTACTCTTGATGCTGAGTCACAGTGAGCTAGCTAGCACGCTGCTGTACACAGAGCACAGTACTAGTTCACATTTTAGTGACCATGTGTCAAAAGCCACTAAAGCTAATGGTAGCATCATGACACTGGCATATATCGACTTCACGGGGAATTATAACAGTTTGGCTTTGGATTTGTGGTAACTTCTCAAACAAAATTCAAAATTCTACATACGTGTGAGATCAAAGTGACTGTGAGCAATATACAAATATATTACAAAACAAAACAGTGTCATTTCTCATTATTACAGAACACTCAGACATAACCGTTAGATTTTGGCCAAGGTCACATTTCGCTCTTCTTCACCGGAGCTGCTTTTGTACAGGGTGCGTGACTCTGGGAGGATTTAAAACACTGGTGTAATCTCAATTTGTTAGACTCTGAATTTTGAGGTACGCCGCCTTTAACCCGACTGTACAATCAAGATCTACAGAACGATTCCCTCTGCGCCTGTTCTTTAGACAACAGAAACCGACACAGTACAAACACACTAAACGTACAAAACTCGAGTGACCTACATCCCACTTTAGCCGCAGACAGTGTGCCACTTTATAATGTTATTTATTTATTTATTTATTTGTTATTTATTTTTTAAGAAACACCTTCAGTATTAAGTGTACCCAACACTTCTATGTGTAACTAACACGGGCGAAATACATGCCACTTTAGCCTTTAGTGTACAAAACACTAAACGTACGAAACGTTTTTAAGCGTACCACACACTACGTGTACCAGATGCCGAATTGTTTTTTTTTATGGTATTATAGGTCAGTGATAGTGACTCATGCGTTTGTCTGACAGTCAAAGGCGTTTACAAGAGTGCACTGAGGAGCTGAGTATTACAACTGCATATTTGTATATCACTACTAAGCATTACCTAGTACTGGTAGATATACTGATTATCTCTCTATATCTTTAAAGCTGTAAAAAAAGTTTGAGATGGCACAGAGCGAAGCCTCTACATCAGGGGTCTCAGACTCGCGGCCCGCGGGCCAATTGCGGCCCTCGGGCCTGTAGTTTGCGGCCCCCGCCTTGATATGAAACTTTAATGTTAATGCGGCCCGTGAGTTTGACATGTGTGGCACTTTACAGTGTTGTGTGCGGAGCTGAACGAATCTACCAATCACGGTGGAGTATATGGCTCTGGGGGCGGGACATCGGCCGGGTTTGATGCAGAGAAACATTTCTCATTGAGTGAAAGTTACTGTAGCACTGCCATGGAGTGTTATATTCTGTGCCTGGTGCCTCGTTTCTATTGAGCACACGCCACATTCGTCCGAGCGCGTTGCGTTCACAACACAACGCTGTTCAGTGGGATATTACACATATATAAATGTGCATAAATATATTCATATATTTACACACGCACGTCAATGGCACTTAGAGAGTTCATATGAGGTCTCTCTCTGACAAAATAAATCAAAGTGATGGTTATGTGGTGGGATAAAAGAAAAGTAAAGAGCTCAGTGCTCCTCCTGTGTCTGCAGTCACATAGTGGCACCGGTCCATCGGCAATAACAGTCCCCGGTAACCCGGACCAGTTATAGTGTCGCACCGTCATTTGTCGGTCATTGGCCGTGTCCCAATTCGCCTCATGCACAGTTTTAAAGTACACTTCGAAGTGCTGTTCAAAGTGCCCAGCCAACGACGGGTGCTCCTCCGCCTTCGTGCTGAAATGGGACTGTGAGATAGTCTGCAGTCACATAGTGGCACCTGTGCATCGGCAATAACAGTCCCCGGTAACCCGGACCAATTATAGGGTCGCACCATCAGACAAGTGTTAACATTTTCTCATATTTCTCTCTTTTTTAAACACTCTCAAAGTTCAAACCTTCGTAGATAAAAAATTAGCACAGTATTATAGAAAGACGCCAAATACTATACTGTAAATAAAAATGACTTTTTTTTGGGGGGGGGGGCAGCGGCCCCCAGCTAATTTGAGTTTGAGACCCCTGCTCTACATCTTTCGCTAAGATGGAAGGGAAAGAAGAAATTCAGGAGACAGCCAGACCGACTCACACTTGCAAAGAGTGTCGGTCCAATCAGTCTGAAATGGCTGCATTATGGGCTGAGATCAAGAAGCATGAAAGACAATTTCATGATTTGTATTTCATAATCCACGACATGGAGTCGCAGCTTCAACAGTTGTGGATCATTTATCAGGATATGTGTGTGGATCGGAGGAGGCTGAATGATGAGTCAATGAACAGCATCAACCGGTCTATGTCAGAGGACATGTACAGCCTGATACAGGGGAAGTGACTAAGACGATGAGATTTGTGGCTTTCTGCAGCTCAGACATTAAAAATCAAATGTGTGGACATTCCTGTCTCTTCACTGCACGTGTTTATTCACGTGTTTATTCACGTGTTTATTCGCGTCTTTACTGCGTGTCTAGTCGTTTCATGTTTTGGACCTGGACATGAGACCTGTAACCTGAGTGTCAAAGTTTTACTATTTTTGTTGATTATTGTAAAGTGTGATAGGACTGTACACGGGTTTGTCAAAAACGGAATAATTAAAAAACATATAAAATCATTTACAGTGATCTAATCAAATAACTAAGTAGGGCAATGACTTATTGAGAGGCATGAGCTGACTCCTGACTCGTCACCCGGATCAGAAAAATATGCTTCAGCAAAGTATGCTTCAGCAATAGGAGCAAGAGACGGTGATAAGACAAACTGACTCAAATTTGTGAACGTTCTGGATAAAAAAAACAAAAAACAATTCGGCATCTGGTACACGTAGTGTGTGGTACCCTTAAAAACGTTTTGTACGTTTAGTGTTTTGTACACTAAAGGCTAAAGTGGCATGTAGTTCGCCCGTGTTAGTTACACATAGAAGTGTTGGGTACACTTAATACTGAAGGTGTTTCTTAAAAAACAAATAACAAATAAATAAATAAATAACATTATAAAGTGGCACACTGTCTGCGGCTAAAGTGGGATGTAGGTCACTCGAGTTTTGTACGTTTAGTGTGTTTGTACTGTGTCGGTTTCTGTTGTCTAAAGAACAGGCGCAGAGGGAATCGTTCTGTAGATCTTGATTGTACAGTCGGGTTAAAGGCGGCGTACCTCAAAATTCAGAGTCTAACAAATTGAGATTACACCAGTGTTTTAAATCCTCCCAGAGTCACGCACCCTGTACAAAAGCAGCTCCGGTGAAGAAGAGCGAAATGTGACCTTGGCCAAAATCTAACGGTTATGTCTGAGTGTTCTGTAATAATGAGAAATGACACTGTTTTGTTTTGTAATATATTTGTATATTGCTCACAGTCACTTTGATCTCACACGTATGTAGAATTTTGAATTTTTGTTTGAGAAGTTCCCACAAATCCAAAGCCAAACTGTTATAATTCCCCGTGAAGTCGATATATGCCAGTGTCATGATGCTACCATTAGCTTTAGTGGCTTTTGACACATGGTCACTTAAAATGTGAACTAGTACTATGCTCTGTGTACAGCAGCGTGCTAGCTAGCTCACTGTGACTCAGCATCAAGAAGTAAAGAGTACAAAATATAAAACAACAAATACAAATGTTAAGTAAAACTGTGGTGTTTTTTATGTGTAAATTACTTCAGTTTGTGGCACTGTTTTAATAATATAATAGGGCAGGAAGTAGGGGTGCTAACAATAAGCTAACAGTGAGCTAGCCGTTCATGGTTGTGCACAGAGCCAGTTGTTTAAACAGCCCAAATACAGCAAAATAAGTCTGTTAAAACTCAACAGTCAATCAAACCTGTTCCTAATAGTAGCAGGAGCGACCTCAGAGAAAGAAGGCGTCTGATTTGGTTGTTATTTATGTTCATATTTTGATTACAGACAAAGTAGCAAAATAAAAATACCAGAATCATGTAGAGCGAGTTAATATGAACATGTTCAGAGCCTGACAACATCCGTTACAGAGAGAGGGGCCACAAAACTAACAAAGGTGATTCTGACACAGGCAGTATTATTCAACAGAAGCAGGGCCGGCCCCAGCTTTCAGGGGGCCTTAAGCTGAATTTGTCTCTGGGCCCCCGACAGTAGATGCCTCCTGGCTCAGCTATTGGTGATTCACATTTGACAACATTATAATTCTGCTCTCATCACCCTGACCAATTGTATTTGTATTTATATGAGGGATATTTAGGCTGCTGCAAATACATAAGCCCTGTGTCCAATAAAATGTGATATATTATATTAGTTTCAATCAAAATGTATGGGCTCTTGGGGGCCCTCTACTGGCCCTGGGGCCCTAAGCAGCTGCTTAGTCTGTTTATAGGCCCTATCTGCTTATAGGCCCTGAATAAAAGGAGGGGATGACTGGTGGTTTATTAGCTGCATATTTGCATCACTACAAAGCATGTATATACTGATTATATCTCTATATCTTTAAAGCTATAAAAAGTTTTGAGAGTTTTGAGCCTCTACATTTTTCGCTCAAATGGAAGGAGCACAAGAAATTCAGGAGGCAGCCAGACCGAATCAAACTGGCGAAGAATGTCGGTCAATTCAGTCTGAAATGGCTGCCTTAAGGACCGATGTCAAGAAAAAAAAAGAAAGTATTTTACGATCAGGATTTCATGATCCGCGATACTCAGTCACAACTTCGAGAGATGCGGGTCATATGTCAAGAACTGCGTGTGAACCAGAGGAGGCTGTATGAAAGTTCAATGAACAGCATGAGCCAGTCAAATACAAATGACGAGTTCTCAGTTGAAAATGAAAAATTCTTTTTGAAAGTTGAAAATGAAAATTCTTTTTCATTTATTTCCAGGATTAGACACAAGTCCTCTTATTTTAAACATGGCTCAACCGCAGTCCTCCAATCTTCCCCAAGCCTCCAATGAGTCTGCAGACCAGCGTGACCATGAAAGTGAAGCCAGCAGCCAGTCTGATGATGATGATTATAATTTGGGGACTATTGCGAAACTTAACGGAGAGCTTTTGTACAAACTTTTTGCTCCAGTTCGCTTTGTAAGGGACTCTTTTTATGACTTTGTGTAGCCATCAGCAGAAGACCCGAGATAGGTGGCAGAAGTTGACCATGATAGTGCTCACAAGGCCCTTAACGAGGCTAACAGTGGTGAGGAGTTGGAGACCTGGGTTCTTCATAGAGGGAGTTTATATAGGGTCCCTCCAAACTGTGAAGATTTGTCCTTAGATTTTGAATCAGATGACTCCACAGAATCCATCGATGGATATAACTCCAATCCATCAGACTCCAGCACATCTGATGATGAGCTGGACGTGGATGTGAGGGAATCCATCCATTGTGATAATGTTGTGGAGTGGACCGATCAGGACGAGGCAGAGTTCTCCATTGAAAACAAGTTAGCAGCTCTTGCTCGTCTATTTCCAGGATTAGAAACTAGTTCTCTCATTTTAAACATGGACCATGTCACTGCTCAGGCCCTTATCATCAATAATGTCCCACCTCATCAGTGTGATGAGGAGCTGAATCCTTTTGAGGGAAGCAATTTCTCATTAGGTCCTTTTCAAACATGCACAGTGCTTTCTTTGGCTGGTGCAGCTCTTATCCCAAGAGCATTATCTGTTTGTCTGGGATCTGTGAGAAATGCATTGTTTTCCCCACAGGTGCAGACAGTGGCCAAACAACTTGGAAAAGGGCTGCTGCATTTGTGCTTGTGGGGATGTGCCACATACCTCGGGATAGCTTCAGCTGAGGGTTTCCCTCACCTCTACAGGGAAATAACTGCTGAAGTGGGAGAAACCTTCAACAACTTTATTTACTAAGCAGATGAGGTCGTGGATTTCTGCGGCTTGGTGAGTAAAGTCTAAGTAAGTGTCTTGTAGATCAGTATGGTATTTTCAAATATCGTATGGATCTACGTGAGCGCTGAAGGAGCTGAACTGGAGGTGGGTTTCATCAGACATCTCAGTCCAGAAATGCAGTACTAGGAACAGCAGAGATACTGTGCAGAACCCTCAAGCTCCCAGGCCTCTGGTAGAGGTACCAAGCTCCTCAGTGCACTCTTGTAAACGCCTTTGACTGTCAGAGGTGAGTCACTATCACTGACCTACACTGTTCACAAGTTTGAGCTGTGACTAAGTGTCGTAGATCATGAAATTGTCCTTTTTCAACATGTCAGGTATGAGGACAGCCCCTTCCACTCCCCTTATATAAGTTAAGGACCGCCCCCTTCAGTTTAGTCAACCAATCACAACAGTGAAAAAACATACATTTAGACTTTACTCACCAAGCCGCAGAAATCCACTATCTCATTGGCTTAGTAAATAAAGTTGTTGAAAGTTTCTCCCACTTCAGCAGTTATTTCCCTGTAGAGGTGAGAGAAACCCTCAGCTGAAGCTATCCCGAGGTATGTGGCACATCCCCACAAGCACAAATGCACCGATCCATACAGCAGCCCTTTTCCAAGTTAAATATAACAGACTAAGCAGCTGCTTAGGGCCCCGGGGCCAGTAGAGGGCTCCCAAGAGCCCATACATTTTGATTGAAACTAATATAATTTATCACATTTTATTGGACACAGGGCTTATGTATTTGCAGCAGCCTAAATATCCCTCTAAAACAATTACATTTGTTTTATACCTATAGTAACAAAATATCTACTGTTGCTACATTTGTGCAATGGCCCTTTATAATGTAAATATAAGCCCACTGCTGCCAACTGGAACACATTAAAATCCACAGGAAACAAAGAAAAAATGTCTAGAATAAAAACTGTGGTAGTTGTGTCATTTTGGATGTTTTCAGTCAGATGTTGGTCATATAAATACAAATACAATTGGTCAGGGTGATGAGAGCAGAATTATAATGTTGTCAAACGTGAATCACCAATAGCTGAGCCAGGAGGCATCTACTGTCGGGGGCCCAGAGACAAATTCAGCTTAGGGCCCTCTGAAAGCTGGGGCCGGCCCTGCTTCTGTTGAATAATACTGCCTGTGTCAGAATCACCTTTGTTAGTTTTGTGGCCCCTCTCTCTGTAACGGATGTTGTCAGGCTCTGAACATGTTCATATTAACTCGCTCTACATGATTCTGGTATTTTTATTTTGCTACTTTGTCTGTAATCAAAATATGAACATAAATAACAACCAAATCAGACGCCTTCTTTCTCTGAGGTCGCTCCTGCTACTATTAGGAACAGGTTTGATTGACTGTTGCTAAGCGCCTGCTATGTGCTAGACCAGCCGTGCTGGCTAGGGGCGTCACGTTCCTCAGCTCTGCTCCTGATTGGCTCTTTGGTTGCTATGACACTCGCAGTTGGAATTCCAAATATGGACCTTGGCTCTAAATAACTGCAGCCTCGATGAGCTTCATTTGACTGCAGCCGAACGCCGTGGGTGACGTCACACTCCCTCAGTCCACTTCTTTATACAGTTTATGAGCTGTGGTTTGGGTGAGACCCCATAAGAATCACGACACTAAATGTGATCTGTCCCCAGACCATGTGCAGAGCAGTGTGTTGCTGACCCCAGAGCCAGGGGCCACAGGGAGGAAGTGACATCACACTCTATCAGTTCAATGGTTTTATATTTGGTTTAATGCAATTATAATATCAGAAAAAGGCAGCTACTCAAAAATATAGTTATTGTACACAAATAAATCACAATATAATCACAATTTTTTTTTTTTTTTTTTGAGAATTCAAATGTGAATCACGATCCCCCCTGTCCACGCCCTCTCTCTCCACTGCCCTCTTCTCTTGCTGCTCTCACACTGGAAGCACCTCCACTGACATATCCCTCAGTATTTATTTTGTGTCTGGTATATGTGTCTGGTTAAGATTAGGCAGTCTGTAGTGTAAAACAATGTAAACTTCTGTAACAGTACAATAAAAACAGCTGTTTATTTACTTCCAGGGACCTGTGTTGGAGCTAGATTACATGAGGGTCCTCTGGGTGGAGGTCTGAAGCCAGACTCTGTTGCATCCCGCTGAGTGGTTGTGCACGGGGCTCATGAGGATGATGATGGTCAGTAGCGTGTGCAATCAGAGGCCGTGCCGCTGCACATGGTCAGTTTAGTTAGTTTGGGGGGCAGTGATGTGGTGCAGCTGTGAGTGACACCCACAGAGAGGATGCAGTACTGCACCATGACACTCAAACTACTGTCTGGGATAGTATCAGGGAGTTGGGTTCCTATGATTCTTTGCCACAATGCACCTGATTGGAAATTTTTTCTCAGTTCAAGATCCGTCTGTTGTCCTCAACACTTTTTAATCGTTAGCTTCTGCTACACTCTGTCTGCTCTGGCCTCGCCTCGTCTCCTGTCGTCCTCGCTGCTCTACACTGTAGTTTAATCTGTAAACTCACAGAGGAGGATCACATCTGTATTGTGTGTGTGCGCGTGTGTATGTTTGTGCGTGTGTGTGTGTTTACATATGTATATGTAAATATTAATGTTGACCCCTCCCCCTGAGGACTACGGATGGAAATTAGCTGTAAAGCTTGAATCTGGTACAAGCATCTCTGCCATTGTGCTTAATGTAATTGTACATTGTCCTACTAAATAAATAAATAACAGCAGGACTTATATCTGATTCACTGTTTAAGAGATATTTCATGGCCTTGGTCTTATTTTCTTCATTAAAGCGACAGCACTGCTGCTCCACATGTAAACAAACACCGCCGTGTGATGACATCACCGGGCCGTGGCTCGTTCGGTTGTGCAGGTGCGAGCTCTCTCTGTAACTGCTGCTGTCAAACTCATCATTTTGTTCGTATTAACCCGTGATCCTGGTATTTTTATTATTTTTTTTTTTTTTATCAAAATATAAACATGACTCACAAACAAATCAGGTGCCATCTTTCCGTGAGGTTGCTTCTGCTGTAGTTAGCAACAGGTTTGATTAAGCACCCGTTCGCTTTTAAATCAGCGATGCGGACAGGAGGGGGCGTTACCTTCAACAGCCTCACTCCCGATTGGCTCTTTGGTTGCTATGATACTTGGAACTCGGCTCCAAATTGGCCTGTATAACTGCTGTAGCCTCGATGAGCTTCTTTTGACTGGAGTCGAACACTATGGGTCAGTCTATGGTCCCTCCCCCACAGCTCCAGAGGCCCAGAGAGGAGCACAGGCAGAGGATGCACATGGACAAGAGGACTTAGAACAGCCCAGAAGAAAAAGGACCAAGGAGACGTGGAGACAGACCCCAAGAGCTCCTTAAACAGGTGAGACTGTACATATGTGGGTCTAAGCCTGTGACTGTCATTCTGTGTGTGATGTCAGTGTGTATGTGGGCCAGAAGTGGGTCAGAATGTGCTCAGTTATGTGCAAACAGTTTGGATGCCGTTCTGGAAAAAAAAAGAGTCAAAGTCATTTATATTTAGACTGTTCATTGTCTTAAAAACATCAAAAACAGACCTAGTTCACTTTAAACAGTTTGCAGTGGTCCAAAGTTATTCCTCATTTACCTTTTGCATTCTGAACATCCTAATTATTCACCATGATGAGTTTATAAGTGCTTTTCACAACCTTCAGAGACCATTTCAAAGTTTTACCCTTTTTTGTGGTAACACTAACAATAACCAGCCTGCTAACGTGCACTTCCTGATCATTCAACAGTGAAATATAATATAAAATGAAATGCAGACAGAGCACATCAGACTTAAAAAAAAAGTATTAGATTTAGAGATTTTATTATTAATTATTATTTTATGTATTTAATTTTGAAACATGTGTCTTCAAAATACAACGAGGCTTAAAGGTGCACTACGTAGCTTTTCTGGTAGCGGCCGTGGTTACCTCACAGACCTGCTCCAAGACGGCCCCGAGTGAATGAAATGAGACTTGGCTCACCTGCCTTCGTGGAGATGTGCATTGCTTCGTCTGGAATGTCCCACGGAAAGGCATTAATTAATTAACTGGTCTGGCGGCATGACCTGTTTGACCTATTTAATGCCATACTGTGGAACATTCCAGTAGACAAAGCAACTACATACTCACAAAGACAAATAGATTTCAGACCCTTCACCAGAAGTTACATAGTCCACCTTGAACCAAAACACCAAATTATGACATAAACACCTTGTCCAATGTTTTAATGGTTGTGTGATAATTGTCAGTAAAAGCTTTATTTGATTTGAACTTCTTTACTTTTACAGACAGGTCACGTTTATGAAATTTAAAGTGAAACTCTCACATACAGTTCCTTTAATGGCAGTATTTTAAGAACATGGTTCAGGCTGGTTGGATGCACTGGCTGCTCACTGTCGTGTTCACACAGCAGCTCAGTGTGGTTCTGTTTGCTTTAGTTCAGTGAAAAACACAGCTGCTTTGGAAATGCGCCGTGTGTGATCCTGTGTGGTGTCGACGATTCCTCATCTTCATCCTCATCATCCTCAGTTCAAACTATAATGAAGGCTGTAAGCACTTTGAATGTAAAGTGACTATGTAATAATACAATATAAAGATTTTCTAGTTCATAAAGTGTTCGTGTAATGTTTAGAGATTTTAAACATTTGCTTAAAGGTAGGGTTGTCAAAAGTATAGAAAATCGGATACTAAGCTAAAATAAAACTAATCTCGAAACTAGAACTCATTTGAGCAGGTATCAGTACTAAAAAAGTCACATTAATTCAACAAAATCTGAGCTTTTCGGAACAGTTTTGCTAAGATAAAGAAAGTACAATTTTTTGTATATGAAAGTTATCTTCTAAAACATCTTTTTAAATCTTCATTGTGTTTTCAGGATGGAGTATTTTAGCACCGTGATCTGTGTCCCCACATACGCATGTTCAAATCATATATAACTTTTATTAATAACTATTGTGATGCTGATTTATTCTTGATTAATTAAAAACACTGAACAGGATGGACAAGTTGTTTATGTCACTCCCTAAACCCCAGCACCTCAGTGCTAGTGCAGCGTCTGCAGCTCAGTGAGTTCTGGAGGTTCTTTCACATGAGGCCTGTTTATATACTGTCTATATACTGAATGAGCCACACTAGTACAATATGTGTCAAACACCCATAAACACATGTTTATGGGCGTTTGACTGTTAAAACGAATGGGAGTCAATGGGTGAACCTCACATGATGGTGAATGATTCACGGTGAAGTGGGAGAAGTCGAGAGCTTTCAAAAAATATATAATATGCTGTTGACATGCCAATGGATATATTGTTTTTGCAATAATAATAATAATAATACAATAATAATAATAATAATAATAATGATTTGATGATTTTTTTTACTATTCATTGTTTTTTTTGTGTTTTGTTTGACTCCCTCTCCCTTTCCCTTGGGTGCTTTTGCACACCAGGCCAACATTGTAAATAAGAATTTTTCTTAATGTTTTGCCTGGCAAAATAAAGGTTATAAATATGATGATAATTATTATTATTATTATTGTTAAAAGACCTGAGCCCGTACAGGGCATATGGCCTATTATTTCCACAGTGAGGAGTGCACTGGTGAATCATGACAGAGACCTTAACACAAAGGCCCAAAGATAGAGTTTAAAATCAGCCCAGTTACCCTATAGAAGAGTAATACCCCCTCTTTAAAACAGCTCAAATGAAATGCAAACCACAAACACTGATGTGGGACCATGATCAAAAAAGAAATTTGATGCTGGTATTTGTCATAGGAACTGGCAACCCAAATCATGTGAGGTTCATTCTGCTTTCTGATTGGATCATCAAGTTACCAATTACACAATGTTTTAACAATAAATTAACATCGATCAATTAGAAGAAAGCCTTCGGCACACACAGACCACACACACTGAGCTGCGTGGAGCTGTACACCAGCTGCAAACTCCATGAGGCTCTGGAAAACCTCCCTTGAGGCCAATGGCCACGTTAATGTGATCATCAAGTGTGTCTATACCAGGATGTCCCAAGAAAATTTGTCACCTCCTCTGCACACATGGGGAGGAAGAGATTTTTTTGATAAACCAGGGATTTCATAAAAATAAAATTCCTGGTGAGTAGAAATCAATGTGTAACGGGACCCAGCTGTTTTAAAAGGTCCAAAGGTCCAAAGGGTTAATCATCATCATCCTTATGGTGCTGCAGTTTTAAAGAGGTCTAGGTAAACCTCCTCAGACCCATCTCTTTCAGGATGTTGTTCGAGACTGTTCTCGAGGAGGTGAATGGGTTCGGACCCTTCCAGATCCTCATCCTGGTCCTGCTGTGTTCTCCGCGCATCGTTCTGCCCTGTCACTTTCTCCTCAACAACTTCATCGCAGCCGTCCCTCCTCACCACTGCGACTTTAAAGGTGATGCTTACCTGTTTGTAACAATCTTGTCATGCTGTTTCCATGTCAGAATGTGGACTTCTGTTCTTGTTTTACTGCCTGCAAAATCTTGATGTCATATAACGGTATTCAATGCCAGTATCTACTCATTTAGCCTGCCAGCAGAGGGCACAATGACCCACATTTTGCAGCGACAGTATCGCTGCCAGTGAATGAAAAGCTTTCAACTGTTTTCCATAAAAAATGCTGTCTTAAAAACGTGAATAACAGAATTAATTCACTTTAAACAAAGTTATTCCTCACTTACCTTATGCCTTCAGAACATCCTAATTATTCACCACAATGAGATTATAAGCACTTCTCAGAGACCAGACCTCAGTTTTAGCATCAAAGTAAGCATAACCGAAACAGAAAAGTACAAAAACTGTTGTTCTGCACATACTGTAGACTTTGTGTTTGTATATGAAAGTCTATTTTTATTTACCTTATGTAAGAATTAGCATGCTAATGTGCACACTTCCTGATTGTCTGGCAGTTGTATTAGCAGCTCTTGAGGTCTCAATATTTTCCCTGTGTGCTATCTGCATCTAATCATAAAGCATTGTATAGTCCTATTTTCAGGAAGTGCACTGTTAGCATGTAAAACTCCACTATAAACACATCGTGGTGAATAATTAGGATGTTCAGAATGCATAAGGTAAGTGATGAGTAACTTTGGACCACTGCAAACTGTCTAAAATGAACTATTTTTCATTAAGACAATACTAAGTCCGACATTTCTGAACACGCTGATATGTGTTGTCGTCACAGCTGCGGACCATGATGGCGTCCTGTCAAACCTGAGTGAACAGCACAGACTGGCGGTGTCTCTTCCCCTGAGGGAGGACGGGCTCCCAAAGGCCTGTGAGATGTTCGCTGAAGCTCAGTTTCAGCTCCTGCCCAACGGCTCCTCTGGATCTGACCTACCCACAGTGCACTGCAGCAGATGGGTCTACGACAACTCCACCTTCACCTCCACACTGGCCACTGAGGTGCGTCCATGCTAATGCTGTCACTCCATTTAAATATGCTCTAAGTATATTCACACTTTTTCAATTTGATTAAAGGGTCCTTATTACACTGTTTTCTTTTCTATTTTATTTTCTTATAATGTTGTTTCCTCATCACAAACAGACCTGGAGTTGTGTTTTGTTTCATTACACATGTTTAAACACACAAACCCTGCATGTTTTTCCTGTGTTTTTTTTTCTCAAACTGAAAACACTCTGTTCCACCTTGTGATGTCATCATGTGGTAATACAGGAAGTGCTCCACTGTGTTTGTAAACTCCACACACTTTCAATAGAATCTTCTGGATATTTGGATTTGGGCCTGGAAGGTAAAAGGAAAAAGGAGCTGTTAACTTAAAACTACCACTTGATGACATCACAAGGTGGAACAGAGCATTTTGAGCTTAGGAGATGTAGACAGACAGACTGATAATAAAGTGTTACTCAGTGTGTGAATGAAGCAAAACACAACTCCAGGTCTGTTTTTGAGGAGGTAACAACATTAGTAACATGGCTTTTAAAGCTCACACCAGTAAATTTCCCATAATATAGGACCTTTCATTTCAATAATTTTGTTTTAAAGGTTGAAAGTAGATTTTAATTTAAACATAGATCTTGGGATGGAATGTCTGTTACTAGCACCACATATGAAGCAGCAGTGTAAAACGTCCATAGAGTCTTTTGAGGTTAATCACATGAGCTAAATGTTAACTTTGACAGTCCCATATGTTCAGGCTAGTGCTTTAATATCAAAACTGTCAGGGATAATAACATCTGCAAAACAAAATTACAAACTCAACAAAAGTCTTTAAAGAGGGGGTATTATGCAAAATGTTTAGCTTTCTACCATATTATAACCCTTCCCTCATCAAAAACATGCCTGAAGAGGTTTGAGTAATCTAGCAATCTCTCCTGGGCCCTATACCTCCTCTTTAATACCCCATAGAAGTAAATGCCCCTCTTTAATATCCCACAGAAGTAAAATACTCCTCTTTAATACTCCACAGAAGTAAAATACTCCTCTTTAATACCCCATAGTAGTAAAATACTCCTCTTTAATACTCCACAGAAGTAAAATACTCCTCTTTAATACCCAATAGTAGTAAAATACCTCCTCTTTAATACCCCATAGAAGTAAATACCTCCTCTTTAATACCCCATAGAAGTAAATACCTCCTCTTTAATACCCCATAGTAGTAAAATACCTCCTCTTTAATACCCCACAGAAGTAAAATACTCCTCTTTAATACCCCATAGTAGTAAAATACCTCCTTTTTAATACCCCATAGAAGTAAAATACCCCCTCTTTAATACCCCATAGTAGTAACATCTGCATGTTTTTCAGAAGGGTTGGTTTAAATTTGAGGAAGGCGACAGGTAGCAAATGCTAATACGTATCAACAGAAGTGGTGGGAGCCGACGCCAACACATTTGCAAAGCATTCTGGGATTCATAGTATTAGAGGTACATGCTCTATACTGGCAGTTAGTTCCTCACTTCAGACAGTTTTTCAATGTAAAGTGAATTGGAGCCAGAGTCGATGGAGCCAGAAGCGCGCCCTATTTGGATTGTTTAGAAAGTGGCTGCTAACACATTGGCTATGTCCATTTATATATACTCTCTATGCATTTTACACTCTCAGCTAGTTTTCACATCAGACCAAATTTTTGCCACTCATGCAAAATGTTCCCTTTTCCTCGAGTGCTGCCCTGGTGGAGTCCGCTTTCAGGGTTAATTGAGAAATATGGATCACATATTTACAGTGCACTTCGTTTCAGTCCATGTTATTGATTAATTTTTTAAAGCACATGTTACTGTCTTCCAGAGAAGAGGCTGCTTTTGGTGAACTAAAACTAAAACACTGTGGTTGCTTAGTGATTTATTCACTGTCTTCCAGACAGAGTATGCTGTAAATTGCACATGGGCAGACTTTCAACATTCAAACCTGGCAACCCAGATTGAAACTTGACTCTGTTGGTCTGGAGTTGGCAAAGGCTTTTATGAGTACTTTAGAGTTGTTAACAGTCAGGTCCCGTTTGTTAAACTAGCAGAGGAACAAGTTAGCCTGTTAGAATACTCAAAAAAGACACAAAAGCAAAATGTACTTTTTTTTTGAGATTTTAATCATGCTACAAGATTGCAACTTCAGAAATATAACCGGAGTTGTTTCTAGCTTCATTCAGTCTGGTTTCACTAATCTTGAAATCTTGCCAGATAAAATGCACTTTGAATTTTCCCAGGATTGTTTCATCATAGGTAGAAACCAAACACTGTTTTTAAGTCTATAAAGTATCGGCAGACTCATTCAATGCATTTCTGTCATTAAGTCATATTGATTGCAGCAGCATACTTAAATTAAAGCTCCTCTATTACACAAAATGGACTCTTTAGAGTTTTAAGCCATGTCATAATGTGCTGTTACCTCCTCAAAAACATACCTGGAGTTGTGTTATGTTTCATTCACACATGTTTGAGTAACCCTATTATTAGTCTGTCTACTTCTCCAATCCCTGCAGTTTGTCTTCCTGGAGATGTTATTCGGTTGCCTGGAATGTTTCCTAGTATGGCATTTAACATATACATCTCGATTTTATTTCATCACAGGTGTTTTATTGCCACCCCTTGTTAAAACATGCATTCTTATCACAGAATGGACCTGTATCTTGGCATCACCTGCTTGGAGATGGATTAGTTTAATGCTATTCTGTAGAACATTCCCTGTCAGCCACAAGAGCAGCAAACCATGAACCTTCCTCTAAATCAGTCTCACATTAATCCAAGCATTCTCTGATGTGTGTTTCAGTTTGACCTGGTGTGCGACCGGAAAAGTCTGGCCAGAACCACCAGCACCATCTTCTTCGTGGGAGTTATGTTGGGGGCCATTGTGTTTGGGTTCCTCTGTGATAAGTAGGCTATATACACACAACTAGCCAGTCATATTAAAGCTGTACTGTGTAACTATTCTGTTGATGCTACTGCTTAACCTGGAATGTCACCCTGAAAAACAAGATCTGACCTGTAACTTACTGCCATACTGTGGAAGATTTCAGTCAATAACATCTCCATGGAAAGAAGTTAAAAAGTTACATAGCAAACATTTAATTGTACTGATCTCCATGTTGTGCTGCAGGTATGGACGTAAAAACATGCTCTTGTTATCGTATGCCCTGTCTGTGGTGTTCGGACTCTCCAGTGCCTTTGTGACCTCCTACGAGATGTTCGCTGTGCTCAGGTTCTTCACGGGGTTTGGACTGACAGGAATAAGCATCATCTCCTTAGTGCTGAGTAAGCTCTTTACAAGTTCATATAAACAGCTGTAGCTCAGTTGGTAAAGTGTTTGTCCTCTGATTCTAAGATTGCCCATTTGAATCCCGCTCCCAACATAAACATCATTGGTGGAGCGGTCAGATCCACTGACCCACAGGTTGGCGGTGCAATTCCAGCTCCCACAGATGAATGCTGCTGCCGTGTCCTTGGGCAAGACACTTAACTGACCCCAGAGTGTACACTGGTGTATGAATGTGTGTGTGAATGGGTGAGTGGTTCCTTGGTGTAAAGTGATTTGAGTGACTTGAAGGCGGGAAAGCGAATGTTTTATTTTTTATTTTGTTAAAAAAAAAGCTGTATTCTTAATTAATAGTTTTGTGAATGGATTTTAACATGATAATAATAATAATAATAATAATAATAATAATAATAATAATAATACACTATTATTATTATTTTTAGTATTAGTATAGTAGTAGAAGTAGTAGTAGTAGTAGTAGTAGTAATAGTAGTAGTAGTAGTAGTAGTAGTATAATAGCAGTAGTATTATCATTATTATTATTATAAAAAATAAATACAGACCGTAGCTCCAGAGGTAGCCTACAATCCCAGGACCACTTCCTCCTGTCCATCCCCTGTCAGGACTGAGCTGGTGAAGGATTTTCAGTTCAGTGATCCTAATCCAGGGGAGGGCAAACTACGGCCCTGGGGCCACACACGGCCCCTTGCGTTTATTAATCCGGCCTGCTGAATGTGACCAAATTATATTAAAATAGGTAAGGATAAACCTTGTTCAATTTACCCTTCCCCTGTAATGCCAATATTTCCCCAAAAGATGGCGCTTTTCAGCTACATCAACCTTGTTCAAGCTTATTACTCTCTTATCAGCCTTCTGCAAAAAATAGCTTATTAAAGAAAAGAAAAGCGGATAGTGAGCGACAAGTGTTTAATACAAAGTGGACAACTAAATATTTTTTTCACTGAAGTCCAATCAAAAGCTGTATGCCTAATATGTCAAGAAACTGGGGCGGTTTTCAAAGAGTACAATATCATCCTGGTCTAATTCATAGTCTGTGTTTGATAGCCGGTCTCTCTGAACTCTTTAAAAGTCTTTGTTGATAGACTTGGAGAATAATTTGAGTTGGTCCAGACTGGTCCAGCCCAGCCTAGACTCTCTCACAGACTGTGTAGAAGAAAGCCCTTTACTCAGATTTACAGGCAGGTAAATGTCCAAATATGTGGAGCAGCATAACTTAAAGGGGCCATGTTAGGCTATTTTCTGGTGTATGTTATAATTCTGTTTCCTCATCAAAAACTAGAGTTGTCAAGGTTAATGCAGTAACACGTATGATCAGTCGAAATTGTTGCATCATCCACAAATTAAGGCAGATTAATCACACCAATCCCTGGAACACTGGAAGAAGTGAGGCCGACTCTAACAGCTTGTATCTGTCATAACAAGAGCAATAAAAGCTCTTTAACCTCACTGAGCCTGTTGTTTGATCATGTTCATTAACCTGGAACATGTGGGCAAACAAACTGTTAGTCCTGAGAGCAGAACTAGTATATTTCAAGTATTTTCTCTGGAAGGTCACATAACTTAATATATGATAAAGTTAGAACTGGATCCTAAATTATGCAAAGATGATTATTGTATTCTTTTATTCATTTTATTGTTTGTTGTGACTTGCAGGCCTGGAGTGGAGTGACACTACCCACAGGTCCTTCATCGGTGTGATGGGCAGTACAGCCTGGTCAGTGGGGAACATGATTCTGGCAGGGTTAGCCTTCTCCATCAGGGGCTGGAGACACCTGATCCTGGCAGTGACGGCTCCACTGGGACTGGCCCTGCTCAGCTGGTGGTGAGGCCAAAGACACAACACAATGTAGTATGTGATAATGAAACAAAACACAACTCCAGGTCTGTTTGTGATGAGGAAACAAGATTAGAGCAGAGATCAGAGAATAGTGTAATATGGGCCGTTTAAAAAGTTATTATAACCAGCTGCAAAACAAATAAATGCTTCCCTCACTTCATTTTTCTTGACAGATACAAAACCGTTGAAGTATAATAAGATCTAGAAGATGGTGTCTTTTTGTCTTTTTCTACCACATTACTTCCTGAATACTGGACTAGCCTCCCACCAGAGGATGGAGTTGTAGATGGGGGGATCTATCTATAACTCCATCCTCAGAAGCAGCTTGGACGAGCAGCGAAACGTCTTCACTCTTGCAACGATTTGTCCAGTTTTGTCCAGTTAAACGGTCTTTTGCGATGGATCAGACCTGGACGACTGAGGGATTACAGACATAATTTCTCTCTCTGTATACTTGTAGGTGGCTTCCTGAATCTGCTCGTTGGTTACTGGCCAATGGAAAAGTGGAAAAAGCGAGATTTTATTTGGACAGATGCTCCAAGTTCAACAAGGGACAAACTCTGTCACCACAAATCCAGTTAGAGGTACAGGACAGTCATGACAGAACATGCTATTCTCAGTGGTGGAAGGTAACACAGTCCAAGTGGTAAAGTACTGTACTCAAGTAAAGGACTGACATCTAAAAATTCTACTTAAGTACATTTTTTACAATGTAGATACTTGTTACTTTCACTTCACTACATTTGAGAGCCGTATCTCTACTTTCTACTCAACTACATTTTTGAACTGAGAAGTAAAAAGTACTTTTCATATGATCGGAGGGGTTATTTTGACCATGTTCGTGGTAACATCCTGACTGAAGTTTTCAACTTCAAGTTTCGGCTTTGAGCAAACAAAAATAAACACAAAAAATTCACAAGAAAGTTGTTGATGTAAAAGTACTCTTTTTACATTTAAATGGGTACTTGGGTAAGTAGATTTTTTAATATGATACTTTTACTTGAGTAACTTTTACCCCTGTATCTGTACTTTTACTTAAGTAACTAAATTTAGTACTTCTTCCACCACTGTCTATTCTTACTTTAAAGTCTTATATGCATTTTTCCATGTATTTGAGCAAAATGTGTAGTACAGATGTTTTGTATAAGCAGCTCTTGAGGTCAAAATAAGTCTGCTGCATGTTGTCTGCAACTACTTAGAAAGCATGTCATTGTCCAATAACAGGAAGTGCGTGTTAGCATGTTCCAATGCTCCCACAGCGCTGTTTTCTCACCAAAAAAATACGTTTTTGAAAGTGAATCCACAACACCTAACCTCACCCCGGCCATAAACTTAAACAGAATCTCAAAACCCAACAAATGTGGGAATATAGAGCTAATCCTCAGGCTAGTTGTTGCTGTTCACATTTTTAAGAAGAAAATCAGGAAAAATCAGCGCCTTTAATTGAAAGTGTTTGTTTTTCACATTTCATATGTTGTTCTCTTCTTTAGAGTTTCACTGCCATAAAAGATACAAAGAAGACTGAGAAAACATATAATTTTCTCGACCTGGTCAGAACTCCAAGGATACGCTGCTACACCATCATCACTGGAATTGTCTGGTGAGTATTGGTGGTTTCCAGATTCCAGGATGTAATGATGTCATACTGCCAGACGGGGGCGAGAGACAGTTTTCTCTATTGACTACACTGGACTTTACCATGAAATATCCAAAAGGTAAATTTACAAATGATGAATTTGTTTTTCATTTATTGACTAAACCCATGGACTCACTGTATTACAACATAATTTAGCATTTTTACAATATAAATTTTAGCTGCTCCCAACTGAATAATTGGCCTATGGCACATATGTCAAACTCAGGCCCGGGGGCCAAATCTGGCCCACGGTGTAACTATATTTGGCCCGTGAGATCATATCAAATGTTCATTAGAGCTGGTCTATAGGTATATAGCGCATGCACCACTAATATTACAAATCCCAGAATGCTTTGCTTGTACGTTGGCGTGTAGTTGAAACGGACAAGTGACTCTCCTTATCTGTTGACACGCGTTAGCAACCAAGCTACTAGTGACCTCAGCCAAATTAATTACTACAGAGAGAGACATAATTTATTTTATTTATTTATATAAGAATTGAATACTACTGATGTGTCTTTTATTTCAAATTTTATTTCTCTCTATTTGTAATATTAAACTTGAATTTCTCCAGTTTTTGTGTTTAAACAAAACTAAAGTTTTTTTTCCATATGAAAAGGTTAAACATTACGTATCAGATGCTGTCAGTTTTTCAATAAATATTGAGTTTGGCCTGTGAATTTGTCTAAATTTTGGCCCACTGTGGATTTGAGTTTGACACCTCTGGCCTATTGAATACTGTGATGTCACCTGAAACCACAGACTGTGTAAAGAAGTGGACTGATTGTGACGTCACCCGTGTGTGTCCATTTATATACACAGTCTATGGTGAATTCATAACAAAAATGACATGACTTGTTGCCCTGAATGAATGCCCTCTGCTGTCTGATGGTTGCACTGCAGGTACGGTGTAGCTCAGACGTACTATGGCATCAGTCTGAACATCAGTGGCTTTGGGCTGAACATTTACTTAACTCACTTCATCTACTCCGCCATCGAAGTACCCGCCAAGTGGATCATTTTTGTTCTGCTCAACATCATCGGACGCAAGTGGTGCCAGGCCGGGACGCAGCTCCTCACCGGAATCTGCATCTTCATCAACATCTTCATTCCAGACAGTAGGTCACAACACTCAGAGCTCAGAGTTCTGATGTTTACAATAGGTTCTGTTCACGGTCTAGGATTTAATATAATCCCCAGTGGTGGGCTATGGCTACCTGTCCAGCTAGAACTACACACTTTGACAAAACTTTACAAAGGCGAGTAGATCTGGAGGCCTATCCTGTCTACTTGATTTTGGAGGGAGTGATTGACAGACGGATTAACCAATCAGAGAGATGCATGGTCGTTCGAGTAAAAACAAACATGGCAGCTTATGTTTTAAAAAAAGGGAGAAAATAACACAGAAGGCTGAGAAACATGGCTGATTTGTGTAGAATCAACAAGAATTATCCTTTTGTCCTGGCTTTGTTGTTTATAGAATTAAAATGGACAAAAAAAGACAGTAAATTCCCTCTTGGGCATCCGTTGTTGTTGTTGTCAAGCAGGGCTGCTAGGCTTGCTATAGTGACAGAGCATATTTTGTAATCAACGCCGAAAACCATAGAGCTGAACAAGCAGACTGCTGGTTGCTATAGTGACAGAATTTTTGTAATCAACGCCCCGTGTGCTTCAGCTCCATATTTCGTAACAGTTAGATGCTCCACTGTAAACCATCTGCTACATCATATGCTTGTATCTATGGAGAAACATACACAGGTCCTGTTCCCACAACCAGAAAAGTTACAAATTGTAACTTTAAGCAATAAGAAATAAAACACAATGCTTTGGCACAATTAAAAGTCCTGTATTACACAAAATCGACTTGTGAGCTTCAAGTCAAGTTATAATTTTACTTTCTCAAAAGCATACCTGGAGTTTTGCTTTGTTTCATTCACACACGTTTCAATAACCCTTTATGTCTGTCTACATCTCCAAAGTTCAAAATGCTCTGTTCCACCTTGTGATGTCATGAAGTGGAGTAACAGCTCCTTTTACTTTAAGTTCACTAGAGTTTGGCAATTCCAGGTGTGAAATGATCCAAATGATTCTAGTAAAGGTGTATGGAGTTTAAAAACACAGTGGAGCACTTCCTGTATTACCACATGATGACATCACAAGGTGGAACAGAGCATTTTCAGTTTGCAAAAGAGCATAGCCTAAATATGCAGGGTTTGTGCGTTAAACATGTGTGAATGAAAGAAAACACAGCTCGAGGTCTGTTTGTGATGAGGAAACATTATAACATAGATCAGAAAATAGTGTAACATGGGCCCTTTAAATTCCTACACAATGCTAACATGTTGAACTCAAACCTCCTCCTCCTCCTCACAGGCCTGTGGCATGTGCGCGCTGCCATCGCCATCCTAGGAAAGGGAGCCTCGGAAGCAGCCTTCACAACAGTCTTCTTGTACACAACTGAAATCTTCCCCACCGTCATAAGGTAGGTCCACTGTCGCCTCTGTTCTGAGCGCTCCTCTATAGCTCACTGCCGCCCCCTGCAGACAGAACGCCATGGGCTACACCAGCTTCATGAGCCGCCTGGGCGTATCCGTGTCTCCTCTGATCCTGCTGCTGGAGGACGTGTGGGTGAGCCTGCCTCAGATCATTCTCTGCTCTGGGGCCATTCTGTCGGGTCTGGTGGTGCTGCTCCTGCCCGAGACACTCAACACCCACCTGCCGGAGACCATAGAGGATGCGGAGAACCCGAGGTGAGGGGGTGTGGCTCGTACACTGTATATATACATGGACATAGCTAACCTGCTGGCCATTGCGCTCCAAACAGGAAGTGAGTAAGGACACGGAGGGGATCCTTAGAGCTCAGGTTGCAGTTGACCTCTACTGAAAAATCAACTGCTACCAGGCTTCTCATTCTGACCTTAAAATGTTAACATTAACCCGCTCTACGTGATCCTGGTGTTTTTATTTCGCTATTTTGTCCAAGATTCAAGATGTGAACATTAATAACAGACCAATGTGGTGCCTTCTGTCCCTGAGGTAAGAGCACTTGGGGTCTCTTTTTCATGGGCGCCCTGTTTAAAATATAATACAAACTCAAAAAACAATCAAGTCCATATAAAACATCAAAAACAGGTGCAGGTGTCTGTATTAAAGTTTGTTATCAGATTATTAAATTGCGATTGTGTCACCAATGTATCCAGTTTTGCTTTTCCTTGGAGTGTATTCCATTTATGTGAAGCAAAACAGCAAAAAGCCCTTTCTCCTGGCTCAGTTCTGGTGAGGCTAGTACTTAGCCTTATGCAGTCATGTGATCTGGTATTAAATGTTCCGGTATCAAACAGGTGAGGTATTCTGGCAGTTTTTGAAGTTGTCCCTTATAGATAAACTTTATACATTGCTGTTCTCTTCAAACAGATAATGATGGCCAACCCACTTTTTCATAGAGAATTCAATGATGAGTTTCAAATCCATCACCTGTAATAAAATGAAGGGCAGGGAGTAAAAGTGGATCCAGCGGTTTCAAAGCAGAGTCTGCATGTACACCACATCCTCATAATCCAGTACAGAGTCTGCATGTACACCACATCCCCATAATCCAGTACAGAAGTCTGCATGTACACCACATCCCCATAATCCAGTACAGAAGTCTGCATGTACACCACATCCCCATAATCCAGTACAGAAGTCTGCATGTACACCACATCCCCATAATCCCGTACAGAAGTCTGCATGTACACCACATCCCATAATCCAGTACAGAAGTCTGCATGTGTACACCACATCCCCATAATCCCGTACAGAAGTCTGCATGTACACATCCCCATAATCCAGACAGAAGTCTGCATGTACACCACATCCCCATAATCCAGCACAGAAGTCATCCCACATCACCATAATCCAGTACAGAAGTCTGCATGTACACCACATCCCCATAATCCAGTACAGAAGTCTGCATGTACACCACATCCCCATAATCCAGCACAGAAGTCTGCATGTACACCACATCACCATAATCCAGTACAGAAGTCTGCATGTACACCACATCCCCATAATCCAGTACAGAAGTCTGCATGTACAACACATCCCCATAATCCAGTACAGAAGTCTGCACGTACACCACATCCCCATAATCCAGTACGGAGAGGAGGCTTGCTTGCACTATTTCTTTCTTGTTATTTATTGGGATACAATATTTGTTTCTGTAATAAAATGATAATTTAGATTTTAAATCGGTTATATAATTAAAATAAAAATATTTGATAGCACATTAGGTGTAGATTGTCCGTGTGTGTTGCCGTAGTGAATGATCTGGACATGAGTTTTTACACAAATCCTGACTCAAATTCCCCTTTGTCTTTCCAGGCGTAAAGGAACATCTGATGGTGTTGAATCCACAGAGGCTCGTCTAGACTCCAAACTTTCACCTGGTCAAACATAGTTGAGCAGCTGTTTGAGAGGACGCTCGCTCACCGGCCTCATCAGTGGAACAATGTTTCACACACACTGGAAAAATGGAGGTTGGATTGTTTTCTTGTAGTTTCTTAACATGTCCGTGTTGAGAGGTCAGAGGTTACACTGTATGGCAGCATCAGCTTTGAGAATCTAAAAACACTAATACATTCTATAGCAATATGTGGAGGAGCAACTGAACCCAGGCTACAAAGTTATTTTGAAGTGCAGATAAACTGGAACCAGCTGTGGATAAAGTGCTTTGTTTTTTTAAGTATGTTAGATGTTTAGATGTTACCAGCTCAGTTATGTTCATCACAAGAACAAGTGTGTGGAAAGAATCTCGTCCAATCTTTGCAAAGTGGTGCATGGCTCCTTCTTTGGGCCTGGGACTGTTCACATGGTTCACTTTCACCTTCAGTCTTTGCCCTCAGAGAAATGCACATCAGGGGAAGCCCATTACCTCAGAGCTGAGAAGAGGAGGGACTCATTATACAAAATATAAATATACATTGTTATACTAAATATAAAATATGTTATACTAATCACTCAGATATTGTGTCAATAAATTCTTACACATTTTGTGAGTTGAATTTTAACAACTGGATTATAGTTATACTGTATACCTGTTTGACTGTTCACTTTTAGCTGTTTCTATGGAATCCACCAGCATGTTTACCAGGAGCAGACGGCCCTACACCAGCAGTGCAAGACCAGCACCAGATCAACCAACACATATGCAGTGGACCAGTATAAGACCAGCATAAAACCAGCAGCATATATCCAGCATAAGAGCAGCATAGAACCAGCATAAAACCAGCATAAGAGCAGCATAAGTCAATATGTAAATTGTGAACATTCTTTGAATGTAATAACATTATAATCTTTGAATGTAATAACATTATAAAAATTACAGACATATTTCATTACATCACATTTAGTTTGCAGTGTTCGAGAGTTATTCCTCACTTACCTTATGCATTCTCAACATCCTAATTATTCACCACGATGAGTTCATAAGCATTTTTCTCAAACTTTCAAGACCACAGCGGAGATTTGTCGTCACGGTAATGCTAACAAAATTAGCATGGTAACTGCACACTGTACAATGCTTTATAACTAGATGTGGACAGCACACAGCAGACTTATTTTGGCCTCAAGAGCTGCTTTAAAAATATATCTGTAGATAGTGAACCAGGTTAAAAGTTGATTTTGCATTCTGTGTCTCCTTTAAAATCAAAGTCTTGTGTCGACCGCCTGTGCCACCGTCACCACTGCCTCCTCTCTGTGCCCGGTGGGTGTGGAGTGACAGCAGGACAGGGCCTTCAGCACCTCTCCGGGCCCCTGCGTCATGAACAAGTACAACAAAGGGTCCACTAGGGGCCCCAAGTACAGCAACATGTGAGCCACCAGGCCGAGATACTCCAAGGCTTCCCCGACCTCCAACGCTCCCAGTAACACACTCAAAACATACGGCAGGTACAAGACACTGTAGTTCACCCAAATCGCCGCAATCCCGTACACCGCTCTCCTCCTCTCCGCGGTGGGACGGTTGGATCGTGAACACGCCAGCGCTCTCCACGAATCCAATGCGAAGAACAGCAAGAGAGGGAACGGTGCCAACAAAGCTACGGCGAACCAGAAGGCGTACTTGAAAATCGCCAAGGCCAAAACGCCGAACGGGACGACCCATTTGAACGCAACAAAGAATTGGCTGGTCTTGCAGGAAGAGGAAGAGGAGACGCATTGAGGGTAGGCAACCACAAAATGGCGCTCTTGGGCGATGAAGAGCATGAGGTAGATGTTGGAGATGAGGCCAAAGTTGAAGATGAGGTCGGTGACGTTGGTGGAGGAGGAGAAGGAGGAGAGGTTAGGTGGAGACGGTTGTGAAGAAGACTCAGCCACAGCGGGACGTCCCAGGAAGCTGAGGATGTCCGAAACTAGCAGGAGTGTGATGTGAGGAGGGATTTTGCGCTCACCTGGAAACGAGATAAATGGTAAAAAATGATATAAAGTTAAAAATGGGGCTGTATAATTAAAGCTACAGTGTGTAACTTTATAAATACACGGCTTGAGTGAATAATCTAATAATCTCTAATTTCGCAAAATGGAAGAAATTAGGTATCGATATGTAGCAGCTGATGTCATCAACATTCATTCATTTTGGGAGTGTGAAGCTAACTGGAGGCTCTGCTCTGTCTGAAGCTCTGTTAGAATTTAACCTGAGCTTTTTTTAACACAATCAGACCAGAAAGAAATCTCACATTTTAGTTAAAAATCAAACTCCTGAACAGGACCATAAACGCTTAGATTGATCACAGGCTATTTTTTCAGGTATTTCTTCTTGAGTTTTCAGACGATCTTAAATCTTTTTAGCTGTGTTTGCTAATTCGTGTATTGTGTCACCACGTCTGTGTAATCCCTCAGTGTTTCGGGTCTAATCCAAAGCAAAAGACAAAGTTTAAATCCGTCAAAATGGACTAATTGTAGTAGGATTGAAGACGTTTCGCTGGTCATCCAAGCTGCTTCTTCAGTTCTGGTCAGATTACTGGTGGGCACTGCCTTATATCTGTCTGTCTAAGGGAGAAGCTATTGTCTCCATTTTCAGCCTTTAATGGCCCTATTCAACCTTTAATGGCCCTACTATTGTTCTCTTTTGTTCCTTTTGTTTGCTTTGGGTCTCAGGATGCTGTCACCATGGTAGCTGCTGAACATTCTGCCAATAGAGATACATGTAGAACACCCCCTGCACAGTATCAATAGACTGATTATGATTATGAATTCAAAACAAGGTGCCGGTAGCTCCAAGTATTAGTGTCTCAGTACAAACCTAAAGACATAAATAATGTTGTAAGATCTGAAAGTGTATATGAGGGCCTCACACAGACATTGATTGAAATTAATGTGAGCAATATGAGTTTATGTTACTTAAAGGACCCATATTAGGCTATTTTCTGATCTGTTCTAATGCTGTTTCCTCATCACAAACAGACCTGGAGTTGTGTTTTCTTTCATTCACACATGTTTAACACAACAACACCCTACATATTTTGGCTGAGTTCTTCTCTCAAACTGAAAACACTCTGCTCCACCTTGTGATGTCATGTGGTAATGCAGGAAGTGCTCCACTGTGTTTGTAAACTCCATACACTTTCAGTAGAATCATTTGGATAATTTCAGCCCTGAAATTGCCAAACTCCACTGAAACTAAAGGTAAAATGAGCTGTTAACTTGAAAACTACCACTTTATGACATCACAAGGTGGAACAGAGCATTTTGAGCTTTGGAGATGTAGACAGACTAATAATAACGAGTTACTCAAACATGTGAATCAAACAAAACACAACTCCAGGTATATTTTAGGAGTAGGTAACAACATTATAACATGACTTAAAGCCCACAAGAGTCAGTTTTATGTAATATAGAACCTTTAAATTAGGTCACATAAATGTTGAACCCAATAGTAAATGTTTTCCAGGTGAGATTGGAACATGTGCCAAAACATCTGACAGTTGGGGTTGTTTGGATGTGGTTTCAGAGACTGCTGTAACGTTTTGAATGAGTTTAATGATTGGTGTTTTATCTGCCAAACATAACATATAAGATTACATATTAGCTTAGTCAGATCTGAAAATGTTACAGTCTAAAGTCTAAGTCATTTCATGTAATGGTTATCATCATTAATGTCAGTGTGCTCTGACTTTTTCCCCCAAGGTCTGATGTGGAGTTATGATTTGTCTCCATCTAGTGGTGTACAGAGATATTACTCTTACAGTTTTAACACAGGTCTTACAATCACATCTGAACCCGTGTGTGTCCAAAGACATACAAGTGTGTCTCATTCTCAGTATATGGACAGGCCTCATGTGAAAGAACCTCCAGAATTCACTCACTGAGCTACAGAGGCTGCACTAGCACTGAGTCATGATTGGCTGCAGGTGCTGGGGTTTATATAGTGACCATTCAGATCAGAGAGAAGCATTTTAGGTTTAAATAAACATTACAATTTGAACCTGTTTAACTCGTATATGGGGACACAGATAGGTCATGTTCATGGAATTTAAAACCAAAATCTTACATACGATTCCTGATATGTTTCTGATACAGCATTATAACATTTTTTTTCCCCCATTTTGTATCATCTTTAAATATTCAGAATGGCCCAAACCCAAAACACCTCAGAGTGAAAACACTAACCTTTGGACAGGTTCCTGAGCGTGTAAATAGCCGCTCCTATCGCGCAGGCAGCCCCACGATAAAACTGATCCAGCTGATAACCGTGGCTGCCTGGACCGAGGCTGTAGTACTGGAGTTGTTGGTCTGATTCCCAGTGAGGCTCAAGAGCATGTGGGCAGCTGTCAGGACCCCGTCGACCATACTGTGCAGAATGACAGATAACAGGGGGACTTTGAGAAGAGTGAAGACAAAGATTGTGGTGTTCTGTTTGTGGTACAGTGGCAGAGTGGTTAGCATCCTCATCTTGGTTCAGTTCTGGGCTGTTTTTGGTCTTTTCTATGGGTCATATGGATTAACTACTTGAACTGGGCAGTTTTCTCTCTAGGTCGTGGTCAGAGGGGGGTCAAGGAGACAAACATTAGGGCGACATTAGCTCAGGCTCAAGAACATTTGTCCACCAGAGCATTTGTAGCGGTTGCTGTTTCGAATCCCGCTCTCAACACAAGCATCATTGGTAGAGCACTCAGGTCCCCACAGGTTGGCAGTGCAATTCCGGCTCCGACAGATGAATGCTGACATTGTGTCCTTGGGCAAGACACATAACCCCCCTCATCCCCAGAGTCTGTATGCACTGTGTGTGGATAGGTGAGTGGTCCCTTCATGTGAAGCGGTTTGAGTGACTTGAAGGTTTAAAAGTGCTGTATGACATTTACCAAAAAATGTAAAAGCAAAAATAATATTACTCATGTAGAAGTACAAAGTAGTGGTCCAAGAAATTATTTGAGTAACTATGAGAGTAACTAAGAGTAACTAACAGTAACTGTGAGAGTAACTGTGAGGGTAACTAAGAGTAACTGTGAAAGTGACCAAGAGTAGTTGTGAGAGTAACTGTAACAGTAATCAGGTTACTCTAATCAGATGTAACTTTTTACATGGCAGTTATGTGATTACTCCAGAAATCACAAAATACACAATACACAAAATAATCAAATACTCCAGATCATGATCAGATTTTGGTGTCTATGGAAACAGAGCCACTGTTTTGCTTTTATCCACAACTGGACAAATAAAGATAAAACTATGGCCTTGTACAAAATCCAGCACATTAGTAACTTTGCAGTATTTTTGTGAAAGGAAAATATGTTGTATTGAGCACTGAACGCAGCCGCAGTGAACGGAGAAAGGCCATTTTTTATTGTTTTGACCAAAGTCCACATTTTGGCACAAATTCCAAAACTTTTCACTCACTTAGATGCACTTGAGCGTCTCCATGGAGATGCTATTGCTTTACCTGAATGTTCTGCAGTATGGCATTAAATGTAACTATCTCCTATGAAGACAAGCAGATGAGGCCACCCCCAGACAAGTTCCCGGTCAGATCTATGGAAAGGCGACCCTGTTCACTGTAAGAAAATATGTTCTTCAAGCCATTTTTGAGCAATAAACAGCAGCTGGAGTTGAATAAATGCAAGGCTGATAAGTTTAATGCCATACTGTGGAACATTTCAGGCAAAGCTCTGTTGTGCACCTTTGTTCATTAGTCAAATGTCTAATACTAAAATATTACAAACAACGAGTACTGAAGGTTTGTACTAGAGAAAAAGTACAGTTTCATGGTTAATATTAAAGTTCTCATTATAAGTACTGCTGTAAAATTGTACTAAAAGTCAAAAGTATGCATGGAAATATTACTCAGAGTATTATGTAGTTACCACTGGTGGAACGTAGCGAAGTAAAAGTAGTAAAGTACTGCACTTATGTATAAATCTTAGGTATCCGTACTTAAGTCCATTTTACAGTGGATACTTTTTCATTTTACTTCACTACATTTGAGAGCAGTATCTGTACTTTCTACTCCACTACATGTTTGAACTGGACTGAAAAGTAAAAAGTATTTTAATATTACAGTACTACCTGAGACCTGCTGAAAAGACTGAGGGTTTATTTTAACACATTCATCATCTGAACAAACAAAAATATACAAATAAAACTTTTACTTTTTACTCTTTAAGTACATTTTTAAACAGGTACTTTTACTTTTGATACTTGAGTACAGGTGTTGTTGAGGAGCAGAGACAGAGGTGGATAGGGACATTTGGGACTTGTGCAGTACTTAGTCACTTCTATGTTTTAAAATGTAGAATCCTCCTCAGGTACAAGTACAAGTACAACCCATTCTGAAAGTACAATTACCCCAAAATCCTACTCAACTACAGTAACGTGAGTATTTGCAATGATTCAAATATTCAATCTTACCTGGAAAACAGACAAGTCCCATATCCAGGGGCTGGGAGGGCATCCTGGGTGAAGCTGGTATAACTGCGCTGTTATCTCGGGCTTACTGCTTTGAATAGAGTTACCTCAGTGCAGGATGTTAGTATTTGCATGTACAATTACTGCTGTGCGGAGCTGTTCATTTAGTGTTATAGACTAAGTGAATACAGAGCTACTCCGCTCCAGGTCTGTTTGTGATGAGGAAATAGCATTAGAACATAGAGCCTTAGTCGGGATGGGACGAGATCTCACGAGAAAAAATCGCCACAAGTGAAATGATCTTGTGAGATTAGTTCCCCTCTGAATTTATCATGGACAGAAACGAGTTAAGAGCTGCTGAGTTATATAATCTAAGACGCCGTAGTTCCAAAAAGCAGCACTTGAATGCCCGCTAAAGTATTACATAAAATAAATAAAAATAGTGAGGCCAGAACTGTGAAATGGATTGCACTATTTATGTATCAGAAACTATGTCAAAATCTCATATTGTCTCATTCTCGTGGACCCAATCTCACGATATGTCTCATCCATAGTCTGTATAAAGAAGTGGACTGAGTGTGAAACCCATTGTGTTTGGCTCCGGTCAAATGAAGCTCATCGAGGCTAGAGCGTTTGTAGGAGCCAGTGTGGAGTTTCATATTAGGAACTCTGACCATGAGTATCATAGCAACCAAAGAGCCAATCTGGAACGAGGCTGTTGAAGGTAACGCCCCTTCGATGGAGCCGGAAACGTGCCCATGCTTACTTCCTATTTGCAATGCAGTGGCTAGCAGGTTAACTATGTCAATTTATATATACAGTCTATGGTAAACATGGGCAAACTACGGCCCACGAGCCACACACGGACCTTTGAGTTTATTAATCTGGCCCGCCGAACGTGACCAAATTATATAAAAATAGGTAAAGGTGAATCTTGTTCAGTGTTTTTCTGCTGTGTTTATTTAACTTAAATTTAATACATTAATTATTTATTTAATTAATACATTTGGAACATACATACAGTATTCTATCCCCTTATGTCAAATTTTAGAGCCCATTGTGGCCCCTGTGTCAAAACGTTTGTCCATCCCTGGTCTATGGTCTCGTCCTACCTGTATAACATAACAATCAGAAAATTAAGTCATTATTTAACCATAGCTGGCAGCACACACTTCTTTTTGGACACTTTTTATACCTCAAAGTTTCCTACTAACCTCGTTTCCCTTAAAACTACCAAAAAATGACTAAGAGCAGAACACATCTAAAAGCATGTACACAGTTTCGTCAAACTCTGTGGTTAGGGTCATGTCTTTTGGAGCCAGACTTACAAACCCTGACCTTTGTAAGTCCTCTAAGCCTTTTTCATTCTGGTCCCCTTCTTCCTTGCCACCTGTCTGTCATCCAATCACAGGCTGCATTTTGGCCTCTCTACCAATCACAGTCACTCTAGTCCGCAGCTTTTTTCTCTGCGGGACAAAATGAATCAGTTTTAGCACACGCCGTTTTGGGCATCACTGCTCTAGTCATTCTGCGACAGCCCTCCCCCATTTCCACCTCCACAGCACCAGAGCCTTCAGCAGAGCCAGGTAGAAAGTACTGATCTGAGTAGTCTCCAGATGCCATACTTTTACTTCTACTTCATATATTGTTATATATATTGTTAGTGTTAATATGAACATTTTAAGATCAAAATGGCAAGTCTGATAGCAGCAGTTACAGAGAGGGGAGCCACAGTTTTTTTGAATTGGAGCCAGAATCGCGGCCATGCTCACTTCTTATTTGGGACACTAGGCGGCTAGTAGGTTATTTATGTCCATTTATACATACAGTCTATGATATGGAGTTACACTGTCCCATACACCTCTGTGGCTACAGGTTGACTAAATAAAATATGAATAGACTAATTTACTATATACTGATAGAAGTGTGTTTTGACTGCAGTGTCTCCTCTTCAGTCCATCCATGTGGTTGTGCTCACGCCCACTGTAGCTGGCCCATGTAACCCAGGCCAGTGTGCGTCTTCCTGCTGTCCCTCTGTGGCATGTAATGAGTCAGGAAACTGGCAGAGAGAGGGCGGCCTGTAAAATGGCTCGGCGGTGTGGCTTTCCCGGAGCACAGCCAGGAAGCAGAGGCTCTCCTGGGTCCTGGGTCCAGCAGCTAGGGACCTGACCTTATCCTCACCCTCTCCCCCTTCCCTCTCTACCTTTCTCTCTCCCTCCCCCTTCTCTTTCCCTCCACTTTCTATCCTTCTCCCCGTCTCCTCTCCAAATCGCCTCCCCCCTCTCTCCTCGCCCTCTCCCTTTTCCCCCTCTCTCCCTCTCCTCTGTGGGTCACTGTTGCTGTATTTCCGCCCTGTTCCTACGGATGTGTCAGATTAACTTGTTCGGACTAGCCTAGCCAATCTAGATTGCTATCCTATGTATAGACCGCCCCCCTCTCCCTCTTTACCCCTCTCCTTCTCTACCCTCTCCCTCTCTAGCGCTCTATTCGAACCCTCCTTATGGTTAGCAGCGCACAAACCTACGTCACCCATGCTCCCAAACGTCAATTTCCCATAAATATACAAAAGCATTACAGAAAACTATACACTACAACTTCACAAACCTGACCCAATGTGCAGTAGTTTCAGTAGCGGGATACACGGTGATTGTGTTGTGATGGTAGCATGGGGTTTCTATGTTGCTATTTTGCCCCTAAATCAAGATATGAACCCTTATAACGGACTAATCTGGTGTCTGCTTTCCCTGAGGTTGCTCTTGCTAGCGGTAGCAACAGGTTGATTGACAGCCCTTGTTGCTAAGTGCACACCCCCTGCCAAACCAGTGGTGCAGGCGGGACGGGGTGTGTACCTTCTACAGTTAGGCTCCTGATTGGTTCTTTGTTTTCGCAGTGGGATTTCCAAATAAAGTTCGCTATAACTGCTGACCTCGATAAGCTTCATTTGGTTCAAACTGAAAATTATGGGAGATGTCACACTCCCTTAGTCCACTTCTATTATACAGTCTGGTTAGCGCACTGAAGCGGGAGTGCGGGGAGGAGGGCTCAGAGTGTCAAAAACTAAACTGAAAAACTATAAAACACATTAATACGTTGTAGTAAAAGTGAAATCCCCCCTCTTTAAGTAATGGGGTAACAAATAATATGAACAGTTTTTGACACCTCGACTATCAGCCCCCTCAGACTCTCCATCTCCTCCTCTTTATCACCACTAATGCCCACACCATTGGTAGAAGATAACAAAGTAAAAGTAGTAAAGTAGCATTTTTTGGTATCTGTCTATCTGGTATCTTTAGTTAAGTACATTTTACAGTGGATACTTTCACTTTTACTTCTCTACATTTGAGAGCAGCTGTCTGTACTTTCTACATTTGATTTCAGGGGTTATTTTTACCATGTTCACGCTAACATCCTGACTAAAGTTTTTAAGTTCAAGCTGGGGCAAACAAAAATAAATACACAAAATTCATAAGAAAAATTAAGAAATTGATTTGTTACTGTTGAACAAAATGTGAATCTTTTTTAATCTACAGCACTACATTTACACTTTAACAAATGAACAACGCTTGTGTTAAATAACTTTACTTCTTACTCTTAAAGTACAGTAAAAGCCAAAGTTAAATCTGTCAAATGGACAAAAAGTTGTAGGAGTGAAGACGTTTCTTTGCTCATCCATTCTTCACTTCTGGTCAGGTTACTGGAGGACACTACCTTATATCTATCTGAAGGGAGGAGCTGCCTTCACTGAAACTGTAAACAGCTATTGGTTACAGTTTCAGCCTTAATAGCCTCCATTCCACCTTTAATGGCCCTGCTGGCTCACCCTATTGTTCTCTTTGTGTTCTTTGTTTGCTTTGGGTCTGAGGGTGGAGTTATAAATTGGGAACAGGCCCCCATTCCTGTTCAATTAAGGATTGTCTTTCCTAATTCCTATAGCTTCTTTAACTCCTCTCTTAAACCATTTCTTTTCTCTGGCTAAGACCTGAACTTCGCTATTTTCAAAGGAGCGGTCAGTGGCTTTGAGATGGAGATGTACAGCAGACTGGAGTCCAGAGAAGCTCTCACGATGGTGTTGGTACAAAGCTGTTTAGTTTCTCCAATGTAACGCTCACTACACTGAATACAACTACATTACTTTGTTTGTGGCTCGGGGTTTTGTTCTTTGGGTGAACCAGTTTCTGTCTTTAAGTGTTTGTCAGTTTGAAATAGACAGGAATCTCATATTGTACTTATAAGACACACCTGCTGTGTAAAGAATAGTTACGACTTTCCTTCTGGGTTCAGATTCCCTGTCGTCTTGTTTTTTTAGCTCTCTTAGATCTATTGAAGGCCCACTTTGGATATCCACAAGCAGAGAGGGCTTTCTCCACTTCCCATGTGAATTTGATGTTTGGATCCACAGCATTAATATGGGCTCCAGAGTTCATCCACCATTAATGCCAATACCAAACATTATCTTTGCCCAGTTAAACTTAAACCCAGCATTTTATATCTGTCCAAAGTGGCCGTTTTATCCGCTGTAACGTCGCCTTTCATACTGTCTCCAAGAGATTCCAGATGTGATGTTGGGGCACTGGGAAATTCTCATAAACTTCTCCTTTAGGGTTAGCCTCGTGACCTTTGGAGTTACATAATCCAGACAATAATGGGCAGTGCTCCGGGGTCAGGCGGGGGAGGATTCTCAGTCTCATTACACGGATGACCTGCTACAAAAACACTATTACGGAACATTATGAGTCTTTTTGGATCATCGTCAAAAACAGCTTGAGCTTTGTTTCACATTCTTGAGTCTCTGTAGTTTAAGGGCATATGACAGGGTTTCATGTTTTTGTAATTCTGACCTGATTTGGTTGATAGTATCTATACTAAATATTTGTCAGAGTTTTACATCAGTTAAGTGGCAGTTTGTGAAGAAAAGTAGACTAACTAAAAGTTGGAAAATACAGGAAGTAGCAGTTAGTTAAAAAAAAAACAACACCTGGCAATGTCACTGTTAGTGTCATTACTTCCTGTATAATTGTATCTCTATGGGGTTTTTGCAGAGCCACACACTAAAATGAATAAATATTTAAAGATGGAGCAGTGGACAGGAAGCTGCAGGTGGGTTAGGGGTCAGGGGTCAGAGGTCAGAGGTTAAAACATGTTAAACACAACACAAATAAAATAAATACTTCACCAGAGGACACCTGCGTTTAGAAAGAGATATGTTTGTGTCTCAATGCTAACGCTAATGCTAATTTTGAGGCATAATAAAGATTAAAACAACACCACAAACTGAAGTATGCATATAAGAATAATTGGGTAGTCTTTATTTTAATCAGTTTGAGTTTGTAGGTTGTTTATTTTATGTTTTCCAATTTTAATAAAAGTAATTGTTAGCTTTGAGGCACTGTGAGCTAGCTAGTGCGCTGTTGTGTACAAAGCCAATTTACACAAAAGGAAGGCATTTTTTTGACAGTTTAAACATGGATCTAATAAAATAAAGGTGTTATCATTTATTTTTATGTGTGAAATCATAACTATTGTGTAATTTTACTTAGTTTTGACCCTTGTTAACATTATGGTTGCTAGGTAACATATCTTTACATATGTCATATCTGCTGCCCGTGTTCAACCAGGAAGTGAAATGATAAACTTCAACAAAATTACAACACTATGGCTGTGTCTAAATGTCTCCCCTGACCTCTGACCCCTGACCCCTCGCTCACTCCACAGACCTGCTTCATCAGACGCTATAGAGCCCCATTCACACAGAGATTTAAACATATAGCTCCCTCAAGCTAAGACAGAAACAGAGTTCATTTGTAGATATAGGAAATTGAATGAAGGTAGCCATAACAGACACTTGGGAGCGGTGTTGTAGGCAGTAGTCCTGGAGAGGGTCGTGGGTCGCAGGGTCAAAGGCTGGGGTGTTCATACCGGACATGGAGAGCTGGGTCGGAGACGGAGGTGCAGGGTAGTTCCAAGGAGTGGAATCACGGTGGATAGATGAGCAAGTACACCAGAGCATGACATGAATCTCCATCCTGCTCCAGGCCCAAGTACAGAAGAGAGGAGGGAAACACACAAAAAACCCCAAATCCTGATTTAAATCCCATCATTAAGACCTCTCTCTGTTCCCCAGAAAATAGGTAAATATGTTCAAATCAAATATGGCTTTTACTGATGACAATTATAATGCTCATTTATTCCTAATTACAAAAACATTAAGCAGGTTTATGTTAGCCAATCAGAGAGCAGAATTAGCCTCACATGACTCTCATCAAACCCAGATATTTCAAGCCAAAGTCCATTTATAAAAACTGCTGCTTTGGAATATTTCACTTTGATTTTCCTGTAGTTTCTTTCAGGTCTGTCAACAGAGGGTCCAATTCTGGGCCCCTAAGACCCTGGGGCCCGGGACAACAGACCCCTTTGTCCCTCCCTGTCGACTCCCCTGGTTTCTTTCCCATAATGCTTCAGGAGGATTTACAGTAGTACAGCTGAAATACAGTTGTCACTTGATATTGCTCATTTTCCCATTGCAGCTGACAGCGTACTACTGTATAATCAGGGTAATGCAGTTTTTCAGCCCTCCCACCCCTTTTCCTCCCAGAATGCATTGTGATTTATAGTGTAGTACTATTTACTGGCTCTTAATTTATCGCAAAGCCTTACAGTGTATGAGAATCCACAGGAGGGCCCATTGTCCGTAGTTCTCACATGGGGTGGACCTCTCACATGATGAAGACTAGGACTGGAACCTAACTCACACTGCACTAACTACACTAGATGTTTCTGTCTCCTCTTAAGGCCACGTTTGTAGTTTTAAAAGCGCAGTATTGGATTTTTACTGCCTTAAAAACACGAAAAACTATTCAGAACTAGTTTATTTTAAAACATTTCTCCCATGAACATCCTAATTACGATGAGCGATGAGTTTATAAGCGCTTTTCACAACTCTAAGCTAACAACAACTAACATGCTAACACGCACTTCCTGATTATCGGACAATTAAACGCTTCATAATTAGACACAGACAGTACACGGACTTACTTTGACCTCATGAGCTGCTTATACAATATATCTGTACTGTGACATATTTTGCTGTTACATAGGAAAAATCTGATACAGGACCTTTAATTATAAACTTTATATTGTAATTTTGCACATCTACAAAACAGCAGTTGTCATATTATCAGTTTTTCCATGTATCTCCTCCTCATCTCAGGACTCGACTCGACAAACAATGAGGACTTGAATGTGACTTGGACTTGACTAAACCCTGCACAAAATGAAATGTGCTCTGAGTGAGATCAGCCATGGAAAATTACCAGGAGGAAATTGTGCAATTACGTCGGCTTTGCTTGGCTCAGCCCTTATAGAAACATAGGCTCCTGTAGCGTCTGTGCCAGAGGGGGGAGATGTATGCTTTTGTTAGACCCAGGCAAGACATCTGACATATCACATTCATATCATTATGTCATTACCTGAGCATTGTCTGAAGAAGATATTGTACAAAAAGCACAGAACAGTGCGCTGTGCTAAACCTGCTGAACCCACTCACTCAGCAAAGTTCACATACTTCTGCTGTGATCATAGACAATAACAAAACTAAACAATAGGGCTAGCCAGGATGCTAATAGGTGTAAAATCACCTATTAGGGGCTTGAATGACTTTGCTAAGTAGGACTCGGGCACAGTGCACATTTAGGGTAGCTCAACAGACCTAGCCTACAAACAGAAACTATAAAGGATATTTGTTTTTAGTTTCAGAGTAGCTAGCTCCTCCCTTCAGATAAGGCAGTGTCCACCAGTAATCTGACCAGAACTGAAGAAGCAGCTTGGATGAGCCAAACATCTTCACTCCTACACTGTTTTGTCCAGTTGACAGATTTAACTTTGGCTTTTACTGTACTTTCAGAGTAAAAAATAAAGGTATTTAACAAGTGCTGTTCATTTGTTAAAGTGCAAATGTAGTGCTACAGATTCAAAATTATTCTGATGATTTTATATTTTTCTTTTACTATGGATCAGACCTGGACGACTGAGGCATTACACAGATCATAGTCTGCATAAAGAAATGGACTAAGCGAGTGTGACGTCCCCCGTAGCGGTTATAGGGACGAATTCGGAGCACAGGTCCATATTTGGAATTCAGGTCGCGGGTATCACAGCCAATGAACCAATCCAGAGCGAGGCTGTTGAAGGGAACGCCCCTTCTTGCCCGTTGTAACTGGAAGCAGACGCTTAGCAGACGCTGTCAATCAGATCACTCCCAGCTCTTACAGGTACAATAGGTGTCGGTGTGAAAACCCATATTAGTCGATCTCTTGTACATCTCAAACCGGTAGTGCGCCCTCTGCTGTCCACAGTGGGCAGTGAAGCAGTTCAAATTTACCAGCTAGAGATGATATAGAAGTGAGGGCAATTAGTGCATTCAATTTATCTAAAGTAGACTGAGGAACTGGGATTGGATCGGTCAGGGAGTAGTAGGGTTGTCAAAAGTATCAAAAATCAGATACTAAAAGTAATATTGAAACTAGATACTCATATAATACTGCAAAAAATCACATTAACTGGACAAAATATGAGCTTCCCTCAACAGTTCGGAGACATTTTGAACTTTATCAGGACTAATATAAGATCTCATGCTAACATAAAGAAGTAGCCTACTATTATTTTGAGTTGAAAATGACATTCTGTTACTACAAAAAGGAGCATTTTTATCTTCATTGTGATATCGAAATCTGTATTGAGTATCGAGTCAATGCCTTAGTATTGTAATCAAGTGAATCTAGTGAGCGCGTGAGAGATTTATGAACAAAAAAACATAGCAATTTCTTTTTCTTATTATTATTATTTAGATTTTCTTCATATCAAAGGGTAAACACACTCCCACTCTCAGTTTGAACCATTTTAAACACATCTAAGCCTTGGTCATTTCTCTAGTTTGTAGATAAACTTAAGTTCTCACATTGGCTTCTGTCATATAAGTAAATGCAAAAAGAGCCAGTCTTGTGAACGGCTCTTTGAAATGAACGGATCCCATAAAAGAGCCGAAAGTCCCAGAGCTATTTCTGACCAGTCCGCAGAAAAAAAACAGGCCTCATTCAAAATCTCCACAGGATCAGTCCAGACACTGGGGGGCGAAGTGGGTTAAGTGTCTTGCCCAAGGACACAATGGTAGTATTCAAATGTGTGAGCTGGAATTGCACCGCCAACCTGTGGATCAATGGATCTGAGCACTCTGTCAATGATGTTTATGTCGAGAGAGGATCAGTGGACAAATCCTTTAGAGCAGGGGTGTCCAAACTATGGCCTGGGGAACAAATGTGGCCCTCAAACCAATTTTTAATGGCCCTCAGGTCTTCAGTTGAACTGGCCCAATTGATCATAATCAGTACTTTTTACAGAAAATGTGAGAAATCTTACTGATATAACCTAAATAACATCATATTTCATTGTCATACAGACCTAATATTAATATTTCAAGCCTTATTTAAAATATGAAGTCAAAACTATGCACCATCTGAATTATCCACTGTATTGACCACTGTGGCCCTCCATGTCGAATATTTCTCAAAATACGGCCCTCGAAAAGACTTTGGGCACTGTGGACAATACATAAATGTAATATTGCTTACTTTCTTATAATGATGTAAAACGTTTTGTTTTCCATGCAGCAGTGGCCATATATCACCCACTCTGGGTTTTATAGACACTGATGTGATCACATTGTTCGACTTCCTGATTCAATCACATTGTTCGATTGTGCTTTAAATTTCTTATCTATAGAATGTTAATTCCCACTGCTCGAGTAATATAAAACATTGGCGCAAGCTCACCTTCTTTACACTCTATGAGATTGTGAGATTGTGAGATTATGAGACTGACTATGTTAGACTCTTTTAGACCCTGGTATGACCCGACAGTATTGCTGTAACTGACAATAAAGATCTACAGAATGATCCCTGTGCCTCTGCACCTGTTCTTCATGCAACAGAACAGGAACCAGCAGCACCCCGCTTTTGACTGATCTGGAGCTGTATCAGAATAAGTATAAGACACATAGACTGGTACACACCCATGGACCACTATGGACCCTACTGGACGACTGAGGGATTACACAGATATAAAGCACGTGGGAATATAAAAAAAAGGACAACTATTTAATGTGGAAAATCACACTATATTGTCTAAGAGTGTTTTGTTATTGTCTTTGGAATTGGGTATGGAGTATGGAGGTATTGGTATAAATCCTTAATATCGAAATCGAAATATTGAATTTTTGTGTCATGGCAACACTAGTAAGGATTAAGGACCATTTACAACAATGAAAAACATATTTATCTTGAGAGCAGGGGCCACTGAAAGAAACATCCAAACCCTTATGACCCTTATCATTATTAGTTTGGGTTTGGCTCCACAAACCTGTCATATTAATCTTATGTCTTAAAGTCCTTTCAGCTGCCGACAATCATGTCCTCTGTTGACTTTTTTTATTCATGCTAGCGGAGAAGACACTAAACTTTGCGCTGGGTTTTGTTACAATGATATTAACCCTAAACCACGTCAACAAATCTGCAATCTAGAGTAGTTACAGGAGCGAATTTGGAGCTAAGAACAAACCGGAAGTATCATAGCAACCAAAGAGCCAACCCGGAGCCAGGGTTTTGCAGGTAATACGTCTCATTTGTCTGTTATTAATGTTCATATCTAGATTTATGGACAAAATGGCGAAGTAAAAACGCCAGGATCATGTAGAGCGGGTTAATACGAACATTTTAAGAGCAAAATGACGAGCCTGACAGCAGCAGTTACAGAGAGAGGGGCCACAGTTTTTCAATAGAAAGTGAATTGGAGCCAGAGTCGATGGAGCCTGAAGCGCACCCATGATCACTTCTGTTTTGGAACGTGGCGGCTAGCAGGTTAGCTATGTCCATTTATATATACAGTTTGTTAATTATTATATTGTTTGAATTGTCAGCGGTCCTCAAAATGGCAGCATGTACGGGAAACTGAAAATGATGAATGAGTTACAATGTATTTTACCATGAAATATCCAAAATGTTGAACTGTATGGTTTGTTTTAGTGACTAGACCCCTGAAGTCACTAGCCCTTCCCCACGTGCAGGCTGTTAAACATTATTGCCCTATAGAACGTCATGATGTCATCTGAAAGCGCAGGCGTAATACCATTTCAGGTTTTAAGCAGCGTGAGTTATACCCGGGATTACAGTAGCAGGCTATAACTTATCTTTACGTCCGCGCCATATTCTTTACGCACGCGCTCCTGTGCTATTAATACAGCCTTTATCCCGCGTGTCCGCCCCTCCCCCCCTCCGCGCGCCCGACCTCCACGCGCACGCCAAGGTTACGCTGCGTCCACGCGGCGCGGCACCTCTCTTTCGTCTGTCGTCTGCTGCTTACGTCACCAACCGCGCGTTTCATGTCTGCCGCCGCCTCTGCTCTGCGGCACAGACGGAGGAGAGGAGAGGAAAGAGAGGTTATAAAAGAGAAGGAGAGGATATAAGAGAGGGGGAGGGAGAGGAGAGAGGGAGAAGAGAGGGAAGGAGAGAGAGAGAAGAGAGGATATAAGAGAGAGGGAGAGGATATAAGAGAGGGGGAGGGAGAGGGGAGAGGGAGAAGAGAGGATATAAGAGAGAGGGAGAGGATATAAGAGAGGGGAAGGGAGAGGAGAGAGGGAGAAGAGAGGATATAAGAGAGAAGGAGAGGATATAAGAGAGAGGGAGAGGATATAAGAGAGGAGAGGATATAAGACAGAGGGATGAGGATATAAGAGAGGGGGAGGGAGAGGGGAGAGGGAGAAGAGAGGGAGGGAGAGAGAAAGAAGAGAGGGAGAGAGAAGAGAGGATATAAAAGAGAGTGAGAGGATATAAGAGGGTGGGGAGAGGGAGAAGAGAGAGAAGAGAGGATATAAGAGGGAGGGAGAGGATATAAGAGGGAGGGAGAAGAGAAGATATAAGAGAGAGGGAGAGGAGGGGAGAGAGAGAGAGAGAGAGAAGAGAGGATATAAGAGAGAGAAGAGAGGATATAAGAGAGTGGGAGAGGATATAAGAGGGAGGGAGAAGAGAAGATATAAGAGAGAGGGAGAGGAGGGGAGAGAGAGAGAGAGAGAGAAGAGAGGATATAAGAGAGAGAAGAGAGGATATAAGAGAGAGGGAGAGGATATAATAGAGAGGGAAAGGAGAGGAGAGAGAGATAAGAGAGGGAGGGAGAGAGAGAGAGAAGAGAGGATATAAGAGAGAGGGAGAGGAGAGGGAGAGAGAAGAAAGGATATAAGAGAGAGGGAGAGGAGAGAGGGAGAAAAGAAGATGGCAAGAGAGAGAAGAGAGGGAGAGGATATAAGAGAGAGGGCGAAGAGAGGATATAACAGAGAGGGAGAGGATATAACAGAGAGGGAAAAGAGAGGATATAAGAGAGAGGAAGGGAGAGGAGAGAGAGAGAAGAGAAGCGAGGATACAAGAGAGAAGGAGGGAGCAGAGAGAGAGAGAGGATATAAGAGAGAGGGAGAGGAGAGGAGAGGGGAGAGAGAAAGAGAGGATATGAGAGACAGGGAGGGGAAGGAGAGAGGATATAAGAGAGAGCGAGGGAGAGGAGAACGGGGTTAGAGAGAGCACAGAAGAGGGAAAGAAAGAGGAGCAGAGCGGGTATAGAGAGGGAGAAGGAGAGAGAGCGCACAGAGCAGCGAGAGAAAGAGGAGGCAGGGGGTAGAGAGAGGGTAGAGAAAGAGAGAGAGAGAAGGAGGGAGGGGGTAGAGGAACGAGAGAAAGAGGAGGAGGCGTAGAGAGAGAGAGAGAGAGAGAGAAAGAGGGGAGAGGACAGGAGAAGGGGAGGGCGCAGAGGAGAGAGAAAAAGAGGAGGAGAGCGGGGTAGAGAGAGAGAGAGAAAGAGAGAGAGAGAGAGAGCGAGAGACTTAAGAGAGAGAGAGAGAGAGAGAGAGCGCAGAGGAGGGAGGGATAGAGGGGAGCGAGAGAAAGAGGAGGAGCGGGGATCCAGAAACGGAGGAGGGAGGGGGGCGCACAGAGGAGCGAGAGAAAGAGGAGGAAAGGGAGGGAGGGAGAGAGAGGAGAGCGGTGGTAGAGAGAGAGAGATGGAGGGGAGGGCTTTGTGTTCTCTGTTTTCTGCCCTCTCCAGACGGCGCGGCAGGCACACGGACACGCTCTCCTCTCTCCCCGTCGTCGCCGCGTACGCTCCGGCACTGCTCCATCATGGCTCTGAACATCCTCGGCGTGACCGTCATGATGTTCTTCTACCTGCTCGTGCTCGCCATCGGCATATGGGCCTCGGTCAAGTCCAAGAGGGAAGCCAAGAAGGGCCAGGGCGACAAAACCGAGATGGCTTTACTGGGGAACCGCGGCATTAACCTGGTAGTGGGCATCTTCACCATGACAGGCAAGTCTCGGCACGTTTCCTGCGCCTCGAGCCCCCCGCACGTGCGAGCGAGGGAGAGCGCGAGCGCTACCATCACCTGCGCGTGCCTTCCCCGTCTTTTCTGCTTTAATGGCGTTAGCATCGCCTTAATTACACGCTGTTTTAGCTAATAATTCCGCAAAGTGATTAACACGGGCTAGCACATCACCTGGAGGCGGTAAAATTCCCCGGGAGAAGCAGTCCTCTGTGGGATATCACGTTTTTCCTTGTCTTTTTCCGTGTGATACTAGCTAAAAGGGCTGAACTGGTGCCAAGCGGTGTTGTGCCCCGTGCCTATGGATTCATGTTACAGTCATATAGGGCCCAGTGTTTGTAGCGTCACTGCTGCGGGCTGGAGGCTACTCAGCAGCTACTTTATGAGCTCAGCTGGGTGCTTTTGTGTCCAGCAGACTGTTAATCTTTTTCTAATGACGTTTGGATAATAAGGGAAAGGTCCTAGATCATGGGTGCCCTCTCAAAGACCTCTTAAAAACAGGAGGCTAATTAGAATACAGGGGTCAGGTTACATTAGCCTAATTGAGTAGATAATCCAGGTATTTCTACTATGTTAAGTGGGTGTTTAAACATTGATGTGTACTTGTAGCTTACGTATAACAGTATAATTCTAGTACAGTCGACAAAAGTGTCAAAAATCGGATTCTAAAGCTAGCATCAAAACTACACGGGCTACTCATTTACGCAATAAAATCACATTAATTGGACAAAACTTGACCTTTCCTGAACAGTTTCATCTTGAGTTTTAGCAGAACATGTGTAAGATCATATGATAGTGTGAAAATACTTCTTCTTTTGTGTTGAAAATTCCAATATTGCCCAAAAAAAGAGATTTTAAAATTCTCATTTGGATGTCAAAATCAGTGTGTGGAGCATCGGAATCAAGTTTGAAATATTCCTAGCATGAAAACACATGACACATAGCTACGTATTTGTAATTAGCTCCATTTGAAATCTTACAAGTACATTGGTGAGTAGCCTACAGCTCAACGCCGAACATCCCGATGTCTTTGGTCCTTTTATATAGATCTGACAAACAAACACTGGGACTGCTTCGCCCGCTCTGATTGGCTAGAGCTTAAAGAACATTTGGATTGTGATTAAACTAATTAATTCAGCTTTAAATTGTAGCTGTAGGTTATAAAGGCGTAAAAAGTAGCCTCATTAGTAGTCTGGTATTTTTCAGGCATATTTAATTTACTTAAAGGTCCTATATTACACAACTTTAAACCATGTTATAATGCTGTTTCCTCCTCAAAAACATATTCAGTTTGAGTAAGCCTTTATAAGATAAAGATAAGATAAGATATGCCTTTATTAGTCCCACAGTGGGGAAATTCCAGCATTGCACCGCACACATAGAGAACAAAAGGAAAATCGTACATGCACAAGAGAAAAATAAAACAAAACAAGATAATAGATAAATAGCTAGAAATAATTTAAGAAATAAACTCAAGAATAAACTCTAATATACACATATATATATATATATACATAAAGATATACATCTCATCAGTCTGTCTACATCTCCAAAGCTCAAAATGCTCTGTTCCACCTTGTGATGTCATGAAGTGGTAGCTTTCAATTTAACATCTCCTTTTGCCGTTAGTTCAGTACAGATCGGAAATTCCAGGGCTGAAATCATCTAAATGATTCTTGTGAAGGTGTATGAAGTTTAAAATCACAGTGGAGCACTTCCTGTATTACTCCGCCTAAATACGCAGGGTTTGTGTGTATGTTTGTGATGAGGAAACAACATTATAACAGATCAGAAAACAGTGCAATATGGCTCTTTAAGTACAGATTTGGCAGTGGTACTTGTACTTGTAATTGAGTAAATTTTTGCCATGTACTTTTACTTTTAAGTACTCTCCACCTCTTCGAGTAATTGATCTCGAGGCTAGTCCTCATACAGGCCGGGTTAAGTCCTGATTTAGTTCTATTTTTGACCTAGGAAGTCCACCTGTCCCTCCATTTGGAGGAGCAAAAGTCCCTTTTGCTCCTCCAAATGTTAGTCTCTGAAGTGTTAAAACTTGTAAAGGACAGTAGCAAAATGAGGGTCACAGTTATCAAATTGTTAATAAAAATATTCACTGTTAGCTGAAACCTTATTTGAAATCACAAATTAATTGAAATATTTATCAGCAAATATGAAAAAATGCAAAATTAGACTTGTTTTTGTCCCTCTGGCCTATTTGTCCCATTGTATCCATAGACTGTATATATAAATGGACATAGCTAACCTGCTATCCGCCGTGTTCCAAACAGGAAGTGATCATGGATGCACTTCCAGCTCCATCGACTCTGGCTCCAATTCAATTCAAATTGTCATTTTGGCCTTAAAACTTCATAACCTTAACCTGCTCTACAAGATCCTGGTGTATTTATTTCGTTATTGTGTCCATAAATCTAGATATGAACATTAATAACAGATAAATTGGGCGCCTTTTTTCCCCTAGGTCGCTCTCGCTAGTGTTAGCAACAGGTTTGATTGACAGCGTTGCTAAGCACTCGCTCCCTGCGGTGTGGGCGGGATGGGGCGTTACCTTCAGCAGCCTCGCTCTGGATTGGCTCTTTGGTTGCTATGATACTCGTGGTCAGAGTTCCTAATAAACTGCTCTAGCCTCGATGAGCTTCATTAAGCTGGAGCTGAACACTATGGGTGACGTTACACTCACTTAGTCAACTTCTTTATAGAGTCTATAATTGTATCGCATAATCAGTCCCACTTTGCAACTTTGGTTAGCTGGTGCTTTGTTAGTTCAGACTTGATCCTGTTGAAGACCTCAGTTAGTCCTGGTTTAGTCCTGGTTTTGTCCTGGTTTAGTCCTGGTTTAGTCCCGGTTTAGTCCCGGTTTAGTCCTGGTTTAGTCCTGGTCTAGTCCACGTGCCTGAGTGTGGGTTTACAGTTTGTCAAATGTGGCAAATGTTTTCTCATGTGAAACATTTTGAAAACGACTCAACTGTGTGGGCTTCTCTTGCATGTCTTCTGGCTTATTTAAACCTGGATTAGTCAAGGTTTATAGTTTTGTCTGGTTTCAGTCCTAATATAGTGGCTCAGTTGGTAGAATGTTTGTCCACTGATCTGAAGGTTTGTGATTCGAATTCGGCTCTTGACATAAATATCATTGGTTGAACCACTGACCCACTAGTTGGTGGTGTGAGTCTAGGTCCCTCAGGTGGATGCTGTCATTATGTCCTTGGGCAAGACACTTAACCCACCTCACTACAGCGCTATATAAATATGTGACTGTTGTGGGGAAAAAAATATCTCCTGATCTTGATAAATAATTAAACAATTTGCAAGGCCTGGCGAGTTATAAAATACAAAAAGGCTTATTCTTTGTTACAGTAGATATAGACAGGACAAGGGATCCCACTCAAGTCTCCCCTTAGATCATTTCTCTCCCAGAGCTTCTGAGCTCCGACTATTTATACCAGAATGACAAACATACATTACAAAAGCAGGGCCACATCTGTTCACAGTCATATGTTCAGAGAGGTAAAACTACACAGAGTTTCCAGTGGGACGGGACAGAGCCTGCACACATGTTGATGTCTGCTCTGGGTCTGACAGACTGACACAGATCAAATGCATTTACACAAACACATATGAGAAGAATATTCTTCACAACATGAATATAGATACATTTCCAGCACATGATCATTTACCTTTTAAAGAAATTGCCTTGGGGATGAACAAAAGAAACCCTGATTCTGATTTGCTTGGTTAAAATTGTAATCTGCTCTGAATGTTTGTTGTTTTTTAGTAGTTGACTAGTAAATCGAGTAAATTTAGTAGCTCTTGATTTACTGGTCAATCTACGTTCCTGCCCTCACCTATGGTCATGAGCTCTGGGTAATGACCGAAAACACAAGCAGCTGAAATGGGTTTCTTCTGCAGGGTGGCTGGGTGTTCCCTTAGAGATAGAGTGAGGAGCTCAGTTATGCAGGAGGAGCTCGGAGTTGTTCCGCTGCTCCTTCACGTTGATAGGAGCAGGTGAGGTGGCTTGGGCATCTGCTCAGGATGCCTCCTGGACCCAAGGGAGGTGTTCCAGGCATGTCCCACCGGGAGGAGGCCCCGAGGAAGACCCAGGACACGCTGGAGGGACTATGTCTCTCGGCTGGCCTGGGAACGCCTTGGGGTCCCACCGGAGGAGCTGGAGGATGTGTCTGGGGTGAGAGAAGTCTGGGAGTCCCTGCTCAGACTGCTGCCCCCGCGACCTGGCTCTGGATAAGAGGAAGAAAATGTCTGGATGGATAATTGACTAGTTGCAGTGAGTTTTACAGACTTTTGTTTTAGAGTCTCCAATGATCAAAATAAAACACGATTATGATGATTTTAGTCACAATTAGAGATCGACTGATATGTTTTGGGTTTTTTTCATGGCCGATGTCGATTGTTTAGAATCCAAAACAACCGATGGCTGATAAGCTTTGCCGATATTGTTGGGCTGATATGATGAACCGATTTTGATTATTTTCCTCAAATTATGTCTTTTATATTTACTACAAACTGACCCACAGCCTTCTTTTTCTCACAAACCTATAAAAGAGCTGTGTATCACATTTAGTGCAGTTATGTCTTCGTGTTGAAGTGTTAATATAAAGCTTTGTGTGTATTTTTAGGAAGCAAAACCCCCAACACAATAGACCTGTCACAATAACACTTTATATATATATATCGCTGAAGTGTGCATCTGCAATGAGTCATAAAAGTTATTAATTTAAACTTTTATGACTTAAATCTTATGAAACAACCAAAAAATAAAACATTTCCCCATAGTGTGAAGAAAAACTACACACGATAAATACTGACCCCAAAATAGTGTTCCATTTGTCGAAAGATAAGTCGATATAGTCAATATTGTGACAGGTCAACGATCTGCTGGAGATTTAAGACCGATAGCCCATAAACTAAAAAGACCAAATGTCGTGACACTCTCTTACCAGCTTCAGCAGCATCTTCACAAGGTCTTTTGCTTTTGTTCTTGGGTTTATATGCACATTTCGGACCAAAGCACTGAAGCTCGTTCATCTCTGGGACACAGAACCTGCCTCCTTCCTGAGCAATCTGACGGCTGGACATTCCCATAGTGTTTATTCTTGCGTATAGTTGTTTGAACAGATGAACATGGCACCTTCAGGCATCTGGAAATTGCACCCAAGGATGAACCAGACCAATCCACAATATCTTGGCTGATTTCTTTTGACTTTCTCACGATGTTACACAAAGAAGCAGTGTGTTTCAGTTGAGCCTTTAAATACATCCCCAGGTGTCTCTCTAACTCAAACCCATCAAGAGCTTCCAAAGACAGAATGTCATCATCTGGGTTACTGTCTGTAAACTTTTTAGAATTAGTTTTAGAAATTAATTTTGGTAATCCTAACTGACCTAAAACAGGACACGTTTAGTCGGATGTGTCTTTTTATATAGCATATGTAAACTTCTGGGTTCATTTACGGCAAAGCTTCTGTTTATTAGCCCAAACTAAAGTAAAGACGGACCACGTGCTCTTAGTTACTCCTTCCTCTTTACGCTGAAGCAGACACGCTGTCCCCATATGCAGATTCATATCAGTAACCACTAAATCTACTACTGCAGTACTCCACAGAGCTTAACCGTAAACACCGCCAGAGCTTCCTCCTATAAGGGCTTTTATCTCACGTTCTTTGAGTCTGTCTAACACACCTAAAGGTTATCTGAGAGGCAACAGGAAGCAGTGCGCAGTGTTTGTGTGAATATGCCAAACCACATGGGCCACTCATGCCACAGTTTAAAACTGTAAAAGCTGGGATCATTCTAGACTTTAATGAAATAATTTAAAATTGAGGGACCTATGTAAAACTATAGGAGATTCACTGGTTTTGAAAGAAATCCTAGCCTTACACACAAATAGACTCTTATGTGCTTTAATTGGCTCCATGTCATATAATGCTGTTCTTGTGACTTTAAGCCTGTTATAATGCTGTTACTTCCTCAAAAACATACCCAGAGTTGTGTTTTGTTTCATTCAGCTTGAGTAATCCTTTATTATTACTCTTTCTACATTTCCAAAGCTCAAAATGCTCTGTCCCACCTTATAATGTCACAAAGTCGTAGTTTTCAAGTTAACAGCTCCTTTTACCTTTAGGGCAGGAGAGATCAGAAATCCCACTAGAATCAATTCTCCAAATGATTCTAGTGAAGGTGTATGGAGTTTAAAAACACACTGGAGCACTTCCTGTATTACCACATGATGGCATTACAAGGTGGAAGGGAGTTTTTTCAGTTTGAGAGAAGAACTCAGAAGAACTCAAACATGTGTGAATGAAACAAAACACAATTTCAGGTGTGTTTGCGATGAGGAAACATCATAATAGAGATCAGAAAATAGTGTAATATGGGTCTTTTTCAACTGACGACAATCATGTGTTTGGGGTTGAATAATGGCTCCACTTTCTGAAGCAATTGTGAAAAATGATTTGACTTTTGTTTCTTCGTGCTAGCAGAGACGATGCTAAACTTGTTTCATGTGGATAAGTCCAGTAATTATAGAGATATTAACCATAAACGAGGTGAACACATCTGTAATCTGACAGTTAAAATCAAATTTCACCTTTGCTGTTAAGTGTGACGTCACTTCAGGTCCAAGGAGGGAAGCACTGTAGCAAAAAACAACAACCAAAAAAACTAAATAAGCTAGAAATCAGCAGTAAAGTTGCAGTTGAAACAGTGTATTCCTTGTAGTCTTAACACTTTTGCTCCATTGAGTAGAGTTGCCAAAAAATATCACAGTTTTCTACAGCTCAGATCACAGTTCATGTCCAGAGAAATCACTTTGCAGATATTTTTTGGCTGATATGTATGGCCTATTTTGATATTTCCCCCCCAAATTTACAAATTTAAGTGATTGCAAACTCATGTACCACCCTGTTTTACAAATTGGATAAGAGAGTGGGTGTAGTCAGCTTTTGTGCAGCGTCCTCTTCACTCTCAAGGGTTCAAATGAAGCTTTATGCCAACAAAATATCGCCCTTTGCTGGAGATTTAAGGCCGATAGCTGATACACTAAAAAGTGCAAATATCGGCTGGATATATCAGTATAACGGTCGATCTCTACTATACAGTTGTAAAAATAGCCATATTCCAACTAGATTCAGAATCGTTGAATAGGGATCAGTATGGACCAAATAACAAAGTTGGACCTTTCCATTGTTGCGGTCAGATTACACCAATCCACAAACCTGAGCTCATGGGAACATCACACCCGACGACACCTGGGCGACAGTAGCTCAGTTGATACAGCGTTTGTCCTCTGATCTGAAGGTTGGTGGTTTGAATCCAACTTTTACAGATTAAAGCTGTCACTGTGTCCTTGGGCAAGACACTGAACCCACCCTGCCCCTAGTGTCTGTGTACACTGGTGTAATGGGTGAGCTGTTCCTTGATGTAAAGTGATTTGAGTGCCTTGAAGTTGGAAAAGTGCTATATAAAAATGTGTCCTATCCAGGCCTTCCACCCCTTCCAAAGGTCCATTTCTGACCTGTGAATGTGACTTTTTTAGTATCGATACCTGCTCAAGTGAGTATCTAGTTTCGATACTAGTTTTAGTTGTCGATTAGTATCTGATGAACCCTAGTTCACACTTCTCTGTGACTGGTTAAGTCCAGCTGTCACTCACTCTGAGCTGAGGCTGATGAATAAGAGGAGTGGGTGGGGAAAGTGTCTGCTTCAGAGAAGTACTGAGTCACACTATGACGATCTCACTAACTGTATATGATCACAGGGATGAGATCATGTTTCTGGTCATATCCAGGCTTACGGTAGAGGCAGCATTTGTCTACAGTGAGGGAGAAGGAGGGTTGCGGGAGGTGGAGGGTTGTGGGAGGTGGAGGCTTGTCTACAGTGAGGTAGTGGGGACAATAGGAGGATTTGAAGTGTCCTGGTATCTTTGAGCCATTTTTTTTTTATGTATCAACGTAAGTAAAAGTATCAAAGTGTACTTTGATTTTGAGGTCTAAAAAGTCTTCAAATGTAATGATTTTGATACAGATTTGTGCTGAATTTGGTCAAAAGAAACAATTATTTTTCTGTTTTTATTTGTATGTTTTAGTTTGCTCAGATTGTGAGCGTGTTAAAAGTAATCTCTAATCTTTTTCAGCAGATCTCAAACAATAATGAAAAATACTTTTACTTTTTAGTCCAGTTAAAAAATGCAGTGAAGTAGAAAGAACAGATGCCTGCTCTCAAATGGAGTGAAGTAAAAGTAAATAGTATCCACTTTAAAATGTACAGATACCTAAAATTTATACTTACTAAAATACAGCACTTTAATACTTTTCCTCATTAAATTCCACCACTGAATGCAGTAATGTTGCAGTAAAAGTAGGAGATGGATCGTGTACCTGGCCCATAGCGCTGAACAGAACACCAGGGCTGCTCATGGTTTTGAGCTTCCTGTTCTGTGATTTCATTTTGGACACATTCAAAAGATATTTGATATAAGATATGTTGAATTGTTAATTGTCTGGAAACTGTCCTAACTTTCCTTTGTTGCCTGGTGTCCTGTAGGCAAAGTGTGACCCTCCCTCTGTATCTATGACGTATTAGAGCCTGTGTAGTGTAGTGTGATTGTTTTATTCTGTTTGTATCTCGGGTGTTGTCTTTGGTTATCCGCTATACACCAGAGACATGTAGGCTGTGCACTAGGACTTCAGTGTCCTTCAGTAGCCTGTGTGTAGTCCCTATGAGAGCGAGGGGCCTGTGGGCTGTGGTTCACTTGGCCCTCTGCTCCGGCTCCTCTCACTGTGTGGACCTCACCATGGACAGCTCCAGCGTCTGTCCACCAACCCAATCCTAGCATTCTTTTATCACAGGGGTGTCCAACTTTTCTCATTAAGGGCTGGATATAAAAACACAGACAAAGCTGAGGGCCGATTGAGGGCCATAGACTGGTCGCCAATACAGTGAATACTTCAAATTTGCATTACTATTACAAGTTAGACTGAACCACTAGAACTTTTTTCATGCTTACATCCTCAGTAGGACACATTAAATATTTGATATGGGCTTGTTAAAGTAGATCTTCAAAAAAGTACAGTAAAAAGTACTGTTTAAAGTGATATGGGCCAATTCACCTGAAAGTTTGAGGGCCAAGAAAAATTGGTCTGAGAGCCACATTTGGTCCCCGGGCCACAGTTTGGGCATCATGTAGATGATAAAACAGGCGTCCCCAAACTGTGAGGATGCCTGTTTTATCAGAGATGATTCTGGTCATCTCGCAAGTCTTTGTTTTTAGAGAGATTAAAGATCTTCTGAGATGGAGCAAAGAAGTTTTTATAAACCTGCCATAAACAGAACAGCAAGAGGTGAAGAATGTGAAGCTCTAAATCTACTGAGATTAGCAGATCAAACTTTGTAAATCCGGTGCGATCCAGACAATTGTGATACATCCACCTTGAAAAATGCCACTGGTGATTCACAGTTCACATAGAGTTAAACTGTGACTTAATACAGCAGTGCTAAAGCCCATAAAAGTGGACCTGAGGCGACCTATTACATAAACAGTGTAAACACCTGATATTATTTAAGTCACAGTACACTCTGTTTTTTTATGTTTAGAGATGTTTGTATTGACATTTCTTTAGCCTACAGATTATCGCCTGGAAAGCATCAACAGCCTTAATGAAAAAGAAAATAAAACAAGGCTCTCAGTTCACACAGACACACACACACACACACACACACACACACACACACACACACACACACACACACACACACACACACACACACACACAGACAGACAGACACACACACACATACACACAGACACACACAGACACACGTACACACAGACAGGCACAGACACACACAAACGCAGACACACACATACACACACACACACACACACACACACACACACACACACACACACACAGATACACGTACACACAGACACACACACAGACACACACACAGACACACACACACAGACAGGCACAGACACACACAAACGCAGACACACACATACACAGGCACACACACAGTTACACACTGACACACACACACACAAACACACACTCACATACACACACACAGACACACACACAGGCACACACACAGACACATACACATAGGCACAGACACACACACACACACACACACATACACACACACACACACACACACACACACTGGCACACACACAGTTACACACAGACACACACACAAACACACACGCTCACATACACACACAGACACACACACACAGACAGACACACACACACACACACACACACACACACATACATACAGACACACACACACACACACACAGACACACACACACAGACACACACACAAATTGAGCAAGTAATTATAGAACAGTTTTGTATGAATGAAAGTTCAAACCTTTATGCTGTGAGATCAAATTTGCCAGTATAAAGTCTTATTACGTCCAGTTAATGGCCCACACAGGTGTATCTGGAGGTCGCTGAATCAGTAGCATGGATCCCCCGAGCCACAAACGTGAAAGCCAGGGCATTATGCAAAATGTGTTTTTTTTTTTCTTTAGCTTTCTACCATGTTGTTCCCTCATGCCTGAAGACGTTTTATATGTCATCCATGCATGTTTGAATATTTTAGTGGTCTCTCCTGGGCCCTATTCAAACCCTCCTTACAGTGAGCTGCAAGATTCTGTACAAGGCTCCGCCCACAAGCCTCCCGCACGACAATTCTCCATAAATATACAAAAACATGATACAAAACTGTAAACTGCAACTTGACAAACCTGATGTGATGTTGTAGTTTCATTAGCAGGATGCACACTGATTGTGTTGTGATAGTGCTCTGAAGGGGGAGTGACTTAGTGCAGAGAGCAAAGGGAGGAGGAATTATAGGATTTTCAGAACAATAAAAGGTAACATGGTGACCTAAATATATCATGTGTTACAGTTAATTTAAACATGACTATATAATGGTGCCATGTTTGATGCTCGTGTTAAACAGATGAAACTTGACCAGTCAATAATCATAGTCCTTGTGTCTTTAAGTCCCGCCGCCGCCGTGTGGTATCCAGGTTCAGACGTCCTAAGACCCCCTCGCCCCCCTCCCTCACCCCCCTCAGCTCTCCTGTGCTTTCGGTGGCATGTGACCCGGATTAAGTCTGTCTCCTGCACTCAAACGGATTTATACAATTTCCTTTCAGCGAGGCCTTTTCTCTCAATGCTTTTGTACAAGGGGAAAAAGTTAAGCCATCAGAGCAGGATGTCCAGCAATGAACTTTAGGAATAACAATACACGTTCGTAATGGTTCAGTTTTATGTGTGATTCGGGATGTGTGGCGGCCTCTGCTGGCTGTGGAAAGTGGAGCGTGTTGAAAAATTTAAATATTGATCTTGAAATGCGTGAATAAAAATAAATAAACTCAGGAAATGAATCAGTCTCAAGTTACGAGGTCTAAAAGTCACATATCTGTCAAAACTAATACAAAACTTCAACAATTTCATCCATCTAGGTGTAGCTGGATGTAGTGCTGTCACAACAACAGTTTTGATGATCTTAGTTGATGATGTGGAAACAACAAAAAAGTAGACTACTCGATTATGTGGGTATTTTTAAGAAGTATTTCAGATTAAAATGTGGAACTTTTTCAAGGGTTTTTCAAATGACTAAGTGAGCGAGCGGTTGTTCATTCTGAAACTTGTTCTTCACACATGGTATAGTCCCTTTTAAGTGGAGCAAAACATGTAAATTACCTCCACAAGAACAGGGGCGTGGTCTGGAGGACTAAAGGGGAGAGTGAGACGGGGAGGAGGGGCGTGGTCTGAAGGAGTAAAGGGGAAAGTGAGACAGGGAGTAGGGGGCGTGGTCTGGAGGACTAAAGGAGACAGTGAGGGGCGTGGGTCTGGAGGACTAAAGGGGAAAGTGAGACGGGGAGGAGGTGCGTGGTCTGGAGGACTAAAGGAGAGAGTGAGACAGGGAGGAGGGACGTGGTCTGGAGGACTAAAGGAGAGAGTGAGACAGGGAGGAGGGGCGTGGTCTGGAGGACTAAAGGAGAGAGTGAGACAGGGAGGAGGGGCGTGGTCTGGAGGACTAAAGGAGAGAGTGAGACAGGGAGGAGGGGCGTGGTCTGGAGGACTAAAGGAGACAGTGAGGGGCGTGGTCTGGAGGACTAAAGGAGAGAGTGAGACAGGGAGGAGGGGACGTGGTCTGGAGGACTAAAGGAGAGAGTGAGACAGGGATGGAGGAGGGGCGTGGCCTGGAGGACTAAAGGGGAGAGTAAGATGAGAAGGAGGGTCGTGGTCTGGAGGACTAAAGGGGAGACAATTAAAACACCATGTACAGAGTTTAGTAACAGTTATTATTAGTTATTTTCATGACACTCTAAGACTCTTCACACAGATAAAAAGAAAAACACAAATGAAAGAAACATGAAAAAAGATGCTGTTATTTGAAGGCAGTTTTGAGCAGATGAGGGCTGTTCAGGGCTTTTTGAGTCTCTGATGTGTTTGGGCAGGGAGATCCAGAGGGTGGGGGCAGCAGCGGAGAAGGCCCTGTCCCTGCAGGCCTGATAAACTCAACATTGACACAGGGCATATTAATCAAAGACTGTGTGTATACATGGACATAGCTAACCTGTGAGTCCATAAATCAAGATATGAACATTAATAACAGAAAAATCAGGTGACTTTCTTCCCCGAGGTCGCTCCTGCTGTTGCTAAGTGCCTGCTCCCTGCTAAACCAGCAGTGCGGGCGAGAAGGGGCGTTACCTTCAGCAGCCTCGCTCTGGATTGGCTCTTTGGTTGCTATGATACTCGTGGTTAGAATTCCAAATATGTAACTCGGCTCCAAATTCACCTCGATGAGCTTCATTTGACTGGAGCTGAACACTGTGGGTGACGTCACACTTAGTCCACTTCTTTATACAGTTTATGACTTTAACACAGCTCAAATATGAGTTTTCTTCTGAAGTGTGAGCTCAAACCACAGAGTTTTACAGCGTCTTGGCGGTTGGCTGATTAACCATTGTCCATTAAAAAGACCTGAGCTGATCCTCCTGAGAACAGCTGTTAATGATTCAAATGATTCATTACAGAAGCTGTTTTTTTGCTTTTTCTGAGCAGGTTTGCCAATTTATATTTTAAAATCAAGATGCAGTTCAAGGTGCAGATTTTAAACCCGTCTGGGAGCAGTAACATTTAAGAAAAGACTGAAAGATAACTATATACATCTACTAAACAAATCCAAGAATCCTATGCATTTCAGAACATATTTGGAGAAGGGTTTACACAGAATAAGACCACTTGAAGAAACAAAGAGGGAATTTGACACATTTGTAGAGTCTAAACTACAGGGTTAGCAGCTTTTACACAGAGTAAGACCCCATGGAGACACAGGGAGGGCATCTGACACACAGGGAGAGCAACTTACTTAAATAATTGTGTCTTTGTGATTTGCAAATCCTGACCATTCACTCATTCATTTAAATTTTAAGATGTTTTATTCAATTTCGATTACCTATGATGCCCTTGTCGACAAATAGCTTTTCAGAACAGTTTGAACCAATAATTAGAAATAATAAGATTACAATTAAGCACATAATTTACACATAGGTTAAAGTTACTAATTGTGCTGTCATGATACTAAAATTTAAAACTTGATTTCGATAATAAGCAATACAGATATATACTGATCCTGATACTACAATGATAAGAAAAACGCTCTTTTTTAGTATCGATACCTGATCAAATGAGTATCTGAGTTTCTATACTTCGGACAGCCCCAGTTACTTCTATCCCTAATGTTTCTTACAGCTATCCTACAGCTGAGCGTGTGCGGTTACAGTACCTTTGTTACATAACTGAGATGAACACAACAGCACGTGGTCACTGAAAGGGAAGTGCATTGTTTGAACTGCGGAAGTCAAAAGTGCTGAGGCTCTGAGTGTGAACTGGACAAACGCACAAACATGTCCACCTATGCAAGAACTGCAGACGTGAAAAACAACTGCTTAAGGAGGGGAGCCTCATTCACCAGTATTTAGAGTTCAGAAAGTTCACATCTGACTACGGCTTAGAGCAGAGGCAAACTGTACTGGACCATAAGGGAAACTATTAGAGCACAGTAGCTCAAAAATGCAAAATGTACAAAAATAATTATATAAACATAAATAAATAAAATTGTAAGTACATTTTATTGTGCATCATTCCAGCTTTCTAAATTCTGATACTGATGTCGATACTTTGACTTTAAGTGTCTGCCGATAACCGATACGAAGCGATACTAGTGCATCGAGGGAAATGTCACTTATTTCCTTAAAACACGGTTGACATATTACAAAAAAGATACAACTGTGTTATGTATGAACAGTTTTGTGTGAAAAAAAGCTAAAATAAAAAGGTCACAGAAAGGTTACAAAGGCACAGTCACAATATTGAGTATCAGTTCCATAATAATATTCTTTTGCAAGGCCGATTTTATGGAACCGATACTCGATACAGCACTTTTTTCAGTTTCACGATATTCGACACCAGTATTGGTATTGGTGCAGCCTTACTTTTAATTCCAGATGATTTTATTTCTCATTCTCTTGGGCTTGTGTGAACCGCTTTGTAACAATCTTTTGAAATGTATTAAACTAATATAGGTATTATAATGAAAACAAGATAAAAAAAATAAAAAACAAAAAAAAAAAAACAGTATTAAAATTAAAAGCAGTACAACATGTTATGAATAAAATGAGAAAGTAAAGGATGTTGCCACAGGTCTACAGTATTCAGTATATAGTATGCAGTATTCAGTATACAGTGTACAGCAGCTCTTCTCACGAGGGCATAAGGAATGCAGAGCTGCTCTGACATGACTGACGTTATTCAAAGAGTAACTCACAGTTTTACAGGTGGAGTTCACGTCACATCAGCATTAGATCTCTACAGTGTAAACTGAGCTGAGACAGGGATCCTACGGAATAGACTCGATACCTACTCCAATACCACGATAGGACTATAGGAAAAATACTTTCTTGTGATTTTCCACATTAAATAGTTGCACTTTCTTTTATATTCCCGTGTGTCTTATATCTGTGTAATCCCTCAGTCGTCCAGTAGGTTCATAGTGCTCCATGGGTGTATACTAGTCTATGTGTCTTATACTTGTTCTAACACAGCTCAAGATTATTCTAAAACTAATCAGGAAAGGTTTATGTCTGTCCTGTCAATGGGACTTTTTTTAGTACTGATACCTGTTCAAATGAGTATCTAGTTTTGATACTAATTTGAGTATCGATATGTATCTGTGCTTATTTAGTGTGACTTCTCTGAGTGCGATTTTCCTCAAGTTAAAGCTCTGGTTCTGTACATGACCTTCTGGTGCTAAAAGTAACAGGATATTGTGAGCGCTGCCCTCTTGAGGTCGGGTCAGACAGTCTGTGGTTGTGTTCAATAGTCCCGTCCTGGTTTAAATGTGTGAGGTTTGGCCCTGTCCCCGCTGTGGCCTCTGATGAGTCCACTCGTTCTCACTCTAATGTGCAAGAGCAGCTCAATATGTAACACGTGAGACTGGGCCTGTCACTATAAGCACTACATCAACTATACATGTGGAGGCTGGACACTCAGGGTGAGGGCTCTGTCTGCAAGGCAAGTATTTGCATAGCACGGCTGATACACAAAGTAATTCAAAGTGCTTTACCGAAATAGAAAGACATGAAAATCACAATACAAACAAATCAAAACATAAATAACCATCATAAAATTAACTTTAAAAGAGAAGAAGAGTGTAGAATCAAAACATTTCAGTCATATGCTCAGCTAAACAGAACCGTTTGGAGCCTGGATTTAAACATTGTCAAAGTAGAGGCCTGTCTCACATCTTCAGGAGAACTGTTCAAAGTTTTAGTTGCATAAAACTGAAGTACTGATTCCCCATGTTTAGTCCTGGTTTAGTCTTGGTTTAGTCCTGGTTTAGTCCTGGTTTAGTCCTGGTTTAGTCCTGGTTTAGTCCATCAGGAGGCAGGTCCCTGAAGTCCTCAGAGTGTGTGATGATTCATGTGGCTCTAACATGTCAGAGATGTACTTTGGTGCTGGTCCATGGAGAGACTTGTTCACATTCAGAGCTGCTTTAAAGTCTATTCTCTGAGCCACAGGAGCCAGTGCAGAGACCTGAGCCAGAGATATTGATTCGATTCATATTGTTACTGTTGAAAAAATATGTATCATTTTGAATCTATATTACTACATTTACGCTTTAAACAAATGAACACTTATATGACCACTTCTTATACCACTTTTACTCTTAAAGTACATTTTTAAATACTTACTGAAGCTGATTTTTCATGTGATACTTTTACTTGAGTACCCTTTTTACCTCTGTGTCTGTACTTTTACGAGCGATAAGCCTGTATAGTAATTAGTAGTTTGTTTGTGTGTTCTGGTGCAGCCTGCAGGCCTGACCTCAGAGTTGACACAGTGATAAAAGTTGTATTAGATGTGCTTGGGTTACCTCTGAATGTGATCCTCCCTGCCGCGTCTCCCTGGCTCACCCTGCTCTCTCTCTGTGTGTGTCTACAGCAACGTGGGTGGGCGGCGGCTTCATCGTGGGCACGGCCGAGGCGGTCTACAACCCGTCCATGGGCCTGATCTGGGCCGTCATGCCCATCTCTGCCACACTGTGCTTCATCATCGGTGAGTATAGGGCTCCACGAGGGGCTCTGCGGGGTCTACTGCACACACTACAAATCAGGGGGGTTTATGCAGGGCTGATATTCTGATTTTGCATACCTATAAAACAACAATTGTGATATTATTCTGTATATCTTTCACCCATATTTGGACTTAAAGTTAAAACAGAATCTGATCCAAATATTGGCAATATCATTCACTTTTATTTATTTTTATTTTTTCAGCAAAATACTAACTAGAGATTGACAGATATGTTTTTTTTTTCTTCGCCGATACTGATTGTTTAGAGTCCAGAGTGACCCTTTTGCCGATAAGATCTGTCAATATTTTTGGGCCGATGTATAGGACAGATTATTAGGATGATTATTTTATTTAATTTACTACTCAAAACCTCCCCCCCAAGCGCGCTTTTTTACCACAAACCTATAAGAGAGCTGTGTGGTCACATTTTGCACAGTTATATATCTTCATATTAAAGTGTCAATATAAATTTTGTGTGGATTTTTTTAGGCAGCATATTGACCAAAACAAAATATCGCCCTCTACTGGAGATTTAAGGCCGATAGCCGATATGCTAAAAAGACCAAATATCGGTATATCGGTCCGTCTCGAATCCTGCCCCTCTGATTGGATGACCAACTTACAGAGTTTTTTACAGATCAGTTGGAATGGGTAATATATCAAGTCTAGTATCAGTATCGACAGATATTGATACCCGGTACTGATATTTAATTATGATATTTTTTTGTATTGCCCCAGGCTTTAGAGTGTCCTTTTTGAACAGACTAATGAGTCAAACTAACTGGAAGTGCACACTATCTATGTGACACGAATATGTAACAAATGATTTTATTTCCCAGTAAATCACATCTCGTTTTTATTTTTACAAAAGCTAAAAGTTTAAGTAACGATCATAAAGTCACTGAAGATAAATGTGTGGGCCTCGCTATTTAGTTTAAAAGGTAAATATCGGTATCGCCAAAGATTTGTTCTTGGCCATTAGCAGGACAAATATCTGAACCAGCTGAAATAAATGAATAAATAAATAAATAAATAAAAAATTAAATTAAATCCTTATCAGCCCATCCTAACAGAGCAGTGTGATCGGTCTAACAGATATCCAAACTTTAAACTTCGCCCCTGCATCCAGGTGTTTGTGAGAATCAAAAACACCTGGCTGTAATCAGGCCAGTTCTGTGTGATGTCACCAACTACTTTAAATCGCAGAGGTCACTGAAGGCAGCACACACTTAGCTTTATATTTTTAGCTGTATGTAAAGCTCCAGAATTAGCTAATTTCTACTAAAATGCCCAAAAATGACTATGAACAGTAGATAATATGATTGAAACTAAATATATCCATAGTTAAGTCGTGGAAAAAGAACATTTAATAATGATTCGACCCGAGGCTCCACACAGGACCCTCTTCTTCTCATGTGTACTCGGTCAGCGGTTATCTAGGAGTTGGTTGGCACACAGGAGGAGGTCAGGGCGCCCGTGGAGAGTGGGGAGAGCGTGCCTGGACGCTGCTCCACATCCTGAAGCCTGAATAATTGAAAACGCCACATTTGTCCCAGGGTTTGTTTAAATAATAGAATCGTACACTGAAGGAGGACAAGCTGTACTCTGCACAAGACAAGGCCCTGTCCCAGCGGCCTAAAACGTATGTGGCAATGTGGAGGGAGCCATCTCGATATTCACACGATATTTTAATTTTCCCATATTACACTGCTTTCTGATCTGTGTCATCATGTTGTTTCCTCATCACAAACAGCCTGGACTCTTGTTTCATTCACACTTTACTTTCACTTTTCACACAAATGCAAATATTTGAAACACTCAGTTCCACCTTGTGATGTCATATGGTAATTGTTATGACCCAGCTTGGCTATGGTTAGAAACGAAACAAAAAACAAGATGGAAAAATGGTAAAATAAAGACGTAATTTAATGAACAGGACTGTAAAAGGCAAAGTAACAAAAATGGGGTAAAATATCTGAGCACATGTATAAACAAAATAACCTAAATTAAGAAACCAAAAATAACAGGAACAGGGTTAACAGATGACAAGTTTCGTGTCAAACAATAAAACTATTCACGTATGCCTATTAAAAAAACGAGTGACACATAACAAAATGAGACTACGAGTGTCCCAGAATAAACACGAGTCACATAAACCTCCAAACAGAATCGAGTGACAGAACATCAAGAGACACAAAAACAGAACTAAACTTGTGTCTCGCACTCAAGTTAGACACAGAGGCGAGTGACTAATGAAATAAATGAGACAGACAAAATGGCAATGTGGTCACAAAGGACAGCAGCCCCGAGCAGGTGTGAAGAATCTCCTTAAATATGGAGGCGGCTGCAGGTGAGACATAATTGGTCAGGTGGGAAAACAGTCCTCCAATCACCAGCGAGAGCTCACACAGACAGGATCCCGTGGGGGAAAGGAGACAGATTCAAACACACAAAACATAACAAACAGATACTTAGAAATGAAAGTACTTTAGGCCTGGGACTGTAACACTACTACAGGAAGTGCTCTACTGTGTTTTCAGACTCCATACACCTTCACTAGAATCATTTGGATGATTTCAGCCCTGGAATTGCTAATCTTTACTAAACAAAAGGTAACTTAACTTAAAAACTACTGCTTCATGACATCACGAGGTGGAACAGAGCATTTTGAGCTTTACAGATGTAGACAGACTAATAATAAAGGACTCAAACATGTGTGAATGAAACAAAGCACAACTCCAGGTCTGTTTTTGAGGAGATACAACATTATAACCTCACAAGAGCCAGTTTTGCGTAATACAGGGTCTTTAAGTATTGCATTTTGTTATTTCTTCACTGCAGTTCATATTTTTAACAATACTGTACATTTAGAATACTTTTTGAGGACTAATGCTGTTTTATGGCTTGGTTTCAATATTTTTGTTTATCGTCTATTTTTACTCCAGCAACGTACCGCACTTGAAAATGTGTTATGGCGACAGGCCTAGTCGTTTGAGGTGGGTGTGAGTGTGTGAGGTGCTTGTGCAGGAGTGATCCGAGCTGTGGTGCTGATGGATGAGTGTGAGCAGATGCACAAACAGAGAGGGGACGGTCCTTTGTCTGAACATCACCACGAGCACCACCTCATCACGGGGTCTGCTCTACCTCTGGGCCTCAGGGGAACCAGACGTCCAGCCTCTCATGGGTCCGATCAGCTCTAAGACTCCTGCTTTAATGAGACATATTGATGATGTGTCTGCTCTGTAGTTATAATCTATGACACGCGTGGATCATTGTGCTATAATTTGTACATTTTAAATCGCAATATTCATCTAAAACTACTTAATAAAAGAAACAAGTCCGCTGACTCCACAACAAAGAGCCGTGTAGCTGTCGGCCCTTCTTATGGATAGCTGCACATCACACTAGCGAGCAACTGTTTTTTTTTTTTTTTTACACAATGCTGCCAAATCCTACGAGTATCACCGATTAAGAAAATAAAACTGGAGAAGGAAGTGCGTACGTCACAGTGGGCATGTACCAGTGGACGTGAAAACGGGAGTGGATCGGCAAAATTGCATCTTGAAAATAATAGATTAAAGATTACTCAAACATGAATCACTCCAAATACATCTTCAGAGGCTCAATGAGAAGAAACGACTGGAACATGATTAAAAGCTCTGAAAAGTCCATTTGCAGGAAAGGCCTGATCTTTGTTTAGTACTTTCTACATTGTATATACACACACAGAAGACATCAAATATATGAAATAAGATATATGAATTATGTAATTAAGAAAAAAAGGTGAAATAACTCAGCTAAATATTTGATACTCAAACCCCTGAAACTCCCTTTACTTTGTGGACAGCTGCAAACCCTTGCCTTCTCTCAGTGAGCTTCATCATAATAAAGTCTCCTCAAATGGTTTTCACTTCACAGCTGTGTCAGGGTCAAGAAATGAGAGTCCAAAGCAGTGATCAAAGCAAAGAGTGGCCATTTTAAAAATCTAAAATATCAAATGAGTTTGGAGATATAGTTTTTGTTAGAGTCCACATGTGTCATTCATAGTGTTGATGCTTCAGTTAGAATCTATGAAAGTAAAGATAAAACAAAAATGAGAGTGTGCGTCCAAACCTCTGCCTGCCTCGTGTGGTTTAGTCAGTCAGTGATGTGTTGGTGATTTTTTAAAAGTTGGCTAAACCTTTAATGGGATCATGAGCATTTATGTGGACAGCAGCAGGAAGGAGAAGACTTGGATTGAGTCAGCAGACAGAACACAGCACTCAGGATGCACTGATACAATGCTGGTATCACATATCTGCAGCGATATTGAACATTTTGATGGATATCGGTTCAATCGATATCCCATTTTGGTCTATACATTGGTGAAATAAGACGATTTACTGGTGAATGTTGGATCAAAACAACTCATAATATTGAACTTGGGTTTTTCAGAGCTGTTCTGAAAGGTATTTTAATGATAAATAACAGTTACGAAACACATAATTTTCCCCCCACATCGTTTGTGTTTAAAGTAAATACATTCTATTTTCAGCCTCTGTTGTGGCATTGGTTGATACTTAAAGCCAAAGTATTGACATTGGTTTCATTACAGAAAAGGCTGGATGGGTGCATCCTCACACACACAGTCTCATATTGACCATAAGAGCTGCTTTTACAATATACTTTTATAATAAGGACTAATAAACCACTTTTACTTCATGACATGAACAAAAGGGGCACAGCCCATTCAAGCAAAAGCTCCATTCTGCTCTTAAATGTACATTTTTATAATAACAGTGTGGGACAGTGACTGTGTTTTGGCAACACACAGAGTCTGAAAAGCCAGTTATCAGGCGGGGCCCAGCTCAGAGCCGGGCTCAGGACCGCTAGAATATTGGATCTTTAGTCTCCTGCATCTGTGGTTTTAATAGAAATGACAATCCAACCTTTAGTCAAAAGATACAACTGAATCTTTCAGAAAACATTAATGTTTCTGATGACACTTAAAAAGGCGGTATTTAGCTTAAACAGTTAAACACTTGCGGGCTATACCCATCCACAACAAAGCAAATATGAGGCTGCATGTATGGGACTGCAAGTATGAGGCTGCATGTATGAGGCTGCATGTATGAGGCTGCATGTATGAGGCTGCATGTATGAGGCTGCATGTATGAGGCTGCATGTATGAGGCTGCATGTATGAGGCTATATGTATGAGGCTGCATGTATGAGGCTATATGTATGAGGCTGCATGTATGAGGCTGTATGTATGAGGCTGTATGTATGAGGCTGCATGTATGAGGCTGTATGTATGAAGCTGTATGTATGAGGCTGCATGTATGAGGCTGTATGTATGAGGCTGTATGTGTGAGACTGCATGTATGAGTCTGTATGTATGAGGCTGCATGTATGAGGCTGCATGTATGAGGCTGCATGTATGAGGCTGCATGTATGAGTCTGTATGTATGAGGCTGCATGTATAAGGCTGCATGTATGAGGCTGCAAGTATGAGGGCACATGTATGAGGCTGCAAGTATGAGTCTGTATGTATGAGGCTGTATGTATGAGGCTATGTATGAGGCTGCATGTGTGAGGGCACATGTATGAGGCTGCATGTGTGAGGGCGCATGTATGAGGGTGCATAGCTGAAGCTTGTACTACCTCCACTGTACTTACTGACAATTAGCACAGAGCTGCTGCGGCTAAAGATAGCGCCCCCCAAATGCTTCTCACTTGTTCAGAAGTGACAGCTCTCACAGGAAGTCAGTGAAGGACATCCAGCCCTCTGTCCCACGCTCTACAACATGCTTCTATTGTCATTCAAGACTACAGGGCTCTGGACACCATCGTATCTGAACCAGAGACTGTGTTGTTTCAAATGATCAGGGGTCAGTTTGGCTCTTTTTATTGCAAGGTTTACAGTACGGCTGCAAGATTCACAATCAAAAGTTTAATTATAGGTATTTTGTCTTATTATCTAAAACAAGCCCTGCTAACCGTGTAGTTTAGACTTCTATGAACATGTTCTGAAATGGCCCTGTGTGTCAGATGCCCTTTTGTCAGATTACTTTTTCTGTACCTTTTCTCTGAGTTAAATTTTTTCTAAAATGACAAACATGAATTATAATAAGATAAAAGTTTTAGAGTGAAGACGTTTCGCTGCTCATCCAAGCCTCAGTTCTGATCAGATTACTTGTGGACACAGCCTTATATCTACCTGAAGGGAGGAGCCAACCACACTGAAACTAACTATACTATTTGTATATAAGTTCTGTGTAGTGTAGTTCAATAGACCTAACAGAACAAATAGAAACTGTAAACAACCAGGAGTGTTAGTTTCAGTGTACTTAGCTCCTCCCTTCAGATAGATATAAGTTAGTGTCCATCAGTAATCTGATCAGAACTGAAAAAGTGGCTTGGATGTGCAGCAAATCATCTTCACTCTAAAACTTTTCTCCAGTTACAGATTTATTTTTTTTTTTGCTATAATAAAATATAATAAAATGTGAGCTGTGGTCATTTCCAGTGAACACGTTTTACTGTTAGTAGTGACACTACATAATCACTTTCTTCAACGCTCTCTGACCAGGCACAAAAATGTCTTACCTAAAGAAATATATGTTTGATCCCAGTGACTTTGCAGATACCTTCAAGAGGTACCCAGCCCTCCACATCAGTACTACAGTCTGATATACAGAGTGCATACATCAGAGCATAGTGAGCTGTCTGATGAGGACAGTGGATCTGCTCTAGTGGAATGCAGCAGGACAAAGCCTAAAGGTCCAACTTAAATGAAGTTGGACCTTTAGGCACAGAGATTTGTGTGTGAGAGCTCTGCCCTATACACACAATCACATCACGTATGTGTCACATACACAGAATCTATGGCTGTGTTCGAATGTCCACTATTTAGGGGTCACGCCATTTTCAGTGGTGTCTGAATGTCCAGTTGGTGAAAAAGAAGTGCACTCAAAATTTCCCACAATGCACACTGAAAAGTAGTGGGCAGCTGTGGTCACTAGACCGGTCAATATAGACCACAATGCACTATGAGAGTCAGAAAAACAACAGTGGACAGCGACAGATCTTTAGCCGGACATAACATGACTGAATGAATCAGATAGAAGCACTGGTTTATCACACTGTTGATCCCGATTATGAATGAAACACTCATAAATAAACCGCTGCTGTATAAAGTTGCTAGCATTATCTTAGCTTGAGCTGTAAAAAGAGCGATCATTTCCACATCTCAGAGAAAAACACTGATGAATCCAGTCCATTTACATGAGATCCATCTTGACAAAAACTTGTATGAGTATTATTATTATGAGATCTTAAAGTCCAATCTGATCATTATTTATGACACAAAGCCACTTTTATCAGAGTTTAGCCTTTACACTTTGTTTCACCCTGAAGCCAGAGTCACATGACCTGGATAGAGCTGTGTGTCTGAATCTCTCTGTGACTGAGTCTCTACAGCAGGGGTCCCCAAACTTTTTCCTGTGAGGGCCATATAACTTTTCGCTTCTCTGATGGGGGACCAGGGTCTGATAGACTCATGGCATTAAAGACATTTTTCTTCTTGGGACACACCTCCTCCGCGACAGCGTTCATGCATTTCTTGACAAACTCTCCATCAGTGAAAGGTTTACCGCTGCTTGCTATCAGTTGAGCAGCCCGAAAGCTGGCCCGAACAGATGACTGGTTCAGCTGAGCTTGGCGTACAAATATATTTTGCTGACAGTCCACTTTTTAGCTTTGAGAGTTTATCTGCTCGCATTTGGCCTTGTAAGCTATGGTACTTGTCTTTGTGACGGGATTCATAGTGTCTCCGCAGATTGTATTCTTTGAATACCACCACCGCCTCTTGACAGATGAGACAGAGAGCCTTTTCTTTGCACTGAACAAAAAAATAGTCGTTTGTCCACTTCAGGTTAAATGCCCTGCATTCTGAATCAATTTTTCTCTTATCTAACCTTTTCGCCATGATTCCGTTCTCTTTGAGAGGGGCGGGTTTAGGATTTTTTTTCTGGGGTTGTCAGATAGGGGCACAGACCGCAGAAGGGTGGAACAGAATGTCACGTTATATGCGTTTATGAAACAGTTACTAACTAATAGTTGATAATGAAAATAGTTCATAACTAAGGAACATTTTATTGCAAAAGTCCAACTTTATTATCAAATACAAATACACATATATGAAAAAAAATCAAAATGCTCTCTGGTATTGTTCAAGGGGCCGGACCAAATGTGGAGGGGGGCCGTATCCGGCCCGCGGGCCGTAGTTTGGGGACCACTGCTCTCTAGAGTCTGGGGCTGTGTAGTGAATGAGGGGTTAGGGGCTGGGGGGCTATTCAGACACAGCCTACATGCCCCATACACATAATCTATTTGTCTGTGTGTTTCATGTTCATGTGTATATCTGCTGATGCCTCTGTGAGTCTGTCCAGTCTATCAACAGAAATACATTTAGATATTTTTTTTCAAAACTGAAAGGTAAACTTGTGAACTTAACGATGACTTTACCACAATGTTTGGGCCTTGTTAAAGATTTGAAACTATTGATATTATAATAATCAAATATCAGTTAGACAGATAGATACATATTGGATATTGGTATTGAACAGTGGTAGATGAAGTACTCAATTTTGTTCCTTAAGTAAAAGTAAAAATATCACATGAAAAAAAAAGTAAAAGTATCAGTTTAAAATGTACTTTAAGAGTCAAAAGTAAAAGTATTTCACACACGTATTTATTTGTTAAAGTTTTAAATGTATTTGTATTAATTCAGAATGATTCGTATTTTGTTCAACAGTAACAATACAAATCAATTTTTTAATTTTTCTTATGAATTTGTGTATTTATATTATTTGTGTATTTATTATTTAAGCTTGAACTTAAACACTTTAGTCAGGATGTTACCACGAACATGATAAAAATAACCCCTCAGATCATATGAAAAGTCCTTTTTACTTTTCATTTCAAAAATGTAGTGGAGTAGAAAGTACAGATACTGCTCTCAAGTGTAGTGAAGTAAACGTAAAAAAAGTATCCACTGTAAAATGTACTTAAGTAAAGTACAGATACCTAAATATTCTACTTAAGTACAGCGCTTTACTAGTTGTACTCCATTACCTTCCACCACCAATTATAATTCAATCCATCCATTATCCACTGTGATTTGCATCTGTTTTGTTGCTTTACTCTTTCATATGTGTTTACATTATTGTACTGTGTATGGAAAAGTAAATATTTCACACTTCATACATGTTTTGAAGTGATAGGTTGTGTGGTTGAGACTGAGGGTGAGTGCAGATGGAGTGAATCCCCCACAGACTGACAGAGGAGCTATAAAAGGCCTGAGCGGAGCGGGGCCCGGACACCAGAGAACCGCCTTATTTGTACATCAGCCCGAGTGCCACTCAAACACTCTGAATGTGCACGGAACTGACTCAAAGCACAGTCTATCCTCCCCTCTTTCTCTCCTGCTATCTTTATCTCTTCCCTCTCTCTTCTCTCCTCTCTCTTCTCCTCTCTTCCCTCTCTCTGTATCCTCCTCCCCTCTGCTCCTCTGTCCTCTCTCCTCTCTCTCCCTCTCTCCTCCTCACTCCTCTCACTCCTCTCCCTCTCTCTCTGCCCTCCCCTTCATTGCATCCATCCCTCTCCCCTCCTTTCCCCTCCCCTTTCCTCTCCTCTCTTCTCCTCCTCTGTCGTCCCCTTCCCTCTCCTCTCTCTGTCCTCCTCCCCTCCCTCTCCCTCTCCTCCTCTCCTCCTCCCCTCCTCTCTCCCCCCTCCTCTCTCGTCCCCTTTCCCACACTCTCCTCCCCCTCCTTCTCCTCCTCCCTCTCCTCTCCTTTCCTCCTCTCCTCTCCTCTCCTCTCTCTACCCTCTCTTCTCCTCTGTCCTCCTCACCTCCCCTCTCTGCCCTCCCTCTCATCCCGTCTCTCCTCCCCTTTCCTCTCCCCTTCTTTCTCTACCCTTCCCTTTTCTCCTCTGTCCTACTCCCCTCTCCTCTCTGCCCTCCCTTTCATCCCATCTCTCCTCGTCTTTCCTCTCCTCCCCTTTCCTCTCCTCTTCTCTCTCTACCCTCTCCTCTCCTCTGTCCTCCTCACCTCCCCTCTCCGCCCTCCCTCTCATCCCGTCTCTCCTCCCCTTTCCTCTCCCCTTCTTTCTCTACCCTCCCCCCCCTTTCTCTTCTGTCCTACCTCCCCCTCTCCTCTCTGCCCTGCATTTCATCCCATCTCTCCTCCCCTTTCCTCTCTTCTTTTCTCCTTTCTCTCTCCTCCCTTTCCCTCTCCTCTCCCCCTCCTTCCTTCCTTCTCTCCCTCCCCTCTTTCTTCCTCCCCTCTCCTCCTCCGCTCTGTACTGTCTGTTGGAGGTTAACAAAAGCCCAGCAGGTGGCTCAGTATCTGACAGAGGCGCTGGTCCCTGCTGAGTGGTACAGAGCAGAGAACACGTGTACCTCAGTGCTCATGTGAAAAAGCCACATCGTATTATCCACGTATGTGACTCTTGGATTAGTTTAGCTGTTCATACTTCAGTCTTCTTTCTAATATTAACGCCTCTGGATGTGTTTAAAATGTGTACATAAACATAAAATCTGATTATAATTGTCTTAAAAAATCACATGTTCAGCCCTAGTCCACAGCTGATCATATGGAGGAAGAAATGTGACTGGTTTTGTGTTAAATATGAGCTCACACAGGACTGGGCATCTTTTAACTGACTTTTTCTGTACTTCTTCTTGAATTAAATATGATCGAGAATGATAACGAATTAGAATAAAATAAAATATGATATAAAACAGTTACAGGCAGGAAATGAAGTTGTATCTTGACAAGTTTTCGGTGATAACGGATCAGTGTCCCATGTTCTAATTCTCCTGAACATGGGACACCCTTCTCTAACAGCCACGGGCCAGAAGGAGCCTGATGGTTGTGATGGGCTGACCATAACAAGACACAGGGCGAGATGCTCCTGATAAAAGCGGAAGTTGCCAACAAAGATGTATGGATGAACCACAAAAATATCCATCTCAATTTTGGATTTTATTTTTATTCTATGTTTAAAAAAAAAAATCTTAATATGAAGATAAATAGATACACAAAATGCACACAGTTGTAATGAACTCAATTTGACAGCAGAAATGAACAAGCCTGCACTTAAAAAACTGCATAGGATTTCTACCTGTGATGTAACTATCCAGGGAAAATTGAAACGGCGTAATTTCTGAGCGCTCCGACTACCCAACTTCATAAACAGGAAACATGTGAATGAAGCAAAATACAACTCCAGGTATGTTTTTGATGAGGGGCTAACATTAGCTGACTGAATCGGTTTAAAGGCACAGCCCTAATGTAAACACTACCATTCGCTTTCATCTTTAAAGAAAATAAAGGTCCCAGTTCAGACGTTTATATGCAGGAACTGCCCTTTACAAACACGCAGAGGGCTGATAGTGGTATCTTTAAATATTTCAGATTGTGCTGTTTGGTCATTGTGTTTTTTGGGAGTTGTTGCTAATGGCGTTTACCCACTCAAACATGCACAAGTACACACATGTTGCCTTGGTGATCTCTGGATTCTGGTCAGAACAGTTAGTGAAAGGAACATTTTATGGACTCAAGAGATTTACTAAAGTATTAACCTATGTTTAGTCCAGATTTTAATCAACTGACCAATTTTTATAAAGATTGAGATTCGGTCATTTCCGTAGACTGGATATACAAATGGACATAGCTGTTAGACGCTGTGTCCCAAACAGGAAGTGAGCATGGACGCTCTTCAGGCTTCACTGACTCAGTTACGATTTGGTCTTAAAATGTTTGTATTAACCCAGTCTACATAATCCTCGCGTTTTTATTTTGCTATTGTGTCCGTGAACCAAGATATGAACATTAATAACAGACAAATCAGGCGCCTTCATTCCCCGAGGTCTCTCTCACAAGAGTTGGCAACAAGTTTGATTTTCAACGAGAGCCTACTTCCTGCTAAACCAGCGAGAAGGGACGTTACCTTCGTCAGCCTCGCTCCAGTTTGGCTCTTTAGTTGGTATGATATCGTGTGGTTTGGAGCAGACAGAAAACTGTTCACGGCGCTATACCAGATTTTTCGGTTTGCAGTGGACCAAAGTCCTCTCTTACCTTATGCGTTCAGGTACTTAAATACTTTTACTTAAGTATATTTTCACTTGAGTAACTTCTGCGTCTTACTCTGTCTATAACTTCTTCAGATACCTCTCTATCTGTACTTTAACTTCAGTAACAAAACTAAGTACTTCATCCACCGCTGTTTTAGTAATCCTGAGCACTCACCAAATTTGCTTGAATTTCCCAGGATTGTGAAGTCACAGGTAGAGACCCTGTGCACTTTTTATGTCTATAAATTATCAGCATGAAGTCACGTTCATTAGAACAGCGTGTTTATATTAACATGTGTGGGCTTGTTCCTTGTTAGCTGGAGGTAATTCAGTGTATGTAAGAGCAGGAGCAGATCAGAGAATAGGAGCACTGATGCTGTGAAATAATAATAATAGTTTTATATTACACAAAATGACCTCTGGTGAGCTTTAAGTCATGTTATAATGTCGTTACCTCCTCAAAAACATACCTGGAGTTGTGCTTTGTTTCATTCACACGTTTGAGTAATCCTGTATTATTAGTCTGTCTACATCTCCAAATCTCTGAGCGTCCTAATTATTCACTGAGATTAGTTCATAAGTGCTTTTCACAACTCTCAGGGTAAAGCTAACAGCAACTAATGTGCTAACGTGCACTTCCTGATTCTCAGATAGTAAAACGCTTTATGATCATATCCTTTATATCCTCTGTATAAAGGAAGGGACTAAGTGAGGGTGACATCACCCATAGCATTCAGCTCTAGTCAAATGAATCTCATCGAGTCTAGCAGTTATAGGGGCGAATTTGTTCCATTTTAGGAATTCCAACTGCCAGGACCATAGCAACCAAAGAGCCAATCCAGAGCGAGATTGTTGAAGGTAATGCCCCTTCCTGTCCGCACTGCTTTGGTTTAGCAGGGAGTGGGCACTTAGCAACACTGTCAATCAAACATGTTGCTAACGTTAGCGGGGGCGACCTCGGGGAAAGAAGGCATACAATTTGTCTGTCATTAATGTTCATATATTGATATACAAACACAATAGTGAAATAAAAATTCGAGGATCATGTAGAGTGGGTTAATATGCACATTTTAAGACCCAAATTATGAATCTGACAGCAGCAGTTGCAGAGAGAGGGGCCACAGTTTTTCAATATAAACTGAACTGGAGCCAGAGTCGATGGAGCCGAAAGCTGCCCATGAGCACTATCTGGAACACGGCAGCTGGCAGGTTAGCTGTGTCCTTTTATTTATACAGTCTACGGTCTACACTTTCACCTTTTCAGTCACGATGAAGTAGCTGGTTTCAACAGGAAGGGCATCAGGCATAATGCTTTGTGATGAAAAAGGCGGCTGATGAAAATGTGTAAAGGCTCTAGTGATGCAGCTAAGGGGAACCAGTAAACGTCTGTGGGCGGCTATAATTGGTTAAGCAAAAGCAGAACACTGGCTCCTGTCAGCTGGAACTCATTTACAGCACTCATTAAAGGAGTTTAGTTTCATCATCGGACTATCCCAGAGCCTGGAGGTTAGGCACACGGCGTCACAGCATTCTGAATGTTTAGAATGAGGGGCAACATTACATGAGTGTCAATGGCAAGTAATGACTTTTTCTTCTGTAAGAGCTCCAAATGCATCTAAAATGTGACAGAGCTGCTACAGTTTAATAGCAAATATAAAAGTTTACAACTATGATGAAGATGTAGTTCGTGCCTGGCATCCAAAACAAGAAACTCTAGCAAACAGAGCTAATAAAGATAATTCCCTCTGCTGCCAGTGGATCCTGACCTGCAGCAGAGAATGGGGAGGACTGAGGCTGTGACATAATAGTTATTTGAATTATGCAAAATTGAGTCACGTGTCTACATCTTCAAAGCTCAAAATGCTCTGTTCCACCTTGTGATCTCATGAAGCAGTAGTTTTCAACTTAACAGTCGCCTTTTACCTTTAGTTCAGTAGAGATTGGCAGTTCCAGGTCTGAAATCATCCAAATGATTCTAGTGAAGGTGCATGGAGTTTAAAAACACAGTGGAGCACTTCCTTATTACCACAGGAAGTGCTTGTGATGAGGAAACAACATTATAACAGATCAAAAACATGCATGATATTTATTCTTTAAACTATAGGGCTTTTATAATGTTCCGATGTTACGTGAACCCCGCCTATCGACTCATCTATCTTGTCTCGTACGATTCAAAATGGCTACCCTTTTCTGCTGTTTTGGACGGACAGGACCGCAGCACCTGACATCTCTAAAAGCTAAAAAAAAACTACTCTTGTATTTGGAAGTACTTCACAGCTGACTCCACTTGTAGTTAAGAAAAGAACAGTGAACACATCCCACTCTTCTGATTAGATTACTACAAACAAAGCAGTGATGCTGACACCTCCAATGCCTTTTTCCATGAGTTTCTTCTGTTTTGTAAAACCCTGGAAAAGATGAATTTCTTTTATCAGTTGCTTATTAATTTGTGTTCTGTAATTTGCGTAACTTAATAAAATCCAGCTGATGGTGTGTAAACCATAGACTGTATATATAAATGGACGTAGCTAACCTGCTAGCCGTTGTGTTCCAAATGGGAAGTGAGCATGGACGCGTTTCTTACTCCATCGACTGGCTCCAATTCACTTTATATTGAAAAGCTGTGGCCCCTCTCTCTGTAACTGCTGCTGTCAAGCTCATTTTGGTCTTAAAACCTCATATAAACCCTTTCTACATGATCCTTGGGTTTTTATTTCTCTATTTTGTCCATAAATTAAGATATGAACATTAATAACAGACAAATCAGGCGCCTTATTTCCTCAGAAGTCACTCCCGCTAGCGTTAGCAACATGTTTGACAGCATTACTAAGCGCCCACTCCCTGCTAAACTAGCGGTGCGGGCGGAAGGGCCGTTACCTTCACCAGCCTCGCTCTGGATTGGCTCTTTGGTTGCTAAGATACTCGTGGTCGGAATTCCAAATATGTACCATTGCTCCAAATTGGCCCCTGTACTGTGCTCTAACCTCAATGAGCTTTATTTGTCTGGAACCAAACACTATGAGCAACGTCACTCTCACTTAGTCCACTTTTTTTATGCAGTCTGTGTTGTAAATAGGAGTCAAGCAGTTTAAATAAGGCTACACACCACATCTGTTAGCTATCAGCGAGTAGCAAGTGCAGGCAATTTAAGCACTGAAATATTTAGGTGAAGTTGTAAAGCCTTTGGGCAGGGCCACTATAGTGTGAAACGTGGAGACATTTGCCAAACAGTTATAGCTCAGAAGGAAGAACTTAAATAGAACGCAGAGAATCACGCCCAGGAAAACGAGGGCAGTACTTTGTGACATCACCTGGTGAAACACTGTGTTTTGAGCCTTTGAAACATGTCTACTGAACGCAGGATAACATGCAAGAATGAAACAAAACTAGTTATGTTTTTAATGAGAGAAAATCATAACGACATGGTTTAAAAGCTTATAAAAAGATTTCCTCAAGCATAATGCAGGACCTTTAAACTGACTTATTTTAATATGACCTTTGAACCCTGTTAGAACACTTTACGGCTTACTCAAACTGGGTTTTGATAGACTCCTGCATGATAAAGTAATCCTCTATTGTCCTGTATTGTGTGCTTAGAAAATGTCTGGTTTCACCTACCCCCTGTCTCCACCCGCTGCTCTGTACTTATTAAAAAAAAAAAATCAGACTCCAGATCATACATGCAGGGTTAAAATGCCATTTTTCAGTAACTAAAACACATACTTTGAATCTTAGTCTGCCAAAATGTGTTTTACTCACTAATCATGTTATTTATATGATACGGACAAGATCAGGAGAAGAGAGTGGGTGATCTCTAATAAATACAGTGTTTCCTAGAACTTTTTACTTTACTTTACATCAGGGGTGGACAAACTCAAATTCATCGAGGGCCAAAATTAAGAACTGAGACGAATTTCAACAACATCTGCATGTTTTTCAGAAGGGGTGGATTAAATTTGAATGAGGCGACAAGTAACAGATACTAATAAGTGTCAACAGAAGTAGTGGGGGCCAGCGCTAACACATTTGCAAAGCATTCTGGGACTCATAGTAATACAGGTGCATGCACTATACTGGCGCAACGACCAGCGGGCCAGCTCTAACACATATCTGATATGATCTCGCGGGCCAAATATATTCGTTTGACATGTCTGCTTTACATAAATAGTAGTTTTTGCATGAGCTCCCCCTGCAGGTGTAGTCTTGTGAGTGCAGTTTGGGTCAGATACACAGACGTACGTAATAGTTTTGCGAGCTTTAGCCACGCCCTTGTTTTTATTCGACCAGTTGATTAACAGCACATGTCTTTAGTCCAACAAGACTTTCTTTTTGGACTAATCTGGTGTTTGTTATAGTAAAATCCTAAGAGACGGGGCTAATTCAAGACAATGGACCTGTTTATGTTATTTCGGATTAATACTGGGCTTTATAATGAACATGTTAAATAAATCATGTACATGTTCACTTTTATATGTTCAAATCTGAAAAAAATCCTAAAGATGCAGCTAATGTGGAGTTGTAATAAGGCGTGGCGTGTGTTAGTGAGTAAAAGTGAGTAAACGCAGAAACACAAGTCCACCTGGCTCTGGTTTAAACTCCAGGCAGAACTGGAGATGGAACATGGAACATTTCAACACGTCTCTGTCACTTCATTCTCATGGTGTTTTCTGATTCGACTGTGAGAATAAAGCCGTTATGATGAGACCTCAGATTTGACATATTTGATCTGTTATTCTACCTTTCCACCAAATAGAGCCCGGTGGTGTGTGAAAATAAACCTGAGGTAATATTATCTTTGCTATGTTACACTTTGACACTCTGTAAATATAGTGCTGTGTGGAGGCCGGGGCGTAGGGTTCCACTCTGGCCTGGGAAATGCACTGTGTTCTGAGATGGAATTTAGCATCAAAAGTGTCAAAAAGTCTGCTGTGGTACAATCTTTCATTTCAAATATGATTTTTTAATATTTGGAAACTTTGATTTAAACTTTCAACTTAACGCAGAAGAATTACTGTACTTACTGTACTTACTGTACCAAACCAGATGTAATTAATCTCAAAGTGCCGACTCAGACTAATTCCAGTACTGTGGAATTCCTTGGATGCATCACTCAGGGTTATATTAGAACGTGAAGGTAAACCAGTCAGCTCTGAGTCAGCTCTGGTAAAACAAACTGTGCCCTGACAAGGAAACAGTTTCAAACAGCTTTGGCTTTTGTCCATGGGCAGATCTTTGGACTTTTTAGGACATCAGCCATCAAAACTCAACAGATTTATACAGCTCTGTTTTGGACACTGAAAATACTGGTAAAATACTATTGTGGCCACAGCTGCCCCAGAGCGAACTGGTGAAAGTGAGACTGCCGATCTGCGCCATCGGCCTCTCCAACCAAAACTCAGATCACACAGCACTTTCATACTAAGCAATGTGAGTGAAGTGCCTTGCCTGAGGACACAACAACACTGCTGCTCCGCTGTTGCACCTGATATTCCCAGTGGTCTCTCATCCAAGTACTGAGCAGGTCCTGCCCTGTGTAGATCTCATGAGATCAGGCCACAGACCTTTAAAGGGGCTGATCCCACGTTTTAATGTAATAAAGTATAAATGTTTTTGTCCCTGTACAAATACACTGTAAAAGAAGCTCTTAGGGTCAAAATGAGACTGCGGTGTACTGTCTGCATCTAATTATAAAGCATTTTTATTGTTTGTGAACCAGGAAGTAATGCTGGCGCGCTGTTAGCATGCTAGTTGTTATTCGCATTAATGTGAGGGCAAAACGCTCTGGCATCTGAAAGTTATGAAAGGAACTTATATATACACTGCACTGCCATTTATAAAAAGTGCCTTTAAACTTCAAACAGTATTTTAGTTGAGGATCAGCTGAAAATATATGAAGCATTGTGTGACACAGTCCAACAAAAGGGGGCGCTGCACAGAATGTTAGAGGTAAACAGGTGTAAAGGAGAATAAACTGGGAGTAAAATTCATTCACGTTTTTACAGACACTGTGGTATTGTAGTGGCTTGACTTGAGTAAAGCCGTAGTGAGCCAAAGTCCAGTCTACACTGAGCGTGTCTGTTACAGTCAAATACATAGTCTGACCTCTGCATAGCGCCGGGCTCCATTTCACCTCCCTGTCGTGGATCTTTCAGCTGGAGTGTGAAGTGAGCGCGTCCCACACAGATACCGGACAAGCATGTTAATGAGACGACAGGTCCCTATACATCACCATGGTAACCAGGGCAACATTTATCATGAGGCGGCACCAAGTGATTTACTGGACTGACCCGTCAGCATTAAGCAGATTGTGTAGGGGGCCCTTGCTGGAGGTCTGGGAAAGTACACAGATTGACTGGACAGTAATTGGGTGCTCCTTTACTGAACGTCACTGTGTAATCGAGCAGTGGATATAAAAATATATCAAAGTAAATTAAAAATGGATCTCATGTTTTTGATGAGGGAGGATTGAGGGACAGAGTAAAACCTGTTTGGCTGGTAGGTAGAGTTGTCCAAAATATAAAAAATCTAATAATAATTGATACTAAAACTAGTATCAAGACTGCATACTCATTGTTCACTGGTATCGATACTAGAAAAGTCACATTCACAGGACAGAAATGACTATATTATATATATATAAGTATATTGTATAAGCAGCTCTTGAGGTCAAAGTACATTCGCTGTGTACTGTGTGAGTCTAATTATAAAGCGTTTTTGTCATCCAAGAATCAGGAACTACAATGTTAGCATGCTAGTTGTTGTGAGCATTACTGTGACAGCAAAACTCGGCTCTGGCGTCTGAAAGTTGTGAAAAGTGCTTATAAACTCATTGCAGTGAATGAGCTCATAGTATTTAAAGGTCCTATATTACACAAAATGGACTTGTGCTTTTAGCTGTTATAATGTTAGCTCAAGAAAAACATATCTGGAGTTGTGTTTTGTTTCATTCACACATGTTTGAGTAACTCTTTTAGAGCTGAAAATGCTCTGTTCCACCTTGTGATGTCATGAACTGGTACTTTTCAAGTTAACAGCTCCTTTTACTTTTAATTCAGTAGAGACTGGCAATTCCAGGTCTGAAATAATCCAAACGATTCTAGTGAATGTGTTTGGAGTTTAAAAACACAGTGGAGCACTTCCTGTATCATCACATGAGTGTTTTCTGTTTGAGAGAAGAACTCAGCCTAAATCTGCAGGGTTTGTGTGTTAAACATGTGTGAATGAAACAAAAACACAATTCCAGGTCTGTCTGTGATGAGGAAACATTATAACATAGCCCACAAAATAGTGTTTAAAAGCCAATTTAACATAATATTTCTCTTTTTTTATAATGAATGAAAATCCAGTCAAAAATCTAATCAGTTCAAGTTGTCCTGGCTCCTTCAGTTTTCTCGTCTCCTGTTGATAACATCTAAAAACCTCCGGAGCGTGAAGCAGGTGGAACTCTGTACAGGCAGCTCACATGTAAACAGACAAACCCCCACCTCAATGTACACGAGCAAAAACCTGTTCTACAGCTACAATCCACTCGACCGGCACCACCTGAACCCCCACCAGAGCCGACACAGCCCCGCACCATTATTTATACTGAGAGTCCCGTAAAAACATACTGTAAACTGGAACCAGAAGCAGCTCTGATGTGCCCTGTGCGCTGAGACCCCTATAGAGACATATGTCACCAAGAGAACTTTTTACTCCAAGTAGAACATGCTGTAATCTATGAGCAAACTGATATTATTTTTATTTAAATCATTTTGTCCTTGGGCAAGACACTTAACCCACCTCGCCCCCAGTGTCTGCGTAATGTTAGCATGCCAGTTGTTGCGAGCATTACCGTGACCTCAAAACTCGGCGCTGGCCTCTGAAAGTTGTGAAGTGTTTAGAGTAACACTTTAGTCTGTCTACATCTCCAAAGCTCAAAATGCTCTGTTCCACCTTGTGATGTCATGAAGTGGTAGTTTTCAAGTTAACAGCTACATTTTACCTTTAGTTCAGTAGAGATTGGCAATTCCAGGGTTTTTTTTTTGCGCCGATATCTGTACTTTTACTTAAGTAACACAACTGAGTACTGGACGGGGCAGGCAACCGAGGGCAAGAAGAAGTAATTACAGCGTTGTGCTAGTAGTCCTGATATTGCACTGATTCGTGTACATGTTCTTATATATAATTATGTAACAGTTTAAAATCAAAATCATCCTTTTATTACAGAAGTAAATCTAGTCCCATTGAATTACAGAAGAAGACACTGTTCAAGCTTTTGTTTCTGTACTGGATTATGGAGAAGTAATCCACATGCAGACCTCAGCCTCTACTTTAAAACTTCAGATTCACTCTTTCACTCATTCCTTTGTTTCGTAACAGGTGATGAATTTAAAACCCATCACTGTTCACTCTATAAAAAAGTAGGGTGTTAGTAGAGAACAACACTGTATAAAATCTACGACAATAGACTGACTCAAGATCTCACTTGTTTGTTGAACTTTGATAGAGGAACTTTAAATACAAGAGTTAATGATTGTCTACATCTAAAAACTGAACAATAGAGAGAGAGAGAGGGGGAGGGAGGAGGAAGAAGGTAGAGGAGAGAGGAAGAAGATTTAGGAGAGGGAGAGAAAGGAGAGAGGAGAGAGGAGGGGAAGAGAAGAGGTGAAGAACTTTTAATACAAGATCTCATGATTATCTACGTCTAAAAACTCAACAATAGAGAGGAGGAGAGAGAGAGGAGAGAGAAGGAGAGAGAAAGGAGGACAGGAGGAGAGAGGAGAGAGGAGAGAAGAAGAGGAAGAGGAGCAGAGAGAAAGAAGAGCGGAGGAGAGAGGGAAAGGAGAGGAAGAAAGAGGAGGAGAAAGGGGAGAAGAAAACACGTTGAGAACTTCTAATCTGAGATCTCATGATTGTCTATGTCTGAAAACTGAACAATAAAGAGGAGGAGAGAGGGAGAGAAAGGAGGAGAGGATGAGAGAGGGGGAGACTAAGAGAGGAGGATATAGGCAGGAAAGGAGAAGCTAGGGGAGAGAAGAGGAGAAGAACTTTTAATACAAGATCTCATGTTTGTCTATGTCTAAAAACTGGCAGGATTAGAACTGAAGTGGGACAAAAAGCTTTTGGTAATTTGGCTTCTCAAAAATGGAATATATTTCAAAACTGGATAGTGCTGGATAAACGAATGCACTTTAATTATCTTTAATACAGAAATGCGAACTGCTAACCACATTTCATTACCGGCTTTGGAAAAACTAAAAGATGCCCCCAAGAGCATTTTTATGGGGCCCAAAAAAGCTCCACATGACCTTAACCTCCAGGACTAAACTCTTTGGTGTCAGTGTTTCTCATAAACCACAATGTAAAGCTGGCACGTTCTTCTTCCTCAATCGTGGCTATGTTCTGCACGCACGCCAAAGTCTGATTATGATTTGATTTTTCGACCACTGACATGATTTAAATGTGAGTATTCAGAGAGAGAGATGCTTTTGCTCTTTACATGTCATTTTAATAGCCTCATAACCCCATAAATCTGTTCATAATCTGATTTTGAGCGTCTCTCGTTAATACAGAAGCACACGCAATAGTAAACTTTGATTTTGAGTTTTCTGCTTTTGATTTTGACGCTAGCTGACACAAGCTTAAAAGTCCTATATTAGAGTTGACTCTTGTGAACTTTAAGCCATGTTTTAATGTCGTTACCTCCTCAAAAACATAGCTGGAGTTGTGTTTTGTTTCATTCACATGTTCGAGTAACCCTTTATTATTAGTCTGTCTACATGTCCAAAGCTCAAAATGCCCTATCTCTCACCTTTAGTTCAGTAGAGTTTGGCAATTCCAGGGCTGAAATCATCCAAATGATTGTAGTGAAGGTGTGACGAGCATACCGTAGCTGTTTGATGTCATGAGATACTCTGCTCTTGTCTCTCTCAGGAGGCCTCTTCTTCGCTGAGCCCATGAGGAACAACAAGTACGTGACCATGATGGATCCCTTCCAGATCAAGTACGGCAAAGTGCCCACCGCGGCTCTGTCCCTGGCCTCGCTCATCTCCGAGATCATGTGGGTGACCGGGACCCTCATAGGACTGGGTAAGAATTAAGGCTAAAAATGCACTGCCTGGCCAAAAAAAAAAAAAATCCAAAAAAAAATCGCCACCTGGATTTAACTAAGCAAATAGGTACGAGCCTCCTATTGGATAATTACTGCACGGATGATTGAGGTCAGAATGAAAGAATGAGGTCAGCTGACTACCTGAATATACTGAATGACCAGGTTATTCCATCAATATATTATTACAATGACAATGCCAGGATTCATCAGGCTCAAATTGTGAAAGAGTGGTTCAGGGAGCATGAGACGTCATTTTCACACATTAATTGGCCACCACAGAGTCCAGACCTTAACCCCATTGAGAATCTTTGGGATGTGCTGGAGAAGCTTTGTGCAGCGTCAGACTCGACCATCATCAATGCGAGATCTGGGTGAAAAATGAATGCAAGACTGGATGGAAATAAATCTTGTGATATTGCAGAAGTGAAATCGAAACAATACCACAGCGAATGCGTTCTGTAATCAAAGCTAAAGGCAGAACAATGAAATATTAGAGTGTGTGACCTTCTTTTTTTTTGTGTGGCGACTTTTTTTTTTGGCCAGACAGTGCAGATATACTGTGATATAAAATTTTAAAGAGGAGGTATTTTACTTCTATGGGGCATTAAAGAGCTTTATTTTTTATTTCATTAACTGCTTGCACATAACATATTTAGATCACATTTAGTGTCAAATAAGGCTCGAGAGAGATCGCTTAAATGACTCAAACATGCATGGATGCCTCTTCAGACATGTTTTGGATGAGGGAACAATGTCATAACATGGGGAAAAGCTAAAAAAAAAAAAATAAAATACAATTTTTCTGCGACATACAGGACCAAGAGTATTTTTGGTATATTTAATTAAATTATTTGTAAACTTGTTTATGTAATACATTTAACATACTCACTGTTTTGATGAGTAAAATGTGTGTTTCATATTAACTCTGCACAGGTAATGGTTTAACAATGACTTGATTTAGTAATTATGCTGTGAGCCTTTTAACTGCATATGTCCCTTTGTACAAGTAAATGTTGAACTCATATAAGCTATAGATGAATACACGGGTAAAAAAAAAAATTAACGTTACTTCAAATGAACATTAGTCAAGTAGAAGTTCAAAGTGGTGGTTCGAGAAATTACTCAAGTAAGAGTGATTTGGGAAAAGTACTACTCAACTAAGAGTAAAGAGTAACTGCTGGGACGTAACATCTGATTTATAATATGAAGTTGATGTCATTTGAAGGACTAAATACACAAAATGAGCCAAACTAAATCATATCTGAAGGAGCTGCAAGAAACACAAAAGTTCAAATCATTTCATATTGAACTGATTGAAAATATATCACATCGAATAGGATCAAATCGAAAGTGCAGCGTACCGACATGTGCATCATATTGTGGCCTATGCATTGACCATAGAGTGTATAAAGAAATGGGCTAAGTGCGTGTGACGTCGCCCATAGCGTTTGGCTCCAGTCAAATGAAGCTCATCGTGACTCTAGCAGTGGACGAATTTGGAGCTAAGCCTCAAATTTGGAGTTTTGGCCTCAAGTAGCAACCAAATCATGAGCGAGGTTATTGAAGGTAACGCACCTTCCCTCCCGCACTGCTCGTTTAGCAGAGAGCGGGCACGTAGTGTTAGCAACAGATGAGCAAGAGCAACCTCGAAAGTGACCTCAGGGAACAAGGTGCCTCTTTGGTCTGTTATTACTGTTCATATCTTGATAAATGGTGAAATAAAAACCCCAGTATCATGTAGAGTGGATTAATATGAACATTTTAAGACCAAACTTACGAGCCTGGCAGCGGCAGTTATAGAGCGAGGAGTGACAGTTTTTCAATCTAAAGTGGATCGGAGCCAGAGATGATGGAGCCAAAAGCCATGATCACTTCCTATCTGGAACGCGGCTAGCAGATTAGCAATGTCCATTTATATTATACAGTGTGTGGTATCGAGGTATGTATCGTATTGGCAACCTCTATGATACCCAGCCCTAGTAAGAATGTATCTCTCTCTGTGTAAGGCCATGCCCCCTCAGCCCCCTCCGCCCTCTCTGCCCCTGAGCCCCCTCTGCCCCTCAGCCTCCTCTGCCTCCTCTGCCCCTCTGCCCCCTTGGCTCCCTCTGGCCCTGCGCATATCCTGTGGCGACCCTGGCAGAGAGGCAGCTGTCCAGGCAATGCCAGGTGAACACTGAAACCTAAGCCCTCGTCTAATGAACAGTGCGATGGAAATAACTGCAGCGGATTACACACATGAACACATATACACACTGGGAAAAAGAGACACTGACAGGATAGCACTCAGGAAGTTCTTTTATTTTTCCACGGACATGTCATCGTGAATTCGGAAAAACTCGACTTATGTCATCAACATGGTAAATTCGAAAAAGGTGTTGGTCCAGTCATATCCACTGCGTAATTTTGACAAGTTTAGGCTCTTGTTCACATTATGGTCGCTCGGTAACAAAACTGTAATTATATCTACTGTAAACTGTAAACAAGGCAAGATGTTTTAGTAAAATATTAACGATAATGTTAGCTTTGTTTTAGTGAAAAAGTATCTATCTTCATAGAGACAAGCCCCAGACCATAGCAGAGTTAGAAAGGTATGCTTTGTGAAGAAGCTTACCTCAAAAATACAGTTTTTTATTTTTATTTTATTTATTTATTCTTATTTTATTTTATTTTTTGCATTCAATTTAGTTGGGCTTTTTTTATTTTTTTTTTTTTTTTTATTACATTTAGCAATTTGGTCAGCTCAAGTTAAAGGTCAAGCCATAGAAATAAACTTGAATTGGTCTAAAACAGTACAAGACCCAGCACCTGGAAACACACACCCTCAAAACACTGTGTTAGTGTTGTCCAGTCCAGTCTAGTCTAGTCTCAGTCTGGCTGTGCTGCAGTTGTAGGGAGTATTATACCTCTAATGATGCAGGCCAAGATAACAAGGACTGAGCTGGAGGCGTCCTTTGTACAACAGTGTAGTTCCTCTACCTCTTGCTCTTTCTATACTATGGAACATTTTCAATTTAGTTCACCGTGGAAATAATACACAGGAAGCTTTGCATTACTTACAGGCTCTGTACCATTTTTCCCTGCGTATTGATAAAAATGTGTCTTGCTCCAGTACAGATACACTCACCTGAAGGATTATTATTAGGAACACCATACTAATATGGTGTTTGACCCCCTTTCGCCTTCAGAACTGCCTTAATTCTACGTGGCATTGATTCAACAAGGTGCTGAAAGCATTCTTTAGAAATGTTGGCCCATATTGATAGGAGCGTCTTGCAGTTGATGGAGATTTGTGGGATGCACATCCAGGGCACGAAGCTCCCGTTCCACCACATTCCAAAGATGCTCTATCGGGTTGAGATCTGGTGACTATGGGGGCCATTGTAGTACAGTGGACTCACTGTCATGTTCAAGAAACCAATTTGAAATGATTCGAGCTTTATAACATGGTGCATTATCCTGCTGGAAGTAGCCATCAGAGGATGGGTACATGGTGGTCATGAAGGGATGGACATGGTCAGAAACAATGTTCAGGTAGCCCGTGGCATTTAAACGATGCCCAGTTGGCACTAAGGGACCTAAAGTGTGCCAAGAAAACATCCCCCACACCATTACACCACCACCAGCAGCCTGCACAGTGGTAACAAGACATGATGGATCCATGTTCTCAATCTGTTTACGCCAAATTCTGACTCTACCATTTGAATGTCTCAACAGAAATCGAGACTCATCAGACCAGGCAACATTTTTCCAGCTTCAACTGTCCAATTTTGGTGAGCTCGTGCAAATTGTAGCCTCTTTTTCCTATTTGTAGTGGAGATGAGCCGGTACCTGGTGGGGTCTTCTGCTGTTGTAGCCCATCCGCCTCAAGGTTGTGCGTGTTGTGGCTTCACAAATGTTTGTGGCGCAAAAGACTACAGATGGAAAATAGCATTTTGCTAAATCTGGTGCAGCCATCTTTTTAATGTATCTGCACGTTGTCCTTCAAATAAATAAATAAAATAAAAACAAATGCTTTGCTGCTTTCCTCAGTTGTAACGAGTGGTTATTTCAGTTTATTATTTCAACGTTGCTCTTCTATCAGCTTGAATCACTCGGCCCATTCTCCTCAACACCTCAACAAGGCATTTTCGCCCACAGGACTGCCGCATACTGGATGTTTTTTTTCACACCATTTTTTGTAAACCCTAGAAATGGTTGTGCGTGAAAATCCCAGTAACTGAGCAGATAGAAAATTGCTTAAATCACCTTTCTTTCCCATTCTGACATTCAGTTCAGGAGATTGTCTTGACCAGGACCACACCCCTAAATGCATTGAAGCAACTGCCATGTGATTGGTTGATTAGATAATTGCATTAAGGAGAAATTGAACAGGTGTTCCTAATAATCCTTTAGGTGAGTGTATAAATTGTATAAACCTATCTCCACTACCTGAAACTAATCACAAAACATTTTATTGTCAGGGAACCAGGAAGTGCATGTTAGCATGCTAGTTGCTGTTAGCTTTACTCCAGTCTGGTCCCTGAAAGTTGTGTTATGAAAATCTTTACTTAATTTGTACTTTGTCATATAGACTTGGTACTGGTATGCAGACCTCTTAGTCCCTGTCTCTTAACTCTTAGTTCTTTCATATCTTACTCATTTCACCTCCGTTTAGACCCATTAAAGGTGCACAAGGCCAAAGCACTTCTTGAGACATAGGATAAGCAGTTTATCTAATATGCATCAGACAGTAGACAGAGAAGGGAGGATCTTTAGGTCAAACAGATAAGATATAATTGAACTAAGAATTTAGAATCTGGGACTAAGGGGTCTACTACATACATACTACATACCAGTACCCACTGTCTATATGACAAAGTACAAATTAGGTAAAACACTCTAAGTAAAGATTTCCATATCAGTTGTGAAAAATGCTTATAAACTCATCATGGTGAATAATTAGGATGCTCTGAACGCATAAGGTCAGTGAGGAATAACTTTACTAACACTGCAAAACATTTAAAATTAACCAGTTCTGTTTTTCATGTTTTTTAAGACAGTAAAAATCAGATAATTTCAGCTTTTCAGTGATGGCCAGGTAAAAGCACAAACATTGAGATCGGAGTGCTTCGAGCTGATGCAGTACTTCACGTCTAGGTGCTTGTGTACAGTACATGCACGGGACGCTATCGGCTTACAAGCGTCTGGACGCCGCCTCTTATCCTCCATCTCCTGCAGACGTGTGCTGCTTTGTGAATAATGAGAGAGGGATGGAGCCTGAGCCAGCAGAGAGGTGATACTGTCTGTGTGGTGACAAGACACAACCTGAGAATGTCAACAATACAGTAGGCTACAGTATTTGTGAGGGAGGGGCTAAGGCTTTGGATGATATGGGACTGGCTCATGTGGCAAAAATGTTCACTGAAATGCCTTTCCAAATGTTCTAAAAAAAACCACAACCAAATGACTTTTAAAGGACCTATATTACACTATTACATGGAACATAAGTAAATAAGTGAGAGACGACAGTAACTCAGTTGGTAGAGTGTTTGTCCACTGATCTGAAGGTTGGTGAAGCGATTCCAGCTCAGATAAATGCTTTCGTGTCCTTGGGGAAAACACTTAACCCCCCTCGCCCCCAGTGTGTGTGTACGCTGTTGTATGTATGTGTGTGTGTGTGTGTGTGTGTGTGAATGGTCCTTGATGTAAAGCGCGTTGACTGTTGAGAGTTATGCCCTCAGAATATATATACACATTTATACATAGATATATATACAGTAGATATATATATACTGTGTGTAAATTGATGCTCACACACCCATCGATACCAAAACCAGTATCAAAAACAAACATACAAATAATCAACAGTACTTTGTTATTTATTGAGGACGACTATATTTAAAAATAGATATAAAAATGTTATTTGTGAACTTAACGTAAACTTAATTCGTGGACCTTTAAGACAGACTATCTTTCAGTTAGATATATTTTTATTGCTCTTTGCCAATCTGTCGTATTTTATGCCTGTTCTGTTTTTGATGTTGTGTGAAGAATATTGGACAGCGTGCATTGTATTTTAAATGTGCTATAGAAAAAAAATTGAATTGAATCAGCCAAAACAGCAAGACGAATACTGCAAACTGAAACTGACTGCAACTGAAAAAAAAAAAAAATCCATATCAGATCAGAGCTTGCCAGTGCAATGAGCTCGCCAGCCCGCTGCAGTGAGCTCGCCAGTGCAATGAGCTCGCCAGTGCAGTGAGCTCACCAACCCAGAGCGGTGCCATTTTCCAAACAAAGCGTGCATGTCATTGTTAATCCCTGCCCATCATAATCAGCAGCTCAGAGATTATGTGTAATGTATGTATGGAGCTACAGGACAGGCCTCACATTCAGGCGGCTTTGATCTGCAGATAGATGGTGCACACATAGCACCTAATGCCAGCTCCTAATGCCAGCTCCTAATGCCAGCTCCTAATGCCAGCGCAATGCAAACTATTAAAACCACACATGAACCTTGACATCTCCTCTGCTCATTAGATAGAACGAGTAACTGCTAGCATTCAAGTTTGTTAGCCCTGCAGTGAGGACAGTTTAAGCAAACATACTGTGCTTGTGTCTGCTATATAATCTATGACATCTGTGGATCATTGTTGTAATTTGGATTTGTAATTGCAATATTGATCTAAAATGATTTAAAATAAAAAAAGTACGCTGACTTGTTGGACAACCGCGGAGCCCAAAAACCGAGGTGCCTACAGTACGTCACAGTGGGCGCGTATCGGTGGTGGTAAAAATGGGGATTGATCGGAGCATTGACGTCTTGAGTACAGGAGAATAAAGATTACTCAAACATAAGTCACTCTAAATGCAACTTCAGAGGGTCAGTTAGAAAAGAAACAACTATAACATGATTAAAAGTTCTGAAAAGTTCATTTTGCAGAATAAGTCTGATTTAAAGGTCCTAAAAATCGATTTTTGTGAGCTTTAAGACATGTTATAATGCTGTTACCTCCTCAAAAACAGACCTGGAGATGTTTGAGTAACCTTTTATTATTAGTCTGTCTACATCTCCAAAGCTCAAAATGCCCTGTTCCACCTTGTGATGTCATGAAGTGGTAGTTTTCAAGTTATCAGCTCGTTTTACCTTTACCTTTAGTTCAGTAGAGATTAGGAATTGCAGAGCTGAAATGATCCAGATGATTCTAGTGAAGGTGTCAGTGGAGCACTTCCTGTGTTACCACATGACATCACAAGGTGGAACAGAGTGTTACAGGTTAGAAAATAGTGTAATATGGGCCCTTTAAGCACTGAAATGATCATAAGAGATGCAGATCATGTGTTTGCCTGTTGAGTTTGTGTGTTACATCATAGGGGTCGCTCTGGTACCTGTGTAGAGTCTGTGTTAGCGCTGTTGTCGGGCAGTCTACAACATGCCTGGACGATCTATTTTTTGAACGGTATCTTGACTGCTTTGACTGTCGGTCTGTGGGTTTTGGAAAATTCCACTTGATTAAAATCTGTATAATTTGTAGAGCCTGTATATTGGGTATTTCAGCTGTTGAGGGCGTTCGCTGTAGATAACACCGACCGCAATACCGCAAACAGCTGCGGCTCTCGACTGCAGCCCCTCCTTAAGAAAACACTGTGTGATATCTGATTCGTGAATATGGTTTGGGTTCTTGCCGATGTGACACCTGAGCATTTTACAAGACCGGAGCTACGCAAATTAGACTAAGTACGATTAATCACGATCGAACTGAAAATGAAATTTAAGTGGACACAATCAGCAGAGCACAAAGACTGCAGGTTTGGAATTACAATCATTTTCTTCACAAACAACACAATATTCTGTCTCGTTCTGTCAATATTCTGTCTCTTGGCACATTCTGATAACCCTGTAGTTTAGATTTCTTGTATCTTGTTTTCTAAATTCTTCTTGACGTGTTTAAAATGTGAACTCTGAACAGGATCCTCTTATTAAATCAGACATACGGTGCTTATTTCTTCTCTATAGTTATAATCTATGACACCTGTGGATCATTATTATAATTTGCACATTTTAAATCATGAAATATTGATCTAAAATTACTAGATAGATAGAAGAAATAAGTCCGCGGTGCCCAATGGGAGCTGACGTCGCTGTGTGCTGATAGAGATGCACATCACACTAGCGAGCCGAGGACGCTGCTGAGTATCACTGATTAAGAAAGTAAAATTGGAGAACGAAGTGCGTACGTCACAGTGGGCGTGGAAAACAGGGGGTCAGTATAACTTTGAGAGTGTGAATTACGTGGAATTAATTATAGCATGGTTATGAACTCTAAAAAGCTGACTTTATTTTCTCATATCATTCCATCCTACTGTAAACACCTGTATGAAAGTGACCCCGGTATCATCCGCATGACACTGTACTTCTGATGGTTGTTGACTGAATGAGTAGAGCCTGAAATAGCCGCTGGTATGTGGGGTCAGGCCCGGTGACCCTCCTCCTCTGGTCAGTGGACGACCTCACTTCCCCAAACAGAAGGTGCCGCGTCAGGCCGTAGAATGTGGTGAAAGCTGTGACGTCCGAAGCTAAAATCAGAACGGAAACTTTTCCACTCTGGAAAGGTGCACGGGCTTGTTGTTGTGCTCCTCACGTGTTCGGAGGCGTGTCAAGAATACACTCATATTTTCAAATTTGGGAATACGAGCGTTTGGTAGTTAGTATTAAGATGGTTTCTGTTTATTATGGAGATATTTGCTCTTTTTTTGTGTATCTGCCTTAAGTTTCCTGCACAAGCCGATATTTGGTTTGGGCAAATTCGCAAAAGCTTTATGTTAATACTTGCTTTTGCCCACAACACATCCATTCACACACCAGTTTACGCAGACACTGGGGATGAGGTGGGTTAAGTGTCTTGCCCAAGGACACAGCAACAGCATTCATCTGTGGGAGCTGGAATTGCACCGCCAACCTGTGGGTCAGTGGATCTGACCTCTCGACCAATGATGGTGGTTATGTCAAGAGCAAACCTCCAACCTTTAAATCAGGGGACAAACGCTCTACCAACTGAGCCACTGTTGTATCATCATCTGCTTATAGTAACAATATACAGCTGAAACCAGAACTTTACATACACTATATAAAAAAGACACATATGCTTTTTTCCCTTACTCTCTGACATGAAATCAGACTAAACTTTTCCTGTTTTAGGTCAAGTAGGATTACCAAAATTATTTATATTTTCTAAATGACAGAATAATGAGAAAAGGATTTTTTTTAGACAATGTCTAAGGTCTTTTTTAAAGTTAGATATTTACATACAGTAAGATTACTATGACTTTAAACAATTTGGGAAGATGATGATGTCATGTCTTTGGAAGCTTCTGATAGGTTTATTGACAATATTTAAGTTAATTATCCACAATGAAATGAGTACTGTAGTGTCCTGGGCTGAAAGGCCACTCAGCCAGGAAGAAGTAATTACTCCAAAAGAAACATAAAAAAAAGCCAGATTACAGTTTGCAAATGCACACTGGGATAAAGACCTTCATTTTTGGAGACATGTGGTGTCTGTCCAAACTAAAACTGAACTGTTTGGCCATAATGAGTATTGTTATGTTTGGAGGAAAAAGGGGAAGCTTGCAAGTCTGAAAACACCATCCCAACTGTGAAACACGGGGGTGGCAGCATCATGTTGTGGGGTTGTTTCGCTGCAGGAGGGACTGGTGCACTTCACAAAATAGATGCATCATGAGGAAAGAACATTATGTGGAAATACTGAGGCAACATCTCAAGACAAGACAAGAAGTTAAAGCTTAGGCGTAAATGGGTCTTCCTTGACCTGAAACATATTGGTTACAAATTGGCTTAAGGATAACAAAGTCAATGTTTTACAATGGCCATCACAAAGCCCTGATCTTAATCCTATTGAAAATTTATGGGCAGACCTGAAAAGGCGTATGCGAGCAAGGCGGCCTACAAACTCGGCTCAGTTACATCAGTTCTGTCAGGAGGAATTGGCCCAAATTCCTGCCAGCTATTGTGAGAAGCTTGTGGAAGGATAGCCAGAAGTTTGACCCAAGTCATACAGTTTAAAGGCAGTGATACCAAATACTAATTAAATGTATGTAAACTTCTGACTTTGAAGAAAGTCATGAACAATTGTCTTTAAAATCCTTCTCTCATTATTCTGGCATTCTGTTAATAGGCTGATTTTAACACATGCTCCTCTAGATCATTCACAAACAGGGCCAATATTATTAATGATAATAGTGATATAATCTAATTATATCACTGTCTCTCTGTCTATCTCTATCGACTCTCTCTCTGGCATCTTTCTATCTCGCTCTTCTTTGAAATCAGATATTTTTTCAACCAAATTTTATTGAAAAAATATCTGATTCCAAATTCCAATCAGTGAAAAAAATCCTTAATATCAGCACTGGTATATAGAATATCCCTAATAAGCTCTGTGCACACTAGCTAGCTCACTGTGGCTCAAAGCTAATAGTCACTTTTTTAAAAATCGGAAAACATAAAATAAACAACCTATTAAAATTCAAATATATTAAAATAAAGAGCTATCTCAGAAAAATCTTCATACTATAATTTAGTAGTTTTATGTCACTATACAGTACTTTCGTCAGACTGTGGTATCGTTTTCCGGCTCTGGTTCTCCTCACATGCTGTAGTCCACTTGGGAATTTTACTCCACTTCCAATAATAACCTGCTCTTGTGGTGGTTTTGTGAAGTATGAGACCATGAGTAACTCCATTCAATCAATGCCAAAAGCACAGGAAACAATGTGCTGGCATTGTGCTCTGACGGATGGGGCTTGACATATGGCGTCGGAATGTGGGCCGCTCTCTGTAAAGAATATTACATAATTCTACAACGGTAGGTCTAATCCCAGTGGAGAGGGCCACTCAGAGCAGGGTCAATGTGGTACTCTTTATGTGCATCAACCATAGACGGTATAGACCATGGGTGTCAAACACATTTTCACTGAGGACCACATCAGGAAAATACCCGCTCTCAAAGGGCCAGATGTCTTTAAAATAAATGTAACTACTTTTTTTTTTACTTGTTCATAAACTTTCTGTATTTATTACTTATTTCATTTACAAATATTGCATATGTATTTCCATAGATGTATAAAAAAAAAAGCTGTACAACTTGCTATCTCCTGATTAACTGACATTTTAATACGGTCATACTTTTTAATTTACCTCATTGTGGGCCACATGAAATGACATGGCGGGCCACGTATGTCCCATGGGCCTTGAGTTTGACACATGTGGTATAGACTGTATATATAAATAGACATAGTTAACCTGCCAGCCGCCGTGTTCCATACAGGAACTGAGCATGGACACACTTCCGGCTCCATTAACTCTTACTCCATTTCACTTTACATTGAAAAACTGTCGCATCTCTCTGTAACTGCTGCAGTCAGACTCAGCATTTTGGTCTTAAAACGTTTGTATTAACCCGCTTTACATGATGCTCGTGTTTTTCTTTCATCATTGTGTTCGTAAATCAAGATATGAACATTAATAACAGACAAATCAGGTGCCTTCTTTCTCCAAAGTCACTCTCACTAGAGTTAGCAACAGGTTTGATTGACAGCGTTGGTTTAGCAGCAAGTGAGGGCTTAGCAACACTGTCAATCAAGGGGCGTTACCTTCAACAGCCTGGCTCTAGATTGGCTCTTTGAATGCGCTTGGAACTCGGCTCTAAATTCACTCCTATAACTGCTAACCTCGATGAGCTTCATCTGACCGAACGCTTGGGTGACGTCGCTCTCACTTAGTCCACTTCTTTGTACAGTTAATGGTATCGAATGGGTTGGTTTCACAAGACATTAGGGCAAAAAATATCGAATTGTGATTTCTCAGGCAGTTTTATGTTTTAGTACAAGGATTCTATTTGAAGTTCATATTTTGAACGTATCCAGAAGAATTCAAGACTGAAATAAGGGCTGCGTGATTATTTGAATGCACACAATTAGCAAACCGCAAAGGCTGCTGCTTTTGAAGTACCATTATTTCCTCCACAAACAATAAAATGTCCTGTCTTATTCTGCATAAAAACTGTTAACCCTAGTTTAGGTCTGTACTGTACAAACATGTTCTGAAATGTGATTCTTGTATTAGTTTGTCAGTTCATAGTTCAGTCTTAATGTCATTTTAAACTCTTCTGGATGAGTTTAAAATGTGAACTTTGAACAGAATCGTATTATTAAATATAATCACAAATCACAATCAGATTAGATTAGATCTCTGAAATATCTCAGTTGCATATTTTTTCCAAAATCGAATCTGAAATTTTAACTGACAAAATAATACAAGAATCACATTTTAGAACATCTTTGTACAGATCTAAACTACAGGGTTAGCCGTTTTTTATGCAGAAAAAAATCAGGACTACCTTAGTGGGTTTGGATTTTAGGATTTGAGTTTAAGACTGGTCAGCTATAGGGGCAGCATATTCTGTACCAGGCAGTTCGAGGTGAGTAGCAGCCCTCAGGACAAAAGTGTCTCCTGTGTCAGCCTCTAGGGGGAGCCGGGTGAGCTCTGAACACACGGTAGGAACGCTCCTCTCTCACTGCGCTCTGTCATTCTATGTGTTCCAGGTGTGACCATGAGTGTGATCCTGGACCTGTCCTACACTGTGAGCATCTGGATCTCTGCAGCTGTGGCCATCACCTACACTCTGCTGGGAGGACTCTACTCTGTGGCCTACACGGACATCATCCAACTGGTGCTCATCTTCATCAGCCTGGTCAGCGTCACACTCTCTGCACATGTTCACACATATCAGACAGCAGGGCCGGCTGGAGCTTTGTGAGAGTATGCAACCAGAACTGAGAGGACTAAACGGGAGAGTGAGAGAAGAGTGAGGGGAAAGGAGGGGTAAGGTCTGGGGGCATAGGGGACAATGTGATTGGTTTAATTGGTTTGTAATTAGGGCAGTCCTATGTGATGTCACTTAGTACTTGAAATTGCAGAGGCTACTGAAGGAATTACGATACTTCAGACCGATTTCAAATACAGACAATACATAACACTAAAGAATGCACTTTAACAAATAATTTGACCAGTTTCTTCAATAAAATCACGTAGAGTAATATTTGTCTGCTATAAACACCACAGAAAACTCACCAGGAAAGGTCCAAATTTGTCATAGATACACTACCTATCTAAAGTTGTTTTTTCTTAACTTTTTTTTACTATTTTCTACATTTTATAAACACACAGAACAGTAGTAAAGAAAAGTTATCTTTTTATATTTTAGATTTAAATCCTCAAAGCGCTGCAAATTCTTGGTCTACTCTCAATGAGTTTCACTCTCCTAAAATGGTTTTCATAGCTTGGTTTGTTTCAGTCTGGTCTGCTTCAGTCTGGTCTGTTCCAGTCTGGTCTGGTCTACTCAGTTTGGTCTTCAGTCTCATCTATTTCAGTCTGGTCTGCTTCACTCTGGTCTGTTTCAGTTTGGTCTGTTTCAGTTTGGCCTGCTTCAGTCTGGTCTGTTTCAGTCTGGTCTGTTTTAGTCTGGTCTGTTTCAGTCTGGCCTGCTTCAGTTTCATCTGTTTCAGTCTGACCTGCTTCAGTCTGGTCTGTTTCAGTCTGGTCTGCTTCAGTCTGGTCTGTTTCAGTCTGGTCTATTTCAGTCTGGTCTGTTTCAGTCTGGTCTGCTTCAGTCTGGTCTATTTCAGTCTGGTCTGCTTCAGTCTGGTCTGCTTCAGTCTGGTTTGTTTCAGTCTGACCTGCTTCAGTCTGGTTTGTTTCAGTCTGACCTGCTTCAGTCTGGTCTGTTTCAGTCTGACCTGCTTCAGTCTGGTTTGTTTCAGTCTGGTCTGCTTCAGTCTGGTTTGTTTCAGTCTGGTCTGCTTCAGTCTGGTTTGTTTCAGTTTGCTCTCTTTCAGTCTGGTCCTTTTGTTGTCAGTATTTTGCATCAGTACTCTCCCCTTTGTGGCTGAAGCTGTGTGTTTCTCATCAGATCTGTATGAAACGTCGGTTGATTTAAATGAAGTGAAAATGCAAATAGTTCGGTCATTCTGTCTGAGCCACTCTCTGAATGAGTCAATGGGCAGATGGGAACTGAAGCAAATCTGTACTAAAAATAGGATATAAAAGTTCTAGAGGTTACAGTCGTATCGTATCTTGTCCCACGAGACAAGGCACGACCATATTAGAAAGAAATAATGTGAAAATACACTGGCTGTCAAAAGTTTGGACACACCCCCTATTCAGTGTTTTATTTATTTATTTTTACATTTTAGATATAAACAGAAGACATCAAATATATGAAGTAAGATGTGGGGGAAAATGCAGCAAAGAACAAAACTTAAATAACTCTACTAAATATATATATATATATTATATATTTTTGACTGGCACTGTTTAAATATACACTAGTCAAAAGTTTGGACCACCATCTCATTCAATGTATTTTTTTTTTATTATTATTATTTTTTTTTACTACTAGATACATATAGACAGGGCCAGCTCAGCCTATAAGCAGACTAAGCAGCTGCATAGGGCCCCGAGGCCAGCACAGGGCCCCCAAGAGCCCATACATTTATATTGAAAATAATATAATATATAAAGTTTTACTGGAAAGAGGGCTTGTGTGTTTACAGCAGCCTAAATATCCGTCTCAAATGATTACTATTATTTGTTTTATTGGTCGAGGTGATGAGAGCAGAGTCATAATATTGTCAAATGTGAATCACAAATAGCTGAGCCAGGAGGCATCTGCTGCTGGGGTCCCCAGAGACAAATTCAGCTTAGGGCCCCCTGAAAGCTGGGGCCGGCCCTGCACACAGAAGATTTAAATATATGAAGTCTGAGTTGGGTGACACCAAAACCAGGTGCTTATTTAAGTCGTAATATATGGTCCTTAAATTGCTTCAACATTAAGGGCTAAATAAAAGATCTTATACCCGGATATACTCTATACAGCTCTTTTTTTTTAGTTAAACCACAATTAAATAGTAGGCAGTAAGTGTAAGTAATAAAAAGCAGGTCACTGTACTAAGTTCAGAGTGAGACCTCTTACTTTCAGTTTCAATAGTTGTATTTTCTTCTTTACCTTGTGCATGAGCAGCCTCATTTAAGTAACTAAACTCAGTGTGGAGGATGTGCAGGTCGGATGCTGGTCTTTAAACGTAAATGCAGCGTCTCATTCACAAATAGATGAAAAAGGCACTTATGATCTCGTAATCTGAACACAGCGGTCTCAGCTCTGACTGGCTTTAGCTTTACCATCTGGTCAGAGGTGAGTGCGAGTGCATTAATGCTTTTTTTTCTTTTAGTTGTCCTTTAAAACAATCATTAAAAGGACCCATGTTACTTAATTTTCTGATCTATGTTATAATGAGTTGTGTTTTGTTTCATTCACACGTTTGACTCACAAATCCTGCATATTTATGCTGAGTTCTTCTCGCAAACAGAAAACACTCTGTTCCACCTTGTGATGTCAGGAGGTTATATAGGGAGTGCTCCTCTGACACCTTCACTAGAATTATTTGTATAATTGTATAATTTCCACTCTGGAATTGCCTCTCTCTACTCAACTAAAGGTAAAAGTCATTTGAGCTTTGGAGATGTGACAGACTAATAACAAAGGGTTACTCAAACATGTGTGAATGAAACAAAACACAACTCCAGGTATGTTTATAAGGAAGTAACAGCATTATAACATGGTTTAAAGTCCACAAGAGTCGCCTTGTGTAATACAGGACCTTTAAACAATTACTAGCAAAAATTAAATGCAGAGGAAATGAGAGAGGACACAGGAAACAAATGTAATGAGGATCTGTCAGATGCCGAAGAAAAATATCCGCCCACTGGACCCCTGAGTACATCCAGAACGCTGTTGCCGTAGGTCCTGAGTAGAACCAGGAAGTACTTCACACATGCGTCCTGTGCTCAGGTCTCTGCACCGGCTCCTGTGGCTCAGAGAATAGACTTTAAAGCAGCTCTGCTTGTGAACAAGTCTCTCCATGGACCAGCACCAAAGAACATCTCCCACATGTTAGTGCCATATGAACCATCTCACACTCTGAGGACTTCAGGGACCGGCTTCTGTAGTCCTGGTTTAGACTTAGTTTAGTCCCGGCCTCCTGCTGGTGCCCAGAGTCAGGACTAAACATGGGGAATCAGTGTTTCAGTTTTATGCAACTAAAACCTGGAACACTCTTCCTGAAGATGTGAGACAGGCCTCTACTTTGACAATGTTTAAATCCAGGCTCAAAACAGTTCTGTTTAGCTGTGAATATGACTGAAAGGTTTTTATTCTGCACTCTTTTTGTTTGTAATGTGATTTTAATGTCTTTCTTTTGAATTACTTTGCGTATGAATTGTGCTATACAATAAACTTGCCTTGATTAGTGTAATAGTCTCCTAGTCACTGTTACCCCTGTCCGTCGTTGCAGCCCTGTTGACTCTTAAATATTCCCCGCTGTTTCCATGGTACAGTTTCATGTTTTAGTTGCTCTCGTTCTCCCGCTTGTATCTGACTGTGTTGTGTCTGCTCAGTGGCTGTGTGTTCCCTTCTCCATGATGAGCCCTGCGGTGGTGGACATCACTCAGACGGCCTACAACTACACCTACCAGAACCCGTGGGTGGGCTCCCTGGACGGGGACCGAGCCTGGAGGTGGATCGACAACTTCCTGCTGCTGGTACTACTGCTGTTTACAGAGCAATATTATACACATTTGACATCAGCATTTAAACGTGTCTGTGGTTTAAATGAGTTTGAGGGCATGACTAGTTCAGATTTGTTCAGTTTGTCAGTATAACGATATAATGATGCATGGGTGTTGTAGATTATAACTGTATAGCAGACACAAGCACAATATGTCTAAGATGCTTCTGCGAGTTTTAATGCAATGTTTTAAACCCCTATAACGCATTTTTCTTACTCAACAAAAATCTATCAATATCGGCCAATACTGATGCTCGAACCGATACCCACCGCCCCATCCCATCTAAAAACAAAATCTGCTATCATCAAATGTGTTTATTAGCAAAATGCCATGTACTGAAGGCCACTCTGAGCTCATGAAATAGTCACAGCCATGAACTCTTGATATCGCTCTATCCCTGATCATTATGTCGTCGTGTCTTTATGCAGGGCTTAGGAAACCTGGGTCTGCAGAACTTCCACCAGAGGACGCTGTCTGCCACCTCCTCCTCCACGGCCAAGATCACCTGCTTCGCTGCGGCCTTCATCGTCCCCACCCTCGGCATCCCTCCCATCCTGCTGGGGGCGGTGGCTGCGTCCACAAGTAAGGCCGGGCTTTTGTACTCAATAGGAAAGTAGTTCTCAAACATTTCATACCAAGTACCACCAAGAAAATATCTGACCATCTGAGGTCCAAAACAGGACTATGCCGGTCTAAACTGGGACCAGAGTAACATCACTTCAGAGTAATATTACTCAAGTAGAAGTACAAAGTAGTGGTCCATGAAATTAGCAAGAGCAATATTTGGGAAAAGTACTGCTCAAGTAAGACTAACTTAAAGAGTAACTGTTGGGACGTAACATCTGATTTATTAAAGTTGATGTAATTGGAAGAATAAAATATTAAAATAATGCCCAATAATGCTGGTGTTTTCAAAGGATAGAAACAAAAAATGAGACAAATTAAATTATATCTGAAGGAGAAACACCAATGTTCAAATCATTTCATATTGTCAACATAAAGTTCAAGTCACTTTAGACTTAAGATTAAAAGTATGCCTCTAGAAAAGTTCTCAATCCAGCAATGAATCAACTTGCACAGGATTGCACATATAACCAGAAGTGCTTACGTACCACTACTAGAAAAGTTACACATTGCACCTTTTAAGGACCCATATTATGCAATTTTCAGCTCTATGTTATAATGTTGTTTCCTCATCACAACCTTTAAATGCTGCTCTTTGCTATATACATTGGCAGTTTGTGTAGTGAGCATTTTGTCACATGAGACTTCTTAGAAACAACACACAAAATGGGGAAGCAGCTATTTCTAAAGTTGTGGTTTGTACAAATTCATGAATCAGACTGGATATAGAGGAAGTTGATGAAGAGGCTGAATGAAAAACACCAGCTCAGCAGCCACAGTTTGGGAATCATATAAAGGGTAATATTAGGTAATATTATCATGTCTGTGGTAGGGTTGTAGTATAAAGTATATAAAAAAAAAAAAAAATATCAGATACTAATCAATACTATCTTGTCATAATGACTGACAGGAAGGACCAAAGAGACAGAACTCAGGGAAAAGTTTAACAATGTTTATTAACAGCTTTAAATGTGCAAATGAAGGTAGATCGATCAGGGAGTTGAGAGCGGGGTTGTTTGCTGTGGTCCAGGGGTAGAGCGTGAGCAGCGGGGTCAGAGATGAGGTGAGCAGTACCGGTAGAGGAGAGCGGGGTCGGAGACTGAAGAGCTGAACGGATCCAGAGAAAAGGATCTGGTGAGGAGCAAAAGTATCCAATTCAGCAGGAGTCAAAAAGCGAAACAACATGAACTGAGCCAAACAGAGTGTACCACAAAGATACACAGACGTGCAGACGCCGAGTGTCAGGTCCTGGCTCCTCTTATCCTCCCCAGGTGCAGTTGATTGCGGATTAGCTCCAGGTGTGCATGGGAGGAGCCAAAATCTCCACCCAGCTTCAAGCTCAAACGCAGAAGGGATATAAAAAAGTACAAAAAAGGGCAGTACCGACAGGGATCATGACAAAGACACATAGACTAGTATACACCCATGGACCACTATGGAACCTACCTACATCACTGAGGGATTACGCAGATATAAGGCCACATGGGAATATAAAAGAAATTACTACCATTTAATGCTGAAAATCACATTCGGTTGTCTGAAGAAAGAGCGTTTTTTTTTATTACCTACGATATTTCAATACACAGGCATTACTATAAGTTCTAAAACATAAGATGCCAAAAAATGAGGAGCTCCAGAGCATGTTTAAGGCCCATTACAATACAAATAATGCATCACGTTTGTGCAGACTGGAACCTGACCTCGTACGGTCCCCTGTCCCCGGTGGAGCGTGGAGAGACAGGCCTGATCCTGCCCATCGTGCTGCAGTACCTCACCCCGTACTACATCTCCATCATCGGCATCGGAGCTGTGGCGGCGGCCGTGATGTCATCCACGGACTCCGCCCTCCTGTCCGCCGCCTCCATCTTCACGTCCAACATCTACAAGAACATCCTCAGGCCTCAGGTGGGTGCACAGCAGGACAGCGGACGGGTGTGGCTCATCTCGTGACTCTGGATCCAGTTTAATTTGTCCAGTTGACAGATTTAAACTTCGTCTTTTGCTATGGATCAAACCTGGACGACTGAGGAGTTACATAGACATCAAAATGACTACGTGACGCTGCCAAATCCTTAAGAAAATAAAACTGGAGATAAAACTACATCATGGTGTAGCGGTGGTGGTGAAAAGGGGAGTTGATCTGCAGAATCGCATCTTAAAAATAAGTGATTTAAGATTACGCAAACATGAATCACTCCAAATACAACTTAAGAGGTAGAAACAATTGAGAAGAAACAACTAGAATATGGTTGAAAGCTCTAAAAAGTCAATTTTGCAGAGTCTGATTTAACGTAACCTTAACTTAACAGCAGAGCAAGCTGATAAAAGCTGAGGATTCAAACTTTTTTCAAAATATAGCATCTTTCTCTTTCATGAAGGTTAATGCTGGAATGTAGGGTCAGGAGGGATGGTCATTCGAAGAGATTAAGTTAAACAGGGTTATTTCAAGTTAGGAAACAGGGGCTATTTTACTTCTACGGTGTATTAAGGTGTATACAGCTCATTCTTAAACAAATATATGGGAGCAGTAGAACAGAAAGAAAGAAAAAACAGTGGAAAAAAACCCTGCAGATGGCCAAACCTGCACCTCGGTTCCCCCGTTGAGATACTGGCTCCAGACCAGGACCAGGATCAGGACTCAGGAATACTGGTGTTTGTTTCACCCCAGAATGACTCAGATAGAAACAAGAGAGCATTTGAAGAGCTTTGGCAGTAGATACGGTGATGACGGGTGCGGGCAGATTAAATGACATTTAGGACATGTCTTTCCTCTCCCCCGTGTCTCGGTCCTGGTGGGAGAGGAGAAGAACGAGCAGTCCCAAGTGATTTATAGTCTTAGTCAAGAAAAAATGTAGTTTTAGTCTAATTTTTATTTTTATTTTCTTTAGATTTTTGCCAGATAAAATATAACAGTGGCTACGGTTACATGCACAAACAGTTTGAAGACTATTAAAATGTGAACAGCCAAATCATCTCATTTCATTTGTGATCATGGTCCCTCTGACGCATCAGTTTTTGCAGTTTGCGGGTCATTTAAAGAGGAGGTACGAGCTCTCAGCGGGGTCTGGGGCCGGTACGGTGCGGCTCCAGACGTGGTTAACGACTAAATGAGATGATTGGATGAGAGAACACAGACTCAGGACGGAAAAAAAAGCTGATATAAACATAACAGAATAATCTCTCGCCTTCATCTTGTGATAAACCGCCATTTTTCCAGTTATGCTGTTTCCTGTTTATTGATGCACCTCAGTCGCATATAAAGCTTGAAAATATTATATTTCCATCTAACATGAGCCAAACCCACTGCATTACATAAAGAGAGGTTCAAACAAAAACAAAAAAAGGGTGATAAACCGGAAGAAGTTTAGTGTTCATTGTGTCTCCCAGAGCCACAAACTTTTAGGAATTACTAAACTTCTTTCTGTGAATCGTTGAAATTGGTCTTTTAATTACGAGTATGGTACGATTTAGAGTTGATTTATTAAGAAGCAGAAGTAGGGACCTGCCCTTGAACCCAGAGCATGGAAACGCAACTGAGCTGGAGGGACCTGCACCAAACTGACCTGCACCAAGGCAACCGAAAACAACGTATTAACATGTTTTATAAGTTTCATAAGTTTGTTTTTGACACTCTGAGTTCCCCGCTTTCTCTTTGCGCTAAGTCACTCCCCTTTAGAGCGCTGTCACATTAAAATCAGCGTGCATCCCGCTAATGAAACTATTGCACATCGTATCAGGTTTGTGAAGTTGTAGTGTAAAAATCTCCAAAGTTGATTTTGCATGATATCCCCTCTTAAAGCTCCAGAAATGTAACTTTGGTGGCATGTAAACTTAGTCATTAACAGAAAGTAAGTCAACAGTATGGCAGCCTTTTTATACACAGTGTATGCATACGCAGGAAGCAAAGTTGGTGAAGTGTCTTGCCCAAGGACACAACAACAGTGTAGACATATATGCAATAGTGGAGGGTGTTTGAACCACTGACCTTTTGGAATAGTGGGCGAAAACTTTTCACACTTTACATGTTTCAGTAACACTTTAGTTTAGGTAATTGGCCTGTGAACATTATTTAAGAGCATCAGGGGAAAGACACAGTTAATGGCTGAATACTTGTAAAGTAGAGCCATAGATGAAAATAAAGAATATGTACTTAACACATACTAACAAACATGTGACCAAACACTTCTCTAATAGTCATTAAACAAGGTATTTTTTTTAGCTTTCTGCCATGTTATAAGGTTATTCCCTCATCAAAAACATGCTTGAAGAGGTTTTGATGTCATCCATGCATGCTTGAGTAATCTAGCGATCTCTCCCGGGCCCTATTCAAACCCTCCTTACAGTTAGCTGTAAGATTCTGTGTATTGCTCTGCCCACAAGTGAGGTCTCTGCCTGACCTCACCTTGTGTGTGTGTTGCTTGCAGGCGTCTGAGCGTGAGATCCAGTGGGTGATCCAGGGCTCGGTGGTGGTGGTGGGGCTGGCTGGGACGTCCCTCACCTTCCTGGACAACAGCGTCCTGATGATCTGGCTGCTGCGCTCTGACCTGACCTACACGCTCATGCTGCCCCAGCTCGTCTGTGTCCTTTTCTTCAAAATCTCCAACGGCTACGGCGCGGTGCTGGGCTGTGTCACGGGCATGGTCCTGCGGGTGCTCTGCGGAGAGCCAGTCCTGGGGATCCCGCCCGTCCTTATGTTCCCAGGATGCACTTTGGTGAATGGTGTGTACGTGCAGCGGTGGCCCATCCGGACCATCTGCATGCTCTCTGCCGTGGTAGCCATTTTGTTTTTCTCGTATCTGGCGGCGCAGCTCTTCGACAGGGGGCTCATCTCGGAGAAGTACGACTTTTTCAACGTCAAGCACCCGCAGCCTCAGAGCGGCGTCAAGAAGGAGGAGAGTCTAAAGCTGGAGGGCGACCAGGCGGAGGCCACGCAGCCCATGTTAGAGTCTCCGTGTTAGGCTCAGAGGAGGAGGATGCAAGCCCACGTTCAACGCTTTGTACTCTGAATACCTCTAACATCCAGTGACTGTCATCATATATAGTGCCCTTCAGATATACTGGCAACAGTGTTCAGAGAGGTCGCTCTAGGGCTGCTACTGTCCAATGTTTTTTTATATCTGTATTTAAAGGAGACATATGCAAAATAACTTAAATGAGTTTTTATAACATTTCCCCTCATCATTATCTCATTCAAAGTTTCAGTGATTCACGTTTGAGTAGTTCTGTAGTGTCTTGCATTTGAGCTTTGAGCACTCCTAAAATGTCTGTTTTCACCTACCCCCTATCCCTGCCCACTGCTCTGTACTTGTAACTTGACAAATTCAGAACAAATATTCCAAAATATTGCATTGGCATTTATGTAAATTAAAATGCGCTGCTTGTTACCATGAAATGCCACTATGACGAGGAGTGACCGGTACAGATGCACCGATACGATCAGTTCCATGATATCGGTTAAGTCGATATCTCAGTTGGGCCTTTCATTGGATGTAATAAGAGGATTTACAGGCTGATTTTGGCCCAGAACGTCCCATTTTATTCATAGAAAGCTGTTCAGTCGTGATGTGAAGGATAATAACAGTTACATAACACAATTTGATTACCGGTAGTAATAAGTTAATTGTGCTTTAATGAAATAAGAGCCTTTTTATCAAAACTGAAAAAACTGAATCGGTGCATCCTCAGTGACCTGCAACAGAATCAGTTCAACAGGACGTCAATAGACATGTTTCTATTATTAAATAGTTTTAGATCAATAATGCTTAAACTTGGATTTTTACTCAAACATGTGAATCAAACTTATCCCAACTAAAACTATACTTGCTATACATGTTCAAATTTGTGATCGATAAAATTATACAAAACATAAAATAGGGCCTTTAGGTCGTACATAGTTTACACTGCCCCGAATGCGACTCTTTTTGATTCCTATGTCGTGTTCATTCATCATCTTTACCTTTATCATAGTATTCTTAAATGAAATAAAAGACCATTTCACTTTAGCAAAGCTCCAGTCGTTTAAAAGCATTGATGGTCCAGTACCCAGCCCTGGTGCGTTCTCTCTCTCCAGAGTTTGTGACAGACTTGAGGGTCAGAGGGAGGCCTGTTTACTACGACACTATGACAACACTATGATGTGATAATGATAATATGCAACTCACGGACTCTGGTTTTCACAAAGCAAACTTTACTTTTTACCTGGGACTTCTGCGGTGATGAATAGTGCCGTTAGCGACATCTAATGGCTGACGTCTAATGGCTGACGTCTAATGGCTGACGTCTAATGGCTGACGTCTAAAGGCTGACGTCTAATGGTTGCCTTTCAGAAGAGGCCCAGCTGCTGCACCTTAAGTTTTTCAAACCGCAAAACAGAAAGAATCGATTATACAATGATGAATGTATTTAAGCCCCCACCAAAAAAACAGTAACGAATCATTATTGGAGAGAACATAAGTGTCTTTAATGTGAAGAAATACACAAAAGCACCTTTTTATGAAATGAAACAAAAAATTCATAGGTGGAAAATATTTGCTTAAATTTATTTTTGGGAATGTAAGAAAAGATAAGAACTGTTGCAACCAGCGCCGAACATCAGATTTTAATTTAAATACAGGATTTAAATTTGTAACCAGAATTTGTATGCGGATTCTGATATATACAATATATATGTATATTGTTGTATACAAAATTTGAACTTGTACATAGACTTTATATACCACTTGTGTCAAACTCAAGGCCTGCGGGCCAAATGTGGCCCTCCACATAATTTTATGTGGCCCTCTACAGGGTAAACTAAAAGGTATGATGGTCTTAAAATGTAATTTTATCTGGAGATACACAGTTACACAGCCAAATTTATACATCTAGGCAAATGCATATACAACATTTGTAACTTGAATAAGTAATAAATACAGAAACAGTTAAGTAAGAAGTTAAAAAAAGTAGATTTATTTTACTGGCCCTTTGAGAGCAGCCATTTTGCGGATGTGGCCCTCAGTGAAAATGTGTTTGACACCTGTTATATACAGTCTTAAACTGTATACACAATTTTAATTTATAAACAAACCTTGTATACAGATTCTGAAATTATATACAGAATTTGTGTACCGATTTTTAATTTCCATACAGAATTTAAGTTTGTATACAGAAATTAAATTTGTATATAGACTTTATATACAATTGTATATAAATGTTAAATTGTATACAAAATTTTAATTTGTATACAGAATTTAAGTTTGTATACATAATTTAAGTTTGTATACATAATTTGCATGCAGATTCTGAAATTATACACAGAATTTGTAGACAGATTTTAAATGTGTATATTAAATTGAAATCTGTCTACAGAATCAGATGTACAGAATTTAAATCTGTATACTCAATCTGCATTTGTTCTCTTAATTTGAATTCATTGACAATAGTACATTGCATGACATTCAAACAGCCCCAGTCCTTATTCCCCATGAGACAAACATATTGTCAGTCACATGTATGTAAACCATGTAAACAGCCTCACGTGTTCGTTTGGTCTGAGTGCACAGGTCTGTGAGGAGTTGTACAGTGAAGAGAGTCAGCTAAAAGCCATAACTCCCTAATACCGCTCCATATTACATGTGTGCAGTGTTCACATCCGTACTAGCTCTTTGTGTAGTAGAAAAGTAGTGAAATAGAAGTAGGGCTGAGCGATACTGAGACTTGTTTCTCTACTATTGATCATCCTCCGTCAGGCTCCAAGTGAGTGACAGGCGGGTTTAACCAATCACAATGAAGCTTGGGCTCTCAGAAGACATTAAAGGCGCAGTACCTGAGTTTTACTGTCTTAAAAACATGAAAAACTGATCATTTTAAACATTTTGCAGTGGTCCAAAGTTATTCCGCACTTACCTTATGCATTCCGAACATCCCGATTACTCACAGTGATGAGTTTATAAGTGCTTTTCATAGCTTTCAGAGCGGAGTTTTGACACGGTCACAGTTAAACTAAAAACAACTTGGTGTTTTTCCAGATTATCGACAGTAAAAAGCTTTATGATTTGATGCAGACAGTTTGCAGCGGATCTATTTTGACCTCAAGAGCAATATAGCTGTATTTGGGCAAGACACACTTTGCTCAAATACATGTAAAAAAAAAAAAAAAATCTGATACAGGATAACAACTACTAGCAAGCTAATGCACACTTCCTGATGACTGGATGATATAATACTTTATAATGAGAAGCAGACAGTAGCAGCAGACTTATTAGAGCTGCTTATACAATATGTCTGTACTGGGGTAAGGCACATTTTGCTCAATTACATAAAAAATAAATATATAAATATAAATTTAAAAAAAATATATGTTTAAAAAAAATAATAATAAAATAAAAAATAATAGTAATAATTTTTTTTTCAGTATCGCTCAGCCCACATTAGAACAGTACTGTATTAGAAGTAGCTGACTCAGGTTTTAAAACAAGCTTTATTATCATAGTTACTTTTCCACGCCAAAGGTACGGAATAGTCACCTTTATAGTTTGCAAAAAAAAATACAACGTTGAAGTAATTTTTTAAAACGTGATTACATGTGTGTACAGTATATTAACAAGTGCATTTTTATATAAGTATTATTTTGAAGTGTGATTTCTGCCGGTATATCTTGGGGGCACTGCATGTAAATTCCTTAGTTTGATTATGGAGAACACAAATCGTTTGAATTTGTGTTGACTTTTCTATACCGTCATGGGATAATCACAAGTACGCTCTTCGTTTTAAGAGCTCAGCGTTTTCTCTGCAATTTTCTGCAGTAGTTCTAAATTCGACTAGTGTTGTGATTAAGTCTAGTTCGTTTAAGGGTGTTTGTAAAGGGTGGAGGGTGGAGGGGAGTGTGAGAAGCTGTTGTTCCCTATGCCATACGCTATAGGTCTCATGTGCAGTCAGGAGGAGCAGAGAGGAGCGATACTAAGGCGTTTTGTCATGCTAGCACCTTAAAACGACTAACAAGACTTCTGCAGCATCAAACTGTAACACTTTAGTTTTCTTTATAAACTAATATGAAAAAATAACAAGCAAAGTGTGAACAAAATGCCAGTCTGCACCATCACTGTTTTGCTTTTAACCGACATAACTGCGTAACTCTCACAGTTTTAAAGGTGCAATGCGCAACTTTTCTGGTGTGGGGCCCGCTGCTTGTCTCTCCTTGTCTCCATGGAGATGTTATTAGGTTTTCGGGAATGTTCCATTAGACTGTAACTTGGCCTGGTGAGTTCATTGGTGCACTGTGGAACATTCCTGGAAAAGTAATAACATCGTCATGGAGATAAGCCTGTGTGGCAAACCTGCACCAGAAAAGTTACGCTACGCACCTGTAAAAGGATTTTGACAGGGCCGTGGACAGAAATTTGGAGGCCCCGGGCGAAAAGTCTCACATGGGCCCCCCCTGTAATATAAATTAATAGGAAGAGGGTCTAATTTTGGGCCTTTACGACTCTAGGGCCCGGGACAATAGACCCCCTCGTCCCCTCCTGTCAACTCCTTGTGTGTCATCACTAACGGCAACTTTAGACAGCAACTGGAGACAGATCCTCTTTGTTGGAGCTGGGATTTGAACGCTTCAACCACTACGGCTGATAAATAAAAAAGAAAATCCAAAACTAGACATAATGACAAAAGCAACACTCTGATTTGCTGAAAGTCTTAATACTTCGGCCTGTGAGGTTTGCTCCCGTCTGCTCCTCCAAAATGACTATGTCCACAATATTGTACTGTATGTCACACCATAACTGTAACTTCACTGCTACTACTACTACTAATACTACACACACACACACACATCTGAGCCTGCGTCCCTTCGTGAAGCGTCCCATAGCAGAGGTGTCCTTGAGAGGGCCCACACGGTGTAAGAGGGCCCATATACTGTGCTATAATAAGACCGCAGATAACACAGCACTCACCTAACACAGGAGCGATATGCCCCAGCCGCTCGCTCAGAGGTGGGTAGACGAGCCAGACATTGTAGTAATAGTAACGTTACTTCAAAATAATATTAGTCAAGTACAAAGACGTTACAAAGAAAAACTGGGGAAAGTACTAGAGTAACTGCTGAGACGTAACATCTCATTTATAATTTGTTACTTCAATGAAAATATTACGCAATAATACTAGAAAAAAACTCTGAAAAGTACAATTTCTTTAAAAAGTAAAAGAGTAAGTCTAAAGGAGTACTACCCACCTCTGCAAGTAGCTAGATCGTTGGCCTAGAAGTTGTATCGCAATTTGGGCTGCATCATTTTGGACAAAAAAATAATAATTCTCATTTTTACTGGATAACCCTGTGTGTCCATGGGGTGTTATTCTGTGTAAAAGCTGCTAACCCTGTAGTTTAGACTCTACAAACATGTTCTGAAATGCATGGGATTCTTGGATTAGATGTTACTTTTCTTTCAGATGTTGATGCTCCTGAATGTCACTGTGAATTCAGTCTTGATTTTGAAAACAGTTTGCAAATCAAAAAAATCCTAAAGTCTAGAATGATCCACGGTATGGCATTAAAGGTATCTATGTCTCATCAATTGCAGGTTTTTCTATTGATCAAAAATGAATTGTTACAGGATCACCTCTCCGTAGATCAGAACCATTAACTGTACATATAAATGGACATAGCTAACCTCCATCGACTCTGGATCCAATTCACTTTCTATTGAAAGTGGATTGTAACTGCTGCTGTCAGGCTTGTCATTTTGGTTTTAAAATGTTCGCACTAGCCCATCTACATGATCCGGGGGTTTTTATTTTGCTATTTTGTCACTAAATCAAGATATGAACATTAATAACAGACGAGTCAGGCGCTCTAGCATTAACAGCAAGTCTGATTTGCTAAGCCCCCTCTCAAACTAGCAGTGCAGACAGGACGGGGCATGTACCTTCAACAACCTCCTGATTGGCTCTTTGGTTGTTATGAAACACGGACTTTGATTTCCAAATATGAACCTGGGCTCCATATTAGCCGCTACGCTAGCCTCGATGAGCTTGAATCAAACGCTGTGGGTGACGTCACACTCCCTCAGTCCACTTCTTTATACACTTTATGATCTGAACTCTAACTTGGCCTGGCTCAGTCACCTGCTTGTCTCCAAGTTTAATGCCGTACTGTGGAACATTCACAAAAAAGAGCAGTAACATCTCCACAGTGTCAAGAAAGTGACGTACCCTCCATTAGAAAAAGTTACTTAGTGAACTTTAAAGTGATTAAAAAGCCATTGGTTTTGGATTGTAGACGCAGGGCGCACCGTCGGTGAAGTGCTTTATAATCAAATTGAACAATCATTCATACGCGTCATAATGTTATAAATATGTCCCTGCCAGGCTTCCATAATCGCTCAGTGTCAAGTGGGATTCAAACTGCACCTTTCACCAGCCTTCTGTCATCATGTAATCAGAATGTGTTGTTAATATATAAAAAAAAATACTGTTTTTACTTTTGCTTGCAGAAGGTGGCATGTCTAGAAATGGTTGATTGTATCATTTACCGACATGAATTGAATCTGATTTTGTCTAATGTAATCATGAGAATCTTAAGTGTCTAAGATGTACTCTGCAATGTGGGAGCTCCTGTTCAAGTCACTGACTGTGTGAATGCTAATCACCAAGCACCATTTTTACATGCTTAGAATAAAAATTATATATATTATGATGAGATTTTGTGAAGCAACTAACAAAAAAGTTGATTGCCACATGCAGAGATAGTCACAGCATTAGACGCAGAGGTGGGTAGAGTAAGACTGTACTCGGAAGTAAAAAGGTATATATGGAAACTAAGGGTAATTGTAACTGTAACATCTGATTTACAACATAAAATAAGGCACAAAGTCTTGTATTTAAAGCTATAGTATGTAACATTTTAGCTAAAAAAAACCCCAAAACTTTGTTGCTTTGGCTTTAATAGTCTCTATGGTATCGCATAAAATGTATCTATGTCCACAGAGCATGTTCCTAAGTGTGATTTTAACTTTCTGTTTCCATGGAATTATGCAGATGACGTGCCACTCCCAGAAAATTGCAGACTGTACCTTTAAAGGACAAGCACAAAAATGAGCTAATAATGGACTAAATCATGGCTGAAAGAGCTGCAAGAAACACAAATGTTCAAATCATTTTATATTGTCGAAATAAAGCTCAAGTCACTTTAGACTTACTCACAGTGGGAAGAGGAACCACAACTTTTACTCGAGTAAGAGTACGGTTACACTGTACAATATTTACTCAAGTATGACCTAGATAAGTACAGTTTACTTAAGTCAATGTAACTGAGTACTACCCACCTCTGCTTAGATGCTTGCGACTAGCTTTGTATACTACTAACCATTCCATTACCGTGAAACTAATGAACTGTCATCACTGCCTGAAGAATGTAACGCCCCCTGCTGGCCAGCATCTGTACATTCATCGATCAAAATGGATGCAGACGGACATATATACTTCGTGATCTGAGGGTATATATAGCACATGGGTCGTCATAGAAACTCCAGAGTGGGGGTCACACCTAGAATTGTCACTGTCCACTGTGCCGTAGTGAAATTAACCCTTCTACAGCTGTACATATGGACATCTCAGGTTATTCTGTACAGGAGAACCAGTGGACTAACACATGATCATGTCTCTGCCTCTCCCAGGATGTAGGGGGCGCTCTTCAATGAGGTCCATTAAACTACCTCCTGCAAAACCCACATAACTGTCTCCTTGTTTTTCATTCGAGTTTTTTTCGAGTTGTGTTTTGTTTCATTCACATGTTTGAGTGTTCCTGTGTTACTGGCCTGCTACATCTCCAAAGCTCAAAATGCTCTGTTCCACCTTGTGATGTCATGAAGTGGTAGTTTTCAAGTTAACAGTTACTTTTTACCTTTAGGTCAGTAGAGATGGGATATTCCAGGTCTAAAATCATCCAAATGACTCTTGTGACAGTTTATGGAGTTTAAAAACACAATGGAGCACTTCCTGTATTACCACATGATGACATCACAAGGTGGAACAGAGTGTTTTCAGTTTGAGAGAAGAACTCAGCCTAAATATGCAGGGTTTGTGTGTTAAACGTGTGAATGAAACAAAACACAACTCCAGGTCTGTTTGTGATGAGGAATTAACAGAATATTGCGTAATATGAGCCCTTTAAAGCCCCATGACGTAACTTTTAGCCCATAAATAGATTAAAATAAAAGCATGTTTTATTGTGCTGAAAAACATTAAAAAAAAAACACGAGGGCTTACATCGCCACAAACCTGACTCTTATTTGATCTGGAGGAGGGCGTCCTGCTTGTTTCCATGGAAATATTGCTTCTTTGGCTATAATATTCCACATTATGGCATAAAACATATCTATCTCCATGGAGAATGTCCCAGTGTCCATGGCATCAAATTATGAGTACATATTTTTCCCTGATGGGCTATTACATACTCATCTGTCATTGTTTTTTGAATTCAAACATAGTGGCGCTATCTAGTGGACAAATCCATTAATGCAGCCTAAATTACTGCCCCATCTGCAGTAATGGCGACGTTTTAACCCAATGCACAGGTTCAAAAATGTTAAATGTAGCTTGAGCGAGAATAGATCATAAACACTGATCAGACCCGTGGTTCAAACTTGGCCCTCCAGGGGGTTTCATATGAATCTAGAATCGATTTTGATAAAATTTTACACTCAGAAGAAAGGGCGGTGGATCCAATGAATCTTTTAAGTCAATTTAATCCTAAATTTCTAACTGGAAGAAAAAAAATGACCCACTAATGCGTGTTCATTTTGACCTGCAAGGACAAAGGGTTGGGCACCTCTGTCTTGTATGAAAGAATTACAGCCCAGATGGTCCAGGGCTTAACTGTAGTCACATTTATGATTCGTAATACAGTATGTGGTGATGATGAAATGATAATTCTAATAGTAAGAGTAATAATGGAAATGATAAAATGAATTTATTTATTTATTTATCTTTATTTATACAGTAAGAGAGCACCTAGGCTCTCTTTTTCATGGGCGCCCTGTCCATAATCCAAAATGGCTTAAATACACTTCAAAAGTTTAATTTATTACAATAGAATCAGACAATGCAGGCACCATTCTTGTAAACACACTGTACATCCGTCAGCTCATTTGTGACATCCATGTTGAAATCATATTTGTTTCAACTTTATATATGACACAAAAACACGCATTCTAAAGAACACATATTAGGCATTCTTGTGGCTTTAATTGTCTTTTAAACATGCTTTTGGTCAGCATGGAATAAGTAGTAAGCATTAAGTTAGAAATTAAAACTGTTTGCATTTGGAAAACATACTTTATAAATTACTGCTCTGTTTCCAGTGAGGCATTTAAGCCCGTGAATGCTATGCTAACAGAACCATGCTTTAGTTGGGAACAAAGTTTAACCACAGAATGTGTTCAGTGATGATTTATGGACTTAAAACAATGTCGGAGAAGTCCAAAGTTTTACCTGTGACACAACAAAACTAGCAAAATGCAAACTGAGAATTTTGGAGTGCTGAAAGAAGGCGAGTTTGGATCAATTGTTTGGATTAATGAAACAAGTGTGAATGAAACAAACTACAACTCCAGGTATGTTTTTTTTTTTTATGAGGGACAACAGTATAACATGGTTAAAAGCTCAATTTGGCATAATACGTGTTCTTTAAACACTCTATATGTAAATGCAACATGTCTCTCTTCTTTAGTCCTTAGTCTTAGTCCCTGGAAGGTCCATTAAGATCTGTTAGGAGTCCTTGGACGGCTCAGGCTCTATGGCTCTGGCTCTGGGGGGGGTCTGTATGTTAGGAGTCCTTGGGCAGCTCTGATTCTGGCGGGCTCTTCCTGGTTGGGTCCAGGCTGGTTCCCTGGTACACTACTTTGTTGCGGATGCCCTGCTGGATGAAGCGCTCCTGAACACGGAACTTGGCGTTGTTTAACCGACAGTAAAACCTGGGGAGGGGTGACAGCAAACTGATGAACATGTATTGGATTTTTGGCATAGATCAGTTAGGGCTGTACAAAGAATTTTAATCAAAATTGAGATTCAGTCATGTCTGATGATCAGTGATCAGCTTGGGTCTTTTCATTGGAGAAATCTACAGCCAATCCCGTGTTGGTAAAAGGCAAGGCTTTGGGTAAAGAAATTGGCCTATTTTCTGTGATAAATTTCATAGATTAAAAGTCTGTCTTCTTTGTGTTCACAATAACAACAGTTTATAAAAAGAAGAAGGAAAAAAAAAAATGATTTGAAAATTGAAATTGATCAATATGATATGATGATGATGAATAGGATGTTTGTGTTTGTTTGTTTTTTCCTCATCACCCACCCCTCGATTTGGGTGTGGAGCGTGTTGACCTTGTGGGCCTCGAAGTATTTGGTGAGTGATGGTTCAATCCCTGCTACTGCTATTCTCGCATAATGTTACCTTGAAAACTCCAGTCTCACAGAGTGTGATAAATGCAATTCAGAGGAATGTTTCCAAACACATGCAAGACTTGAAATTGTGTTCATATTTGTTGTTGACAGGGTAGAACAGGTACTGATCTGTTCATTCACACTGTTAATAAACACACTACATTTCAACTGGACGTGAGCATAGACCTACCAGGATCCCATTGTGGTGACAAAGAATCCAGCAAAGCCCACATCATAGGACCTCCTGACCCGACCTGCGGACAAACCACAGTCAGAACCACACTCACCACACCACATCACACGAGTACACTCAATATAGTACACGTGGCTCACTGGTCACACTACTACACACTAGACCTGTCACAATAAATACTATATCGACTTATCGTTCAATATATGACAGATGTCATGTATTTTGTGGGGGGTCTGTATTTATCGTGGGGACTTTTTACTTGCACTAATGGGACATTTTTGGTTATTTTTTGCACTTTTATGAGATTTAAACTGTAGAGTGTTGAATTCTGAACTTCTATGACTCATTAAAGACACAAACTAACTACTTAAGAGTTTCATTCTGTTATTGACTTATTGCAGTTTGTGTTTTTTTAACAATATTGTGCATTAACTTTACTTTTTGAATAACTCTGCTTTATGTTTTGGCTTCAATATTATCATTTATTATTTTTATTTACTTCAGCAATGCATGGCACTTCAACATTTGTTATCATGACGGGTCTAGTACACACACAGTACCAGTATTATAGTACTTACTGGTGGCTAAGAAGTGCAACAGGCCTGCAGCCAGCCCTCCGCCTCCTCCATACAGCAGAGACTCTCGGGCACACGGCACATTCTGGATGTCCAGGATCCCCAGCAAACGGAAACCCTGAGGAGGAAAAAAATATTACTGTTCATATTTTATAGTGAATTATTTCACAACAATGTTGACACCTTTTTATCATTTATTCATTTTTGCAAACAACTGGGCACAGACTTTTATTTTAACCTAATAATATGAATGACAGCACCAAGCCAAGTAATATGTATTATAACAGAAACAATATTAGTCATAGATAACAATACATATAGAACAGACAGATATATACTAAACGAAAGGTACAAACATATTGAGGCAAATATTGCAAATAAATCTTCAACTTGACAATTTAGATTATTGAAAATAACATAAGGTGTAATGTTATTGAATACGATTATGATATAAGATTATATTTGGTAACTGTTAAATCTAGCTACTTTTGGCTGTTTAAAACGCATTCAGGGCATGTTTGTGTAATTAAATAACTAAAGCTATGAATGAACAGGGGTGTAAATGGTTTGTTAAGACACCATTATGATGAGACATTATAAATTTACTGATGTTACGTGATACAAATGACACCTTGAATACTATGACCTCTGGATCGTACATTGAGTGACTTTTAGCTCGTTTAAAGTCCGTTTCTCGACTATAGTCCGCGGGTGTACCTTCTTTTCGGTGTCCTCGTCCTCTCCGGACATGGCTCTAGTAGATTTAATCTGTAATAAACGTGTAGATCTTTAATTTCGTCTCGTTTGCGCACTTGTGTCATCAAATCATGTAACAAAGCTCACACTGTCCACTGCGCATGCGCTCTAGCGTTGTTTTGTCCCGAAGCTAAAACACACCGGGCAGAAACATAAACACGTTTATAAAGGTTCCGACGAGCCGCAGCACAGGTCCCTTTTTCATTCTTCTGTGTAAATATTTCATTTTGGATGGAATTTTATGTATTAATGACACACATAAATGGCTTCCGTTTTAGAAAATTCCTGTCATTTTATTTGGATGTCAACATTTCAAACCCACTTGATTGGTGTAAATCTATAATATTAATTACAGGTACTAACCCACTCAGTAAGTAATGATTAGAAAACATGATATCCTGTTATATGCTTTACAGTAGTTGAATGTATTTATTATTTATTTATTTACATTAATTCATTCATTTATTTATTCTGAATATATAAAAGAAAATGAAAAATTAAGAGAATAGTCTGATGCAGGTCGTCTTTTCACATATGGCAACAACAATAACACTTATGATATATAAATACAGTATATAAATACAGTTCAAAGAGGAATTAGGAATAAATACAGGTTCAAAGAGGAATTAGGAAATATTAACTTATTTGGTCCCTAATAACTCTTAACTCTTTTTATACACTAATGCATGGGTTTCTTGAATTAGTTTCGTGTTGAGGTTTTATTGTTGTTGTTTATATTTGGGTTATATCTTTATAATGTGTTTGTTCTCCTGGTGCTGATGCTGCAGTGACAGAACGGTGTCAATGTGCTCTGTGAGGATCTCTCTGAGGATCTGAGGATCAGGCTGGATTATTGCAGCAGCACAGCACATCTCCTCTTCCTCTTGTTCGCTCAGAGTCCGGAGACAAACATGTTTTAAAGTGCCTATGACAAGTTAGACTGCTCATTTTACTAAAACACCTAATATCTATATCTATATATATTATATTTTGCTTGAAAATAATAAATAATAACAATATTTCAAATTTTATTTCCTGGTTGGAAATCATGGCATCATACTAGGGAATTCCATAGTTGTTACCTAGCAACCATGCTGTACAGTTGGCCAAAACTCCTCAAAAACACAGAAATTATTATTTGACAATAAAAATACAAGCAAATATTTATTCTGTTGAAATAAAGTTTAAAATATTCTTCCTGTAATTGTCCACATATTTTAGACTTTTCTTGCTTCTTTTATCTCACCAAATTAAATCAAAATGAGAGAATCATCAAAAGCTGCCATACTCACTTTAAAAGGCCCATATTACACTATTTTCTGATTTATGTTATAATGTTGTTTCCTCATCACAAACACACCTGGAGTTGTGTTTTGTTTCATTCACACATGTTTAACACCCAAACCCTGAATATTTAGGCTGGGTTCTTCTCTCAAACAGGAAACGCTCTATTCCAGCTTGTGATGTCATATGGTAATACAGGAAGTGCTTCACTGTGTTTTTAAACTCCGTACACCTTCACTAGAATCATTTGGATGATTTAAACCTTGGAATATCCCATCTCTACTGAACTAAAGGTAAGAGGAGTTGTTAACTTGAATACTACCACTACATGGCATCACAAGGTGGAACAGAGCATTTTGAGCTTTGAAGGTGTAGACAGATAAATGGTTACTCAAACAAGTGTGAATGAAATAAAACACAACTCCAGGTATGTTTTTGATGAGGTAACAATGTTATAACTCAAAATTCACAAGAGTCACTTTTGTGTAATAAGGGACCTTTAAATCTCATTTCCCCCTACTGCTCTGTGTGTGCAGCGTGTACTCTATCACTGAAACATTCACTTTTCTGGTGAAAGGCCCTATTTAGATCGTTGTAGGGATGTGGTAAGTAAAGGGAGAAATAATACAGCACTGAATATTACTGAATATTAGTACATAGAATGCTCCATTAGATGCATTTGATGAAGTGGAAATAACCACTGACCAACTTTTCTGTGCAATTAGAGTATTTTTACCCAAATAATTAACCATCTCAGACTAGCACTCATGTTTCGGACCAAAAGGTTGTGGGTTCAACTCCCGGACGACGCAGGTGAAATCCGATCTCCACAGTGTACATTTCTGTGGCAGAATTTTCCTATTTGGTTCCGTTCTCCAGGACTCGCTGACCTGCTGTGTCGCTGTGTCCCGACGTGGATAAAGAATATTTCCTGTTCGGACAGAGAGACAGTGTCATGTGACCACCGTCGCCATGGAGACGCTCGGAGCTGCTCTTTAAAAACTCCACCATGACTCCAACAACACCACTGCACACCACACAGGTACGTACTACTTTCACGCTCTGTTCTATATGTTTATATTTGTGTAATTGTAATAGCTCTAGATGACTGTACTCGGTAAAGTAATGTGATGTTGGACTTTAAGACACTGTGGCCCCGGTTCCTCTTCTGTGCATGTGTCAAAACTAGAAAAATCAGATACGCATCAATACTAAAACTAGTATTGACACTAGATACTCATTTGAGCAGGTATGGATAGTCTGTACTAAACCAGTGCTGAAAAAAGTGTGAAAACTCCATTTACTTTCCTTGGAATGTTCCTTAGTATGCTTTAAAACACATATATCTTACATTTATTCTGTCACAGGTGTGTTTATTTATGGTGAAGTGTCTTGCTCAGGGACACAACAGCAGAATGCATTTGTATGACTACGGTATTTCACTGTTGAATGCTCTGGTTGGCTTTACAAACGGAACAATATTAACACAATTTTGGACTATGCCAATGACGACGCACAGACGATATTTTTGCTATCCATCAGAAATGTGCTCAAACGTGCCTGTAAAGATCTTGGTTGAGATTCAAGTACATGCACAAAATGTAAATGGTTTTGTAAAATTAAAGAAAAAAGTACAAAATATCTCTTTATATTGTTATTTAGAACATTATTAAGTTTAATTTTGTGTAACTGTGATGGCGCTTACTTGAAATGATGTTAGCATTTCAAAAATCCAAATGAAACCATGTCACACTGATTCATTTTAGACTTCATAACTCCCTGAAATTCTTAAATTCTGGTTTTATTTATTTATTTATTATTAATAAGAGATTGAGATCGACTAGTGGCCGCTTTAGGTACTGCAACTCCCAAGAATTCCCATAGAACACAATGCACTGATGTGAATTCAAACTGCCCCTGACATTGCATCCACAGCTGTCCACAAAGGTCGGGTTTTGTAGGATTCTTCTCTATTTTCACACCATAAACATTTAACAAGTTTAAATCCTCAAAGCGCCAAAAAGTTATCTTTGTAAGATTTAGCCTAGCTCCGCTCTGAGCCCGCGTTAACTCCGCTTTAGCAGCTATCGCTCTGATTCTGATGTGGTATGGGTGGGAGATGCTAGCCCATACTGAGGAAGTAATGCAGATGAGCACAGGCCATTGAAAACCTAAACTGTGTAAAGAAGTGGACTAAGTGAGTTTGACGTCACCCACAGCGTACACCTCCACTCAAATTAAGCTCATCGAGGCTAGCGGTTATCGGGTCAAATTTGGAGCCAAGTTCCATATTAGGAATTCCAGCTGCGAGTATCATAGCAACCAAAGAGCCAATCTGGAGCGAGACTTTTGAAGGTAATGTTATTTCCTGCTCGCACCGCTGGTTTTGCAGGGAGCGGGCACTTAGCAACAGGTTTGATTGACAGTGTTGCTAACATTCGCAGGAGCAACCTTGGGGAAAAAAGGCGCCTGATTTGTCTCTTATTAATCTTCATACCTTGATTATATCTTGACAAATGTAGAGCTGGCTAATATAAACATTTCAAGATCAAACTGACGAACCTGACAGCAGCAGATACAGAGAGAGGCGTGATAGTTTGTCAATATAATGTGAATTGGAGTCAATGTAGCTGGAAACCCACCTATGATCACTTCCTATCTGGAACACGGTGGCTCGCAGGTTAGCTATGTCCATTTATACATACAGTCTATGATTGAAAACAATATGACGCCATCTTGGGTTCACCTTCCAGATTTTAAAATACTTGCATGGATGTCCTTAGTCTGTTCTAGTTTGAACCACAGTTGTTTTGCCCTGCAGGACCACAGCAGTGATCAGCCATGTCTCCTCTCAGCTCCTTCCTGCTCATGACCTGTCTCTCCATTTGGTCCATGCCTCCTGCAGGTGAGATACTTGTTTTATACACATTGAAGATACATTAAGCAGAAAGATAATAGACTCAGGATGGGCCATTTGTGAACCTTTAATTAAACTGTAATGGTGTTCCCTACTCATTATTTTATAGATGAACCCTATACTGTCCTGCATTTGAGGTGTCAGGCCACAAGAAATGTCCTGTTCCACTTACCCCCTATCCCCACCCATTATTATCAAGGACACATGCATGTCCAATATGACAGATGTGTAGTCTGAGTCTGGACACTGGTACAAGATTGACAGGTGAATTAGCCATCTGTGTCAAAATAAAATAAGTGAAAACAAAGTGGACGTAGAGTCAATGACTAAAACACCAAACTCTGTTAATCTGAACTGAGGAAAATGTGAGTTTGTTCTAAATGATGGGCGACCAATGAGCTCCGAGGTTTCACATGTCACTGAAATAAACAAACCTGATTGGTCAGCTCTGTCTGAGTTTCACCTTCTGTAGAGAATATACAGAGAGAACAAGTCTGGACCCAGGCATTTGTCACTAATCTGAATGGTCACTACCTAAACCACAGCACCTGCAGCCAATCATGGTTCAGTGCTAGTGCAGCCTCTACAGCTCAGTGAGTGAAGTCTGGGGGTTCTGAGCTTTCACAGGTGGCCCGGCCTGATCGTACATTTATACATATACTGAGAATGGGGCAAACTTGTGCATGCTACATAACCCTCCCTACCTAAAAAAAGACAAAAATATAGTGAAGTGTGTGTCTCTGTGTGCATGTGTATATGTGTGTGTGTGTGTGTGTGTGTGTGTGTATGTGTGTGTGTGTGTGTGTGTGTGTGTGTGTGTGTGTGTGTGTGTGTGTGTGTGTGTGTGTGTGTGTGTGTGTGTGTGTGTGTGCATGTTTATGTGTTCTTGCAGAGGGCTTCCACCTGCCGCGCTGTCAGCTGGTGAACCAGACGGTGTCCCTGGAGAAGGAGGGCTGTCCTCGTTGTCACACTGTGGAGACCACCATCTGCAGGGGACACTGTCCCACGAAGGTGCTCTGTCCGGCCTCTCTCACAGCCTCTTTAGCCCAGTGTTTAATCTACATGTGCTTTACTTACAATAATATACCATGTATATGTCTCATTTATGCACCGTTTGCTTTGGTACTTGTGTGTCTATCTGCAGGTTAAGGCTCTGGAAACACAGGTTCAGTTGTGATTGTGTAAAGAGTGTAGGGCTGCATACAGGTCCTTAAAAGCTCATCCGGTTTAGAGGAAAAGCACAATAGAGCCCTTATTAGATATTGTATGACTACTGATATGAGGATTATACGGATAGCAGTTGTAATGTTGGTCCATTCATGTTTAGACAAACATGATTCCAGTGGTTTGTATTTGCTTCTTATTGCTTTAGTTGAACATGAGTCAGTATGATCATATTTCAGCAGGCGTGTCACTCATGTCTTTGCAGGACCCTGTGGTCAAACTCCCATTTGGCCACATGTACCAGGACGTGTGCACGTACCGGAAGTTCGAGTACCGCAAGCTGGAGCTCTCAGACTGCGCACCGGGTGTAGACCCTGTAGTGCACTACCTGGTGGCCCTGAGCTGTCACTGCGATCGCTGCTCCATGGACACATCAGACTGCACCTTTGAAAGCCTCCCGCCCGACTTCTGCATGAACGACATCCCCTTCTATGACTGAGCACACACCCACATGAGAGCATACACACAATAAACCTATGCTTCCACAAACTGACTTACTTTTATTTATGAACAGAATATTGTATTTGATTGTATTTGTATTTGAGTAAAGGTACAGTCACATATGAATGTATATAATACATGTATAAAAGGAGTCACAGCAGCTCAGTGGGTGAATGCTCATCATCAGGTTGGTGCTTTGAATCCCATTCTTCACATAAATCTCATTGGCAGGGGTGCTGCATCAAATTCTGGGCTCTATTTAAAAAGCACTAGGCCCTAGAAAAACAGTACTCTTTACCCCCCCCAGTCTGATGCCCCTGATCATTGTCCTACAGGTTGGTGGAGCGGAGTGGAGCTGTACTGTGTGAGGGTTGAATAATGAAAGTGCTGTGAGACGTCCTGTTACCAATGACAACGTGGGTCGTGGCATGTTCACGCTATGCCACTTTTGAAAAGCCTGACTTCCCAGTTTCTACATACAGTATGTTTTATGACTGTTATATAGACAACTTTGATCTGGTAAAGTGCAGCTCTGCCCGACAACGTCACGTGGCTTCACACTTGATTGAGCCTGAGTTTCCCAGATTTCTAGCAGCTAAGACAGTTTATAGACAACTTTGTGCGGAGCAGCTCTGCCCGTGTCATGTTCACATTGATTGATCAGTATTTCTAAGCTAAAGCTTTGGCTTTGTGCGGAAGAGACCATGTGGGATTGTATTCTAAAATGCAGGTAAAGATTCTAGCATTGGTTGGCATTGGCTTGGTCTCTGTTCTCTTGCACAGTCTCTGAGAGTTCCCTGCTACTGCCTGATTTCTTCGGCATGTCCTTAACATGAAACACGTCCCACCTCTCGGGAAGCAGATCTTTGTTGAACAGCACGGTGCTCGCATAAGACACGAGCAGGATGGTGCCGAAGACCACCAGCACGCAGATGGTCCTGATGGGCGAGTACTGCACATAGACCCCGTCCTCCAGCACACACCCGGGGAAGTGGATGGCAGGGGGCAGACCCAGCATAGGCTCCCCACACAAAAGCCTCGAGAGCAGGCCTGTGAAGAAGCCCGCCGCGGCCCCGTACCCGTTGGAGATTCTGGCAAAAAGCACGCACACGAGTTGGGGGAACATGAGGATGTAGGCGATCTCTCCTCCCAGCACCCAGAAGGCCATGACCCCAGTGTGGAGGAGCGTCAGGGAGGTGCCGGCCAGTCCGAACAGCACCACGGAGCCTCGGATCACCCAGCGCAGCTCCTGCTCTGATGCCTGAAACAACAGCGGCAGTGTGAGAGATGCAGGCTGCCACGTTCCCCACTACCTGTAAAGTTCAGCTGTTGTTACCTTGGTTCTCAGGATCTTCTTGTAGATGTTGGAGGAGAAGATGGACGCAGATGATAAGAGGGCGGAGTCTGTGGATGACATCACAGCGGCGGCCACAGCTCCAATACCCACCACAGAGATGTAGGGCGGGGTCAGGTGGTGCAGGGCCAGGGGCAGGATCAGGCCCGTCTGCCCGCGCTCATATGGGGGAGGGGAGCCGTACGACGTCTGGTTCCAGTCTGACACAACAGTTATGCAATGTTCTAAGCATTCAGCTTTAGGACTGCAGTCTGTATTTATATACTCATTCCACTAAATGGTCTATGGTCATGGTATTTATATATTTATTTCACTAAAAATCTTGCCTATTTTTTGTATTTTAGAATTTTAGAAGTTTAGAATTTTACTTACTGGTTGGACACGGGCAGCAGATATGACATACTTGGAGGTAATTCCATTGACTGTATATATAAAAGGTCATAGCTAACCTGCTATCCGCCACGTTCCAAACAGGAAATCAGCGTGTGCGCACTTCCAGCTCCATCGACTCTGGCTCCAATTCACTTTACACTGGAAAACAGTGGCCCCTCTCTCTTGTAACTGCTCGTCATTTTTGTCTTAAAATGTTCATATTAACCCGCTCTACATGATCCTGTTTTTTTTTATTTCACTATTGTGTCTATAAAATCAAGATATAAAGATCAAGATTAATAACAGACAAATCAGGTGCCTTCTTCCTTCCCCGAGGTCACTCCCGCTAAGGTTAGCAACAGGCTTGATTGGCAGCATTGCACTGTTAAAACAGCAGTGCTGCTAAGACGGGGTGTTACCTTCAACAGCCTGATTCCAGATTGGCTCTTCTGTTAGTACGATACTTTCGGTCAGATCTCAGCTCCAAATTCGCCCCATAACTGTTAGCCTTGATGAGCCTAATTTAGCTGGAGCTGAACGCTAAGGTGACGTCACACTCATTTAGTCCACTTCTTTATACAGCCGAGTTCCATATTTGGAATTCTGACCATGAGTATCATAGCAACCAAAGAACCAATCAGGAGCGAGGGTGTTGAAGGTAAGGCCTCTTAATGGAAGAGTGCCCATGCTCACTTCCTATTTTGAACGTGGTGGCTAGGAGGTTAGCTATGTCCATTTACATATACAGTCTATGGTTGTGAGCTGGGGTACCTGTGGAGGCGGCCACAGCCCCGATGAGCACCGGGGGGATCCCAAAGGTGGGGATGAGGAAGGCGGCGGCGTAGCAGCGCAGTTTGGCTGTGCTGGAGGAGGAGGCTGACAGCGTCCTCTGGTGGAAACTCTGAAAGCCCAGGTCCCCCACACTCTGCAAGCGCACAGGCACACATCAGGGCGATGTCCAGCTCCTCTAGTACATCCATGAGCTAAGGTGCTCTAAGTAAAGCTTTATCTGTCTCAACAAACTTAAAGTCCAAACGATAGGTTTTCACGTTTTCTTAAATTCTGACCTGGTTTGGTGGATAGTATGTGTGCCAAATATTTAGTTTTACATCAGTTAAGTGATTAGATTAGTTCTGAAAAGTACAAAAGTTCTAAAATGAAAATGATTCTTTGCAGCTGATATCATCCACATTTACTGAGGGTGTGCAGCTAACTGTAAGCACTGCTCTGTCTGAAGCTCAAGTAACAGCGTTTTAACACAATCTGACTAGAAAAAGCTGACGTGGTTGGAACTACAACAGGTGAGCCGATTTGTGCTGTGTAACAAGTCTCTCACACATAAAAAAGATGATGAGTGTGACAGCAGCAGTTACAGAGAGAGAGGCCACAGATTTTCAATGTAAAGTGAATTGGAGCCAGAGTCGATGGAGCCGGAAGCGTGTCCATGCTCGCTTCCTATTTGGAACGTGGCGGCTAGCAGGTTAGCCATGTCCATTTATATATACGGTCAATGGTTTTGGACCTTGTTAACATTATAACATTATGGTTGCAAGTAACAGTGATACTCCCTCTACATATGTCATATCTTCGGCCACCCCTGTCCAACTAGGAAGAAATTTATAAGCTTCACCAAAATGAGAAAAGTTAGAGGAAACTAGGCAATATTTTTGTAAAGTCTTAAATATACTGGCATTAACCATGTTTTGTTAAAATGAATCCTCTCACATGTCACTTTAAACGAACAGAATCCAGAGCAACTCATGACCCTGAAGCTCTGCCGATATTTTTGGGCTGATATGCAAGGCAGATTTTGGTTATTTTTCATATTTTATGATTTGAAATGACTACAAACTCATCCACAAACCTGTTTTACTGCAAGCAGGATAATGGAGATAGAGCTGTAGTCCATATTTTATGAAGGTGTTACGCATACTTAGACATCTGGCTGGTCTAAACAAAGTATCAGCCTCTGCAAGAGATTTCCAAAGGGAGGTTGTGCAAATTATATTTTTTTTTGCTTTCTTCCATGTTATAATGTTGTTCCCTCATCAAAAACATGCCTGAAGAGGTTTTAGATGTCCTCCATAGCTATTCTAAGGTCTACCACGGCCTCCACCCACTCTATGCCCTGCCGTCAGTCAAGTAGAAGGTTATACAGGGTAAATGCAGCTTATAGGAGTGTCAAAGCAGCAGCCGGAACTACATACCAACAGGAGGAAGATATCGAGCCATCTCCAGACAGTGCCCGCGCTCAGGCTGCCCACCCACGGAGCCTGGAACGTGTGGTTAAAGGAGGTGGTGCTGATATCCACAGAGGAGGGGCTCGTGAGGAGGAACGGGACACACAGCCACTGCAGACAAGAGCCAGAGGAACAGGCCTGTTTTAACTTCCATAAACATGACCTCTCTGTGTCCTCAAATACGAGATAAACATGTTTAAATCAAATATAGCTTTTATTAATAACAACTGATTTATCCTTCATTACAAAAACATGAACTTTATGGCCAAATTGTTATATTATATGTTAAATTATGTTATAATTTGGTGTTTTGGTTCAAGATGATTATCCAGTCAGAAAGCAGAATGAGCTTCACATGACTCTGATTTGGGTTGCCAGTTCCAAAACCTGAAATCCAGTTGTTTTAATGGTCACTACGTAAACCCCAGCACCTGCAGCCAATCATGATTTTTAAAATGGAAAGTTCAGTAAAGGTATGTGTGAGATGACTGTATGACATGGAACACAGGACAAGTAGCTCAGACGTGTCCTAGGAAGAACTTTTTATAATGATCTGATAGAACAGAGGAGAGTCAGAGGTGACGACAGGACGCAGACAGGCTGAACCGCGCTCTGTTCAGGCCTTTGTTCAAACTCCTGCTTATTTTAGACTTCTCATGTCACATTTCAATATCTGACTGAGCACAAAACCAGACCCAATAACGTAACGCATTACATTCACATCATGTTTGTAAGTGTTGTTTAGGTTCTGCAGCTCGTTTCAAACACTCAGCAGTATATTGATAGTATCTCGTGTTTTATTTCCAAGGCTGTGTCGTACTTACACTAGTACTAATTATAAAGCGTTTTAATGTCCAAGAAGCTGGAAGTGTATGGTTAGCATACTAGTTGCTGTTTGCATGACAAGAAAACTCACTCTGGCCTCTGGAAGCTGTGAAAAGCACTTCTAATTTTTATAAACTCATTGTGGTGAATAATTAGGATGTTCTGAATGCATAAGGTAAGTGAGGGATAACTTTGGACACTGCAAACTGTTTAAAATGAACTGTTTTTCATGTTTTTTGGGACCTTGAGCTCTTTACAAAGCTGTAAATGGATTTGGGGCCTTTATTCAGCTCTAGGGAGTGGTCCAAATATGACTACATTATTGCAGATACAATGTAGGACTGAACATGTCAGTGTGGCCTTACAGAAGTGATGAAGATGAGCACCAGTTGGATGATGTCCGTGTAGGCCACAGAGTAGAGTCCTCCCAGCAGAGTGTAGGTGATGGCCACAGCGGCAGAGATCCAGATGCTCACAGTGTAGGACAGGTCCAGGATCACACTCATGGTCACTCCTGGAACACACAAAGCAATGTACAGTATGTTCATGTTCATATGACCCTCACATGTGGGAGATGTACTTTGGTGCTAGGCCATGGAGAGACTTGTTCACATGCAGAGCTGCTTTAAATGCAGCATCGTTCAGGAATATTTGGTCTTCCATCCATCCATTTTCTTCCGAGGCCGGGTCGCGGGGGCAGCAGTCTGAGCAAGGACGCCCAGACTTCCCTCACCCCAGACAAGTCCTCCAGCTCCTCCTGTGGGACCCCAAGACATTCCCAGGCGAGTTGAGAGACATAGTCCCTCCAGTATTTGGTCTTTTCTTTATAATTTAAATATTTTCAACATTTTACTAGATTTTGTATTAAACTGATCCTGGATTTGGTGTTCCACAAACAAGTTTTATATTGTCTATCCTGCAGCAAATGTACCACCTTAAACTATGGTGGTCTGATCTATGGGTCAGGGGTCACATATGACCTTCACACTAGCTATTATTGCCCCTTAGGAACCTTGGTGAATATGCCTAATTTACCATAAGCAATGAAAGATTGTTTTTTCTTTTACCAGAATCTGACCCGACCTGAAGAAGCGGCTTGGATGAGCAGCAAAACATCTTCACTTAGAACAACATTTTGTCCCGTTGACAGATTTGAATTTTTTCTTTTACTATGGTTCAGACTTGAACGAGTGAGGCATTACACAGACACCATAAGCTGTACTTTTTGTAGCAACTTTAAAGAGTCCCTGTTGCACTCTTTTTTATGTAATAATGTTGTTTCCTCATCACAAACAGATCTGGAGTTGTGTTTTGTTTCATTCACACATGTTTAACACACAAACTCTGCATATTTAGGCTGAGTTCTTCTCTCAAACCGAAAACCCTGTTCCACCAGTCGGAATTCACGATATGCAACTTGGCTCTAAATCCGTCCCTGTAACTGCCTTGATGAGCTTCATTTGACTGGAGCCGAACGCTGTAGGTGACGTCAAACTCACTTACTCCACTTCTTTATACAGTCTATGGTCAACCCTTCATGAGTCCGGTCTCTGCCCTGCCCCGGTCACATCCTGGACAATGCTCTTAACCCCCGTGTGCCCCCATGCTTCACCTAGACTGATGAGCGTGGACGTGACCCAGATGATTTCTGACAGCAGAGGGCCCACCGACAGCAGCCCGCACAACACGTCTCCATATTTGGTGTGGAAGGGGTCCATCATGGTCACGTACTTCCTGTCCCTCATGGGCTCGGCGAAGAACACTCCCCCTGCACACAGCACACAGGAGGTCTGATGGTCAAGAGGATGAAGTGGTCTACAAGAAGAATCATCTAAGAACCCTGCTCCCTCACATCAGCAAACACCATATTGTCCACTCTATAAATGCGACATGATCTGAGCCAATGGTTTATGCCACAAAAAGATTGAAATTTCAGCCTACTAGATTGATTTTTACTTCCTTAAAATGTGAAAAATAGAAATACCAAGTAAAATACCCCCTTTTTAAGCAATATGTAGCAGCCCAGACTTACTCCACACTCTCCCAACCCATTCAGAGCATCCCAATTATTCACCACAATGAGTAAAGCTAACAACAACTAGCATGCTAACAGTGCACCTCCTGTTTCTAAAACGATAAAAAGCTATATAATTAGATGCAGACAGTAGTCATTTAATTTTTTTTTTAATAATCTCTTTTTGACCTTAAAAACTGCTTTTAAAATGTATTTGTTCTGGGGGAAAACACATTTTACTCAATCCCGTGAAATTAAATTTGGGTGCAGCTATGTTAAAGGTGCTTGGAATGTTCCTCTGTATGGCATTAAACTATGGAATTTGTTCATCTGCTCAAAAATAAGCTGAAAAACAGATGTTCTTACTATAAGCAGAGTCTCCTCTCCATAGCTCTGAACAGTAACTTTGGCTAGTGGTGTCACCGTTGAAAGATAAGGCTAATGCCACGCTGAGGAACATTTTAATCTAGGCAAAACAATAAAGAAAAGACTAAAACACTGCTGAGGTCTTACCCAGGATGAAGGCGACGGTGGCGGCCAACGGCATCACAGCCCAGAGCAGCCCCTGTCCGGGGTCGTACACGGTCTCCGCTGTCCCGATGATGAAGGTCCCTCCTACCCACGTGGCTGAACACACACACACACACACACACACACACACACACACACACACACACACACACACACACACACACACACACACACACACACACACACACACACACACACACACACACACACACACACACACACACACACACACACACACACACACACACACACACACACACACACACACACACACACACACACACAGGGAAGTACACAACAATGCATTACAGCATAAGTACCCCTGCATGGGCTTGGGTTAGGTAATAGTAGGTCTGTGTCATACCCTAAAGGCTCATGAGCATACCCCTGTAATTGTCAGGCCGGGTCATTAAAGGGGGGGTATTTCTGGTCTATGGGGTATTAACTGTAACACATAACACATTTAGATCAGCATGTTACCTTTTATTGTTTGGAAAATGCTATATTCACCCTAAACAACGTATTAACATGTTTCACATTCATTTCTGACACTCCAATACTCCTCTCCCTTACTACCATTTAATGTTGAAAATCACATTCTATTGTCTAAAGAAAAGTTTTTTTTACTATCATTGTGGTATTTTAATCTGTATTGGGGATCAAGTCTATTCCTTAGTTTTGTCAAAAGTTTACACCTTTAAAAAGATGCATTCTTTAAGTCCACAGATCTGACCTGTAACTTGGACTGCTGAGATCAGATCAAATAAATCAATTTTTTTTACATTTGTGTTGTATCAGGTCAGCCCCAGTCAAATAACCAGATGTCTTACTATGAAAAAGAAAGCAATAACATCCCCATGAAGACAAGCAGGTGTTGGAACCTCTACCAGAAAAGTTACATAATACACCTTTAACTCCAGCACAGCGCCCCCTGCAGACTCACCTGTGGTCGTGAAGATGCCCACCACCAGGCTGATGTTGCGGTCTCCTAGCAGAGCCATATCGCTGTGTTGGGCTTGGGTCCGGCTTTGGTCCCGCCTAGACTTCACCGAGGCCCAGATCCCGATGGCCAGGACCAGGGCATAGAAGACCAGGGTGGCGATGAGTCCCGGGACGTTCAGAGCCATGCTAACATGTTTACATAAGAGCGTGTGAGACAGGGTTTGAGGCAGAGACAGCAAATGCTAAACCTGTAGAGCAGACTGAAGATGTAGTTTAAAGGGCGGGGCTAGGCTCAGGTCTTATGTAACCTGTCATAGGGAATTTTAGAACAGGTAAAATGAGACCAGTGTGTCAACAGTAACACATGAAGAAGCACTGCTAGTACTACTTCTACGGATACTGCTTAAAGTACAAAACCCAGAGAATTATTATGTTACACCTCATGGTAATATCAACTACTGTTACTATGTACTTTTACCATTACTGCTATAGGAAATAACACTAAGAACAAAACCCACAAATTATGTTACAAGCCAATACATGGTAATTTCAACTACTGCTAGTACTACTTCTACCGTTACTGCTGAAGTTGCTGCTGTAGGAAGTAACACCATGAACAAAACCCACCATCCAACCTCCAAGTTACCACATAACTCCAACTACAGCTTGTACTACTAATACTGCTACTATGGGAAATCAGACTACTCCCTCAGTCGTCCAGATCTGACCCATAGTGACTATTCCTTACACAGGTGTGTCTGAGAAACTTCAGAGAATTTTTCAGACGGTATGAGATTTCGGTCCATTTCAAACCTACCAACACCTTAAGACAGAAACTGTTTCCTCCAAAGGACAAAACCCTGAGCCATAAGCAAAGTAGTTAGTTAGTTACTCCGTTCAGTGTAGTGAAGAGAGCAGTGAGCGTTACATTGGAGAAATTGAACAGTCCACTTCATAAGAGGATGTACCAGCACCATCGTGAGAGCTCCTCGGGACCCCAGGACTCCACTAACCACTTTTTTGAAGATAGTGAGGTACAGATCTTAGCCAGAGAAAAGAAATGGTTTGAGAGGGAAGTTAAAGAAATTATTTTTGTTAGGAAAGACAGTCCTTCCTTAAACAGGAATGGGGGCCTGAGACATCACCTGTCCCCAATGTATAACTTTATCCTCAGACCCAAAGCAAACTAATGAAACAAAGAGGCTGAATGATTATGCCAAGTAGGTCTCAGGCTTAGTTCAGACTTAGTTTAACTCAATAGACCCAGCCTACAGACAGAAACAATAGCTGTTTACAGTTTCAGTGTCGTTGCCTCCTCCCTTCAGATAGATATAAGCCAGTGTCCACCAGCAATATGACCAGAACTGAAGAAGCGAGGAAACATCCTTCCCTCCTACAATTCGATTTTTACTACTTACTACCCACAAATTATGGTACAAGCCAATACAAAGTAATTTCAACTACTGCTACTGCATACTTTTACTATTACTGCTAAAGTGTCTGTTCTTACCTGAATCTCCACATGGTCCAGACAAATGGGGGGCGTGCCCTATGTCGGCCATCTTTAAAGGCTCGGGTGTGGTCGTGGGCTGGACCATGTGGAGGGGAGGTTAAGTTCTTTTTTTTTTTGGTTTTGTTTTGTTTCAGTGTCTTTATGAATTTTGTTTCAATGTTTAAGTGTTTATAGTTTATTTTTAAACACTTTTGAGTTAAAGGGGCTTAGGCTCTCAAGAGATGCAGTGAGATGGAGAGATCCTGCAAAAAGTTACACCTACAGCATCGGTAAAGGAGATGGTATATACTTGGGGGAGGTACTTCCTGCTTAGGAGGGTATGTAAGCCAGCCGTGGGAATCAGTGTAGCTGGGTATATGTGCGGGTTTCCTTAGTTTCTTAATTTCTGTTGCTTTAGCTTTAGCTTTAGTTGAGCACCATTCATTTTTGTAAATATGTATTATTTTTTTCATGGTAGACCAATATATTTTGGCAACTGGGAATATTCCTGAGTCTGTCTCCTGCTTTGACGACATCGAGCCAGCTTCCCCACAGTTTCATATTTGGAATTCACATTATGAGTGTCATAGCAACCAAAAAGCCAATCCCGAGCGAGGCTGTTGAAGGTAACGCCACTTCCTGCACTGCTGGTTTAGGACGCTTAACAACGCTGTTAATCAAACCTGTTAACACTAGTGGGCGTGACCTTGGTGAAAGAAGGTGCCTTGTCTGTTATTAATGTTCATATCTTGATTTATGGACATAATTGTGAGATATAAATATGAAAATCTTGTAGGGGGGGCTTAATATAAACATTTTAAGACCCAAATGAAGAGCCTGACAGCAGCAGTTGCAGAGAGAGGGGCCACAGTTTTTCAATGTAAAGTGAATTGGAGCCAGAGTCAATAGAACCGGGTGTGTGCCTATGCTCTATTTGGAATGTGATGGGTAGCCAGTTAGCTATGTCCATTCATATATCAATTCCTTCTTGACTGGTGTAAAACTATCATTTATTTTTGCAACATTTATCATCTCCCCAACTGAAGTCAAAATGAGAGAATCACCCTGACCTGTCAAACCACACCTTTCACTAATATTTGAGAGTTTACACAGCTAATTCCCTGTCAGTCAGACTATTTCTTTAGACAATAGAATGTGATTTTCAACATTAAATGGCAGTACTTTCTTTTATATTCCCATGTGGCCTTATATCTGTGTAATCCCTCAGTGGTCCATGGGTGTATACTAGTCTATACTGGCCAAGATCATTGAAGAAAAGATCTAAATAAAGATGTCTGGGCTCCAAGTCTACTAAAACCTTCATTTTTCTAGTGAATTTTATGTATATGTTTTTATTTGTAATAGTGGAGTAGAAAGTACAGATACCTAAGTAAGTGTATGCACTGCAAAATGTACTCAAGGAAAGTATAGACATCTAAAATTTGTATTTACGTACAGTACTTTTACTTTTTTTTTTACTTTCCACCACTGCTGCTGCAACTATTACTACTGTTACTGCTGCATTCTTTAAATACTTTTGCTTTGGTAGCGTGTAAAGCCCTAAAGCTGTAGTGTTGAGCAGCACACAGAGAGTACATTGTATATCAGAGTGTATGTGGACCACAAACATTATTGAAGCGAGGGTCTTGTATCGATTCTCATGCAAAAATGTTGATTCTTTAAAAAAAAATGCAAAAAAATTGTCTATTTTTTAATATACCTGCAAATATATTTCATTTTTGGATCAGTTAAAGTTGGAATGGAGCAAAGATAATAATGTCAAAGTATAATTCCTTATGGTTGAGGAGTTTTAATGCATATTAAAGTCAATGGTAGGCAGATATTGTGATACTTGCCATAGTATTACATGGCAACAAAAATCACAGGTATTGACCATAGAGGACCACAGTGCATCTGACAGTTTTCATTTTTATTTGGAGTGTGTTTTTTCCCCCCTATGCATTATTCATAGTTTTGATGCTTCAGTGAGAATCTACAGTGTAGATCAAGGAAATAAAGAACCATAAGTGTGTCCAAACTTTTGACTGGTCACATATCTGTCTTTAATGGGTCAGTTAAATATAGTGTAGCGTGCTAGCATGCTAATAACTTGTCTAGGTTTTAGAGAAAGCTGCATATGACCAGCTGTAAGCTTCTTAACAAAATGGGTGAAAAATTCCAACCTGGTTTTAAATCCCAGCACAGTATGGAAATTTTAAAACTTTATTAATGACCCGATTTGAACTGTTGACACTGGGAATTCCACAGTTCTTTTGCTTTTAGACTTCAGGTGCATTCGAGCTGCCTTTGACATGATGGATCACAGCATCCTCCTGTCCCGCCTGGAAACACATGGACATTAAATGTACTGCACTCGTGTTGGTTTAGATCCTATCTGTCAGACAGTTGTTTTTTTTCCTGTGAACCTAGGACAGTACTCCTCCTCTGTGTGTCCCTTAGAATGTGGTGTGCCCCAGGGTTCTACATTAGGGCTGATCCACTTCGCTCATACTTGCTTCTCTTGGGTGATGTTTTTAGAAAGCACAATGTGACATTTCATTGTTTTGCAGATGACATTCAAATATATCTGCCAGTGACGTCAATGACAGCCAGACCACAGTCAGAGCTCTGCAGGACTGTCTCATGTGCAGACCTGAGCAAAAACTGAACTTAAAATCAAAATCAAACTGAGATTGTGATGTTTGGCCAAACTAACCCACTGCTTGGGCCTGACAGTGTGAGGTCCTCTTGGGCCTGACAGTGTGAGGTCCTCTTGGGCCTGACAGTGTGAGGTCCTCTGTCCTCTTATTGTTGCCCTGCATCGAGGAATCTTGGGCTCTGTGTTCAAACTGGACAAGCACATTAGCTCTGTCATAAAGTCTAGCTTCTTTCAATTGAGGCCACTTGCTAAAGTAAAGCTCTACCTTTCACAGACAAATTTTGAAAAAGCAATACACACATTTGTAACATGACATCTGGATTATTATAATTCTTTTTCTGTGGGGCTCGTCCAGGGCTCCCTGTAGAGCTTACAGAATGTCCAGAACGCTGTAGCTCATCTGTGACAAAAGAAACAAGACACATCAGACCTGTGCTGCGCTGCCTGCATTGGCTTCTATTTCATATCAGGTAAATTCAAAATGTTATTGTGTTTAAATGTGTGCGCTCTATGTATCCTCTTTATTTGAGGGAGTTACTGCAGCCAGAGCCCTGAGGTCAGCTGACCAGCTCCAGCTGCTGTGCCCACAGCCAGGCTCAAGACCAGTGGTAACAGAGCCTTTTCTGTGGCAGTGCCCAGACTCTGCCTGTCAGATCCTCTCAGTCTTTAACACAGGTTAAGACTAGACAGGATATCTTGGTGCTTTATTGTTCTTTTCCTATGTATCGTGTTATCTGTATATTTGTTTTTTGTTGACTTTTATGTGAAGCACTTTGGTCAGCTCAAGTTGTTTTAAATGTGTAGAAATAAAATAAAACTGAATTGAATCACGAAAACCTTTACTTTAAGACTTTAGTAAATAACTAAATAAGAACAAGTAAAATAGCAGAAAATACAAATTTATTATGTTTCAACCCAACAATAAACATTATACAGATATACAGATAATGAGAAATAAGAACATGGTTTCACAAATGTTCTTTTACAATAGTTTTTATCAAGTTAACTGTGATGTAAACAGGTTCTGTTTTGAATAAAAAGTCATATGATGCGTAATACTGTGGTTAATTCACTAGAAACAGGAATTATGCCAATATGTTTTTTGCATTTTGACTTTCTCTTTTACTCTCCTCTGCTCCATCGGCTCCATTTACCCCTCCCCACAGCTTCATCCAAAACCATTATAACAATATGATAAGATAGAACGTGAATGGACTTTAAGAAAAAAACCCAAAAAACAGAGGAGCCCTTTCTGGATTTCCACCTGATGAGGTCACGTGGTGGAACGGGGCATTTTCAGATCTGGAGAAGACGGACCACAGTACACAGGATTATATAACATGTGAACAAAAGCATGAGAAACAGTTCAAACTAGTTCATTTTAAACAGTTTGTAGTAGTCCAAAGTTACTCCTCACTAACTATATGCATTGTGAACACCCTAATTATTCACCATGATGAAATTATAAGCACTTTTCACAACTTTCAGAGGACGGAGTGGAGTGAAGCAACCTGTATGCAGCGCTCTTGTTTATTATCATACGCTAAAAGCTTTATAATTAGATGCAGTGGATAGAACACAGTGGACTTATTTTGACCTCCTGAGCTGCTTATACAATATATATCTGTGCTGGAGAAAGACATTTTGGTCAAATACATGAGGAAAAATGAGGTACAGGGCCTTTAAGGAATGTGGGCAGACATGCTAATTTAGGCATGCAGTTGTAACAAATGTAATCTGAGTCTGGCGATGATGTAAGGACTTTAAACAGAGCAGAATTTCTACCTATGATGCAACAATCCTTGGAAGTTGAAACAGAGTGGTTTCTGAGGCTCAGAGGAAGAGGACCTCACAAACACGATTAATGAAACAAGCATAAATGAAGTAAAATACAAATCCAGGTATGTTTTTGATGAGGTAAAAGCACAAGCTCCTTCAAAACATGTTCAAAGCTCTTTTGTCCATTCCTCATAAAGTGGGAACTTCAACATAAATATTGTAGGTAAATAGCAGTCAGTGGTGTGTCCTGGCTGGGCTTCCATAGCTATTCATTGAAAAATCTGTAATGTACACTTTGACCACCTCTTCTCAGTCCAGACCCTCCTCTATGACAGTTATCCCCTCCATCTCCTGGTTGCTTATCTCTGGGCCTGGACTAAGGATCAGGAGTGGACCAGGACTCGGGGGAGGGTCTAGATCAGGACTTGGGGGTCGTTCTAAGCCAGGACTCAGGGGCGGAGCTTCCCCGTCCCTGGAGCTCATGCTGGCTGCCCGGGCGATGCGGGTGAGTGTCTGCTCGTAAGGAGGGGGCAGGTAGACCATGAGGAAGACTCCGTCGTTCAGGTCCTGTTCCGAGGTGGAGGGGGACAGCTGCTGGCTCCCTCTCTGGCTCCTCCTCTGGCTCCGCCTCTGACTCCGTCTCAGGCTTTGCTCCCGCCGCAGAGATGACAACAGCTCGCAGTTACGCTCGGGGTCCTGCAGGTCCTCCAGAGCGATCACACCGGCCAATCCCAGCTTATCGTCCAGACGCAAGCCCCGCCTCCTCCGCCACAGCAAGAAGAGGAGGAGCGAGAGGAGCAGGAGGAGGGAGAGGCAGCCTGCGGCGATGGAGGAGGCGGAGCGGGGGCTAAGGCCGTCGCCGGAGCTCTGCTGACCCTGCGAAGGAGGACAAAAATATCACATAGAAAAACCTTATATTGCTCTTTTGAGTCATATTCATAGAAAGACAGAGGGTGACTGTGATGTGAGTGGTGACCATTTAGTTTTTTTTCCATGTAAAAAAGGTAATTTTGGTTATTTTGAAATTAGTGTAAGCAACAACATGTTCTATTGATACTGATTTAATCAACATTCCCTGTGGGTGTGATGCTAACTGGAAGCATACTCTGTCTAGGGCTTTGTTGGACTTTAATATGAGCTTTATTTTAGTACAATTTGACCATAAATAATGACTTAGTTGGGGGTACAACAGGTGAGATGGATTGTGCTGTTAAACAAGTACCTCTTAAATAACATTACAGTCAGAAGCTAGCCAGCATTAGCCAACAGTTTTTCAGCTAGTCACTCTCACCTTTTTGTGACTCCTCAACCATGGTAACACCCCGGTGTGTCAGTAAATTGTCTGAAGGAAGGGTCCCACCAGCTGCCTCAAAAAATGCATTTACGCCTCTCCACAGATCTGACGAGTAACTTAGTATAGTTACAGTTTTTATTTAGTTTTGTCATGTTTTGTTTTGTAATTCTGGTTTAAAAGTTTTGTTTAAATGTCTTAGTAAAGTACACTGTGTATGTTCCACAGTATGACAACTTAAACCATAATGCAGGCTAGTAGATCTGTAGAGGCGACCCCACACATAGTAAGAATGCATATTTTTCAAGGTATTTCTGAGCTATAAAAATAAATTAATAAATGTGGGATACATAAGTAAAAAAAAAAAAAAATAAAAAAAGTTTTGAAACATGCCAGGAAACCAGAAAAGTTCCATAATATACAATGATGCTGGAGCAATAGTGTCTAATAACCAATCAGAAATATAATTCTCTCCATCAGAGGGCGCTCACAGTCAAAGTCAAACCACATGTTTGAAGCAGATTAGATGTGGGTTCAGTTCACTGGATCATCGCTGGATTTGACCCAATAATGACATCAGCACAGTGACAAGTGGAACATGTGTTTGTCACTCACACACTGCACACGAATCACAAACAAGTGTACTTTAGTGCAAATGTACCTTACAAAAGTACTTTCATTTCATTTCATTTTATGTACATCCATCCAACAGTCTAAGCAGGGACTCCCGGACTTCCCTTACCCCAGACACTTCCACCACCTCCTCCGGTGGGACCCCAAGGCGTTCCCAGGTCAGCTGAGAGACATAGTCCCACCAGCATGTCCTGGGTCTTCTCTGGGATCTCCTCCGGGTGAGACATGCCCAGAACACCACCTCATTTAATTTGATTTTATTTTTGTGGAAAATAATTTCTTATTTTTGAAAGTACAAGCTAAAATAGAGTTATATCAGTTTGTTGATATTGAGTAAGAAATTATATAAAAAAAAAAAAAAAAAAGATAATAACATTAATCTTTAATTTAATTTATGCTAAATGTACTGTAAAAAGTCTGTGTTTCAAGCTTGTGTCATAAAAAAAAAAAAAAAAAAAAAAAAAAAAAAAAATAGAAATCAAACAGACAATAAGATAGAAAAATATATTTTTTTAAAAATAAATGATGAAATAAATACACATTTATTGTGTACTCACTGCTAGCTGTTTGTCAGTGGAGGGCAAAGCCGAGGGGGGTGTCCAGTCCAAAGAATCCCTCCCGGCCGGACCAAACTGCCAGCTGCTGTCCAGAAGAGAACGCATGGTGGTCCACAGAGAGGGGCCCCAAAGAGAGGCGAGAGAGAGGAGAGGGGCCCCACACAGCCAGGGGCCTCACAAGACACCACCGCAACTCTCCAGACACACCACAGCAAGAAGAACGAGAGCAGAGCAGAACGAGTCCAGTGTGCGATCTGAGGGGCATGGAGAGACTGATGAGATGCCAGGATGAGCGGAGGGTAAAAACAGAGAAGGGAGGGGAGGAGAGAGAGGAAGAGAGACGGAGAGATGGAGGGAGAGATGAGACAAAGAAAGAGAAGATGTGGAGAGATAGTAAAATGAGGGCAGCAGACAGGGTCCACAGACGTCACAGGGGCGAGGGCAGATCAGCAGGATCATGTGAAAAGTGTGGCACAAACAGGACTAATGTTCTAATGTTCTCATGTGCTATTTACAACAGATGGAGACAAAAACTGTTTCAACTTTTTGTTAATCCATTATTTCTGTCTCTATTCAAGGCCAAAGCACCAAGGCTGTTCAGTTATGAGTAAATTCTAGTCACGATTATTTGCGTTGGGTTAGTAACAAGCAGTGTGATCTGTGTGATTTTATTATTGGAAAATAGCAAAGCAAGGCAAGTTTATTTGTACAGCACAATTAGTACACAAGCTAATTCAAAGTGCTTTACAGAATAAGAAATTAAAACATTAAAATCACAGTACAACACATCAAAACATAAAGAATCATCATGAAATTAACATTAAAAGATAAGAAGAGTGCAGAATAAAAAACGTCATATGCACAACTGGACAAAACTGTTTTGAGCCTGGATTTAAACATTGACAAAGTAGAGGCCTGTCTCACATCTTCAGAAAGATTGTTCCAGGTTTTAGCTGCATAAACTGAAACTCTGGTTCCCCATGTTTAGTCCTGACTCTGGGACCAGCAGGAGGCCGGTCCCTGAAGTCCTCAGAGTGTGAGATGGTTCATATGGGACTAACATGTTGGAGATGTACTTTGGTGCTGGTTCATGGAGAGACTTGTTCACATTCAGAGCTGCCTTAAAGTCTATTCTCTGAGCCACAGGAGCCAGTGCAGAGACCTGAGCACAGGACTTATGGTTGGTATGGTTGTAGTCAGGACTCGAGCAGCATCGTTCTGGATGTACTGCAGCTGTCTTAACGCTCGTTTGGAGAGGCCAGGGAGCAGACCGTTACAGTAGTCTAACCTACTGGACACAAATGCATGAATAAGTCTCTCTAAGTCTGGTTTAGATAATATACCTTTGATTTTTGCAATGTTTTTTGATGGTAAAAAGCTGAAGATGTTGATGTGGCTGTTAAAGTTCAAGTCAGAGTCCATTATTACCCCTAGATTTCTAACATGATTTGAAGGTTTTCGAGAGAGAGGGACTGGAGGTGACTTCAGTCTTGTCTGAGTTTAGCTGGAGAAAGTTGTTTTGCATCCACATAGTGAAATGGCTGTGACATGAAGGGAATCCGAAGTTTTTCATAATTACAGTAAACTCAAAGCTGTGGGTGGAGACGGGGGGGTAGATGAAAACAGATACACAGGATTAGTCAAAAATGCATGAATCAATCAAAATTCAACTCAAAACATTCTAAACCGCCCATAGTTCAAATCTTATCTAGAGGATTGGTCAGAAATTCGATTGTAGCAGTGTGGGTTTTTGAAAGTCCTGAATTTCAGTGACTAAACTTCATATCCAAAGCCTTCAGCGCTCTGTGTGCGAGAGAGAGGGGACGGGAGGAGGAGCTATACTTTTATAAATACAGTGGAAAATTCATCTGTGCCTTACATTCAGCAGGTTTCGGGCAATGTTGTAGACTTTTAGATTTGTTAATAACTGTAGCAGCTCTTTCACATTTTAGATTGAAGTGTTTTGAGCTTTTACAAGTCGAAATGTCATTACTTGCCACATAATAATGTTGCAGCTCATTCTAAAAATTCAGTTGTTATGTCATCTGCACAACCTCTGTAACAAAAGCTGTTGATTCTTGTCAGTTGGAATGAGCTGACATATCCAATTAGCCAAATTTGTCAACCTAGTCCCTATCAAATCAACACAACAGTTCAGTGTGTTTTGAACTTGGATATTTCTTTTAAATCCAGCAAATTTCCCATAGTTACAGTTTACAATCTGCCCTCCGTAAAAAAATATGACATTATATTGTAGGATATTGCAAAACATATTTAACAACCTGTTTAGCTTAGATGGTGTTCCTCAAGGATCCATCTTTGCACCCTTAATGTTTTCATTATAAGAAAAAAATATATAATATATATATATATATATATATATATATATATATATATATATATATATATATATATATATATATATATATATATATATATATATATATGTATTAGCCATTAATATATACACTCAATTCAATAAAAAAACATGAGGCCAGTTGCATGAGAGCCACGTTTTATTACACATACAGTGGGCAAGTCACTGAAAAGCAGATGCAAAGGAGAAAGGGCAGAGCAGGGCCAGATACACAATGGTCACATGTAGGTGCTGTACCCCCCATATCAAAAGCTCCAATATTACATGGTTATTATAAGAAATCACAGTCACAACATCAGGCCACCTCCAGGGGGCGCTCACACTCAGGAAAGGCTGCAAATATCAACAACTATCTCATTAGGGCATTTGGATCAACTCACTTTTCTTCTAGAAGTGTTCCTCTTGTGTTGTGCTGCTTGAATTTTAAGTATCAAAAGTCCTCTGACCTCAAACGGTTTAAAATAAAAGTGAAGTTGTGTGTTCATAACTAGAACTGACAAGAAATCATACACAAAGTGATATTGTTTTTGATGTGACTGTAAACAACCAGAGTGAAGTGTGCAGCAGAATTGAGTTTTATACATTATCAATCTGGGATGGGTCTCACTGAAAGCGATCAGGACCTATCAGGACGTTCAAACAAATATTTCAAGCTGATTGGTTGAAGCGCCACAACAGTGGAACAAGCCAAAAAATTCTAACTTTGGTAAAATCCAGTTGAGAGAAAAGCAGACATCTTTCTCTCCACAAATGCATAAAGCGCTTCCCTCTGCACGTTTAACACAAACTAAATAGTCTTGATTTTACAAAACAGGCAGAAGTACGTCCGTCAGTGTTGCCCTGTTTGTTTTGGTTTGCTTGAGAGCTTGGCCTACGCCCAAACCAGAATGTTGCGCTGTGATTAGTCCAGTCTCTGGCTCACCAGCGACTGGGGCCAATCGCACCAGCAGGTCCATGTCAAGGAGGATTCTCGTGAGTTTGTGAACTCAGATATTGTGAGAATTCATGTTGCTGTGCAAGGTTACAGTTGACCTAATGCAAAAAATGCAAAAAAATAAGGCAATTCCATATTTCTTCTAAGTGAGATGAGTTCTGCTCATCCAAACACATTTGTCTCAAACCCATACAAATGTGTAGGCTTGCATAAAAATGTATTATAACATTGTTAAGTTTAAATTTTATCTAAGCGTACTTGGATTAAGTTTTTCGAAAAAACTAATTAGCAGCATAGCTATTGCTAACATGATGCTAGCAGATACACCAACACATAGGGGCACTTTCTGGTGTCAATTACAGCAAAACTGTCAATCTTAAATGAGTTTTGGATTGTTGGGGAAACATATGCCAGAATCCACAGGACTGGACCAGAAGAAACTTGAAAAATTGTATCATGAGTCTGGTTCGTATTTGGGTAAATCGGCTTTGACCAATCAGACGGTCAAACACTAGATCTGCCCTAAAAACAGTTGCGTTCTAGGCTTTGTCACTGCTCCAGATCCATGCTCTGTATGTTAACCAGTGGACACTGGACACTTCAATGGCCAAAATCATAAGTCAGGGGAGAGGATTCATATAGTCAGTATCAAGTACTTGAATTCAATTTGTTGAATTTTTACATGACAGAAAAGATTGGGAATATGGTTTGGGAATTTTATAATTTTATAATGTTTCTTAGTATTTCAGATTGTTCAATTTTAAAATAATCTGTTTTAAAATATGATGTTGATATTTAAAAATTTGAATTATATTTTAAAGCAATGCTTTTGATTTTAAAATGATAAAAAAAATAAAAAATAAAAAAAATAAATTAAATACAAACAGAGATTTGTGTTATTTTTGGCTTATAATTTTTAGTTTTAGAATTGTTTAGAATAGAATGTTTTTAATAATGCTGATTTAAGATTTTGATAGAATTCATATTTTTATTTCCTTATTTATTACTTAATTATTTATAATACTAGATAAAGAATAAGCTCATAAGATAATAATAATAATGATAATCTGTATTTGATTTTTTTTTTTTAAATATCAAGGATGGTTGCCTCTGCAATGATGGATCTCTGCGTGATAAAAATGCTTTAACATATGACAGCGACACTGTGCTCAGTGCGAGCCGTTGCCCTGACACATTAGCACAGGGCTTTTTATAGACCACTTGGACTTAACTAAATCCTCTCTGTGTGCAGCTGCTGATCACTGTGATGGACACAACATCTGTCCACATGTGTCCTAACAAGGGCAGGAGGGACAGGGACTGGGACGGGGACTGGGACAGGCAGGAGGGATGGGGACACGGACGGGGACAAGGACGGGGACAAGGACGGGGACAGGGACGGGGACAGGGACGGGGACAGGGACGGGGACAGGGACGGGGACAGGGACGGGGACAGGGACGGGGACAGGGACGGTGGCAGGACAAAACAGGGGACAGAGTCATTAGGTAAAAGGGACATAGATGAAATAACAATCTGGTTCAACATTTGTGGATTTTGCCTTCGGAACATTGAAAATGCCATTGGGTTATAAAGGCCGCTTCTAAACATAAACACAACCTATCACTCCAGTCCAAGTAGAGGAAATTCAGCCAGTCAATAGACTTCAGGAAGGAACATCAAAAAACGTCCGTTACCATGGAAATCCGCCATATTTGTGGCAGTAGTGCAAAACTCTCAGAGATATTCTCAGGCTCACTGACAGAAATTTGGGGGCTTGAGGCAAGAAGCCACACATGCCCCCTATAATATAAATGAATAGGATGAAGGTCCAATTCTGGGCCCCAAAAACCTGAGGGCCCAGGAACAACAGACCTCTTTGCCCCCCCGGAACTACCCAGCAAAATTTTGTTTTCAGCATTTTAAAATCTCCATTTGGCTCACTGAAACTTCTATGAGATGTGACGTCACAATCCTGAGTTCTACAGGTTCTTTGCACAGCAGTGTGCTAGCTAGCTCACTGTGTCTCAGAGCTAATGCTAAACAGTATTAAAACATAATTCGTAAAAAAAAAACCAACCAGTTGGAATTTAATTAAAAGACTACCCGTTACCTTTTTATGTGTAGATTGCTTCAGATTGTGGCAATAATATATATAACATCTTTATTCATCAAAATTTGCTTTAGCATTAGCATTGATACACAAACACCCAGCTCAGCAAAACCCTTTGAGCTATAATTGGACAAGTAGAAACGCTAACAGTGAGCTAGCCGTTCGCTCAAATCCTTAATATGATATCTTGTGAATTGAGAATAATATTTTATTATTTTGTTAAATTTTGAGACCATATTGTTTAAGTCTTCATGACAGAATAACATGCTAAAAGATCCAACCCAAGACAATTTGTTAGTTTAAATGATTCCAGTCAGGGGTGTAGCCCAAAATTCTGGGCCCTGGGTAGAAATAATCTTGGGGGGCCTGCAATACATGTTGTCTAAAGAAATACACATTGCAAACTTTGCGAGGGGCCCCTCCCTCTCCTGGGCTCTGGGGAAACAGTACCGTCCCCGTCCAGCGCCCCACATTCCAGTCTACCAGGTATTTAAATTTCAGCATGTGTGGAAAAAAACCCAAAACAAAACTGCAAAGTACAAAGGCAGTTAAAGACAAATTGCACATTATAATATAAATAATAACTCTTACAATACATACATAAGCGTACGCAATAGGCAAACACGTGTAGTTTCACATGTTAAAGGCATCAGTATACAGGTCTATAATAATGACAATAGAGGAATTGGTTTAAAAAAACGACAAACTGTTGGTGTAAATTGAAATAAATTAGTTATGTTGTCGTAAAGCGTTCAGGTTGAGTTTGGTGACATCTTTGGCTTTTGTGCATTTGACTTTTCAGAGTTATGGTGCGAAGCTATAACAGTGATTGTCATATGCTGCTGATGGGGACATGCATATTTCAAACATATGGTCACATTATGGGTTCATATGGCATAGAAGAATGTTTTTGAAAGGTTATGTGATTGCAATCCAACAATTTTAACTTCAACTAATACAGAGCAAACAGGTGAACTAGTAGTACCTTATATTCACAGTGCAAGGAATAGAACCCACAACCCTCTTGGTGAGAGTCGATGGCAAACTCACTGTGTTGCCATTTGCAGTACTCAAGCATAGACTGTATAAAAAAATTAGTATGACGTCACCCATAGCGTTTGGCTCCAGTCAAATGAAGCTCATCGAGGCTAGCGGGTATAGGGGCAAATTTGGAGCCAAGTTCCGTATTAGGAATTCTGACCGCGAGTATCATAGCAACCAAAGAGCCAATCCAGAGGGGCGCAGTTGAAGGTAATGTCCCTTCCCGCCCACACCACTGGTTTAGCATGGAGCAGGTCAATAACGCTGTCAATAAAATCTGTTGCTAACACTAGCAGGATCAACCTCTGGAAAAAAAGGCACCCAATTTGTCTCTTATTAATGTTCATATCTTTAGTTACAGACACAATAGCGAAATAAAAACCCCAAGATCATGTAGAGTGGGTTAATATGAACATTTTAAGACGAGTCTGACAGCAGCAGTTACAGAAAGGGGGACAACATTTTTCCAACGTAAAATGAATTGGAGCATAGCCCGAATCACGCCCATGCTAACTTTCTATTTGGGTTACCCATGTCCATTTATATATACAGTCTATGTACTCAAGTAATATTTCTTCTACTCCACTACGCTTTTAACTCAAAATATTTAGGCCTCAAAATATCACATCAGATCACTTCTGCTGAGCTGTGATTGTGGTTTGAGACAATTCTTCATCAAATCTAGTCAAATTTTAAATTAGGTTCAATTTTCCTTTCAGTCATTTACAAAATATGCGTGAAATACCTTTTTACTTCAAGTCAGGGGCGTGTCCAGACTTTTTTCAGTGGGGTACAAAGGTGGCAGGTCTTTAAGGCGATCATTTTGAGAATTTAACACTTCAATTTAATGTTTTTAGACTACATTCTGAATAATGAGAATTATAAACATTTATGCCCGTTTAGTCTTTTTTTTGTTAAAATGTAGCACAATATTGTCAGTAGAATTAAACAAAAAAAATGGTATTTAGCCCCAAAATACTGCCTCAGCTCCCTCAGCCAATCAGATTTCAAAGGCGGCCTATGCCCCACCTGGCCACTCCCTAGACACGCCCACTCCGACTTTCAAGTGCATTTGAAAGTCAGTATTGTAATACTTTTACTTCTAATTTTCATTTGATACTTTTACTTGAGTAGCTTTCTAGTAATTGTATCTGATTCTGTACTAATACTCGAGTAAAAGTATGGAGTACTTTCACCAAGATGGCATACAAGGTGCTGCAAGTCAAACGCTTAAAGCAACTCAAATGAAACAAGCCGGAACATAAATGGACCCATCTATTTCAACATTCAGCTTTTACTAATCAAACTGTAAACAAAATCTCGCTTAACTCTCCAAGCCAATCACAAATCTTGTGCATCAGCAAAGTGCCCGCCCCCTGACTGACCGACCAATCACAGCCCGGTCACTCAGTCCGCATGTCCTTGGCCTGTTGTTATAATGTTACTTGATGCTTTCGGGGCAGCGTTCGGCGGTAATCTGGTAAAGGCGTCCCACTCTCTCCAGCCACTCTCTTACAGCTTGGCGCACGCGGGGGTCGGTCACATGACAGGTCAGCTGACTCAGACACGGGTACAGGACCGGCTGAAGGGCCAGGAAGGACGTGGTGGACAGGAGCAGAATGTGGTCCAACAGGGTCAGTACCATGTTGGTCCAGGCCTGGGACAAGGGACAGTGAGAGGAGACACAGGATTAGGGGACCGTGGATGGAAATATGGAAGAAAAGATCCTTGTATTGAGAATCTGTGAAGTCTGCTATGAAATTAGTTTTTTGCATTTACATTTTACTACACCAACACAATTCGTACATTTATCTGGAATAGTATGACTTGAAACCATAATATATTTTTTTTCCTTTTATTTGATCTGTACATTAGAGCTGTTGGCATTAAACTCAGCATTTTCAACTAGTACTTAATGGTAATATACACTACCAGTCAGAAGTGTGGATAGACCTTCTCATTCAATGTTCTTCTTTATGTTTACTACGGCAGACATAAAATAAATATAGAGAATTCTATAGTGAAGGAAAAAAATGTTTCAATCACTATTTTATATCCAAATCCTCAAAGCAGCCCCCCTTCACTTTGTCAGCAGTGCTGCAAACCTGAAATGGTTTTCACTTCACAGGTGTGTATGTCAAAGGCCAAGGGTGTGCAAAGCAAAAAATGAGTATTTCAAAAAATCTGAACTCTAACAGAGTTTTGAGTTATTTTGTTGTTAATATTTTTGTTTACTACATTTCATATAAGTCCATTTATGGTTTTAATGCCTTCAGTGAGAATCTATAATAGAAATAATTAGGGAATTAGAATGAGAAAGTGTGTCCAAACTTTTGACTGATTGTGTATTTTTCCTTTATAAAGGATTAGAATTTTGATAAACATTATCTGTGTCCTTAAATTAAGCACAGATTCCACTGAAAACAACTGTATTGTGGGTACTTAAAAAACAAAAACATTTGAATGATGTAAAAGTGGTTTATTTTCATTTATTGGTTTATTTCTTAAGTTGATTATCCAATACAGAAAGCTGTAAAATATAGAAAACTGGACATATGCTGCTGATCACAGCCTGCCCCACAGCCCATACCTGTATCTGTGCCTCTGCGTCCCTCAGGGAGATGGTGTGAGAGCTGACAGTGGAGCCGGAGCGGGGCCTCTTGTCCTGGCGAAGCACCTCAGGCCCTGCGCTCACAGAGTGCCTCAGGGGGGGACCCTGCTGGTCTAGAAGGTTCTGCGGCCTCTGCAGGGGCCTTTGGGGCTCTACAGGACCTCTCTTCTCTGTGTTCCGGCCCTGCTCCTTCATGAAGAGGTTGAGGTGGCTCTGCTGGGGCGTTTGCTGCTGCTGCTTCCTCCTCTTATACTCCAGCATCAGTTTGGTTAGGGTGCGGTCCGTTGCCATGGAGTACAGTTTGTTTCCTGCGCTCTCCCACCACTCCTTCCTCCGGCCGGGCCCCGTGCTTAGGCCAGGCCCCGTGCTCAGCCCGGGCTCCCGGCTGTCACTGCCTGTGCGGAAGTGATGAGGCAGACTCCCGCTACAACTGCACATAGACACACAGTGTAGCTATTTAGCAATTATAATATTTCCAATTTGAAAAAACTTTCACATTATATAAATACTTCTGTTCTTCAGCTTATCCAGTCAAAGACACTTTTTGGGTTGCCACATCCTATGACTAAAAAACTGGAAAAAAAACTAAAAATTACAAAGTTCTATGAATCCTTACTGACCGCTAGGGATGAAATAGAATAAAAGTTAACTGACCTGAACCCGGGGCTGGGTGTGGGCGTGTCTCCAGGTGAGGCGGTGCTGGTGTCTGTAGTATGACCCTTGTACCCGTAGTCCTCAGAGGGAGTGCCGCGGGCAGAGTACCCCCCGACAGAGGTGGGCGTGGAGGTCTCTGAGTGGAACATTGGCAGGAAGAGAAGGTGCTCGGCCCCCAGCCCCGCTCGCTCCTCCAGAGCAGAGTCCAGGTCGAGGTGCATCTGGATGTAACTGCTGCACAGGTCCATGCACAGTTTGTACAGCCGCTTCACCAGCCACGCCCAGTCAGCCCCGCCCACCGGCTGCACGCTCAGGGAGGGCACTGGGGCACGCCACGGGGCACGCTTGTCCCGCCCACGAGGGGGGCTCACCTGGACGGCACAGGTGACACATTTGTCATTATTTACATGTTTAAATATATTGCGTCATCCTAACTCAACCCAACCAACTTGTGAAATAGATTATGTTTTTGCTGTCACCTGAGCAGTCTCTTCAAAAATGTCCTCGTCCTCAGAGGAGGCGGAGTTTGGGTGAGAGGAGTCAGAGCTGCCCTCCTCTTCCTCATACAGGATCTTCTTCACCTGGAAACACAGAGTCATTAAAGGGTTCAAAGTATATAACTTATGGGGTTTATTAGCAACAGCACAGTAGGCCTGGTCAATGAGAGTCATATTAAAGGTGCACTGTGCAACTTTTCTCATGGGTAGTCCGCTTGTGCTTGTCTCCATGGAGATTTTATTGCTTTGCCTGGAATGTTTCACAGTATGGCGTGAAACCCATCTATCCATAGAGACAAGTTGGTGCGCCATAAGGCAACATTACAGGTCAGATCTGTGGAGAGGCGACCCAGTAAGAATGCACATTTTTCAAGGTATTTTTGAGCAATAACAGCACCTGCAATTAAATAAATGCCAGGTAGATATAATTATTGGCACACAGAGGAAAAGTCCAGGCACTGGTACTGGACCATATAACCAGAAAAGTTCCATAGTGCATCTTTATCTCATTCATTTAACCATATTAAAGTCCTTGTACCTGATTTGATACAAAATATGTCTTGCCCCAGAAGAGATATATTGTATAAGCAGCTCTTGAGGCCAATGTAATGTCAGGAATTATCAGGAAGTGCACTATTAGAATGCTAATTATTGATGCTAAAACGCCGCTCTGGCCTCTGAAAGTTGTGAAAAGTGCTAATAAACTCATTATAGTGAGTAATGGGGATGGTCAGAATGCATGATGTAAGTGAGGAATACATTTGGACCACTGCAAAACGTTTAAAATGAACTAGTTGTTTTACGCATTTTAAAACAGTAAAAATCAGGTACAGCGCCCTTAATAAACACTTCAGATTTATTTCACTACAGGTTATTAATGGTAGTTTTCTTTTAGTCTATTTATAACTAAACTTTAGCGTTACCTGTAGCGCGCTGATGCAGTCGCTCTGGCTCAGGATGGCCCCCAGCAGAGCCTGCAGGTACAGGTTGAAGCTCATGGCAGACTGGCGGTACAGGTTAGCAGCTCCACATACTCCAGACACCTTCATCAGGAGGTACTTGAGCCCCGGGCGGGTGTCGAAGTCCCGGGCCGTCCTGCAGAAAGCACCCACAAGATATACAGAGATAGATGTTTCAGTTTGCCTCATTTTAGTTAGCCCAGTACTAGACCAGATACAAGCATTCAATGATCAACTCAGCCTTTGTGGTAGGAGTTTCATGAACCAATAAAAACAGATTTATGCCATTTTATTATGTTTGGTTTAGATCTATAAAACACACATTGCTAGTTTATCTACAAAAACAAAAGTAAATCTAAAATGATTTTTGCATTACTCCAGGACCAAGGACAAGACCAGGGCCAAACTAGGGATGCACCAATATCGATAATGGTATGAATGTCAGAGCCAATACTGAAAAATCGGTTCCATAATATTGGTCCAGTCGATATCCTGGTTGGCCTTTATTTGGTTGCAATATGATTATTCACAGCCTGATTTTCACCTAGAACATCTCCATAATGTTTGAATATATTGTAGAATATTGTAAATGTTTAGTTTATCATAAGTGTAGTTAAAGGTCACAAAAACTACTTCCTGTTTTCCGGTTCAGCCTTTTACGCTAATGCAAAGTCTGTTCACCGGTTTGTTTGCTAGCAGACCAGAGTGGTATGTATATATTTTCCCTGCGTTCATGTGCAATTTTATGTGTACATGTAATATGAGTCAGAGCTTATGTTATATTTGCTAGTTCTACGGTGTGAACTGTGATGAAGTAGTAAGACCACAGTAAACATCACTGAAAAGAACGAACTCTCGTGTCTCTCGTGTTTGTGGACAAGTCGCATATGTTATGTTAGTGTAGTTATCTGATTAACTGTTAATATCTTACGTAAACATACAAGACAGTTCGTTGTCTATGTGTTTTGTTAGCGTACTGTACTGCTATTCAGCCTGCTGTATTTTATTGTTATTATTATAATTTGCCTTTAAAGATAAAATATCTGTTCTTGGTCTTGGCTTTTGTAAAATAAATTTCCCCAAAAATGCGACTTATAATCCAGTGCAACTTATATATGTTTTTTCCTTCATTATTATGCATTTTTTGCTTGTGGGACTTATACTTCGGTGCAACGTATAGTCCAGAAAATATAGTAATTTCCATCTGTAACTCGCATGATCCTTAATGGTGCAATATGCAACTCTGCTATAATGGGACTATCAAGGGAGATCTGCACTCTTTTCTGCTGTCAGACTCATCCTTTTGGTCTTAAAACGTTCGTATTAACCCGCTCTACATGATCCTGGGATTTTTTTTTCACTATTTTGTCCCTAACTCAAGATATGAACATTGAAAACAGACCAATCAGGTACCTTCTTTCTCCGTGGTTGACTCCGCCAGCGTTAGTAATGACCTGTTATAGCTGTCAGCAAACATATTGTTAAGTGCCTGTGCTGCTGATTTGGCAGAAGGGGAGTACCAACAACAACTTTGCTGCTAATTAGCTCTTTGATTGTGCATCCAAATGTCCAAATATGGCCCCTGGTTGGACATTAGCCGCTATAACTGCTAGCCTCAATTGGCTTCATTTGTTTGCAGCAGCACTATGGGTGGCACTCCCTTAGTCCATTTTTCTATACAGTTAATGGTGAAAAGAGCCTAGTGTTAAAAGTCCACCGGACTTCATTTCCCAGGGTGCACCTGTTGTTATTGTAGTGCCGTAAGCCTGTGGCCCGCGAGTTTTAGCAGAATCATTGTGTGTTTAGAGCGGTGCTTCGTGTTCTCTCAGGTCATCCTGCCTGTTTTCGTGTGTATGTGTACCGTGTGCGTTCGTACGAAGTGAGTATTGTTTGGAATTGTTTATTTACTCATTTTGTATAGTTTTGACCATATTTTTCCTCGTTGCATTTATATTTTATACTTAACGTTATGTAGAAGTTAATTTATTGTGTTAGAGCGCCCCCCTGTGGTTCCTTCCTCTTATAACATGTAATTTTTCTCTGTTTATTTCAATGTATACTTATCAGTGTTGCTAATACATGTATACTTTGTTTTCCTTTCAGATAACCACACACACACACACGCACACACACCCACACCACCCTAACCTACCTGTAAAACAATCAGTCCCTCAATATCACCTGCCCTCTCCTCCTGAATAAACCTCCCTCGACTATCTAATCGGAGTTCGCCTGTTCCTTCTAACCGAGGACAACTCAGTCGGAGACGAATCAGAAAGCAGTGCATGCCAGACGCACACAGTACCTTACAAGTGGTCCTTCGAGCCGGATCGTCTTTGGCTGAGTTATCAAGATGGCAACTTCACTACACAAGGTTGAGTCTCCTCAGGATCAGAGTCCACAACATAGTTCCCGTCCACGCAGGAGCAGGAGGCTTCCGGGACATCTGACAGACTATGAACACGGCCTACTGGATCCAGAGGTATTGTCTGCCTACAGCCCGGATGAATCAGATACGGAGGAGAGGTATAGATGGGAGAAGATGGAGAGTGCTTGGGACAGAGTGCTGACAACGATGCAGGAGATGCAAGTCACTATGAGGGAAACCAGCAGTGCATTATCTAGGCGTGTGGAGAGACTGGAGCGAGATTGTAAGTCCTCCAGCCCTCTCAATCAGCGCAGTAATGCAACTACACCAGGCAGAGCCGCTTCCCTTCCTCTTGTTCTCAAACCAGTGCCACTGACTGTATCAGCCCCCAGGCAAGAAACCAGAACTCCCGTGAATCTGTTAAGGCCAGTTGACCCTGCTTCCGTGAGTACAAGCCCTGTCCAGCCTGCATTCCAGTTGGCTCCTCCATTGAGTCCCATAGTGCAGCCCACTGTAGCGCCTGTGCATCAGCCTCCTCCTATCCCTATGAGCCCTGTTATTCTACCAGCTCCACTGTCTCCAGGTCCTGCAGTCCAGCCGAGGCCTAATCCAGTAGTCCAGCCTGTGTTACAGCCTGCACGTCAGCCCAGTGTTTTTTCGTCCTTTGCCTCGACCCACACTGCAGGCTCCTCTGCCCTCCCTCCTCAGCCGAGAGCACCATCAGTGATTCCACCAGTGATTCCACCTTTGCTTCAGCCTGCGCCACCGCCAGGGGTGAGTCATGTTATCCATCCTGGGCATCAACCTGTCACCCAAGTAGACCAGTCTACATCCCATTATTATCCACAACCAGGAGCAGCGACCCAGCAGCCTATCACCTATACCAGTCATATGTAGCTCCTCCTACAGATGTAGCAGTCACTACTATCCTACATACCCATCAGCCTACGTACCCCCACCACAGCCTGCAGGATATCATCCTTCTCCAGCAGCTGTAACCCAGCCTAACCTGATGGAGATGATAGTAGCGTCGTCTTCTTATGGCATCCCCAAACCTAAGCTGGTGACGTTCAGATCGGGCAAAGAGAGCGACTTTGCATTATTGAAGAAGGGGCTGGACAGTTTACTGGGGCCACATGCTCATCTCACAGAGGAGTATAAATATCACATCCTGCTGGATCATTTGGAGCATCCGTGTGCTTTACAGGTGGCCCGCCGTTACATACATGACCGCACTCCCCCTACAGCAGTGCTATGAGAGCTTTGGAGCAGAGGTATGGACAGCCGAGGCAGTTAGTCCAGAGTGAGCTGAGTGCCATCCTTAACTGCCCTCCTATTAAGGCGGGTGACTCTCAGGCCTTTGAAGATTTCTCCCCTCTCAGTATCCAGCCTGGTTGGCCTCCTCAGTTCCATGGATGATGTGGCAGCCACTGAGCTCCAGTGTGGTTCACATGTGGACAGACTACTCACCAAGCTCCCTCCTAGCTACAGAGACAGTTTTATTGAGTACTGTATTACACGTGGCATCATCCGCAGTGGCAGCAGTCGCACATACAACATGTATGACCTCTCTGAATGGCTGGAGCGAAAATCACAAGTATTGCAGCTCTCAAGACAAGCCACTCAGCCTCAACACGCAGACAGGCCACGCCAAGAGAGGAGCCATCCTAGATCCGCCGCAGGGCCCAAGTCACAGAGTAAGCCAACCTCTATTTATTACGGCTCAGACCCTGCACAAGCACAACCCAAGACAGAGGTGAAGGCACAAACTCCTCATTCAGCCACCTCTAAGCAGAAGCAGAAGTTTAAGCCCTATTGCCCTTACTGTGAAGGGACAGAGCATTACCTCAGTAGCTGTGCAGATCTTAAGAAGCTGGACCTGAAAGCCATAGCCTCCTGGATAAAGGAGAAATCCAGATGCTGCCGCTGCGGCCGTAAACACACTCCTGAGCAGTGTACCCTGAAGAAACCGTGCAGCAGCTGTGGAGACCAGCACTTATTAGTGTTACATGACCTGGCCGAGGCCAAGAAACAGGACCCTAATATCCTGACAGTGAGCACCAGCCGAGTCTTCCTGGGCCCCCTCAGTCATTCAGGCCGTGTTATGCTCAAGGTTGTGCCCATCCAGCTGCACCATGAAAGGAAGTCCCTGGACACATTTGCTCTCCTAGATGATGGCTCAGAGAAAACCATCATCCTCCCAGCTGCAGTCGAATCACTGGGCCTCAAGCAGGAGGAGGAGTCAATCTCATTGAGAACGATCCGCCACGATGTGATCCAGGTAAAGGGAGCCCGAGTTTCATTTCAGCTCTCCCCAAAGGCCAAGCCGAGGACCCGCTACAAGATTACACATGCCTTCACAGCCTCACAGCTCTGTTTAACTGAACAGTCATGCCCAGTAGAGCTCTTAAAGGAGAAGTACCACCATTTACAGCGTGTACAGCTCGAGGGCTTCTCAGAAGTACAGCCTTTGGTGTTAATCGGCTCAGACAATGCTCACCTCATCACTCCTGTCCGTCCTGTCCTGCGTGGGCCAGCCCATGGGCCCGTGGCCATCTGCACCAAGCTCGGATGGGCCATCCAGGGTCCCAGCTGTAGTCTGCCCATACAGCAAGGAGAGGTGCACTGCCTGAACCTGTCATGCCTTTCTCCTGCTGAGGCCCTCCATGAGAATGTGAAGCGTCTGTGGCAGCTAGACGCCCCCCTCCACAGACCAGAGAAAGAGGTCACTCGCTCTAAAGAAGACAGAGAAGCTATAGCCATGCTAGAGGCTAAAACCATTAGAGTCCCTGTACACGGAGTAGAGAGATACGCCACTCCCCTGCTCCGAAAGAAAGATTTCCCACAGCTCCAGATCTCTCCTGAAGTGGTTAAAGGCCTCCTGAGATCCACAGAACGTAAACTAGCTAGGAACCCCGATCTAGCTATCACATACAATCAGGAGATCAAGAGGCTAGTGGACTCTGGCTATGTGGTTAAGCTGACTCCAGAAGAGATTCATCACTCTACTGAATCCTGGTACGTGCCACACCACATATAGTACATCACAACAACAAAGCTAGAGTGGTCTTTAACTGCTCCTTTGAGTTCCAGGGGACCGTCCTCAACCATTACCTCCTGCCAGGGCCTACACTGGGGCCCACATTACTTGGTGTGCTACTCCGCTTCCGGCAGTTTCCTGTGGCTGTGAGTGGGGACATCAAAGCCATGTTTCACCAGGTCCGACTGCTCCCGGAGGACTGCCCCCTTTTGCGCTTCCTGTGGCGAGATGGTGAAACAGAGCGGCCCCCCCGATGTGTATGAGTGGAGAGTTTTGCCATTCGGGACCACATGTAGCCCCTGTTGTGCTATTTTTGCACTACAGAGCCATGTGAGGAAGCACAAAGACACTTACCAGGATGTTTATGATTCTGTGTACACAGCCTTCTACGTGGACAACTGCCTGCAGTCCCTTTCTGACCCACAAGAAGCTAAGGCGCTCATTGACAGGATAAGAGAGCTCCTTCTACGTGGTGGATTCGAGATACGCCAATGGGCGAGCAACCTCTCCTGACGTAGTGGCTCATCTGCCCAGTACTGCCAGGTCAGATAGCTGTGAACTGTGGCTGAACTTTAAAAGCCTTGATCCACAGGAGTCAACGTTGGGTCTCAGCTGGCACTGCCCAACTGATGTTCTGGGATACAAGCACCGCCCAGTGTCTTACACCACTGTTACACTGCGTAATGTGTACAAAGTACTGGCCAGTCAATATGACCCACTGGGTTATATTTGCCCCTACACCACAAGAGCAAAACTGATTGTGCAGACCCTGTGGAGCACAGAGAGAGGATGGGATGATCCCATACAGGGCACCATGCTCCAGTCTTGGCTTGAATGGGAGAGTGAGCTGTCATACCTCCAGCACATCACTATGCCCCGCTGTTATGCTCATCCTCTCAACAGCAGCAGTGTGACATATGAAGCTCACATCTTCTGTGCGCCTCTGAGAGGGCTTATGGAGCTGTGGCCTATCTCAGGGTGATGGAACAACAAGTGCACATCTCCACCTCCTTTGTCATGGCCCGATAGGGGTAGCGCCCCGCAAACAGGTGTCAGTGCCCCGACTGAGCTGTGTGCTGCGCTTACTGGAGCCCAACTGGCCAAGGTGCTCCAAACAGAACTCACTATCCCACTGCAGTCTATCTACCTGTGGACAGATTCCACTACAGTTCTGAAGTGGATCCAGTCCAGCTCCTGCCGCTACAAAGTATTTGTGGGAACTCGAATTTGTGAGATCCAGGAGCTGACCTCCCCAGAGCAGTGGTATTATGTAAACTCGGACTACAACCCTGCTGATGACATCACTAGAGGCAAGTCTCTGGCAGAGTTAATGGTTCCCGGCCGCTGGTCACAAGGCCCACACTTCCTGACTCAGACCAAGGACACGTGGCCAAAGCCCCCAACAGATCCTACAGACTATGGTAGTGAGGAGCTCAGGAAGGCAACATTCTGTGGCCATGCAGCTGTATCCCCGAGCCTCCCAGATCCCACACAATATACGTCACTGGATGACCTCATCCTGGCCACTCAGCAGTCCCTGCATGGGGCGGCCACTCCTCCCACTTCTGCAGAGCGTCTGGAGGCAGAGGTACAGCTCCTTCGTTCTGCACAGACTGACAGTTTCCCAGAGGAGGTCCAAGCCCTCCGAACAGGTCACCCTGTTCACTCAAGCAGCCGTCTGAGTGCTCTTTCTCCTGAGTATGACAGCCTCAGTGGTCTGATCAGAGTTGGAGGCCGTCTGCGACAGGCCACAGATGTAAGCCCAGACAGCATTCACCCTATTGTGTTGGCAGCAGATCACCCTCTGTCTAAACTCATCATAAAGCATTATGATGCACAGCTCCTTCACCCTGGTGCAGAAAGACTGTATGCAGAGATACGCCGCACCTATGGATCATCAGAGGACGTCAGGCCATAAAGAAACATCAGTACCAGTGTGTGCATTGTAGAAGGTGCGTGCCTCTCCTTCTACTCCCAAGATGGCTGACCTTCCCTCGGCGCGCGGCTGCGGCTTTACAAACCTCCATTCTGTCTACAGGCGTAGACTGCTTTGGCCCATACCTAATCAAGATTGGCCGCAGAAGAGAGAAGCGCTGGGGGATCATATACAAGTGCCTCACCACCCGATGTGTGCACTTGGATCTCCTGCCTAGCCTTGACGCTGACTCTTTTCTTATGTCTTTACGCAGGTTTATTGCACGCAGGGGGAAGCCGTATGAGCTGTGGTCAGACCAGGGCACGAATTTCAGAGGTGGTAACAAAGAGCTCCAGACCGCCTTTGAGAACATGGCCCCAGAACTACAGCAACAGCTGGCCCAAACAAACCATTAAGTTCCATTTCAACCCACCGCATGCTCCTCACTTCGGAGGAGCCTGGGAACGAGAAATCAGGTCAGTCAAGTCAGCTCTGCAGGTCGTCCTGAAGGATCAAGTTGTGGTGGAGGAAGTTCTGCTTACAACGCTGATAGAAGTTGAGGGCATCCTGAACTCCAAACCTCTTGGGTATGCCTCATCAGATGTGGCTGACACTGACCCTATCACACACCAAACCTCTTGTTAATGGGGCGGCGTGACGCAGCGTTACCACAGGCTGTGTATGGCCCTCATGATGCTCTGTCTAACAGGAGATGGAGACACAGTCAGGTAATCAGTGACCATTTCTGGAAGCGCTTTGTTCAGAACTACCTCCCTGGGCTTCAGCTGAGACAGAAATGGAGGAAATCTACAGATAATGTGGCTGTAGGACAGATCGTTATGATTGTGGATGCGAATCTCCCCAGAGGACTGTGGCCTGTTGGCACAATCACCAAGGTTTTCCCAGGATCAGACGGCGTTGTTCGAGCCGCAGAGGTGAAAGTTAAAGACAGTACCTATGTTCGCCCTGTAACCAAACTAGTGGAGCTTCCGGAAGTGCCTGAGGACACTGACAGTGCTTCTCCAAACTAGTGGACTTTGCATGTGTGTATTTTCCCTACAAATACAGGGGCGGCTGTTAAAAGTCCACCGGACTTCATTTCCCAGGGTGCACCTGTTGTTATTGTAGTGCCGTAAGCCTGTGGCCCGCGAGTTTTAGCAGAATCATTGTGTGTTTAGAGCGGTGCTTCGTTCTCTCAGGTCATCCTGCCTGTGTTTTCGTGTGTATATGTGTACCGTGTGCGTTCGTACGAAGTGTGAGTATTGTTTGGAATTGTTTATTTACTCATTTTGTATAGTTTTGACCATATTTTTCCTCGTTGCATTTATATTTTATACTTAACGTTATGTAGAAGTTAATTTATTGTGTTAGAGCGCCCCCCTGTGGTTCCTTCCTCTTATAACATGTAATTTTTCTCTGTTTATTTCAATGTATACTTATCAGTGTTGCTAATACATGTATACTTTGTTTTCCTTTCAGATAACCACACACACACACACGCACACACACCCACACCACCCTAACCTACCTGTAAAACAATCAGTCCCTCAATATCACCTGCCCTCTCCTCCTGAATAAACCTCCCTCGACTATCTAATCGGAGTTCGCCTGTTCCTTCTAACCGAGGACAACTCAGTCGGAGACGAATCAGAAAGCAGTGCATGCCAGACGCACACAGTACCTTACACCTAGAATACATTAATAATTAAACATAATAATAATAAAATAATAAAAAGGTCTTGTCAAAACTGCCCAGTGGAGTCACCTGTAGGAGTCGAGCAGCAGGTCCAGGATGATGTTGAGGTTGGTGATGGAGATGTAACGCAGGAAGCCGGCGGTAGGTCGGCTGGGGTCAGAGGTCACGGGGGTCACGCGCTCCTGACCTTCGGGCTGCTTCACAAACTCCTGCAGGAGGATGTCTGACAGGTTCTGCAGGAGCACCTGGTGCGACAGGAGTGACACCACGATGTTCCTGAACGGGATCCTGGTCCAGAGGGAGAAGTCCACACACAGTATATTAGGTTTGGTCTGTCTGAGCTGTGTGTCCCCACAGGGCCACCATAAATGCTCATGCTTTATGCAGGAGGGATGTGATCTGATGTCAGCGAAAAGCAAAACTCTGCATTCCTCCTTTAAATGAAGCTGAAGCATAAATTCAACCAGGAAGACTGTAATTAATCATAACTTTGTAACTCAATATCTGTAGATATTAATTTAAACTTTCTCCTACCCCTCCCTCCTATATGTTTTTTCAGATAGAACCCCCCTACAGTCATCTCCTCCACAGCAGCAGAACCATCAGCCTCTTCAGCACCTCCTCTTCACCACCACCAGTGTCTAAACAGGGGAAAGCAATCTTTTTCAGCTATTCAAGATCTTAATTTTTGCACAGCAAGTTCTGGGGAGTATGGAGCTCAACAGTCTCGCCCACTTCAAAGTCCGCTCTGGTTCTAGGAATAAATTTCCCATTGACTTTTAATGGCTAACCAGCTATGTGGTAACTAATGTTCATAACAGAATTTTTAGATTGAAAAGGTTTTAAATGTACTTTTCTGACTTAAAACAACTCTAATTCACACCGGTCGAAAATTCTGCGAGACTCTTGTGAACTTTAAGCCATGTTACCACACTGTTACCTCTACAAAAATATACCTGGAGTTGTGTTTTGTTTTATTCGCACATGTTTGAGTAAGAATTAGTCTAAAACCTCAAAATACTCTATTCCACCTTGTGATGTCATGAAGCTATAATCTTTAAGTTGACACCTTCCTTTTACCTTTAGTTCAGTAGAGATGAGCAATTCCAGGGCTGAAATCATCCAAATGATTGTAGTGAAGGTGTATGGAGTTTAAGAACACAGTGGAGCACTTCCTGTATTACCACATAACATCACAAGGTGGAACAGAGTGTTTTCTGTTTGAGAGAAGAGCTCACCCTAAATAAGGTTTAGGCTGAGTTTGTGTGTTAAATGTGTGAATAAAACAAAAAACACAACTCCAGGTCTGTTTGTGAAGAGAAAACAACATTATAACACAGAAAATAGTGTAATATGAGCCCTTTAACGATTTAAAAGTTTAAATACAATTACAGTTCTTGTGGTCATTAGTTACCGCATAGCCAATTAGCATCAAACAAGCTTTTTGGAAACTCTAAGGGACAAAAAATATGGAAATTTACATCCAGAACCAAGCAATGGGTGGTCACTGCTGAGCTCCATAGATCTACACTAACAAACCAATTATAGTTAAATTATAGCAACAGAAAATAAATATACAACTTTACTTGGAAAGGCTTACTGTCATCTTAAAATATTCTACACATACTCTTGGTTCTCCTGGTTGAATTCATTTTAAAAAGTAGTTAACAATTACTGAAGCAGATTTCATACTTATATATGCCCTGTAAGCCATGCACCATGCAGCTCGGCCCGGAAAACAAAGAAGGAACAATATTAATCCATTGTAAAAACGTATTTATTTTCAGGATTCTACAAACGTGATCATAGAAAACGTCTTTGGGTATTGACTGCTAACACGTAACATATTTAGATCGCCCTGTTACCTTTTACTGTTTGGAAAATTCTGTACATGCCAAAAACATGCACACTCTGAGTTTCCCCTACATTTGCTCCCCACGCTAAGTCACTCCCCCTTCAGAGCAGTATCACATCGCATTAGGTGTGTGAAGTTGTTATGTACAGTTTTGTATCATGTTTTTGTATATTTATGGAGAATTGTCGTGTAGGAGCATGGGTGATGTAGGCTTGTGGGCGGAGCCTTGTACAGAATCTTACAGCTAACCATAAGGAGGGTTCGAATAGGGCCCGGGAGAGATCTCTAGATTACTCAAACATGCATGGATGACATCTAAAACCTCTTCAGGCATGTCTTTGATGAGGGAACTACATTATAACATGAAAGCTAAAAAAAAAATTTCTGTTGTAATACCCCCTCTTTAAGCCTGGGTCTCTTGTTCTTATCGTTCTCAATATGGCTTTTCAAACAATAATGTAAAAGCAGCTATTTGAGGACAAAAGTGACACTGAATGAACTGCCAACATCTACAGAAACAATTTGTTGGATAAGAACCATAAGAAAAAATCTGCCTGTAACTATCTTAAGATCAGAGCTATGGTTCAAAATGTACTCTGGAAATGGATCCAGGCCACAGAGCAAATGTATTTGACATTCTGAAATGCGTCCAGGCACAAATCCCACTAGATTTATGTACATAAAAATACTATTTCTGCAGATTTACCATAATCTGTAATCTCTCAAATCCTTCAGGAGTTATTGAAGGATTTTACAATGGAAAGTTTAAATCAGGACTCAAAGAATATGCAAAGAAAAGTGAAATAAACAGAATAAAGTCAAGATATTACTCAATGTAAGAACTTGGTCATAATATTGTGATTATTAACTAAAAGAGGGGGTATTTTATTTTTATGGGGTATTAACTGCTAACACATAATGTATTTAGATCAGCCTTGTGCCTTTTATTGTTCTACTGCTCTCCGCGCTAAATCACCCGCCCTTCAGAGCGCTATCACAGCACAATCAGCTGCATCCCGCTAATAAAAATGAATGAAACTTCTGCACATCATATCAGGTTTGTCAAGTTGCTGTGTATAGTTTTGTATCATATTTTTGTATATTTATGGAGAATTGTCACGTGGGAGCATGGGTGACGTAGGCTTGTGGCGGAGCTTTAGACAGAATCCAAAGATCTGTAAACTGTAAGAAGGGTTCGAACAGGGCCCGGGAGAGATTGCTAGATTACTCAAACATGCAACACCTCATCACCTCATCAGGCATGTTTTTGATGAGAGAATCACGTTATAAAATAGAAGTAGAAAGCTTAAAAAAAAAATCTACTTTGCATAATACCCCGTCTTTAACCTTACATATGAAAACAAGACAATGATAAATAAATAAAGCTTATGAGGAATGCTTTTGGCGATACTTTGCAACGTTCTTACCCTATTTTCCTGTTTGCAAAGCAGCAGGAGAAAACACACGGCGACAGTTAGGTTTAGTTTGATTGGATATTCACAACCGTAACATAAGTGACTTTTATAACTCAATAGTTCTTACTGTATGTGTTGTATTTATGAGTGGACAGAACACATTTCGGGTTTATGATCTGACAATACAGTGTTATCTAAGCTAATCTGAGGGTTGAGATATTTTAAAATTATATATATTCATTTATTCAACCAAAATTTGTAATTGCAATTAAGACGTCACAAGACACAAGGAGGGCATCTGACATACGGGGAACATTTTTGTAGAGGTCCAAACTACGGGATTAGCATCTTTTACACACATTAAGACTAAACGAGCAGTGCGGGTGAGAAGGGGAGTTATCTTCAACACCCTCGCTCCTGATTGGCTCTTTGGTTGCTATGACACTCATGGTCGGAATTCCAAATATGGAACTCGGCTCCAAATTTGTCCCTATAACTGCTCTGGCCTCGATGAGCTTCATTTAGCCGGAGACGAGCACTATGGGTGACGTCACACTCCCTCAGTCCACTTCTTTATACAGTCTATGGCAGTCCCCCATCTGTACTGAATATTATTAGCCCATAGAATTTTGTGAAAACCTAGCAATCAAAATTAATCGTTCCGCCCTGACAAATAAAAGTGTACATTTAAATCCTGTTGTGAAGATACATTAGTTTCATACTCAGAATGCAGCTCCTATTGTATTTGAACCAGTTTCCTCAGTACCTCTTGTGCGTGTGCCCGTTTGCCTGCTGGTCCCCGGGGATCTCGATGATGAGGACGCAGGACTGGGCGTGCTCAAAGCCGTCCTTGTTGTTGGGCGTCTTTGGAGAGCACTGAGTGTCCAACATGAAGACCTGTGAGACAAGAGAGAGATAAGAGGGGCGCATCTATAAAGGACATGCACAAAAAGAACTGAGCATCGTTCGGGACATTCTCAGTGTTGTCAAGATGCTAAAATTTCAAACTCGATTTCGATACTAAGGAATACACTGGATGCTTGATACAGAGTCTGATACGATCACAATAAAAAAAAAAAAAAAAAGCTCTTTCTTTAGACAATAGAATGTGATTTTCAACTTGAATGGTAGTACTTTCTTTTATATTCCAATGTGGCCTTATATCTGTGTAATCCCTCAGTCGTCCAGGTAGGTTCCATAGTGGTCCATGGGTGTATACTTGTCTGTGGTCTTATACAGAGTGGCCCAAATGTCACTGACAGTTGAAAAAAAGCATAACTCTTGTGTTTCTAAATATTTTTCTTTTAGTTTTTTCAGAGCATTGAGAACTACCCTTCTGACATTAATATGAGTAAATATTGCACCGAGGAACGAACCATCATTGTACAGTGGTACTCTGAGTCACATGGGTCAAATTCAGAAAGCCAGCGGTGTTACAGTCGACATTTTAATACCAGAGATGCCCCAAGCGTAAATGCCATTAAAGGAATAATAAGTGGTTTTCAAAGACAGGGGGCAGTATGTGATCTCCCGAGACCTGACTAGTCCCGATTTCTTCCTGTGGGGCTATCTTAAAGAAAAGATGTTTGTGAATAAACCTCAGACAATAAACGACTTAAAATGTAATATCGAGGATCAAATAAGAGCCATAAGCCCAGAAATGCTTTCAAATGTTCTGCAAAGTGTGTTGGATCAGGCTATTCAGTGTGAAACCGAAAATGGTGGACACTTAAAAAACATTATTTTTTACTTCCCCTAGTTGAAGTAGTGACAAGTTCAAGTGTAAGTGAACAATTATAACCATATATATTGCCAAAAATCTCGGAAGGTTCAGTTTATCTACTGCTAAAATTTGTGGACTATAACTTAAAAATTATAGGAGCTATTGAAGATTTAAAACTTTGGGCCACCCTGTACTTGCTCTGACACAGCTCAAGATCATTCTAAAGCTACTCAGGAAAGGTTCATTTTTGAACTGTGAATGGGACTTTTTTAGTTTCGATTTCAGCTCAAATGAGTATTGATACTGGTTTTAGTATTGATTACTATCTGATTTTCGATACTTTTGAAAACCCAGTTCTTGTTGAGAAGTTGCTGTGGTTTTGCCTTGTTTGTTGCAGTGGTTCAGTGGTTAAGAGCGTTCACCACCAAAGATCAACCATGTGAGTGACTTTGGTAGCGGTGTATCTCAGGGCAGCTGTGACCTCTAAAGTCATAGATTATCACTCTGCTTAACTACTTAAAGTCACTGTACCAATTATTTTGATGTGGGAAAGTAAAATATGTTATGCCCAAATGCAAATCTGTTGTAAAAGCAGCTTTTAGGTCCAAAATCAGCCCATTGAGTCTGTATCTAATTTTAAAGCATATTATTCGTTGCGTACCCAAAAGAAACACTGGAGTGCTGTTAGCATGCTAGTGGGGTGCGCTCTATGTTCCTTGTTTGTTGGATGGACTAATGAACCAGGTTTACTCAAACATGTGTGAATGAAACAAAATACAACTTCAGGTCTGTTTTTGAGGAGGTAATAACAGTCTAATATGCCTAAAAGTTCACATGAGTCTGTTTTGTGTAATATAGGACCTTTAAGTAACAAACAGTGTAGTTGGCCACTGAGAGTAAATAAAATAAGCAAATAAAAATGAAAGAGTGTCTGGATGCAGTAGTGTGTCGGCTGTGTCTGACCTGCTGAGCCATGGCCTTGATCCTCCAGTATTCGGCCTCAGCGGAGGGGGAGTGAGAGGGGGCAGCCACCTTCACCTCACAGGCATCTGCACTGGAGCTGTCCGCACTGCTGTGGAAGCACGCCAGCAGGTTCTACGGCACAATATACAAGATCATAAGATGAACGACATACGCCCCCAGTAAGTACAACGCAACACAAGAGAAGCAGGTGAGTGTCTGTTAGATCAGGGCTTAGGCACTTCATCGATCTATGGCTGAATAGTAAAAAGGAAAGTTCAATTCTGGACGGGAGGGAAGACGGGAGGGAAGACGTTGGTGGCTGCTCATCCAAGCGGGTTCTTCAGTTCTGGTCAGATCACTGGTCGACACTTCCTTGTTTTCTTTGTTAAGATATAGGTCTGAGGATGGAGTTATAGATAGGAGTCAGATGATGTCTGAGGCTCCCACTCACTTCAAAAATTGCTTCTTTAACTCCCCGCTCAAACCATTTCTTTTCTTTGGCTAAGATCTGTTCATCACTATCTTTAAAGGAGTGGTCAGTGGCTTTGAGATGGAGATATACGGTGGACTGGACAGACTTTTTTTTCCAGTTGAACGACCTGAATCCTAATTTTATTATGGATCATACCTCAGTGACTGGGGGATTACACAGTCTATGGCTGAATAATCATTTTAGGGATCAGTAGATATTATGGGTAATTTTTCTATGTACTACAGGTTCACTTTTGTTAGTACTACCATAAGATAAACTATAGAGCACACATTACAGACACAAATTAACTACTAAACTGTACTAGTCCAATGAGGCTCATCTGGTCTTTCCATTAATAGATAATTTTTTCAAACCAAGGTTTAGTTTGTTTTCATAGCTGAAAGTTTTGACTGCTCTGTAGCTGTCATCTTGCCTCCAGCGGTAGGAAGACGGTGTCAGCGTTTAAATCAACTGACCAGACACATCACAGCAACATCACGTGACCACTCTGAGGCGCTAGTGAGCAGTCCAAACGGTCAGGTATGAAAACAAACTAAACCTTGGTCTGAAAAAGTTTACCAATATTGTACCTTGAGGTATTGGAGGCTAATCCTGCTTCTGATGAATTAATATTGTGAATATTGTTAACAGGATAATGAGTTTAATGCCATACAGTTGAAAAGCTATGACAACTCCATGGAGACAAGCCGGTGACGGACCCCTTCACCACCAGAAAAAAATACATAGTGCATCTTTAATGTGTACTTTTTACATAGGACAAAAAGCATTACTTAACTCCACCAGTGGATTAAAACATGCATTACGGCCCAGATATATAACCTAAACCAGCTTTAGTGCGAGTCCCCGTGTTAATGCGCTGAGAGCTGTGGTGTGTAAATGTAGCAAATGTAACGTGCTCAGACTGGTTTAAAACATTCTTGTGCAAAAGAAAGATAATTATGTGGCTATAGACTGATGTATTCTGAAGACAATAACATAACATGACACACCTCAAGTATGCATTCAACACTGTGTAAGATACTGCTCCTAGTGGCAGCATTGAATTACTGCGCATGTCTTCCTAGTAATTTTATTAGTTTTTATTATTTTGTTTAATTGCATCGCTACCAACATTTTGTCAAAGTTTTCAACCCTTTCACCTTTTTGAAAAAATGTATTTAGGAGAAAAAAATAACAGAACAGTACAAAGCATAACAGGACTTGACAAGGGACAGAAACAGGCAAAGGAGACAAAGAAACCGACAAGAAAATGATAAACAAACATGGTACAAAGCAGACGGCAAGAAACAGAAATAAAACAATGATCAGAGCTTGGGATGGGTTGAGGGGGTGGGCTGGGGGCTTACAATAAGCTAATGTTTTACTATTGAGCAGGTAAAATGAGTGAATGAGTGAGAATAGTTATTAGTTTCGCTTTAGCTTTTGGCGCAAATTACTCCATAATGATCCACGGGTGTCATAGATTATAACTATATAGCAGACACAAGCACAAAATGTCTTTTTTTAACTCTCAAAGTTCATAGTTTTTGAACTGGACCGCTCATTTTCCTTTTCATGTTGCCTTGTCTGACCCTCCTTCCTCTCTCCAGCAGAAAAGTTACGTGGTACTCCTATAAACTGATTCCATTTGATCCCCATTTTAACAATGACAGTGAGATTTTGCCCATTCAAAAAGCCTTTGCTCTGGCCCTAATACTCCACTGCAGCTCTGATCTGGGACGGGGGCTTACAACGGCGTTAGCATTAGCATGTTGACCATATTAAAGGGCTTTGACTGGACATCTGTCCCACACGCTGCCTGCTCTCATGAGGCAGGATTAGGGCTGTGTTGCGTCTCTGCACACACTACACTGCACAGGACTTATCACACTGTTTATGTGCATTTGGACTGGTGTGGGCGCTCTAGAGGCCTTTTAAAGCCAGGACCTACGGTGGTGCAGGGGCTAAGCAGGCACCCACCAACGAGAGAGCCGCTAGTTTGAACTTTGCCTGAGTGCATTCTGTCATTGTGTTCTCGGGCAACACACTTCAGACACCATTCTCCGCTGAAAAGAAAGTAACCGGAAGTGCCACCACATAGAGCACCTCTACCTCCTGCCATGTCTGAGTCACTGTTTTAAATAAGTTTAAATGTAGTTGGCCTCATGTAGGTGCCATTTGAACATTTAGCGTCGAGAGCGGATGGGCTATGAAAGTGAGGAAAAATCTTAGAGGGAGCTATGTGGGAGCACTGCCCCCTGCTAGTAGAGAATAGTGTGGATATTCGAACACAGCCTCTGATTACCTTGACCGGCTCTAGTGTGGCCGAGAAGGCGTCCTGCAGAGCACAGCACGCCAAACGCCACATCTCCTCAGTGAACACAGGGCCCACGGTCACCAGCACATACCTGCAGCACACGCACAATAAATATTTGAACATGATTTAGTTTAAGCATGTTATTAGTAGTAATATGTGTAAAACATGTGTTAGTGTGTCCGTGTGTATATGTTAGTGTATGTGTGTACTAATATGTATGTGTGTGTATGTGTTGGTGTCTGCATGTGTGTGTATGCGCAGTACCTGATGCAGGAGCAGCCCACTCTGGAGATGGGCTCTGCAGGCTCAGACACACACGACACCAGCAGTTTGAACAGCTCCTTCAGCATCAGGTTTATCAGTGACTCATAGCCCATATCTGCACACAATACACACACAATCTATACTCAATTTATATACACACACAGTATACACACACACATAAGACTCATAACCCATATCTGCAGAGAAGTCACATGTAACGTGGTAATGTGAGGTTGCCAGATATGTGCAGCACTCTGAATTGAGTAAGACACTTTTATCAGTAAGTGATCGGAAAAAGCCAGAGCATCATGACAAATTAAATCTGATTGGTCAAAGCGTCACAACAGCGGAATAAGACGGAAAATCTTACTTTAGCTAAAAGTTAAGAGAAATCTACAAGCATCCTTCCCTCCACCAAGTGCTTCGCTCTGCTTTTTTTTTTTCCACTAACGAACAAAAGTTTGTATTTTCTCTAAAACTGTCTGAAGTACATCCTTCTGCACTGCCATGCTTGTTTTGGTTCGTTTGGGTGCTTCTCTTTTGACTCCACCCAAACCACAATACCGCCCTGTGATTGGTCTGAGCCACTGATGATCCAGCCCCAATCACACCAGCGGGAGCAGAGAGGTTCACATGACATAACAATATAATCTATACTACCCACAGTGTCGGCACAGATTAGATTTAGTGACTCAATCATTTGGCATTTGTATCAGCTGAAAAGATTTTAACCCATGTGTTTAAAATGGTTCCAGACAAACATGGTAAGGATAAGATTTTCTGTTTGGTTATCTCTTTCAAAAACAGTGAATCTCTAATACAGTTAAAAAAAAACCCTGCCCCCCATGTGAAATTATGACAGCATGCATTTCCATGGAGATGTGCAGGCAGCAAATAGAAAAAAAATACTTAGTGCACCTTTCAGCAACCCATACAAACAACCACACAAACTGCACACAAACACATGAAAGACCCACCAGAGTGAATGAAGCTGTGCACGTGCTCCACCACCAGCTCACAGCACAGCCCGATGGCGTGTTTGAAGTTCGCCGCCGCCATGTCCCAGTAGGCATGGTCTCCGTGGCTACGCTGTAACCATAGCGACATGACAGGAAGCAGCAGCTGGATGACGGAGAAGATGGCGAACCCTGGGCCTGAAGAGGAAGGAAAGATGTAGGGTAAAAACACTACGCTACACTCTAATCAGACATAGTCCACTAAGTAAAGGTGTAAGTCTACAAGGGACAAAAGGTTTGTCTTTACAATATGAAATGATTTGAACATTTTGAGCATCTCAATTTTTGTGTCTGTCCTTTGAAAACACTTTATTCAATGTTTTGTCCTTCCAATTTAATTAACAGTAATTAACAGTAACGGCTCTTACAATTACTCCTACTTCTCGTTTTATTATGTCTTGAACCACTTGATGATTAGCATTATTTTGAATACTTTTTACTTGTATACTCTGGGTGTTACCTGGCACGTGGGTGAGTTCTCGGAGCAGGATGAAGAGCAGCTCCAGGGTGGGGGGCTGGTGCTGGCGAGGACAGGTGGACACAGCCGCCGTCAGCTGCTCGAGCAGGAGGATCCACACCTGGATCAGGCCTGAGGGACACAGGAGGGTCACATGTTTGACACACAGGTGGAAAAAGTACAAACCATACACCATCATAGAGTCCGTGGTTGCCATGGTTATGGTTGGCTGCTCTTGTGACTGACTGGCTGGCACACTGACCAGTTTTTTTTTTTACATGTTACATTTTTAACTTAATATTTGTGGATTTTGACCAACTAACAATTTAATTGTGTGATTTGAGCAGTTTGTTCTTCCTGTATCCATGGCGACCCTGCTTGAAGATAGCTATGCTAACCAGTTAGCTCTGAAATGCTACAGACTTTGTGCAACAATGCAACAGACTTTCTACACCAAATATGGCAAAAGATAATGCAGAGGGAATGTCCCGTCTCATCATCTGAAACAACAGAGCGGAGGAGGAGTGAGGCTTAGAAAAGGCTTCCCTTTGTCTTACGAGCTCAGAGCTCTATTATTGTATTTTACTGTGTGCTTACCCTGCCCCTCAGGGGCAAATAAAGTGATTTTGATTTGATTTGAAAAAAAAAGAAAAAAGATGAACATAGTCAGCAGATACCAGTGTCATCATCAAACTCCTGCAGCACACAGTCCACCCCGTCCTCACTGCTGACCGAGCGCTCCTGCCCCCTCATGGGCAGACTGGCCAGACGCGCGCCCAGGAACACCGGCTTAGAGGGCATCTTGTAGATCTTTGACAACAGCTGTACACACAAACAGGATACACATTATAAATACATATCATATTTATATTTGTATTTGGTTTGGACACTTAAAGGTGGATTATGCAACTTTTTGTGTGGGGAGCCACTTGTCTACAGCTTGTCTCTGTAGAGATGTACCTTTGCCTGGAGGGTTTCACAGTACAGCATTAAAGAAGACCTATTGTGCTTGTGTCTGCTATGCAACTATAATCTAACACCCATGGATCAATACATTATAATTTAGACATTTTAAATTAATCTAAAACGATTTAATAATAGAAACAACTCTGCCGACTTCCGCGTTAGAAAACTGCAGTGACCAATGGGAGACGACGCTACCATACATGTCATCACAACAAAGAGTCCGACACTCCTACGGATGGCTGCCGATCACACGAGCAAGCAGCGGATTTTTTCTCATCATTGGGTGCATTACGGTGGGCACAGATGGTGGTGAAAACTAAGATTCTATCTATGTTACAGTTACTCTATTATGTGTGCTCTTACTGCCAAAAATACCTAAACCACACATTTTCTTTCTGTGTGAAGGCTTAGGCTTATGGGACTATACAGAACTCCTTTCCATTTGCTGTTCTGTTTACATTCGCACACACACTCTCATACACCACTACACAAACACAGGAGGTGAAGTGTCTCGCTCAAGGACACAACAGCAGCACACAGCATGTGGAGAAGGTTTTTGAATTAATATGTGCCATTGCTGCCCAAAAACAAATAGCATGTCCTTGAAGGTGCTGTACGTGAAACTGAAATAGTGCATTTTAAACAGTTTGCGGTAGTCAAGTAAAGTTATTCAGGTAAAGTTATTGCTCATTTACTTTATGCATTCTGAGCATCCTAATTATTCACTGCAATGAGTATATAAGCACTTTTCACAACTATCAGAAAGCGGAGTTTAGCTGTGACAGTAATGCTAACAGGAAATATCTGTACAGGGTAAGACACATTTTGCTCAAATACATGGAAAAAACTGGGTATAGAACCTTTCATTGAATACTGTCTGGACTGTACCTGTGAGCATTTGTGCAGGTAATCCAGAGCAGGCAGGCAGAGGTCAGTGGAGCTGTGTCCGGACGCGTTCACACAGTCTCCTATCTCCTTGTAGTCGACCTCTCCTACACACAGCACACACACGTTACACACACTCATCTAAAGGGTGAGGTGTCCTAGTGTAAAGGGAGCGCGTCCCACCTAGTCCTTTGACAAACTTCATCAGACACATGATGTAGTCTGTGGCGGCGTTGGCGAACACCTGGATGTTGTCTGTGTTTATGAAGGCCTCAAACACGTCGAACACTGGAGCCTGGGATTTACCTGGGAGAGGACAACGAGAGGAGGAGATAAATGGGTGGTGGTGGCAATTGATACTTTGCTGATCATGCTGGGGGGGGAAGGAATTCAATGCACACAATAGCAAAAACTACCAAAAAAAATAACCATAGCTAGTTTGTGACTGTAATGTTATGTGAGAGAAACCTGTTTAACAGCACAAATCAGCTCACCTGTTGTAGCTCCAACCAAGTCAGTTCTTTATGCTCAGATTGTGTTAAAGTAAAGTCGAGTAATAGAGCTTCAGACAGAGCAGCAGAGAATAGTTTATGAATTAAACAGTTATTTTGTTTCATCAAACACCACTAACCCTACTGGAATCAGTCAACTTTAGAAAGTGGAGCGTGAAATCTGATGTGGACGTGTATTACATGTTGGCAAATACACTGCTTGGCAAAAAAAAAAAAAGTCATCACCTGGATTTAACTAAGCAAATAGGTACGAGCCTCCTCCAGTTGGTCAGGTCTAGGTTCAGCAACAGTCTGTGCTCAAAGAATGAGGTCAGCTGACGACCTGAATATACTGAATGACCAGGTTATTCCATCAATGGATTTTTTATTCCCTGATGGCACGGACATATTCCAAGATGACAATGCCAGGATTCATCGGGCTCAAATTGTGAAAGAGTGGTTCAGGAGCATGAGACATCATATTCACACATGGATTGTCCACCACAGAGTCCAGACCTTACCCCCATTGAGAATCTTTGGGATGTGCTGGAGAAGCTTTGTGCAGCGGTCAGACTCGACCATCATCAATGCAAGATCTTGGTGAAAAATTAATGCAAGACTGGATGGAAATAAATCTTGTGACATTGCAGAAGCTTATCGAAACAATGCCACAGCGAATATGTGCCATAATCAAAGCTAAAGACGGTCCAACGAAATATTAGAGTGTGTGAACTTTTTTTCTTTTTTTTGGCCAGGCAGTGTATCACAAACATAAAAACAATAAACATTTGTTTCTGTCTAAAAAAATACAATTTCTATTTTACTGCCTGAATAAAAAGAATGGAACAAAACATTCATATCATGACCCTGCTGTGAGCGTAACCATGCTAATCATTCTTGGAAGGCTCTCTCACAGGTGTAGGTCCAGTACAGTGTGAGGGTCTCACCCATGGAGTACTCCCCCAGCAGGTACTCCTTGGTGTCGCTCTTGCTGCTGTGGACCGTCCTCAGAGCGCTGAACAGAGGCCTCCAGCCAGACAGGATCTGAGGAGAACACATCTCCACCAGCTCCCCAATGGTGGTCACCACCTGCACCACAACACACGTGTGACCTATAGTCTACCACCTGTCTGCGTGCACCTGTCTGTATGAACTGTCTGTACGAACTGTCTGACCCTGGCATGAGGCCTGTCTCTCAACTGGTGCTGCACATCTCTTTGCACTTGTCTGTATGCACCTGTCTGTATGCACCTGTCTGTATGCACCTGTCTGTATGCACCTGTCTGTATGCACCTGTCTGTATGCACCTGTCTGGACTAAGAAGTGGACTAAGTGAGTGTGAGTGCTCCATTTTTGGAATTCCGACTGCTAGTATCATAGCAACCAAAGAGCCAATCTCGGGTGAAGCTGTGGAAGCTTCCCGCCCACACCACTGGTTTAGCAGGGGGTGGGTGTTTAGCAACGCTGTCAATCAAACCTGTGGGAGCGACCTCGGGAAAAGAAGGTGCTTGGTCTCTTATTAAAGGTTTATATCTTGAGTTACAGACACAATAGTGAAATAAAAATACAAGGATCACAAAGAGTCAATGCAAACGTTTTAAGACCAAAATGACGAGCAGCATTGGAGAGAGGGGCCACAGTTTTCTAATGTAAAGTGAATAGAAGTCAGAGTCGATGGAGCCGGAAGTGTGTCCATGATCGCTTCCTATTTGGAATACGCCGGCAAGCAGGTTAGCTATAACCATTTATATATACAGTCTATGGTCTGTATGCACCTGTCAGTGTGCACCTGTCAGTCCCTGCTGTCCTTCCATGTGTCTCACCTGGTCCTGCACATCATCGTCGCACAGCTCCAGTTGCATGATGTGTTCAAACGGCCTGAACAGAGCCTCGTTGAAGTGGAAGTGGGGGAGCTCGGCCCAGCTGCTCAGCACCTCTGTGAGCACGTCATGGAGGAAGGACACGGCCTTCTGGGATACATGCCGCTCCGAGTGACACGCCGCCTAGAACACAGCACTGTTAACTCAGCTACATTAAAGAAGAACATGCAAGTACATATGGTGCAGGCAGATCTCACCTCCACCAGGTGGGGCGCTACCACGCTCCAGGCCCTCATCATGTGCAGCAGAGGGCGCCTCTTGTTCCTGACAATCCTCAGCATGGACTCCCCCAGACGGAACAGATGGAGAGCCCGGTCCTGAGTGGACTTGGCCTCTCCTGAAAACAGATGAGAAATTATGAGATGTTCTTGTGAGTCAGATGCTGAGGTAGCTCATCCAGTTGAGGATTAGTGCATCACTAGTTGGACTCTGACAAGAAAAACGAAATTAGCTGAAATTTAGGTGAAAAAAGTACTAAGCAGATATAAATCTCAAAAATGGGCGGAACAAGGTTTAAATGTTGATACAGTTTGTTGACATATTAGATACAAACAAATAGCAGAGAGGAAATCTTATTTAACATTGGAGTAAACTACTAGATCTTGCAGAAAATTGCGATACAAATTTCAATTTCACCTCATTTTAAGTAAATGATAAAACTTTAAAGAGGGGTTAGGATGCAAAATTAGATTTTTTTGAGCCTTCTACCATGTTATAACGTTGTTCCCTCTTTAAAAACATACCTGAAGTGATTTTATATGTCATCCATGCATGTTTGAGTAATTAAGCGATCTTTCCTGGACCTTATCTGAACACTTCTTACGGTTAGCTATAAAATTTGTCCAATGCTCTGCCCACAAGCCTAAATCACCCATGCTCCCACACGACAATTCTCCATAAATTTACAAAAACATGATCTAAACCAATACACTACAGCTTCACAAACCTGATGCGATGTGCAGTAGTTTCATTAGCGGAATGCAAGCCGATTGTAATGTGATAGTGCTATTTTTGTTGGATTTAGCATTTTCAAAACAATAAAAGGTAACATGGTGAGCCAAATATGTTATGTGTTAGCAGCTACAGCTTAACAGCTTAAATATGAAGTAGGTCGGAAGATTGCATAAGTATTGTCATTGATATAGGTCTGATACATCTATTTTTTCAAAAAGTGTGCACAACTAGATTAATCTGGTGTGATTTAATACCTAATTTCACAACAATTATGCAGGCACAATGTCACGATTCAAATTGAGTATTGGGAAGTACCGGGCATGGCCAGGGAGTAGTCCCCGGTGTCCGTGACAGAGGAGAAGAGCTGGGACTGAGAGGCTCTGCGCAGCTGCTGCAGGAAGCCCACCAGAGCCACCAGGTTGAGCTGTGTGGAGGCCTCCTCAAACAGCCTGAGGAACACAGGGGACACACACACAAAGCATGGCTCATTATTAGTCCTGCACATTTAGTCAATATTTTAGCGTTCTGGTGTACAGAAACATGCTAAATTTCTCCTGTTTTTTTTTCTGAATATAAAGGCTACTTTAGGCCATAACCCACGCCAAAACAAGAGCAAAACAACAGCTCAAACATAGACTGTACACATAAATGGACAGAGCAAACCCACTACCTACTGCGCTCCAAATAGGAAGTGAGCATGGGCACACTTCTGGCTCCTTCGACTCTGGCTCCAATTCACTTTCCATTGTAAATTTGTCACCCCTCTCCGTTACTGCTGTTGTGAGCCTCATTATTTTAGTCTTTTTTGTATTAAGCTGTAAATGATCATGGTATTTTTATTTTGCTACTGTGTCTGTAAATCAAGATATGAACATTAATAACAGATAATTCAGGCGCCTTCTTTCCCTGAGGTCACTCCCATTAGCAACAGGTTTGATTGACAGCATTCAATGCCTGCTAAACCAGCTGTGTGGGAAAGAAGGGGCGTTACCTTCAACAGCCTGGCTCTGGATTGGTTCTTTGTTTGCTATGATAGTTGTGGTCAGAACTCGACTTCAATTCGCCCTGTAATTGCTAGCCTCGATGAGTTTCATTTGAGTGGAGCCGGCCGCTAGTCCGCTTCTTTATACAGTCTATGGTCTCAACTCATTAGAGCCAGTCTCCAAAACAGACCAGTAACTGACAAATAGAACCTTCACCTTATTGGCACAGCAGCCGACTATCACATACAAAAGCAGTTACATTAACAACAACAAATACACAGCTACAAGAACAACAGAAGGTGTCAACTCGAACATGAAATATCAGATCATTACAGTTTATTACATGATATGTTGGTTATATTAAGGAAATGTAATGGGGCACACAGCTGTGGAGATGCACCTTCTCACTTTGTTAAAATAAGTGGACATGTTCTATGGGTGATATGAGATGTGTGAGGTTTTAGGTCTGGACTGCTTTCTCTCAAACTTTCATAAAACAGCATTTTATACCTTCAATGGTTGCATTTATCAAACATTAAAAAGGATTCTAACTGTAAATATTAGTGAATGTGATGCGCCCATCTGGTGCAAACTTTGAATGTAAACAGTGCTTATGTAAGAGATGATCTGGAGATTAGCACTCCTCCATATTTACAGCAGTGTGTGTGTGTGTGTGTGTGTGTGTGAGAGAGTGGCTCAAGAGATTTCACTTGTGACAGCCTTTTGACTGAATCTAGTCTCCTAAAGTCTTACATCACATATTATTTAAGTTTTCAAACACTGACTGTAGAATTGGCATTTCATATTATACTAATGCACAGGTATGTGCACGGCCCTCACCCGTCTGCACACGCCTTCTCTTGCCTGCACGCGGCCCTCACCTGTCTGCACACGGCCCCCGCCTGTCTGCACACGGCACTCGCCTGTCTGCACACGGCACTCGCCTGTCTGCACACGGCCCTCGCCTGTCTGCACACGGCACTCGCCTGTCTGCACACGGCCCTCGCCTGTCTGCACACGGCCCCCGCCTGTCTGCACACGGCCCCCGCCTGTCTGCACACGGCACTCGCCTGTCTGCACACACCTTCTCTTGCCTGCACGCGGCCCTCACCCGTCTGCACACGGCCCTCACCCGTCAGCACACGGCCCTCACCCGTCTGCACTGGCCCTCACCCGTCTGCACACGGCCCTCACCCGTCTGCACACGGCCCTCACCTGTCTGCACTGGGCCTCACCTGTCTGCCTGTGTGGACAGGGTGCACACAGCCTTAGCCACGCTGCTCCCGCTCAGCAGACTGCCCCCTCGGAGGTCCAGCCCTTTACCCCTGATGCCCTCCCGCAGCAGCTCCTGGATGGATAATGGCTGGATGACAGGCTGACTGAGGCCCAGCTCAGATGCCTCGGAGCTGGGCTCAGTGCTCAGCTCCAGCCCCTGGTCCACACTGGAGCTGTGGAGGGTCTGTGTGATGGTGGTGAGGGAGGAGGGCTGCGAGCTGTCGCTGAAGTGACTGCGCTCCAGAGAGCCAATGTACTCCGTCACCCTGCAACACAGGACGTGGGGTGTAAACCATTTATTAAACAGTTATACAGTTACTGTTGTACTTTTTCACTTGAATTTGGACACTTTATAACTATCAAGTGTGATTCATTGAAGGCATTAGTGCCCTCTGCTGGCAGCAGTGTGTAAGAACCATGAAAATAAGTATTTTAGCCACCAGCATGCTATCAAATGAATGCTAATGTAATAAAGGCTTTGTAAAAGCAAACTTGGTCCACACAAGGGGACCAATTATAGATTACATAATTGTACAGGACAAGAGCATTGAATCAGAGGTACACATTACAACATGGGTGTGAGGTTTCAGGTCAAACTGTACCTGAAGATGTGAGGCCAGCAGTCGTGGTTGTGGCTGCCCATCTCCAGCCCCACGTTGAGGATGGCGTCCATGCAGAGCACATGGGCTGTGTGCAAACGGACCCCGGGGCCCCGCATCTGCTCCAGCCTCTGCTCCACACGCTGCTTCACTGAGGAGACACACACACATACATAGACAGGAGGAGGTCATCAATTTAACAGTGAATGAAGACCATACCCGCACAGATTCTTTCCTTGTGTCTACCTTGTGTGATTGTGTCCCCAATCTCCAGCTGCTCCCTGTCCTCCCGCTCCTCCTGCACACAGGACGCTGCAGCCATCTGAGCCAGAGCAGAGGCGCAGTGAGCAGCCACTCCTGAACAAACACACACAGAGTAACTTTGTTACATCACATTCCTGAGACAATAGAACAGCCAAGTTTTCTACAATAAAAGATGGATGTCCTTTACAAATACAGAATTTGATTGGTTTGATTGACACATTTTTAGAATGAAAAAATATTAATATCACAACTAGATAATCCTGAATGAAAAGTGTAAGTTGTATTATGATATTTTTCTTACCAGTAAGATAATTTAGTTTGAAATAAGATAATTTAGATAATAAATAATTTTGTTTTAAATAAGATAATTTAGTTTGAAATAAGAAAACAAATGTAAAATAATGAAATCCCTCAGAAAGTTTGATACCATGGTGATCTATTAGACAGAGGTGAATTCACGATTTCATCACTTTAAAAACGCTTCTTCTCACAGTAACCAGAACGAAAACATAATATTGTGAGATTTTTTGTTAGTATTATTGTGTTGTCAGACCCAGGGCACAGCTGAGCGCGGCGGCCTTGCGGAGCCCGTCGAGACTGAGGCAGATGGCGTCTCTTTCCCTGTGGCTCTGCTCCTCTCGGCCTTCGGAGCCCAGGATGAAGGACAGGCCCCTGGAGCTGCCCGCCATGCGCCCGGTCAGGGGAGTGGACAGCACCTCCATCAGGTTCTTCCACACACCGCTCAGGAGGAAGCGGGCGAACACTGAGCCTGAGAAGAGGGGCAAGGGCAGAGTCAGCTGGGGCAGATCATTTTACACTTTTAACCCACATCAAGGAAGACATGAGCTCGGGTTTGTTCACTTTCGTTATAAAGAAAGTAATCAATCATATTTAAAAATAGGGGGCATTATGTAAATCTACTTTTTTGGAGATTTCTACCATGTTATAATACTGTTCGCTCATCAGAAACATGCCCGAAGAGGTTCTAGATGTCATCCATACATTTGAGTATTTTAGTGATCTCTCTCAGGCCCTATTTCTACTCTTTGAACCGTGAATCCTTACATTTAGCTGTAAGATTGTGTCCAGTGCTACACCCACAAGCCTATGTCACTCATGCTCCCACAAGACAGTTCTCCATAAATATCCAAAAACATGATACAAAACTGTACACAGCAACTTCACAAACCTGGTGTGATGTGCAGTAGTTTAATTAATGGGATGCACAACACGCTGATTGTGTTGTGATAGTGCTCTGAAGACGGAGTGACTTAGCTCAGGAAACGAAAGGGAAACTTATAAAACATATGAAGACGTTGTTTTGGGCGAATATAGCATTTTCAAAACAATAAAAGGTAACATGGTGATCTAAATATGTTATGTGTTACAGTTAATACCCCATAGAAGGAAAATACCCCCTCTTTAATACAATTACAGGTTCCCTACATACACAATGACACTAATAGCGTGTCTTTCTGCATAGTCAAGTACATATACAGTACTTTCAGTGACGTAGGCCTGGAATTCGATGTTAAAGATGATTTAACACCGCGAAAAGAGGAAGGAAGTGTCTGAATGTATTTCACATGTTCCTAGTCCTCACAAACTCTACATTCTTCATTCATATTTTTTGGGACACTTGCATGACTTTAGAAGAGCTTTTTTGAACAAAGAAGAGAAACTGGGAGAGGACAGCCAAATGCAGAGAGTCAGAGTGCTGCTAGTGGCAGATAGCAGAGGTCTGATTGTGTCACACAGTGCTGCTTTTACAGTTTATTCACTGGGACAAAAAAGATCGATACTTAAAGGTTAAAGTGTGGGTTTAAAGTTCATGAATTAGATCATGTATTTTATTATGAAGTATTTCTGCATTACCTGTCCATCTCACCTGTAGTAAAAGGTAATTATTATTTTTGCTTCTTGAGTCAATTAACCAATAAGAAAGTAGAATAAGCCCCACACTTAAGGTTGCCAAATCCTATAGCTTAAAATAGTGGGCTATAGCCCTCTCTTTGATCTGATTGCTCATTACCAAAATCCCAGCACAGTGCCCAATCACAAAATCTGTCCAAATGCACTTGTGTTTACTCTAGTATCATACTTGAAGATCTACCAGAAGATCTGGTGGAGATTCAAACCACCAACCTTCAGATCAGTGGGCAAACACGACTGAGCTACTGTGTTGAGCTTAATGTGTCATATCCTTTCATTTGTTGCCAATAATCAAGTACAAAAAATTCAAATATATCAAAACTTTGATGCTCTTGTGTATGCCCTCTCTCTAAGCCCTACGTTTCCCCACACAAACCTGCCATGACAGTGTCACTGGTGGTTTTATCAGAGGAGAGAGGAGACTGCACCGAAGTCCTCCTGATCAGCTGTCCTCCGATAGCACTGCTGCCCAAACCGTCAATATCTATGAACACAGTATACAAATAAACATGTTTTATTCTTAATAAACTGTGCCGGGGTATTGTGTCCAGCGGCGTACCCATGAGCATGGTGATGAGCGGCAGGCGGTGGTCCTCAGGAGCGCCGTAGTACCCTGCCTCGGCCAGCAGGTTGCGTTCTAACAGCTGCTGATAGAGCTCCTCTATCCAGGCCTGGGACAGAACCACCAGCACCCCACTGCTCTGGACCAGACGCACAAACTCTTTCTGCACACGCACACAGGGACACAGAGACACGGCACATGGCGACATGGCACACAGGGACACGACACATGGGGACACGGCACACAGGGACACGGGGACACGGCACATGGGGACACGACACACGGGGACACGGCACACGGGGACACGGCACACAGACACGACACACAGACACGACACATGGGGACAGAGCAGAGGGGAGAGGAAAAAAAAATAAAAAATTTACTATAAAATATAATCTTTTCATTTAAATTGCATTTTCCAAGATGATCACTAATGCAGAAGCTACTGACAGGGTCCTTTTTTCGGCCAGTCAGACACATTGTTACTTAGAATCATGGGAAACCAGCTCCCAGACACGTGACTCTGTGTCATGGTGCATTTTCAAGATAAAAAATTAAATAGTAAGCAGAGATAAAAGGGCTATACAGCTCAACAGTAAAAAAAAATAAAAATAAAAATAAATAATATGAAATTTTAAATGGCGGGCATTTTAAGTGGGTGTACTGTAGTATAGATGCATCTGTGAGTAGTACCAGGCTGAGTACAGGGGGCAGTATTCTCCTCCTGTAGTGGTCTGCACACAGGAGCTTGAGGTTGAGCAGCAGGGCGTAGTAGGACACCAGGTACAGACCATCGGCGTTCATCAGGGACTGGCAGCTCAGAGTGTCCCCGGGCTCCAGGCCTGGAGAGTGGATCCCCCCTGAGGAGAAGCAAGTGTGGAGGTTACACTGGACTGGAAGCACAACGCATAAAGGACGCTTAAAGGAACCGTATGTAGCCGCTGCTCTTACAGTTTTAAAACAGATACTAAACAGGTACTTGTGTTTTGTTTCATTCACACATGTTTAACACACAGACCCTGCATATTTAGGCAGAGTTCTCCTCTCAAACAGAAAACACTCTGTTCCATCTTGTGATGTCATGTGGTCATACAGGAAGTGCTCCACTGTGTTTTTAAACTCCAAACACCTTCACTAGAATCATTTGGATGATTTCAGCCCTGGAATTGGTCATCTCCACTGAACAAAAGGTAAAAGTAAAAAGTTGTGTGTTGACTTGAAAACTACCGTTTCATGACATCACAAGGTGGAATAGAGCATTTTGAGCTTTGGAGATGTAGACTAATAAAGGGTTACTCAAACATGTGTAAATGAAACAAAACACAATTCTGGGTATGTTTTTGATGAGGAGACAGGATTATAGCATAGCTTAAAGCTCACAACAGTAAATTTTGTAATATAGGACCTTTAAACATAATGTGAAAGAGAAAGTCTTGTATTATCAATAATTGTTACAAAATAATTTATATTTCTGCTAAATAAGTCTGCATAATTGTGTAAATGTGATGTGTTGGAGGGAGCTAAACTGTAGTGTCCTGGGGGATCGGCAGAAGTGTTGAATTCATTAGGCAACTTTACACCGCGCATGCAAACCTCCCACAGGCTAACCAGCACTGATGCATCATGGGATACGTCTCCGAGGGAGAGCTGTTAATTAAGAGCTCTGCCGCACAAATGCAGCTGCACTGTACAAGCGAGTGTCCAGGGAAGAGGGAGGCAGATAATACTATGAAGGGCTAATGCTACAACTGTACAAGTACTGCCATCAGAGGGCGCAAGGACTAGAGTGGAACAGTTAAAATAAGGCTGCAAACATCTGCTAGCTTTTGCGAACGCTTTAGTGAGGGCGATTTGAGGCACAAAATGAGATTCAGGAAAAAATGGGACACCACCTTATGACATCAGCAGGTGGAACAGAGCATTTTTCTTATGTGAATGAAACAACACACTAATCCAGATATTCTTTTCACAAGGGAACATAAGTACATAAGGCAGAATAGGAGCCCTTTGAACATTTCTGAATGGTCTGTGCCCCTTATTTCTGTCAAATTTACCTCCTATATGAAATTGTTAATACATTTTAAAAATGATTAAAAAAAAAAAAAAAAAAAAAAAAAGATTGATTGCACAGCTGTAGCTAGGATCCCTCCTTGACCTACCGGCCTGCAGCCCGGAGCAGAAGGTGGAGGAGAAGTTCTGTAGACTGGAGTCCACCTCTGTGGCCGTGGACAGCCCCAGGAGCCGGGGCAGCAGAGCCGACAGCGACTGCAGGAAGAGGCGCGCGCTGTGCTGGTCGGCCTCTTGGTGGCGCAGCAGTTTGAGGGAGAGTGCCGCTGTGCGGAGGGAGCGGTGACCCGGGCAGTCCCGTGGGGTTTGCTCCTCGTCGGCCAGCGACACGTTATCAGACCCCATGTCCGACACGTCCGACCGGCCAGAGTCCTTCTCCGCTGCCATAGAGTACTGGTCACATGAGTCCAGCTCTGTACGGGACAGGTCCTGCTCCTCCATACTGACCACAGACAGGACACAAGACGCCATTAATACAACACAACCCGTACAATACATGCATAAGCAAAAGTCTAAGTTAGGGTATTTAAAGAGGGTATAATGTTAATGCTGGTACTTAAAGAGGGGCTATTATGCAAATGAACTTTTTGAACTTTTTAACATGCTATAATGTTCTTTCCTGTAGAGATTTTAGATGTCTTCCGTGCATGTTTGGGTAATTACATTTACATACATACAGAACCATGAAACAGTATCTGCTAGAATTGTAGATATAATTTTATTACTGAAACAATTCTTGGCATCAAATGTGTATAAATCCAACTGTAGATAAATGATCTTCACCGGACAACAGGAAGAATAGTGGCAGCTTGTCTGCACTAATTGGGATTCTGTTGATAAAGAAACAATGGTAAGGGGTCACATTTTTATATAGCGCTTTTCTACCTTCAAGGCACTCAAAGCACTTTACATCAAGGAACCACTCACACATTCACACACACATTCATGCACCACTGCACACAGACACTGCGGATGAGGTGGGTCCTGCCCAAGGATACAACGATAGCATTCATCTGTGTGAGCTGGAATCACACCGCCAACCTGTGGGTCAATGGATCTGATCCCTTAACCAATAATGCTTAGATCGAGAACAGGATTTGAACCGCTAATCTTCAAATCAGTGGAGAAACATTGTCCCAAATGAGCTACAGTCGCCCAAACAATAACCTGGTAATTAGTATGAGCAATAGAATCCTCATAACGAGTTTAATTCTGTTATTTTATTCTATACTTTGATTTGATTTCTCATCTGTACCTGAAGTTGCTCTCGCTGTAGCGTGCTGATCCCGTCCCGTGATAGCCCCGCCCTCTCGACTCCACAGACAGGAAGTTGGTGATGTCGGGGTAGACCAGGCCGTGACTCCTCTGCAGGACGTCCGGAGGCACTACCCCTCCTCCAGCTGCGGGCCTGTCTCTGTCCGCCTGTGCCCTCTCCTCCTCTCCCCCCCGACTCTGGTCCACTCTGGGGGTCAGCTGCCTCCTGAGCTCCTCGTCCTGGCTGCAGGATGATGGAGACGGGATGCGCACCTACAGGAGAAACAGTTGGATTTGTTAGAATTTGACTCACTCGACTAATGATGTTAATGTCTGTGTAATCCCTCATCCATGTATGAGCCATAGTAAAAGAAAAATTCTAATCTGTCAAGTGAACAAAAGTTGTAGGAGTGAAGACGAATGAGTGAATGATGTTCATGTCGGGAGCGGGATTCGAACTGCCAACCTTCGGATCAGTGGACAAAAAAACCAACTGAGCTCCTATTGGACAACACATGACAGATGGAACAATCATTTGGTACTTTTTCTTTGTAATAGTGTAGGCGTGGTGTATTTTTCTGTACTATAACAATATTTGAGCTGTGGAGGGTTGAATAAATAATTTCTATGGCTCATTACAGATACAATCTAAGAACTTGCATATTTCATTCTGCTGTTTATTTAAAGTAGCCTTTTTTTTTTTTTTAGCAATAGCTGCGTTTCCATCACCTTGTTTGTAATGTACATTTTGAAGATTCACATAAGTAACAGGAGGCGGAAAGCCCAAATACTGCATGTAGAACTCAATCATTTCACAAACAAATTTATTCGCTCACTTCAGCTGGATTTTTCTTTAAGCGCTTAACAGTTAAAACGCATTTTGGAAGGTGGAAACTGTTTTGGGCATAGCCAGTCAAAAAGCAATAAAAGAGAAACTGGGGAGGACCACCTAAATGCAGAAATAAAAAATACTCATTTATTTAAAAAAAATAATAATAATAATAAAAAAAAGTTGTAGAGATAGAGATGTAGAGTTGTAAAGATATAGCTATATATCTTTTTGCTAGATGCATTTCTATTCTCAAAGACAAAAGTATGTCTTCTACTTTTCCCACCTCCTCCTATTGGTGAGTGTCCTTTAAACAACACATATATATACACACCAAATATACCGTTGTCCTCTCATTAATACACACACCTGGAGTTGTATTTTGTTTCATTCACACTTGTTTCATTAGTGTAGAGTCGTCTTGTCTGTGCTCTCAAAAATGCTCAGTTCGCATTTTGTCAGTTTTATTGCGTCATAGGTAAAGCTCCAGACTTCTCTTGCAGAGTTTTTAAGTCCATTAACCACGATCGGATTCTACGCTCAAACTGTGTTCTCCGCGAACCCACGACTTTGTTAGAATAGCATCCCTTCACCTCCCCCTCCCTGGTGTGTACCTCCTCCCCGCACTCCTCGGGTGTGGTGTGCTCCATCCCCTCCTCTAGGTCGAGCGTGGTGTGCCCGGTCTCCGTGGTGATGCTGATGCTGATGTCGGGGCTGGGCTCAGAGCTGGGGTGCCAGGGTGGAGGCTGGGCGGACAGCACGTGCCTCTGCCACCTGAAGTCCGCCTCGTTGATCTCCATGGACTCTCGCGTGGACTCTGTGCCCTCCTTCAGCTCATCCAGGCGCCGCAGCAGAACACGCGCCTGCACACAACAGTAGGGCTGGCATCAACTAAAGAAACTCTTGGTCAATTAGTGACGTGGTTTTCTGTTTGTCTTGTCCTTGTTTTACGTTCAAATCATAGACTGTCTATATATATGGATACAGCTAACCACTAGCCTCTACATGATCCTGATGTTTTATTTAACTATTGTGTCTGTGAATCAAGATATGAACATTAATAACAGACAAATCCAGCGTCTTCTTTCCCCCGAGGTCACTCCTGTTCGCGTTAGCAACAGGTTTGATTGACAGTGTTGCTATGCGCCTGTTCCTTGCTAAACTAGCAGTGCGGGCAGGAAGGGGTGTTAACTTCAACAGCCTCGTTCTGGATTGGCTCTTTGCTTACTATAACACTCGTGGTCGGAATTCTAAATGTGGAACTTGGCTCCAAATTCGCCCCGTAACAGCTAGCCTTGATGAGCTTTATTTGACTGGAGCCGAACGCTGTGGGTGATTTCACGTTGACTTATCCCACTTTGTTATACATTCTATGGCTCAAATATGTGAAGCATCTTTGACTTATAAAATATAAAACCCATTTATTATACTGTACACATGAGCTTTCAGTAATGGCGTGTACTCACCTGCTCAGGCTGAATGCCGCGTCCCTGTGACAGCTCCTCTAGCGCCCCCAACAGGGCGCACACACAGGACACGGAGGAGAAGCAGGCTTCCACACCTCCTTTCACACACGCCTCGCTCATGCCGTCCATCACCCTGAGGAGCACAGAGGAACTCATGAGGAGCACGGCATCACAAGAATACACCTGCAGAATGTACCAGCGGCTCACAGCTTCAGAAGGTCCAGGTGGGACTTCCTCTTGGAGAACGACCTCTTTCTGGGCTCAGGCTCGGCCACGCAGGGACCGGCCAGATCCAGGAGACGCTGAGGACTCCCCAAGATCTGCGCAGATGAGAAAAAAAAAAAAACGTATAAAGCTGCAGGGTCAATAGGCCTGACAAGATAATTACTATAGCGACTTAGAAAATGGCAAATAGTCAAATTTTATATAGCACTTTTCCACCTTCAAGGCACTCAAAGCACTTTACATCAAGGAAGCACTCACCCATTCACACACCCATTCATACACCAGTGTACGCAGACACTGAGGGCGAGGTGGGTTAAGTGTCTTGCCCAAGGACACAATAACAGAATTCATCTGTGGGAGATGGACTCACACCGCCAACCTGTGGGTCAGTGGATGTGACCACTCTACCAATGATGTTTATGTCGAGAGCGGGCAAACATAGTGGACAAACACAACTGAGCTACTGTTAACATTTAACATACGACAGATAGAACAATATTTTTGGGGGTCAGTATTTATTGTGGAACCAGTGTAGGAATTGTTATTTTTCCATACTATGGTAAGATTTGAGTTGCACAGGGTTGAATAAATAGCTTCTATGACCCATTATAGATACAAAGTAAGTACTTACGTGTTTGATTCTGCTGTTTATTTAAAGTAGCTCATGTTTTTTTAATAATATTGCACATTTAGAATAGTTTGGGGGATAATCATCACGCTCATTTTAATGTTTCATGTCTTTTTATAGATCGGAAACTTAACAAGGAAAGTCTCGTAAGTATTTTTGTATGCTTTATAAATGAGACAGAGGTGCTGCAGCTCTCCGAATTAAATCCGTTGGGAGTCTATTTTTGCCAAACACCGGCGCTGACCGCAGCATTTTGCCTTAATAAATGAAAGATTATTGTGTGAATATGTGATCAGCTTCAAAGGTTTTTTTCCAGAGATAATAAGAAAACATTTTTATTACCCTGATGATTCATTTAACGGTTTCTGAGACTGCAGTGTAGTCGTGTAAATAGTCCTGACCTCCTTCATGATGCGGATGGCTTCGGTGCGGTGCTGGGGAGGGGGGTACAGCAGGATCCTGTGGTACAGCGACTGGAGAACGGGCTTCATGGACTCCACGCAGCTCACCAGCCGCACCAGCTCTGCGGCGATGTAACATACAGTGCGCACTACTGGAGCCGTGATGGAGGGGGCGCTAGAGGAGCAGCCTGACCCTCTGCCCTGGTCTGACACTCCCCCAGAAGAAGATTCCAGCTCCAGGCCCACTGCTCAAAAGAGGGAGGGGGGCAGGGGTTAGCAGTTTAAATTAGCTGCTAATCATGCTACTGATGCTAATAAACAACTATAAAAATGTATTTAGTTACTACTATAAGCCCTTTTCACGACACCACCAGGCTAGCTCTGGTTGTCTCAAAAGTGGAGATGTTTGCCATAGACCAACACCTATGCACACACCACATTAATACCAAGCTAGGTGGTTAAAGTGTCTTGCCCAAGGACACAACAACAGTGTCCACTAGAGCAAAGTACTTCATCGGAGGATATGTCTGATAAAAATAGGTTTTTGTCCTAAAGGTTAACATGTATTTTTCAAGTTACGTCTAAAAGTCTCGTACATTTAATGGAAAGTCAATTGTGTTTTAAAAATATGTATTATTATTATTATTATTATTATTATTATTATTATCATTAATAATAATAATAATAATCATCATTTTTCAGTTTGTGGTGCTTTTTTAACAATATCACATTTAACAATATCACATTTAATTTAGGTTAAAATTAGCGTACAGACAGAAACACTGAACCCCATATATGTTTCTTTTACAAATATGATTCTTCTGGTGAACCGTTTACACTGTATGTAAAGTCTATAATATCCTCTCAGCGATTTATCCATCTGGAACTTTCTGTTCACTGCCTGTTCAAATACTGACTCTATCCCCACAGAGCTGGTCAGGCCTTATCATGAAAAGAAGAAGCTTTGTACGCTGTTAAACACTATTACAACAAACCTGACCATATTTAAAATGAAATAAGTGATTGGAACATAGTTTAAATAGTTAATTGGTACCTAGAGTGAGTCTGTCTCTCTCTAGCGCCCCTGTGTGGCTGTGGTGAGAAGTGATGGTTTTGTCATTGACGGGATTCCCCATGATGGCCACGAGGGACGGGCACAGCTGCTTCCTGAAGGAAAACAAAACAAAGACTCTTAATCTTAAGCACCATGATGTGCTGCATGCTGTGTGTGAAACACTCACATTCAAATTGGGATAAGAATAATCTTTTTAGGGACGGGATGAGTGATCAAATTGCCTCAGGACTCTTTACAGTTGCTCTGGAGAGCTGCGCATCTTTGAGCAGCTGTAGTTAAAAGACTCCTCCACATAGAGACTTGTAGCTCACATATTCAGACAGAATATTTTAAACTCTGCTCCATTTTTTATTTCGTAGTGATAGACCAATATCCAGGCAGATAATCGGTGCTAAATTTGGACAGCGCGGGACATGCAGTGTTTTCCCCACTTAAACATTGTTTGAAAAAGCTCCACAGAGAGATATTTAAGCCTTGTTCATCCATAACTTAGTTTAAAGTAAGAAAGAAGGAGAGAAGCGCTCCTCTGTCTGTGTCCCTCATGTGTGTAGAGCAGCAGCAGTGAGGGGGACAGAGGGGAGGTGCCAGACAGACCGACAGAACAGAGGAGCTGATCCAGGTTTAGTCTAAACATTTCAAGAATAAAAATAAAGTGTAATAAACATTTTGTATATTGAGCACATTGTAATAATAAGTAGTGATGATATGGAGATTTACACAGCACAATTGTGTTTAAAGCAGAACGATTGCTTAATGGACTTGAAAATGACAATGATTAAATACAGTCATTTTTATAACTCTGTCAACACATAAAACCCAATATATAAAATATTCAACTAATTAAAAATTGTAAATTAATCCAATTATTGCATTATTATTTTTTGCTCATGAAAATTCTGTCTCATCCAACAGCTAATTTTTCCCATAATCAAGCTCCAACCTGAAATGCTCCTGTAACAAGTTAAAGCATGAATGAAACCACAGAGTTCTGGTCCCAGCCTTACCACACGAGGTCAGTGAATCCTCTGGACAGGTGCATTGTGGGAGGGCAGCTGCTGAGCATGGACAGGATACACTCCAGGTAGAGCAGCTGCAGCAGAGGGTTATCACTGTGGATAAAACAAACACACACTTTTCTTTTTTTTTTTTTTTTTTTTCAGATTTCGCTGTGTAGAAAACAAGCGCACACATGTAACAGACGGGAGAGCCCTTATGGACCTGAGCACAGTACCTGTCCACTGACTCCAGCTTCTCACAGAACACGGTGAGAACGGTGACCACGTCCTCACACAGGGCCTGGCTCGTGGGAGAAATGTCTGCAACGCAACAAAACATGTACTAGCTCCGCTTTAAATACAGAAGAGTTTCATCAGTGTAAGTACTGCTATAATTTTGATACTGTAGGTACTTCACAACTCCATCGTATTCGTGTAGTACTGCACAGAGTTGGAGTGATGCCCGTTTACAAAATTCTAATCATTTCTGAAGCCAATATTATCTTTAAGTGTTTTTTATTAAAACCACTTTATTCTAAACTGTTGGTGTCAATAAATCAATGTAATCTTTATTAAGAGCACAAAATATCTGCTTCATATTGAATAAAACAGTTTTGTCTTATTTTATGCTCGTTTTAACAGTTCTATATTACCTAAAATAGATTCTTGTGAGCTTTAAACCATGTTACAATGTTGTTACATCATCAAAAACATACCTGGAGTTGCGTTTTGTTTCATTCACACGTGTTTGAGTAACACTTTATTATTAGTCTGTCTCCAAAACTCAAAATGCATTGGAGACGTACAGTAGTTTTCAAGTTAACAGCTCCTTTTACCTTTAGTTCAGAAGAGATCGTAAACTCCAGGGCTGAAATCATCTAAATGATTCCAGTGAAGGTGTGTGAAGTTTAAAAACACAGTGGAGCACTTCCTGAATTACCACATGACATCACAAAGTGGAACAGAGTGTTTTCCATCTGAGAGAAGAACTCAGGAGCCTAAATCTGCAGGGTTTGTGTGTTAAACATTTGAGAATGAAACAAAACATAACTCCAGGTATGTTTGTGATGAGGAAACAACATTATAACACAGATAAAACAGAGAAATATAGTCTTTAAAGAAATAAATGCTGTGTTCAGTCTCTGCGCTGGTATCAGTTGATATCAGGTATTGGCAGACACTTAAAGCTGCAGTACTGGAATCAGTATCAGAACTAAAAAAAAGCTGGTTTCGTACATCCCAAGAAATTTTACAGTTTGTCAAAAATGTGTATTTCAAAACTTTAGTTAAAGTTGACCAAAATTCCATCAATAGTACACAATTTGGGGAAGGAAAACAATTTAACTGAAAAAGGTGCCGTGTGTGTACCTTTCCTCTGCAGCGGCGGGGCTGTCACCTCATCTCCATCTGCTCCCTGAGGACCAGACAAACACAGGCCTATTCAAAACAGAGTGTGTGTGTGTGTGTGTGTGTGTACATGTGTGTGTATGTGTGTACCTCCACATGCACAATGTGGAGGTACAAGGTTTAAAAGAAGTGAACTTTAAACTGGTTCTGAATACAATCTTCCCGTGAACTGCAACATCTGAACAAAACTATGTGTAATTTTATACATGTTAATAACAAATAATAAAGAACCCTATGATATAAATACTAGTATAGGGTGTTGACTGTAATCCACAAAATGAGCTGGATTCACCCAATAAACTGATACAATAAAAGGTTTGTACTGGCTGCTGTTGGTCCAGAACATGGCATTTGTAACGTTGTGCTTGTATGTGCTCTACAGTTATAATCTATGACACCTGTGGATCATGGTATAATTTGGGCATTTTAAATGGAAATGTTCATCTAAAAACAGCTTAATAAAAGAAACTTTCACTTCTGTGTTAACGCCCCCGCCTACGGACAGCTGCACATCACACGAGCGAGCTGCAGATTTTTTTCATTTGTACCAAAATTACTATGTAATGCTGCCAAGTTCTACGAGTATCACCGATTAAGGCCATTTTTGTTGAGAAACATGTAGGTTGATCAGCAAAATAGCATCTTGAAAATAAGAGAATACTCAAAAGATTACTCAAACATGAATCAATCCAAATACAACTTCAGGGGCTCAATGAGAAGAAATTACTAGAACATGTTTAAAAGCTCTGATAAAACAGGACTGATTTAACATATTTTGATCAATTAACTGTGTTTTATATGAAGGAAATAAACCCTATTACTCGCTATCGGTTGATATCGGGGATCTGCGGATAATTAAAGCAATACATGTAACTTTCTGGAAGTTGCACAAATGAACTGCATGATTCTCAGAAAGTTAAAGCCAGAACTGTGTATGGAGATCGATGTATTTTATGTCATACTGTGGAATATTACAGCCAAAAGAACATGAGGAAACAAGCAGGAGCCCACTCACAGTAAGGATGCATGTATTTTAGCGCAATACACAGACACGCACAACATGTTTTAGTTTATTATTTAGCTAAAACTTACGTACTATGGCTTTAATAAACAAAAGATGATTTGTTTTAGTCAATATCTTAGAGGTAAACCAATCAATTAAAGCAATAATAAGAAGAAGTTTAGATATTTCCTTCAAAACTGTGACTCTTCCATAGCGTTACACAGGCCCCTGCTCTCCCTCTGAAATAATGACATCACATCATAGAGACTGAACGTGATCTGCTGGGTGAGAAAACATCGGGATAAATCTAAACTTCACAATGGGCCGGGCTGACGGACTGCCCAGAGCTGTTGTGGCGGTCTGATAAATGGCCTCTGTGTTTTTTTAATCAAGTCTTTCATAATCCTTCAGGCTTTCCTCCCTCTCCATCTGAATGTATCGATCGTGTCGTCTTCTCGGAGCGCCGTTTAATAACTGCTCCAGCTCCCGATCAATACTCCGCTATTACCTAAACAGTCCCTCATCATCGTTCACTTCGTCTGTAAATTGGACAGACAGCAGTGTGTAAGAGAGCGCCCCCTTTAGTCAATGTCCCATTCATTTTTCTCATAGACTTAAAAGTTAATTAAAAGTTTGACACTTTCTCGGGGCTAATTGGTCATGTAGTAAATACGTTTTTTGAACTGAAAACAAAGATGCGGCTACATAACTGCTTAGCTTTTTTTTTGCGACTAAGAAAATACAATTGGGACACTCTAAATACAACTTCAGAGAGCCCATGAGAAGGAAAAAACTATAACATGATTAACCCTTTAAGGACAGCTCCCTTAGAGATAGGGTGAGGAGCTCGGTCATGCAGGAGGAGCTCGGAGTAGAACCGCTGCTCCTACATGTCGAGAGGAGCCAGTTGAGGTGGCCCAGGTATCTGCTCAGGGATGCCTCCTGGACCCAGAACACCTGCCTAGGGAGGTGTTCTGGGCATGTCCCACCGGCAGGAGGCCCCGCTGGAGGTACTATTTCTCACGGCTGGAGTCCCAACAGAGGAGCTGGAGGACGTGTCTGGGGTGAGGGAAGTCTGGGAGTCCTTACTTAGACTGTTGCCCTCGCGACCCGGTCCTGGCTAAGTGGAAGAAAATGGATAGATGGACTGGGCACATTATGGACCATTATAGATCAGGTAGACTTTTTTTTTTCTTTTTTTAGCCATATAAATCATGTTATAGGAAGTATCAGCATGTACTTTTGCCTTTTTTCACACAACTTCCTCTATTTTACATATCCATCCTTATTTTTCCTTTGATGCATCAAATAACTGACTGGGAGAATCCCGGCGGCACCTGCGCTCTAATTGGTCATCAGGGACAAAGCAAGCACATTACCGTAATGACAGTAACATATTTAAACAGCCCCATGCCTCTGCTTTGAATGAAATGAGAGCATGTTGCGGAGCATGGTTGCGGAGTTATAGTCATGGAAAGTCCGCAACCGCGAGTCTATCACCGGCGATAGCATTCGACGCTATAGGGTTAAGAGCTCTGCAAGATCCCTTAGGTCTGATTTAATATTTGAATTTCTGGAAAAATCTTAAAAATTATGGGGAAACTGACTTCAGGTACCTAATTGGGTTTTGACAATATGTATGTAAAACATCTCATTTATGTAGAGTATTTGATTTCAACAACACATGCTAGTCTGTGGTGAAGGGATGGCAGTTTGTCCTTGCTGCTAGTCTCAAAGGAGGGAGTAAACGTCCAAACACAATCTAATATTTGACCTGCTGCAGTTGAATGCCTCTCCAAGTCTGCACCTAATGTAAATCGAATGGTGCTGTGACATGCAGCAGGTATCCGAGTACGTATGGGCTCCTCCATATGTGTTATTGGGATCTTTGAGAATCGATTCATAACTCCTCCCGGGTTTACGTGCATTTTGATGAATCGGTTTAACTTGGACTAGGCCAGTTCTCCCAGTAGAACAGTACCTCTTGTCTGTGGCGCAGCTGTAGGGCCAGGTCTCCCAGGATCTGGCTGAGTGTAGCTCTGACCGCTGTGTTAATGCTCCTCTGGTGACCGCTCGCCTCGTATGTTTCCATGCACACCTACGCACAGAAAAACATCAGTCGATCCATGTAATTCCGATGGGCAATTTTTAAGGCCAATCCAAAGTCGAACACGTTTCTACAAATGAAGTATCTGCTGTAGAGGGGGTCACCTCTCCTCTCATGTAATCCGATGAGCTAACGGTCCAATGAGCTAAAGGTCCAGTGAGCTAAACGTCCAGTGGGCTAAAGGTCCAGTGAGCTAAAAGGTCCAGTGAGCTAAAGGTCCGGTGAGCTAAAGGTCTGGTGAGCTAAAGGTCCGATGAGATAACGGTCCAGCGAGATAATGGTCCAATGTGCTAAAGGTCCAATGTGCTAAAGGTCCAGTGAGCTAAAGGTCTAGTGAGCAAACGGACCAGTCAGCTAACGGTCCAGTGAGCCAACGGTCCAGTGAGCTAACGGTCCAGTGAGCTAACGGTCCAGTGAGCTAACGGTCCAGTGGGCTAAAGGTCCAGTGAGCTAAAGATCCAGTGAGCTAAAGATCCACTGAGCTAAAGATCCAGAGAGCTAAAGATCCAGTGAGCTAAAATTCCAGTGAGCTAAAGGTCCAATGAGCTACAGGCGCAGTGAGCTAAAGGTCCAGTAAGCTAAAGATCTGGTGACCTAAAGATCTAGTGGGCATAGGTCCAGTGAGCTTAAGGTCCAGTGGGCTAAAGGTCCAGTGAGCTAACGGCCCTGTGAGCTAACGGTCCAATGAGCTAACGGTCCAATGAGCTAACGGTCCATTGAGCTAACGGCCCTGTGAGCTAAAGGACCAATGAGCTAAATGTTCACATGCAGCATATGGGGTGAACCTGCTCATTCTCACATGGGACCAATGTCCTTGGTCTTATTTATGAGGTGCCGTCATAAAGGAGCTGAGTTATGACGCTCTCAGCAGACAGTGGCCTGGAGGAACAAAACATGTAAGATGCTTTTCTGCCCCCTGAGCACACTTTACCTGCTGTAGCTCATGTGGGGGGGGCAGTTAGGGTAACGGTCCATATGTCTGTGTGGAGCTGTGGGACACTACAGAGCTGCTTATGTGGGCGCTTTGTATATAAATAACTAAGGAGACATTTAAACTGTAAAGGACACAGAAACACCTAGTGGTACATCTAGTATCGGGTATAGTAGTTACCATGATGACACAGTGCAGACATTTGCAAACACTGCCAAAAAAGGTTTTAAAATTGTCAGAAAACTCATTTTTTTCCTCACATTTTCAGGAACCTCTCAATACATGGAGTTTGATTTTCAACAAAAAGGTGAGAATGACTAATTGAAAAACTGTTGGCTAATGCTAACTAGCTTGTGACTGTGATTTTAAGTGTGAGGCACTTGTTTAACCGCACAAATCAGCTCACCTTGTAGTTCCAGCTTAGTCGGTTCTTTCTAGTCAGATTGTGTTAAAACAAAGCTCAGATTAAAGTCTAACTTGAGTAATAGAGCTTCAGACAGAGCAGTGCCTACAGTTAGCATCACACCCCCGATGTTGAATGTTTTAAACCAGTAGAACATTTTACGTAACGGCTATTACTGTCATGCATTTTCTCATATGGAGTTCTTACCTGAGCGATGCGGAGGATGGAGTCTCCGTTGAGGTCAAAGTTCGGCGAGTAGGTGATGCACAGAAGGACCTGTCCAGGAGACACAAAGCCACAGTTACACACAGGCAATCGGGGACCTGTTGGAGGACCGGTGGAGCGATGGGGAAGCTGACCTTCATGACCTCCACCTGCAGGTCCTCATGCAGGCTCGGCGTGACCCTCAGAGCCTCCAGCATCTGAGACAGGAGCTGCTTCTCCAACATCTCCACCTCCAGACCTAGACCTGCCACCAGCCGATCATCACAGAGCAGCTTCTGAGGAACACAACCACATTAACAGGAAACGAGTGAGAAGAGCTGATTAGGCCTGTCACCATAATCACTATAAACACTTATTGTTCATAATGAAAGTTTATTTAAAAATGGTTTGCTGGGTTTATCTTGCTGTATTTAAAGGGCCCATATTATGATCTATGTTACAATGTTGTTTCCATCAAAAACAGACCTGGAGTTGTGTTTTGTTTTATTCACACATGTCTGACAGACTAATAATAAAGAGTTAAAGAGGACGGTAGTTTTTGTATGTGTTGACAGCATGTGTATGTGTATATATCACCTGCATCCCATTGAGAGCGGTCTGTCCCAGTTTGGTGCTCTTGGACTCCAGAGCCATCTGCAGAGGCAGCAGACAGCGCTCCCTGCAGGACAAATCAGCACAGCATCACCTTTTCATGCCTATTCAAACTGATGCCAGAAAATCATGTGTTCATTTTATTTCCACTGTGACATTTTTATCAATATCCAGAGCAAACTTATCAACTGTTTAAATCAGGTCTGACATTTAAAGGCGCAGTCCAAAGACGTGGGTGCTGTCAGTCAAGAGGATTTAGGATTAAAGAGGGGGTTTACGCTAAATCAACTTTTTTGAGCTTTCTACCATGTTATAACGCTGTCCTATCATAAAAAAACATGCTTGAAGAGGTTTTATATGTCATTCTTGCATGTTTGAGTATTATAGCAATATCGCCCGGGCCCTCTTCGAATCCTTCTTACGGTTAGTTGTCAGATTCTGTACAAGGCTCCACACACAAGTCTACGTCACCATGCTCCCACATGACAATTCTCCAGAAATATACAAAAACATGATACACAGCAACTTGACACACCTGATTGTGTTGTGTTGGCGCTCTTAGCATCTCTTAGCACAGAGCGGAAAGGGAAAGGAGACTCAGAGCATAAATATGTCATGTGCTAGCAGTAAACACCCCATAGAAGTAAGATAGACCATCTTTAATGTAGTTAATATGAGTTATTGTATGTTGCCATTTTAATAGCCATCGATTTCTCATCCATTCTTGTTGGCAATTGCTCTAAATGGTGTTTTGTGTTGTAAAAGTACGCTGCATTTGTCACTCTCCTCAGTGAGAGTGAGACCTCTTTAGCCTCTTCCTTGTCCTCTCTCATTATGTGCAGATGAGGGAGTCTCTGTTGTGTTGCTAATAACTACAGGCCTGTCTCTGCTTCGCCTCTGCACTGGCTCTAGCTTTTACAATGGTTATAACAGGCATGTTTTCAGAAATAAAGATTTACATGATGTTAGGCTGTTTCCTCAACAAGTGTTTGGTACAGAGGGAGGGAATGTAGTCTGTGCAAGGTTAAAAAAAGGACTAGCAATCACATCCGAACCTGTGTGTCCAGAGCCTCAGCCTGTAAATAGAGACGCACACACAAGTCTCTGTACTGATTGGCTGCAGGTGCTGGAGTTTAGGTAGTGACGCTTCAGATCAGAGAGAGTCTTTCTGAGTTTAAACCAACTGGACTGGATAAGTGTGTTTAAATATACAGGGTGGTCCAAAAGTCACTGACAGTTGAAAAAAAGCATATCTCTTTTGTTTCTAAATATTTTTCTTTTATTTTTCTTTTATTAATATGATCAAATATAGCACCGAGGAACGAACCCTCATTGTACAGAGGTACTTTGAGCCACATGGATCAAATTCAGAAACCCAGGGGTGTTACCGTCGACGTTTTAATACCAGAGATGCCCCAAGTGTAAATGCCATTAAAGGAATAATAAGTGGTTTTCAAAGACAGGGGGCAGTATGTGATCTCCACAGACCTGACTAGTCCCGATTTCTTCCTGTGGGGCTATCTTAAAGAAAAGGTGTTTGTGAATAAACCTCAGACAATAAACGACTTAAAACATAATATTGAGGATCAAATAAGAGCCATAAGCCCAGAAATGCTTCAAATGTTCTTCAAAGTGTGTTGGATCGGGCTATTCAGTGCGAAACCGAAAATGGTGGACACTTAATAAACATTATTTTTAATTAGGTCATTTTTACTCCCTGAGTTTATATATTTAGTTTAAGATTTAAAAGTGTCAGTGACTTTTGGGCCATCCTGTATATTTTAAGTCACCATAAAGCCCAGAACAGGACCTTAAAGTTCCTTCATTATCACCTTGCTCTCCACTGTGGCTTGTGCTCCAGAGGACGTGGCTTGGTGCCAGTTTAGCATCAGACTGAAAATGACTCTGAGACAGTCCTGCCCAAGTCCACTCCAAGTCCTGCCCACTGCGTTATAAAGACATTACCTCCACCATTATGACCAACATAACAGCTCGATAAATCAGATTACCCTACGCTCTATTCATTCGACTTGCCATTGCCTTCAGTAGCAGCGGTTGTAGCACAAATAGCAACTTTAGCTAGAAGCATTTTTAGCATTATGTGGCCTTGACTAATATGCACAGTAGCAGTCGCTTGTAAAGTCAGAGGGCCCCACTTTGGCAATCTCAGCACTGGAGTTTTTTATGACCCACTTTGCATGGAAAAAAATTATATACTGCTATAATTTTTGATAATGCAAATTCTCCCAAAGAGTTCAAAGTCGTTGTTTTATTAATCAGTAAACCATACAATACAGCATTTTGTAATAATATAATTTTGTAGTAATTAGTCTCTCTCCTGACTTACCGTAGCTTGGAAGGTGGAACTTTGCCTGTTCCATTCTGAAGCTCCAGGGTTTCTATGAACAAAACAAAAACAGAATTTTACATAAAAAATGCTGTACCTGATTTTTACTGCCTTCAAAAGGTGAAAAACAGAACTAGTTCATTTTAAACGATTTGTAGTGGTCCAAAGTTATTCCTCACTTACTCTATAAACTCAGAGCATCCTAATTATTCACCATGAGGAGTTTATAAGTGCTTTTCACAACTTTCAGAGACCAGAGCGGAGTTTAAAGTGCCTCTTAGATAATTGTCAGTCAGCAGATGGTCAGGTATGTTCAGGCTATATGCTACATTCACTGACCAAGTTTCAGTGGTACATTCACTGGCCATGGTGCATTCACTGAACATGGTGCATTCATAGACTCTGGTACATTCACTTACCATGGTGCATTCACTGACCATGGTGCATTTGCTGACCATGGTGCATTCACTGAAGTCAAGTTTCAATGGTACATTTACAGGCCATGGTATATTCACTGAACATGGTGCCTTCACTGACCATGGTGCATTCACTGACCATGGTGTATTAACTGACCGTGGTACATTCACAGACCATGGTGCATTCACTGACCATAGTGCATTCACTGACCATGGTGTATTAACTGACCGTGGTACATTCACTGACCATGGTGCATTCAGGTACATGCCCTTGCACAGTCCTATCAGCAGATCTCCAGAGCAGTGTGTGCTTAAGGCAGGGTCAGGCTGTGTCACATTTCAGGGGCAAGTCATCGTTTACTCTTTTGAGTCGTTGTACACTGTGCACAGTTTGTGTTCTGTCTCATAATTGCCAGATTTCACAAGATGAAGAGGAGTATATATGTTTAAAAACAGACATTAGAACACGTATAATACATTTGTGTGGCTTTAGTTCCCCTTTAAACTTCCTTACACCTTGGGACTATTTCACATTTTCTAACTTAAAACAATATCTGCATGTTTCACCACAGAATGAGTTTGGTGATGGTTTATGGACTTAAAAACTGTTTTACCTATGACGCAACAAAACTGGCAAAATGTAAACTGAGCATTTTTGAGGGTCAGAGAAGACGACTCTGGATTAATGAAACAAAATGCAACTCCGGGTGTGTTTTGACGAGGGCACAACAGCACAACCTGGTTAAAAGTTCAATAGATTTAATTTTGCAGATGTTTTTCCACATGTTCAGTAGGTTGTTTAGTTCCTTCTGTTTATTTATGATAAAATAATAGTGAATAGTTTTTGTTAAAAAGCACCGATTCCAAAGATTGTATTGTTGATTTTCAAAAAAACAAAACTGAGATGGATCTATACACATATACAGTTCATATAATGTCCATAACAATATAACATACAGCTACCTGCCTCTCTCCTTCATCCGTCCTTTATATTCCCTTCATTCTTGCCCTCTCCTTTGTTCATCCTCCCCTCATCCCCCCTGGATCCCTCCCTTTTCTTTCTTTCCATCCCTCCTTTGCTCCCTCAACCCTCCTTTTTCTGTCATCCGTCCCTCCATCTCTTCTACATGCCTCCTCCATCTCTCTTTCCTCTCCTTCCTCCTGCTTTATCCCTCAGTGTACGTCTTTATCACCCCATTATCTCCGTTTCAACCTCGGATGCCGGCGTGGACTCTCCCGTGTGTGTGAATCACTCTAAACCTATTAGCGCTGTGTGATGACCTCAGAGGAGAGCGCCACCACCAGGGAAAAGGGGGGAAAAGGAGGAGGAAGAGGGGCAGAAGACGTGGCACCTTCTGACTCACCGCCCACAGCCTGTTCAGACAAAAACAACACTCAAACTGGAGAAGCGTAGCGATTTTTCTTATTTTTTTTAATTATATTACACTTAGATATGGTTATATATTAGGATTCTGCGCTGTCTTAAAATCATGAATCGCTTTAGAATTAGACAAAGGCAGCATACAGCGGACCTGTGCTGACCTCAAGAGCTGCTCATACAACATATGTGTGCTGGGGAAAAACAAAAAGTCAGGATTTGTAGAGGTTTAAACTACAGATATTTTGTTCTTTGTAGAGAACATTATAATTACACAGAATTGATAATAACACAGGAAAAACTGAGGTGCAATTAACACCCGCCTTGTGTTCCATTTACATCCAGCCTTTGCATAACTTACAT
>JAIEZT010000441.1:9481846-9519557 GCA_019594935.1 Periophthalmus modestus
GATATTGCGTAAGTGGAAATATACAGACCGGGTGATATTATTGATGTGTGAGTGAAAGGAAAGTGTACTGTCGAGGATGACACCCAGACTCTTGACCTGAGGGGAAGGATGCACAGTTGAATTGTTGATGTTGATTGAAAAGCAGTTAGATTTGGAGAGTGTGGATGGGGTGCCTACTAGGAGGACTTCTGTTTTGGAACTGTTAAACATGAGAAAGTTAGTGGAGAACCATGAGTTAAAGCGTATGTTTGAACGGGACCAGGGTCTGCGCACAGATCACGAGGATATGAACGGAGTGAGTGAAGCATTCACTGATAATGTCATAGACCTACTGGAGCGCGCGCCCTGGTCTGTCCTCGTGCACAGTCTGACGAGCTGTCCTGCGGCTCCGTGCTCCAGGGGCTCACGCGCCCTCCGCTGGTGCGTCCCATTGGCTTCTTCTAAACTGGATTTTTACGTCATGCGTAACTTTTGGGGTATAAATGCGCGCGCTACAGACTCTCTCTGTCTGTGCACGTGGAGCTGACAGACGGCCCGTGCCAAACAGAGTCAAAAGTATTATATAGGTCGCGTATTTTGGGAGCGTGCCCGCGGCGCCTCACGTGCGTCATGACGGGGTGTCTGTAAATAGCAGGATGGAGCGCGCGAGTCTCTGATCCACGGTGCGCGTGTCAGCGGGTCACGGTGGTCCTGAGTCACATTCACACCTCCAGCGGCACATCTGTGCGTGTGTGCAGCGCGCACTGCGCCCATGGATAAAAAGGCTCCTCGCGCGCCACAATGGTTGTCCTGGGAGCGAGTAACGGAACCTTCGGTGGCGGAAACATGAGGTCGTTTATGATAGAGGAGCGCGCGGGCGGTGGGGACCACGCGGGCTCCAACAGGATCATCTCGGAGGTGCTCGCTCCGCGGCTGCTGAAGATCGCGCAGGACGCGGCGGAAGCGGCAGCTGCGGCCACCTCTCCGGCCACGTACAGTCCGCCGCTCGTCATGGAGAGCAACGGCACGCGCTGTGGAGAGCAGATCCTGAGCTACGGCCGCGTGGAGAAGGTGCTGATCGGGGGAGTCCTCACGATGCTCACGCTGTCCACCATCTGCGGGAACCTGCTGGTGGTCATCTCCGTGTGTTTCGTCAAGAAGCTGCGCCAGCCCTCCAACTATCTGATCGTGTCTCTGGCTCTGGCTGACCTCTCCGTGGCGCTCGCGGTCATGCCCTTCGTGTCCATCACGGACCTGATCGGTGGACAGTGGGTGTTTGGACAGTTCTTCTGTAATGTCTTTATCGCCATGGACGTGATGTGCTGCACCGCGTCCATCATGACGCTGTGCGTAATCAGCATCGACAGGTCAGACAACTTTATCCTTTTATCCAAACACACTTGTTTTTATTTAGTACACTTTTATTCAGGACACTCCGTGCGCTTTTACGCACGGCTTGTGGTGCCACAACTCATTACGCGCGGGTGTATTGAAACGTGCCACGCGTTCCCTGTGTATTCTACACTAAATTGTTTTACACACATATTTTCTAGCTCGTGGTTACATGTGCGCGTCATGGACAAGGGAGATGGCACGCGCTCAGAGCGCAAATGTTCTTGGACAGCTCCTGACCTTTACGCGGACACCCGCGGTGCTCCTGCCCAGCGGCCGGAGAGGGGCCGGACAGAGGACACTCTGCTGCGGCCGGAGAAGACATAAACACGTGACGCCTGTAACTAACTGTCAACCCCATAAATTCAACTGATTAATGAAGCAAGTTTAATCCCATGAAGAGCTGCGTCAGAATTATGCGCGCTCTTTTTAACAAACAACCGGACATTTCAGTGGGACGCACTTGTGATGACAAGAACCACAGATAAACTTGGTTCAAAGCCCTGTTTTATCAGCTGCGTGGACTTTCTGTTGACACTTCCTCAAATCACTGACACTAATAAAATAACATCACCAGTTCATTTTCAGTTGAAGCAGCTGGGATGGGACATTGGGAGGTTGCCATTTTTAGATGCTATAACATTCTCTCATGTTGTGAATGGCATTCTTGCTTTAGTTCAGATTTCAGTCTTCTCTTGTTAATGTTAATGTTCCAGAAAGTGTTACAAATGTGTCATGTGAAAATTTGGATTTTGAATTCTCAAGATGCAATCAGAAAGCAGAATGAGCCTCACATGAGTCTCTCATTTGGGTTGCCAGTTTCAATGCTGAAATCCACTTAGTTTAAACTCAAAAGCGCTCTCTCTGATCTGAATGGTCACTACCTAAACCCACTTGCAGCCAATCATGAATCAGTGCTAGTGCAGCCTCTGCAGCACATTGAGTGAATTCTGGAGGTTCTGAGCTTGCACATGAGACCTTTCTATATACTGAGAATAAGACACACTTGTGTCTCTATCTGCAGGTTAAGGCTCTGGACACAGGGTCAGATGTGATTGTACTTTTTTAACATTGCAAGAGGCAGGACACAAACGACTTTGAGAAAATGTGGATGAGTGAGTGTTTTGAATGATGACATTGCCGTTTCTCCATCAGTCCGGCTCCAGAGAGAGGCTTCTCTCCTGGCAAATAAAATAAAATAAAGAAAAAATAAAGAAAAAGGAAAGGATTATGTTATTATGTTTTTATAGTACTCAGTAATGAACTTTAACATGTGCAGATTTACATTTTGCCTATTGTAAACCATAATATTGATTTAAAACAGCTCATTAAAACTGATAAGCCCCGCCTCTTTATAGTGGCACTTCACTATAGAAAAGAGTAGATTAAAATTATTGTTGAAAAATGGTTATGTGACATTTTTTAACCCTACATATCTGACCCCAAGTATGATGTATTTCAGTAAGTAAATACAGAGCAGGGAGGCAGGGATAAGAGGTAGGTGAAATCAGATATTTTTTAAGCGCTCAAGCCTCAAACGCAGGACAATACAGGATTACGTAAACATGCATGGATCAATCGAAATACAATTTTCCGTAAATGGATTATGAGGGAACATCATTATAACAGAATTGAAATCGAGCAGTGCTGTTCATTTAAAACTACAGCAGAGGGAGCTCTAACGCCTAAATCCCTCATTGGAAACAGAGGTGTAGTGTATAAAGTGTATGTTCCAAGTATAGACATTATTTTAAGTTAAAAAAAAAGTGAAATACTTATCCCATGCTAACCAAAAGAGAAATAAAGCCAAAAGAATGTATCGTGTTCTTAAATTAAACATTCAGGTGAAGGCACAGGGGCATTTTTATCCAGTTTCTTTCAGACTTTTTCCTCCCTCATAGTTGTTTTAAAAGCTCTTTAAGCCCTAAAAATCTATCACATTATCTATGGAGTGAAGTGCTCTGTATTTAAGACATAATTTAAAAGCCATCCGTGCTCTTTTGGCCATAATCCCGCTCCACCTGGGACTGCATATGGCCTCAATCTGAAGCGCTTTGCTCAAGGGCACCTTCACCACATCAATATTACACCACAGCACAGGGGGGGTTCATTTTGCCTGTTTAGCCTGTGTATTGTTGTCCCAGATGGGCGACGAGATTTACAGCGTGAATCACAATATTCACACTATGTAAGGCTGGTCCCGGGCTCGTAAGAGACCTATTACTGAGGGTTTGCGCTTGTGTTGAACAATTAAAGAGGGGTATTTTACTTCTATAGGGTATTAACTCCTAGTACATAACATATTTAGATCACCATTTGACCTTTTATTGATTTGAAAATAGTGTATTCACTGAAAATTGTATTGTTGTAACATGTTGTATACGTTTCACTTTCATTTTTGATGCTCTGAGTACCCCCTCCCTTTGCTCCCCACGCTAAGTCACTCCCCCTTCAGAGCGCTATCACAACACACTCAGCTGCATCCCACTAATGAAACTACTGCACATCACATCAGGTTTGTGAAGTTGCTGTGTACAGTTTGTATCATGTTCTTGTATATTTATGGAGAATTGTTGTGTGGGAGCGTGGATGACTAAGCCTTGAATCTTGCAGCTAACCGTAAAGAGGGTTTAAATAGGGCCCGGGAGAGATTGCTAGATTACTCAAACATGCATGGATGATAGCTAAAACCTCTTCAGGCATGTTATTGATGAGGGAACAACATTATGACATGGTAGAAAGCTATCAAAATTAATTTAGCGTAATATCCCCCCACATCAAGGAACCACTCCCCCATTCACACACACATTCATACACCAGTGTACGCAGACACTGGGGGCGAGGTAGGTTAAGTGTCTTGCTCGAGGACAAAATGACACTATTCATCTGTGGGAGCTGGAATCACACCGCCAAACCTAATGTCAGCGGATCTAACCACTCTGCCAATGAGTTTTATGTCGAGAGCAGGGTTCAGGACGGGCAAACACTTTACCAGCCGAGCTACTGTTGCCCACAGATGTAATTGCTTTGCCTGGAATGTTCCACAGTATGGCATTAAACTTGTGTAACTACATGACACAGGCAGGTGACACCCTTAAGTCAGATCTGTGGAAAGGAGACCCTGTTCACAGTAAGAATGCATGTTTTTTGAGGTATTTCAAGGCAATAAAAACACCTTAATTATCAACATGCAAGATACATCAGTTTAATGCAATAGTGTGGAACATTTCAGGCAAAACAATAGCTACTACATGAATAAAAACAGAAAGTATGCCCAACAGGGTATTTTCTCACTGGGCTTTACAAAACTGTTGATTTAAAAGAAAGTTTGAAAAGCACATGAATAGGTACTGCTGTAAAAAGAGGTGTCAATCTCAACCTGGTTATAATAGTTTAGTTTTTTTAAATGTTTTCATATTTAAATACCGTATTCATATGTAAAAATGGCATATTTCCGAGACTGATCTGTTGCCTGGATCCAGAATACACACTTCCCCAATACTTTACAAAGATGTGAGTCTGGTTAGTGGTGAATCTCCTTCCAAATGATTGACAGGTGGATTAGCCAATCAGGGACACGCACGGTGGTCTGTCCATAGTAAAACAAATATGGCTGCTTAGGGGGAGAAGTAAAGTAAAAAAATATATAGATATCACAGTGGACTAAATGTCACTATTACAATGACTAAAATACTACAGAAAACAACACTTCATATTTTGCCTTATTTACCTGTTTGGTGTCTCTGGTGCGACAGAAGAGCTTAATGCTGTTCTATGATGCTTTTCCACTTTAGAAATGAATCTGTATTAATCTGCTTAAATCAAAGGCCCACACACCCATGTCATAACACCCCTTTAACAGAGTAAAGGTAGTGTGTCTATATTTGTTCTGTATTGTCTTCCTTTCACATTTCCCACTGTGCCCTTGACACCTCCCCCTCACGAAGAACATGCTCACATCTTTAAACCAAATTATGTGGAAACCATCTGGCATCGCAAGAAGACCTAAGCCAGTCTCTCGAGTGCTGCAACCGCTGGAGAACATGTGCTCCTCTTTATCACTGATCTGATCCAACAATTGACAAAACATTTTATAGATTATCTTGTTAAGCAGATCACACTCTTCAAATTATTTATTGCATTTATTATTTTTGTTTTCATCAGTGCATGTAGATGGACAGTAAACATTTTGAAATGTGCCAGAGTTGGATTGCGTCAATGACATTAAAGCCTGAATGTCATTAAACTTCATTCTCCTTCCCTTTAGTCCTCCAGACCCTGCCCTTCCTCCCCCTTAACTCTCCCATTTAGTCCTCCAGACCGTACCCCTCCTCCCCCTTCCCTCTCCCCTTTAGTCCTCCAGATTCTGCCCCTCCTTTCTCTCATTCTCCCCTTTAGTCCTCCAGATTCTACCCCTCCTTTCTCTCATTCTCCCCTTTAGTCCTCCAGATTCTGCCCCTCCTTTCTCTCATTCTCCCCTTTAGTCCTCCAGATTCTACCCCTCCTTTCTCTCATTCTCCCCTTTAGTCCTCCAGACCCCCCCCTCCTCCCCCCTCATTCTCCCCTTTAGTCCTCCAAACTCTGCCCCTCCTCCCTTTGATTCTCCCCTTTAGTCCTCCAGACCCCATCCTTCCCTCCCCCAACTCTCCCCTTTAGTCTTCCAGATTCTGCCCCTCCTTTCTCTCATTCTCCCCTTTAGTCCTCCAAACTCTGCCCCTCCTCCCTTTGATTCTCCCCTTTAGTCCTCCAGACCCCATCCTTCCTCCCCCAACTCTCCCCTTTAGTCTTCCAGACCTGCCTCTCCTTCCCCTCAATCCCTCCCCCTTATTCTTCCTGACCCCACCCCGTCCCCTTAACTCCCCCTCCTCCCCTCCAGTATTCTCCTTCCCTTTCACCTTTAGTCCTCCAGATCGTACTCCTTCTCCCCCCTCCCTCTCCCCTTTAGTCCTCCAGATTCTGCCCTCTCCTTTCCCCTCATTCTCCCTTTTAGTCCTCCAGACCCCATCCTTCCTCCCCTTAACTCTCCCCTTTAGTCTTCCAGACCCCGCCCTTCCTCCCCCCTTCCTCTCCCCTTTAGTCCCCTCCTCCCTTTTATTCTCCCCTTTAGTCCTCCAGACCCCATCCTTCCTCCCCCTAACTCTCCCCTTTAGTCCTCCACCTGCCTACTCCTTCCCCTCAATCCCTCCTTTATTCTTCCTGACCCTGCCCCTCCCCCCCTAACTCTCCCCTTTAGTCCTCCAGACCCCACCCTTCTCTCCCCCTTCCCTTTCCCTTTAGTCCTCCAGACCGTACCCCTTCCCCCCCCCCCTCACTCCAGATTCTCCCCCTCCTTAGTCTCATTCAGACGGTAGTCCTCCAGACGGTACCCCTCCTCCCCCTCACTCTCTCCTTTAGTCCTCCATCTTCCCTCCCCCTCTCAGTCTTCATCAGAAAACTGAATTGATAGTTTTTGATGCGTCACAGGCTCCTCTAGTGGACCATTATCCCAATTTGTGAAGCTGGTACTTTCTAATCTGAGCATCAAAATGTGCCCTGACCTTAAACTTAAAAAAACTAATAAAGTGCTGTGGTCAAATCCAGTTTCTTTCAGCTGTAACAACCGTCTAGAGTGAAGTACACATTATTATTATTATTATCAAGGCACCTCTTTCTTGTCTTTTTGAGCACCCATTTGGACAACCACAATGAACTCTACTCCAACATGAATCAGACTGCCCTTTCCAGACTGCAGTTAGTCTAAAACGCTGCTGCTTGGCTTTTAACGGGAGCTGGGAAACATGATCTTCCTCTCCAACCTGATTATGCCCCCCTCTTCTGCCTCAGGTCGGCAGATCAGCTTCAGCTTGTTGTCTTTAAAAACAACCACAAGCTTCACGGGTCTGTGCCTTTTCCTGTAGCTGCCTCGCGGCTGTGGAACCAGTTGCCTTTAAAGATTAGGCAGGCTCAGTCTCTGCCTGTTTTTAAATCCCGTCTAATATGCTCCTTTTATTGCTGGCTTTTAACTAGTGATGGGACTTCCGGGTCTTTCATGGGATCTGAATCTTTCAGATCTGTTCATTTCAAAGAGCTTTTGAAGAGACTGTATTCATTTATCGGACAGGAGCCAATGTGAGAACTAATTTGAACAACAAACTAATCACACGGAGCGACTAAGGCTAAGATTTGTTTAAATGGTTCAAACTGCAAACGCCTCGGGGTCCCAAAGGAGGAGCTGGAGGAAGTGTCTGGGGCGAGGGAAGTCTGGGAGTCCTGCTTAGACCGCTGCTGCCCAGGGTAAGCAGAAGAAAATGGATAGATGGATGGATGGTTCAAACTGAGAGTGGGAGTGTGTTTACCCTTTAAAATTATGCATAATCTAAAAAACCTTGCACTACAATAGTAATAATTAAAAGACAAGCTGTTATTATAATGCGAAATATGTTTTTTGTGCCCAAAGCTCTGACTCGTGTCGCGTGCTCTGCTTCTGTGCCGATTCTGGTGTTGATTCGGCATTATCAGTGTAAAAATGCACAGAAATTAGAAGGAAAAAGATTAGGTTGTTTTAAAAATTGAGATTCAGCTCCAGTCGTTCATATTAAGGAATCGTTCAAAGGAGCTGACTCGTTCACAAACGCCAGGTCACTACTTTAAACACTGTGAGACTGTATTTTAAAGCTTCATTTTGCTGTAGTCTACACTGCACTATGATGACTTGTAGGTTTATCACTGTCTTTTATTACGTTAGCCAACTGTTTTTGTTTTTAGAGCTTATAAAATAAAGTTGATATGGTAACTTGTCTTAGTTAGAGTTAATTGTAAATAAAATCAATATTAACCACAAAACTCCAGACTTCTCATCAACTCTGAGTTTTTTGTGACATGGTTGGCATTGTTGGTTGGCAAAACATTTATTTCGATATATTTTTGAGGGTATATTCTTTATTCTTCTAGACCCTGCACCTCCTCCACCCTCTCTCTTCCCTTTTAGTCCTCCATTTCCCCTCCCCATTTTGCCCCCTTTAGTCCTCCAGTTTCCTCCTCACTCCTTATTCTCTCCTTTAGTCCTCCAGACCCTGCACCTCCTCCACCCTCACTCCTTCTCCTCCCTCATTCTTCCCTTTCAGTCCTGCAGACATTCCCTGGTTTAAAAGCTCATTTAGACTATGATTGTTGGTAGAGTTTTGATGTTTTATCCCACTTTATCAACTCTAGACAACTAATTTAACAAAAATACAAATATAGTCCATTTTAAACATCCTCACCTGCTGATTCCTCTGTGTTCTTCTTAGGTACCTGGGCATCACCAAACCCTTGACCTACCCGGTACGTCAAAATGGCTGCTGCATGGCCAAGATGATCCTGTCGGTGTGGCTCCTGTCGGCCTCCATCACCCTGCCGCCCCTGTTCGGCTGGGCGCAGAACGTCAACGATGGCCATGTCTGCCTCATCAGCCAGGACTTCGGCTACACCGTCTACTCCACCGCGGTCGCCTTCTACATCCCCATGTCCGTAATGCTAATCATGTACTACCGCATCTACCGCGCTGCCAAGCTAAGCGCCGCCAAACACACCATCACCGGCTTCCCCAGGGACGGCGACTCTGCGACCTCCCGAGGCGCCAAAGCGGGCAGCGACTCCCAGCACGCGGAGTCCGGAGAGACCGCGAGCGTGGAGGGGACCGAGGTGGGTCGCGAAGACGTAGGAGATGTAGACGACGAAGAGGACGAGAGCTTGGACTGTGTGTCGGCAGCTTTGAAACTCCAGCGTGAAGTGGAGGAAGAGTGCACCACCCGCGTGTCACGTCTGCTGAAGAGCGGAGAGCACCACCAGCGTCGCAAAAGGAAGAACCAGTCCATCTTCAAACGCGAGCAAAAAGCGGCCGCCACGCTGGGGATCGTGGTGGGGGCGTTCACCTTCTGCTGGCTGCCCTTCTTCATCGTGTCCACCGCGCGGCCCTTCGTGTGCGGGGTGGAGTGCAGCTGCGTGCCCCTGTGGCTGGAGAGGACCCTGCTCTGGTTAGGCTACGCCAACTCACTCATCAACCCCTTTATCTATGCTTTCTTCAACCGTGACCTGAGGACCACCTACAGTAACCTCCTGAGGTGCCGGTACCGGAACATCAACCGCAAGCTTTCGGCGGCCGGCATGCACGAGGCGCTCAAGCTGGTGGAGAAGCCGGAGTCTGAGGTGTAGAGGCCAGGGGTTGTGGAAAAGTGGGGGGACACAACAAGAATGTAGGTTAAAATAAAAAAAAAAAAAAAAGCTTGAACTAGTATGGTGAAGGAAGGATCCATACCAAAAGAACCCCAACAGCTTTTCCTGCCTGTTCAGTTTCAGCCCTCTAAAACTCAAGGTACTCGTAATCCAGGTTGGGTGTAGACCAAACTGACCGAGAGAGCATCAGGATTTCAAATTTCAAAGGGGTGCAAAGACAAAACACTTCCATTAGTTTATGTGCCTAAAATGAGGCTGCAAACACTTTTAGATGAGGTTGCAACGCACCCTCCTGCACTCCTGTAGACCCGGGTCTGCTCGTGATCACAAAACTCTAGCCAAACATCTAGTAAAGAGTCCATAAAGTCCCACTGCGTAACCTTTTCAGCTTTCTTCCACAGTTGGGTTTTAACTTACATTACCCCAAAAGCTCACAGGAGGCGGGAAAGAGTATTGAAAATGGCATGTACACTCAATTAGAAGAACACTACTGCTACCAAAAATGTACTTAAGTGAAAGTAAAAAGTAAGCATGGAAATTACTAGTTAGTTTTTCACGATTTTAGAAGCATTTTAGATATTCTTGGAGCTGGCAATACAGTGTTCTTATGTGTGTTTGTCGGGTTAAAAATGAGCAGAGGAAGAGGTGAGACAGCTGTGGATTGTACAGTACTTACAATTAGGCCTACATGTTTAGAATTATACTCGATTACAAGTACAAGTACAAGTTTATGTTCATTAATCTGCTAAAAAAAGTACAATTACCCCAAAGATCTACCCAGTTACAGCAACATGAGTATTTGTAAGTAGTTACTTTCCAACCCTGAAAGCTGATGGACATCGTCTGTATGTAAGTCTGAAGACAACCAGACTTTATAAAAACTTACAACTGAAGAATTTGGTCAAAGAAAATAATGAACGAAATCCAGTTAACCTAATCAAAATTTTGAGTATTATGTTATGAGTCAGGTCTGCGGAGAGGCAAGCCAGCTCACAGTATTGATGCTTGTTCTTTGAGGTAATCTGGAGCCATTCAAAGCAACCGTAAAATGTTTTAGGGCTCATTAACTGAAATGTTACGCAGTGGGGCTTTACATAAATCCTTGGGCCTCGAAGTAAACTGTGTTAGTATTGTATTTTGGTATGAATCCATCCTAAAACAGGAAATACTGACTGTGCGTTTGTCAAGTCTGTGGACCTACCGGATCGGAACAAAGAATGATATTTGATGCAAGAATTTCAAAAGCTGCTTCATGAACTAGAACTGTTACCACCAAAATGGACAATGGTGACAATTTGATCGATTTGCACATCTCTGAAACTGCTGAATTTAAAGAACATTCTGAAACATTCCTTACAACACGGAAAACTTCTTGCCGAAAAATCCAGTGTTGTCGGATCTCGACTTTTAAGGACTCCCAATAACGATGAACTTTTCCTGCGAAGTCGTTGACAAGGTACTTTGCAGCGTGTAAAAACTGGACTCCTTGTAAATGTGTAAAATACTGTAATATTTATAGCTGGGTTTTCTGTGTACGACACCGCTTTCTAACTTTTGGAGATAACTTTTTGTGGTTTATCACTTTGTGTGGAATGTGCCAAGATTAGAGTCCCCCCCTTTCACCTCCTGCATAAACTTTTATTCGTCTAATGATTTTGGGAGACGAGGCAGCTCACTAAAAACAAGACGGAATGGTTTTGTAATCAGAGACTGACGGAGTTATAAGGAGATAAAATGTGAAATCGATAATGCGCAGAAGTCCGTGTTGGTGCGGTTTCGGGTTTTTCATTTCACGTTTCCACAGGAGAGTAACGGTGGGGTTTAGGTTGAGGTTAGGCTGAGTCATTCAATTCTAACGATCAAACAAGGCACAAAGAGCGGATCGGAGAGAGGACCTTGAAACAGCGCTCGTCCATCAAACCAAACGCTGGCGGTCGAAACCTCGCTTGGAATAATAATTGTCGCTGTGTCCTTGGGCAAGACATCTTCTGCTCTGCTCAAAATTATGTTCTTTGGGTGATGTTTTGAACCACTGAACGTCTGATTTGTGGGCGAAATACTCCCCTACTCTTCCACAAGGATTTGATACTAGAGGAGGTGTAACGATCAGAGGTGGGTAGTACTCGCATACTTATATTTACTCAGTTACATTTACTTGAGTAACCTTTTAAAGAACTTTTTCTAGCTGTATACTTTTACTCCTACTTGAGTAATGTTTTTTATTGAAGTAACTGTACTTCTACTTGAGTAAAAGTTGTGGTTCCTCTTCCCACCATGAATAAGTCTAACGTGACTTGAGCTTTATGTCGACAATATGAAATGATTTGAACGTTTTCTTGTTTCTTCTTGTTTCTTCTTGTTTCTTGCAGCTCCTTCAGATATGATTTAGTTTGGCTCATTTTTGTATCTGTCCTTTGAAAAAAAAAAAAAAAACAGATTTTGTGCATTATTTAGTGTTTTGTCCTTCAAATTTTATCACTTTTAAATTATAAATCATGTCACGTCTCAACAGTTACTCTTGCTTGAACAATTTCTTGGATCTTTTACTTGAGTAATATTATTTTGGTACTCTTACAGTACTCTTACTTGAGTAAATTTTTGGCTGCTCTACCCACCTCTGCAGGCTAATAATAATTAAAAAAATAAATAAATAAATAAATAATGGTTGGTCCATTTTTGTGAGAAAAATGGCATGAAAATTCACATTATTTTTTTGCATACTGACAGAATTGTAATAGGTCAGAACCAAACTGTGACTTTTCTGAATTTTTACCCCAATGATGAACCATATGCTACTCTGAAACGACCACACTGTTGGAAGCTAGCGCATTTCTACATTTTAAGAGTTGGCGTATCACATTAAAGGTGCATTATGTAACTTTGTTGTTTGAGAGTCCACCATCTGCTTCGGTCTCTTATCTCTTTGCGTTTATTTCATGACAGGAAGGATTTTTGTATTACTAAAAAATGGTAAAACCTTAGTATTAGTGGCATCGCCTGTTTCTAAGGTAGATGCATTTAATGTCATACCGTGGAACATCCCTATCGAAGCAATAACATCTCCATGGAAACAAGCAGGTGGTGTACCCTCTATCAGAAAAGTTACGCAATATGCACAAAAAAAGCATCACTGGACACGATTTTACAGACCAAGTTAAAGTGCGTATATTGGTTTTGATTATTTAAACATTATTTCAACAAAATAAATTAGTTTTCTTATAATTCTATTTGTCAAATAATAATCCGTTACATTGGAGGAGTTTTGGCTGACTGTACAGCATGGTTGCTAGGTAACAGTTACAGACTTCCCTAATGTGATGTCATGATTACCAACCAGGAAGTAAAATTTGGAACTTAAAAAAATGCCAGTTTTAGTCTAACCTGTCATAGGCACTTTACGAGTCAGGTCTGTGGAGACGCAAATCTGCTCGCAGTAAAGATGCTTGTTCTGAGGTAAAAAAAAAACACGTGAAGAAATAAATTATTCTATTTTACCTTTACCACCAGTACCCCTGTGGAAACGTGCCCTTGAGCAGCACACTTTGCAAAACTATGCACTTTTGTTTTGAGTTCAACAAGTCCCAGAGCATCATTCAAACCTTTTGTATTTGTCCAACTGTCATGGCTGATTTGGAAATGTGGTTTTAAAGGTCCTGTATTATGTTTCACACTGTCTCTACTACAGGCTGTAAAGGGGCAGTACCAGTGTTTTTGTTGCGATCGTAGACTGTATATATAAATGGACATAGTTAAACTGCGAGCCACCACATTCAAAATAGGAAGTGAGCATCAGCGCACGTCCGGCTCCATCGACTCGAGCTCCAATTCACTTTCTATTGAAAAAAAAATCGTCCTGTCTCTGTAACTACTGCTGTCAGACTTGTCATTTTGATCTTCTTGTGGTAATATGGTTTGTATTAACCTGCTCTACATGATCCTGGTATTTTTATTTCACTATTGTGTCCATGAATCAAGCTATGAACATTAATAACAGACAAATCAGGCGCCTTCTGTCACCAAAGTCACTCCTGCTAGCAAGAGGTACAAGTTTAACCCCCTGCCAAACCAGTGGTGCAACCGATCTAAAATGAAATATATGAGCAGATAAACTGTGTATTTCAGACAGTGATTACAGTAGGATTAAATGGCCATTTTATCTGTGCATGAAAATCTATAACGCATTCGGTCAGTATCGATATATTTTAGTACCTTTCGCCCATCACTGGTTTGCAAAATTGGCAGCTATTGTCCGTAGCCCGAGTTACACTAGTGCACGCCCCAGTATCAGTGTTAGTCTTGTTTCCTGCTCAGAAAACAGTTGTTGAGCTGTTTTTCCCAACACATTATTTTAAAGGTGCACTATGTGTCCATCATCTGCTTGGCCATGGAGATGTTATTGTCTCACCTGGAATGTTCCACTGTATGGCATTACACATTTATTGACCATTAATTTAATCACATGTGTTTTTATTGCTCAAAAATACCTTGAAACATGCATTTTTACACGCGTTGTCACCTCTCCACAGATATGACCTGTAACGTGTCATCACTTGTTTGTCTACACGGAGATGGATCAATTAATGCCATACTGTGAAACATTACAGACATATCATTCTTCCACAAGCCTTTAACGGCACTGTACCTGATTTTTACTGCCTTAAAAATGTGAAAAAACAGAACTAGTTCATTTTAAATAGTTTGCAGTGGACCAAAGTTATTCCTCATTTACCTATGCATTCCGAACATCCTAATTACTCACAGTGATGAGTTTATAAGTGGTTTTCCCAACTTTCGGAGACCAGAGCTGTGACAGCAAAGCTATCAACTTACATATTAACGCACATTTCCTGTTTATTGGACATTAAAGTGCTTTATAATTAGATTTGACCTTAAGAGCTGCTAACACAATATATTTGTACTGGGGCAGGACACATTTTGCTCAAATACATGTAAAAAAAAAACAGGTGCAAAATCAAGTACAGCCCCTTTAAGTTTTATAAAGTGTAAGGCCATGCATAATACAGGACCTTCAATATTTGTATTGTCTTCTTAGATTCTGAAGTTGGTTAGATAGTCAAGTCCGTAATACTATGAATACATACTGATATATTGAATTGTACCTTATACCCAAAAATGTGCAGAAGTTGCCTTGATGAGGTCCGCCCCGTCTGGAGAGACAGGAGCGGGGCCACAGACAATCACCTGTGTTTGTGATCTGTGCTTTATGAGCTCCAATAAAAGAAAGGAACAGTGCCTCTGTCTCTGTCGTCACTCTGTTCAGCACAGCACGATGGGAACACTTAAACTAGAACAAATGGGATTAAAATGAACTTTATGGAGCTTTGGACACTTGAATAATTTGGATTCCTCTCAGAACATAACTTGTGGAGCTAGAGACCTAAACTCTGCCCATAAGCACATTTCAGATAGAGCTGCTAAACTGGCCAGAAGCTCAAGGACAAAAGGGGGGAGAAGGGGCGGAGTCTGGAGGTACAAAGAACACTGTGGTTGGTCTTATACAGTGGTCCCCAACCACCGGGCCAGGGACCGGTCGTGGTCTGTTACGCATTTGCTACCGGGCCGCACAAAAACAGTAAATAATTTATCAGTGACCCCATCTTCTCCGATGTAACTTTCGCCCGTCCCTCCTGACACACTAATAAGCTCGTCCATAGATGTATAATGAAAATCCTGATTTGATATAATGGCGAGTTTATTGTATCTGTGCTAGATCTGCTCTTGTCTAAATGCACCTTAATGCACTTAACTTATTTATGCCGTATTTATCTGCCACTCATAGAAGGCCGGTCCGTGAAAATACAACCTACATTATTTCGGTCCGTGGTGCAAAAAAGGTTGGGGATCCCTGGACTAACAGCTATTGAGACTTCAAACCCCATCCCTGCAGCCAGGTGTTTGTAATCAGAAACACTTGGCTGTAATCTGGGCAGTTCTGTGGGATGTCATGTGGTACTTGAAATTGCATTGGTCACTGGATCAACGTTGATCCACACCTGTCAGATCTGCATGGTTTGAGCTTATCTCCAACAAGCCTGCACAGCCATGCGCTCTCACACTGGAGGCACCGAGAAAACTTCTGACAAATGTGTCCTGTACAAAAAGAATCTTTTGCATATGTATTGTTCTTATGATTGATACTCAGTGATTTAATAATAGTGAATAATTCAATAAAAATCTAAGATGGAGGTATTCTGTTCTAAAACTCAGCGCTAATTTCTTTATTTTTGTACTTTTCTTCTCAACTCTTTTTCACAAACTAACACTTTAGTCTAATATTACGCAAAAATGACTCTTTAAACCATGTTATAATGTTATGACCTCAGCAAAAACCTTCGTAGAGTGGTATTGTTTGAGTAACCTTTTATTATTAGTCTGTCAATATCCCCAAAGCTCAAAATGCTCTGTTCCACCTTGTGATGTCATGAAGTGGCAGTTTTCAGGTTAACAGCTCCTTTTACCTTTAGTTCAGTGGAGATTGCAAATTCCAGGGCATCCAAATTATTCTAGTGAAGGTGTGTGGAGTTTAAAACACAGTGGAGCACTTCCTGTATTACCTGATGACATCACAAGGTGGAACAGAGTGTTTTCAGTTTGAGAGAAGAACTCAGCCTAAAAATGCAGTTATGAGTTAGAATGAGTTAGAAAAACATTAAAAACATGTCTTATGCACTTACAAGCTTTGAACTCTGGTAAAATGGCCTCGTAATTACGTCTCTAGGTGCAATGGTGCAGTGGGTTAAGCAGTCATTTAACTGTAAAGTTGCCTGTTTGAATCTCGCCTGGTATTGTTGATGGGCCCTTCAGTGGCAGACACATCACCCACATTACCCACTCGATTACACACTCAAGGGGAAGGCACTCAACATGAAAATGGCCAAATCATGGACAAATTTGAATTCAAAAAGTAGAAGCGGTCTCACGGGGCTGTCGGCTCGGGAGGTCAGACATGAGCTTGACCAATGAGTGAAATTATAATAAACGATTTCAAAGCACGTTCAGACGCTGTTCAAACGATCGGTGAAAAGAAGATATTTATGTCTAAACATTTTAAGGCAGACATATTGCGGTTGTGGCTGCTCTATAGTAGACCGACTTGTTGCCCAATGGGAGCTGACGTTGCCGTAAAAGTCATCACAACAAAGTGCTGCACGCTGTCGGCCTCTCCTCTGGGTAGCTACACTTCACACTAGCAAACAGGGCCGGCCCAGCCTATAAACAGACTGAGCAACTGCTTAGGGCCCCGAGGCCAGCAGAGGGCCCCCAAGAGCCCATACATTCATATTGAAACTAATGTAATATATAAAGTTTTACTGGAAACAGGGCTTGTGTGTTTACAGCAGCCTAAATATCCCTCTCAAACGATTATATTTGTTTTATATCTATAGTAGCAAAGTATCTGCTGTGGCAACATTTGTTTTTGAGCCGGGCAGAGGTGAGGGCAGCAAAGGACAAGGACCCTTTATAATGTAAATTTAAGCCCACTGTCGCCAACTGGAACACATCAAAATCCACCAAAAACTTGTCTAGAATTTTTAAAATCTTGACCCCCCCCTAATACATTTGTCTGCTGTTCTTGTGACTATGGTAGTTGTGACATTTTGGATGTTTTCAGTCTGATGTTGGTCATATAAATGCAAATACAGTTGGTCAAGATGATGAGAGCAGAGTCATAATGTTGCTAAATGTGAATCACTAGTCGCTGAGCCAGGATACATCTGCTGCCAGGGGCCCCAGAGACAAATTCAGCTTAGGGCCCCCTGAAAGCTGGGGCCAGCCCTGCTAGTGAGCACCTGGTTTACCAAAATGACTATGCGATGCTGCCAAATCCTACGCATATTATTGATTAAGAAAATAAAATTGAAGAACAAAGTAAGTTGGTCACTGTGGGCGTGTAACGGGGTTTAGAGGCAAAATGGCCTCTTGAAAATAAGCGATTAAAGAGTCCTTAAACATGAATCACTCCAAATACAACTTCAGGTGAGTAAATGGTGAAGGGAAAACAACTATAACATGATCAAAAGCTCTGAAAAGTACATTTTGCAGAGTAGTTCTGCTTTAAAGACTTCATTGGATGAGAACTGTAAGGAAGCAACTACCAACTACATTTTTGAGGGTGAGAACCATGTGGAAACAGCCTGAGATACGCCAAAGAGTAGATTTTCTGTAATGCTTCAGGGTGAGACGGGGGACAGAATGAGCGGGCCTTCACTCGTGGTTCCAGATGTGTTGCCTGGTTACCGTTTTTTATACAGTTTTGACACAAGACGAACAGTTTCACACTTCAGTTTTTCCATATTTCAATACATACATTTTCTAGGATAAGACTGAAAAATTATCTCAGTATCTGAATTTTCAATTATGACAGTATGACAATTCAGGTGGTATTAAAGCAGTCCATCAAAAAGAGAAAAAAATGCCATAAAGTTTCAAGTATTGCATAAAACGGGAATGGACTGTAAAATCTAACACAGTCTAAAGTGTAGACATCACCTTTTGTTCTTAACTGAAATATCTCACCTTTTATCATCATCACCTCTGTTTGCGTCTAATTTTAAAGCTACCATCTGTCTCACCTGGTTCCTACCCCTCCGGCACCCCTTACCTCGCCTTTGTTCTCTGCTCTTCTTCTGTCAGACCAAAGCTGGCACAGTATCAGACTGCAGTAACATAGACATCACCTAGTGGTCCATGTACAAATTACGACTTTAAAGGGCCCATATTACACTACTGATATATGTTATAATGATGTTTCCTCATCACAAACAGACCTGGAGTTGTGTTTCGCTTCATTCACACATGTTTAACACACAAACCCTGCATGTTTAGGCTGAATTCTTCTCTCAAAAAGAAAATACTCTGTTACACTTTGTGATGTCATGTGGTAATACAGGAAGTGCTCCATACACCTTCACTTGAATCATTTCGATAATTTTAGCCCTGATATTGCCGATCTCTACTGCACTAAAGGTAAAAGCTAGATCGGACATGGGCAAACTACAGCCCCTCTGTCAAATGTTAGAACCCATTGTGGCGCATGTGTCAAAACGTTTGCCCACCCCTGCGCTAGATGCTAACTTGAAAATGAACACTTCATGACATCACAAGGTGGAACAGACCATTTTGAGCTTTGGAGATGTAGACAGACTAATGATAAAGGGTTACTCAAACATGTGTGAATGAAACAAAACACAACTCCAGGTATGTTTAGCATTATAACACAGCTTAAAGCTCACAAGAGTCAATTTTGCTTAATATAGGACTTTTGAAACGGGGGTAGATCGGCAAAATGGCGCCTTGGAAATAATCGATTACTCAAACATGAATCGCTCCAAATGCAACTTCAGAGGGTAAACGAGAAGGAAACGACTATTACATGGTTAAACGCTCTGAAAAGTCCATTTTGCAGAATAGATCTGAGTTAATATTAATCTAACGCAGGGATATCCATGTTTAATCACTCTAATGCAAAGGCAACACATCTGGAGCAGGGCCATGCTGCCGCTCTCCACCGTCTACAGAACAGAGAGGCACTAAAGGCAGATAAATCGATAATGGCACCGCTCTAGATTATCTGGAAAGATGCCAGATAAAAATATTGTCTTTTGATATATATAAAACCTATTAAAACATAGACCTATCTGTGTAATCTTCCAAGCAAGACTATAGTGATATTGCTGCACTTTAGAGGTTCAAAGATCATCACCTTTTCTGCAGTGTTTGAACCTCAGCCAAGACATTTACGAGCACATTGGAGCACATCCCCATGGACTCGCACAAAATCATCTGAGGGTCACATCATCGAATTAATAAAAAAAAATATACCAGTCTTAAGCTCTTACAGTTTTAAAAGAGAGACTCCCAATCACATCAGAGAGAGTCCTTTTAGATTTAAACCAACTGGATTTCGATGTTGAAACTGGCAACCCAACATCCTACATTTGCAAGAGATGAGTTTTGTGATATGATGTGAAGAGGGTTAGGCAAATACGTGTGTTAAACTTCAGCCTTTCAGTCTGTAAAATAAACTGAAGTCTTACGTGTATTTCATTATAATATGATTTGTAATTATGCCACTAACTAAAATGAAACACACACGTGAGGCTTATTCTTCTTCCTGACTGGCTAAATCATCGTTTTTGTAACTAAGAATAAATCAGTATTACAACTGTTACCAGTAAAAGATGTATTTGATTTGAACATGTCTGTGTAATCCCTCAATCGTCCAGGTCTGATCCACAGCAAAAGACGACGAAGTTTAAATCCTTCAACTGGACAAATCGTTTTTAGGAGTGAAGACGTTTCGCTGCTCATCCAAACCGCTTCAGATTGCTGGTGTTAGTTGTTCTCTTTTATTTCTTTTTGTTGTGTAATCCCTCATTCGTCCAGGTCTAACAAAAAGAAACAAAAGAGAACAAAAGGAGGGTCATTAAAGGTTGTAGGAGGATCATTAAAGGTTGAAGAGGGTTATTAAGGCAGAAACTGGAGACACGGTTTTATAGTTTCAGTGTAGTTAGCCTCTCCCTTCAGACAGATATAAGGCTATAATACAATAATAACCTTGTATCTGGAGACACAGTTTATGATGATATATGGCTACGTTTAAATCAAAATCAAAATAGAACAAAGACAATGTTATATCTCCTTAAGGGAAATCATTTGAACAGAGTTTTTAGCCCGAAGCAACAACATTCTGAGTGAGACAAGCATGAGGCACACACCTTCCCACTATAAGAGATACTGAAAGCATGATTTTTGTTGTATTACTTTACTCTTCAACCTTGTGTTGAATACTGTGTGTCTCAAACATTGAGGTGAACTGTTTCTCAGTAAGAATGCTGCACATGCTTATTTTAGGATGTCCTCACTGACACATGTTACTTTTGTTCTGCGCATTCTTTTCATTGACATATTCTACTTTCTAACGGTCTACCCATTTATGAACCTTGTACGGGCAGTATATACTTACAGGACCAGCCTTTTATAGATAGTACCTTTCTCAGGGTATAAGTACAGGGAAGGCCTTTTTAATGTAACACACATGTGCTGCTACTTCCATCTTCATTCATCTGATCAGATAAAACTTCTTTCAAATCTCTACCTGGTCTGCAATCGCTTCCTTCACAATTACAGCTACTGCACCCTTTAAAATGATTTATATACGATACATTTCAAATCCACGAGCTTCATTAGAGTGTGTTTGCAGAAGACAGGAAGTTGGCTAATTACAGCTTTTAGTGCTGTTGTAATCACTCAGTGCAGACGGAGCCGGTGTCAGTCACACAGTGGAACAGCACATTACAGCTCAGACGCAGCCTTTGTTATGTCCTCGCCTCAAAAAGTCACCCACACATTTCTGTTTTATTCTCCTCAAATAGTAAAAAATCATCATCAAGTGGACTGAGGGAGTGTGACGTCACCCGCACCACCACTGGTTTGGTGGGGGGCACATGTCAATCAACCTAATGCTAGCGCTAGCAAGAGTGACCTTGGGGAAAGAAGATGCCAGATCGGCCTGTTATAAATGTTGATATCTTAATTTTAGGACAATATAGCGAAATAAAAATACCAGGATTGTGTAGAGAGCAGGTTAATATGAACATTATAAGACCATCTATCTTCTAAAGGATTCAGATATAAACAGAAAATAGTCATTCCTCACAAAAACGCTGAGCTGATCTTGTGATAAACTGCCATATTTCCAGTGTTGTGACTTAAATGTGAGCGTGCATGCTTAGCAAAACAAAGCTCGCACATGTTAGCAACAGCTGTTTCCTGTTTACAGAAGGATGACACTCACATCAAGATTGTAAAAATGCAGCAGCAGCAGAACCGCAAAGAAGAGAAATAAAGCTGATGATAAAACTGGAGGAAGTTTAGTGTTTACTCTTTAACTTTAGCCATGTTTACAGACACAGAACTGAACTGGGTCAAGGGCAAGGAGCGAGAGGAGGGAAAGGAGGGAGAGGAGGGGAGAGGAGGGAAAGGAGGGGAGAGGAAGGAGAGGAGGGAGAGGAGGGAGAGGAGAGGGAAGGAGAAAAGGGGGGGGGAGGGAGAAGAGGGAGAGAGGGAGAGGAGGGGAGGAAGGAGAGAAACGAGGGGAGGAGAAGAGGAGAGGAGGGAGAGAGTAGAGGAGGGAGAGGAGGGAGAGGAATGATCAGGAGGCAGAGGAGGGAGGAGGGAGAGAGAAGAGAGAGAGGAGGGAAAGAAGGAAGAAGAGGAGAAGGAGGGAGAGGAGGGAGAAGAGGGGAAGGAGGAGGCTGGAGCTGGAAGTGCTCTTGGACTGTCTTGGACAGTCTTGGACTGTCTTGGACTCTCTTGGACTTTCTTGGACAGTCTTGGACAGTGTTGGACAGTCTTGGACTGTCTTGGACAGTCTTGGACAGGCTTGGACAGTCTTGGACTGTCTTGGACTATCTTGGACAGGCTTGGACAGGCTTGGACAGTCTTGGACTGTCTTGGACAGTCTTGGACAGTCTTGGACAGTCTTGGACAGTGGACAGTCTTGGACTGTCTTTGACAGTCTTGGACTCTTGGACAGTCTTGGACAGTCTTGGACTGTCTTGCACATGCACATGGCCTGTCAGACTGTGTAGTGTATCAGGTCTTTAATGAGCCGAGGTCGACTGTGTGACATTGTCCACTCTGTGACGGCGTCATGACCCTCGTACAGAGTTATCCGGGTTCCCCTCCTGGCACAGTGCTGCAGAGGTGGAATCGCTGCAGATTTCCTGAACAGAAAGTTGTTCCACACCATCTGCGTAGGGAATCTGTGACACACTGGGACAATTTTGCACCATGTCACATGTCTCCAGGTGTTTTTGATGACCACATGTCTCCTGTGCTGTGAACACACACAAAAACCTTATCTAAGTATTGAGTTTAGTGAATATCTGATTTTCACTGGCCATGTAAAAGAACCAACTGTTCTGACATTTGTGGTAACAGTAGTTATCCCAAAACAAACCAAGCAGACTGATTTGGGACAGTCTGAGCTCAGACAAAAATATACTCATAATAAAATGAATTTTCCACAAAAACATAAAGCTCTTTCTTTAATGAGGTAGAGGTCAGATAAACATCACGATAATTTTCATTATTCAGGAAAGTTTACCTGTTTAAGTGTTTCTTTTTCTGTAATGATACATGTGCATATGAGGATCCAGTTTTGATACAATTTTTAGTATCGATTAGTATCTGCTTTTTGATTAACCCTCCACACATTATTTCACCTGTCCCACCGTATCTACCAGACTCAGGCTATTGTGTGTATTTAAAGGTGCTGTACCTGATCGAGGAAAAACAGAACTAGTTCATTTTAAACTGTTTGCAGTGGTCCAAAGTTATTCCTCACTTACCTTATACATTTAGAGCTTATAACTCCTTCTCACAACTTTCAGTTTTGCTAAAAACAACTAGCATTCTAACCACACCTTTCTTGATTCTTGGACAATAAAAACTCTTTCTTATTCAGACAGTACGCAGATGATCTATTTTGACCTCGAGAGCTGCTTATACATTATATCTGAACTGGGGCAAAACACATTTCGCTCGAATACTTGTGAAAAATCAGGTCCTTTCACTGACCTCTAGCACATAGTCTGGGCTTCTGGCTGTGAGGGCCCAAAGCTACTCAAGTGTGCGATTCCAGACAAAGAGAGGGAGCTAACTGTGCCAAACTGTGTGATCTGGGCACGCCTCCCCAAAACCCAGCGCTGTATTCGTAATGAGCGGTTACATAATACTGGTGTTTATGTTTGGTGTTATTCGGGGTGTCGAGGGCTTTGTGGGTGAGACACAGACAGACAAAAGGCTGTTTATAGAGAGGGCTTCTGGGGCCATTTTCAGCACAGAGAGAGGGGCTGGAGGGTGCTAAAAAGGGACACCCAAACGGGACAACCAAACCTGTGTGAGAACTGGGTGGGCACTTATTAAAGGTGCTCTATTACACAAAATCACACACATAAAACATACCTGTAGTTGTGTTTTGTTCAACTCACACATGTTTGAGTAACCTTTCTACATCTCCAAATCTCAAAATGCTCTGTTCCACCTTGTGATGTCACAAAGGGGAAGTTTTCAAGTTAAATGGTAAACTATCACATTTTTACATAGCACTTTTCCACCTTCAAGGAACCACTCACCCATTCACACACACATTCATATGTCAGTGTACGCAGACATTCAAGGCGAGGTGGGTTAAGTGTCTTGCTCAAGGACACACCGCCGACCGCTGGATGAAGTGTGAGTGAACTCTTTAGGAAGCATTTTCACCATTGTCTTCTGAACTAAGACTCTAACCCTATTGCGTCAAATCCTGTAGCGTCGGATGCTATCGCCGCCGATAGATTTGCGGTTGCGGATTTTCCATTACCGTAACTGTACAACCAATTGTGCTCTCATGTAAATTCAAACGGCATCTCAAATCAGAGGCATGGGGCTCTTTAAATATGTTACTGTCATTGCGGTAAAGTGCTTTCTTTGTCCCTTGAGGGTGAACAATCAGAGCGCAGGTGCCGCCAGGATTCTCCCAGACAATTATTTGATGCATCAAAGGAAAAAAATAAGGATGGATAGAGGTGCTGATACTTTCTTTAACATGATTTTATGGTTAAAAAAGGAAAAAAAAAAGGTTTAGGTTTAGGCAAGCTATAATGGTCTCTAATGTGCTCAGTCCTTAAAGGGTGAAGAAAGTTGCAGCGTGTACCTCTACCTGAACAATTCTAACAACGCACCAGAATTACTGATGATAAAAACAGCAGACATCACAGAGCAGTCTCATTTTGACCATAAGTGTTTTTTAAATAATACATACGTACAAGACAAAAATGACATGGACCAATAAAGCAAGGTAAAGGGGCTCCTCGAAGGCCTAAACTATATTTTTGATATTACTGACAGAACTATGTCAGCAAGTTTTATTTTGTTGTTTTCAATGCAGCTCAGACCGTTCCAGTGCAAGTGCCAGCTCTGCTTTTGTGCTCCCAGAGAGAGGGGAGGAAGAGAGGGAGAGCTGGAGGGAGCGAGAGGGAGGGGGAGGAGAAGGGAGGGAGAGAGAGAGAGAGAGAGAGAGAGACACAGACACAGAGACAGACACACGCACACACACACACACACAGAGAGAGACACAGAAACAGATAGAGACAGAGAGAGACACAGAGAAACAGAGACAGAAAGAGACAGAGACAGAGAGAGAGACAGAGCGACAGAGAGACACAGAGACAGAGAGAGAGACTGAGAGAGAGAGACACAGAGAGACACAAAGAAAGAGAGAGACACAGAGACAGAGAGAGACAGAGAGACAGAGAGAGAGACACAGAGACAGAGAGAGATACAAAGACAGAGAGAGATACCAAAGACAGAGAGAGACAGAGACAGACAGAGAGAGAAGGAAGAGAGACAGAGAGAGACAGAGAGAGAAGGAAGAGACAGACAGAGACAGAGAGAGTCAGAGAGAGACACAGAGACAGAGAAAGACAGAGAGACAGAGAGAGACCAAGACAGAGAGAGACAAAGAGACAGAGAGAGACAGAGAGAGAACGAGAGAGAACGAGACAGAGAGAGACAGAGAGAGAACGAGAGAGAATGAGAGAGAACGAGACAGAGAGAGACAAAGAGACACAGAGACAGAGAGATAGAGACTGAGACAGAGAGAGACAAAGTGACAGAGGGAGACACAGAGACAGAGAGAGAGACAGAGAGACAGAGAGAGACAGAGACAGACAGAGAGAGAAGGAAGAGACAGAGAGAGACAGAGAGAGAAGGGAGGGAGGGACACGTTTCCAAACATTGTACTTCCCAGTCCTCATTAGACCTGCAGAGTTTAGACCTGATTTGGATCTGGCTTAGACCTGGTTTGGAATGATTCAAGTTGAGATTTTTCAGACGGCTAAGTGGACAGTCCAAGTACAGCCAATCAGAGTGCAGCTTTTGGCGCTTACTTCTGAAACAAGTACAAAAAAAAGCACATTTAAAACTCAAAATTTGTCCAAATCCTTTAATAACTTATAGATTTAAAATGTTTCAGAAACAGATTTTAAATATATTGTAGGTCTTGTGGTCATTACTTACCACTTTTGTGCTGAGGGTTGTTACGCTCCTTACACTGCCCTGACTCTGCATCTGATGACGTGTCTTTTGTGTGACCTTTCTATTGTGACGCCAACCTGATTTGATTTGATGTTGATGAGCATGTGTGTTTCAGGATTTCACTCTCCAGGTCAGTTTTCTGGATCATCCTGTCAGCGCACTGCATTTACTCGTCATTACTTTCCATTTGCGTCAGAAGCTGTGGTCTGCGGTAACCGATGGACAAAATGGCATTTGACTTGTATGACACGGTGCCACATATGTGTGTACTATCCTGTGAAGTCTCCCTGTGGTTCAGCCGAGCTCTGTCAGAAGGAAACGCCAATAATAATGTGTTGAAATACTCCGAGGTCACTCAATAAAAGCCACTCACAAAGGCCAGAGTCTGCCTCCATGTCATCCATCATATTATGACTTGTAAAGTTTTATATGGGCTTGTCTGCTTCCATGCAGTGTAAGCAGTGTGTCCTGTATGTCCGGAGGGCTCTCTCCAGCCACAGACCTCCCCGTGTGTTCTGAGGAGAGGGTGGATGGGTGGGGGGGCTCTGCTGTGTGTCTGTGGGGAGGAGTAAGTGTCTGTCAGCTCTGAAGATTTTACTGCAATAATATAGGGGTCAATTGTGGGACCCCTGTTGTTCAATCTCTACATGCTGCCGTTAGACCAGTTAATACAATGAAAATACATTGAAAAATCAAAGGTAACTGCCAAAACCAATCTTAGAGAGACTGATCCATGCATTTGTCTCCAGTAGGTTACACTATAGTAACGTCCTGCTCACTGGCCTCTCCAAACAAGCCTTAAGACAGCTGCAGTACATCCAGAACGATGCTGCTCGTCATGACTAGAGCCAGGAAGTACAAGCACATATGTCCTGTGCTCAGGTCTCTGCACTGGCTCCTGTGGCTCAGAGAATAGACTTTAAAGCTGCTCTGCTTGTGAACAAGTCTCTCCATGGACCAGCACCAAAGAACATCTCCAACATGTTAGTTCCATATGAACCATCTGACACTCTGAGGACTTCAGGGACCGGCCTCCTGCTGGTGCCCAGAGTCAGGACTAAACCAGGATTCAAACAGTACTAAACATACATACATAAACCAGGACATGGGGAATCAGTGTTTCAGTTTTCTGCAGCTAAAACCTGGAACAGTCTTCCTGAAGATGTGAGACAGAACTCTACTTTGACAATGTTCAAATCCAGGCTCAAAACAGTTCTGTTTAGCTGCACATATGACTAAAAGGTTTTTTATTCTGTACTCTTCTGTTTTAATGGTAATTTATGATGATTATTTGTGATTATTTACATTTTGATTTGTGTGATTTTAATGTATTTCTTATTCTGTAAAGCACTTTGAATTACTTGTGTACGAATTGTGCTATACAAATAAACTTGCCTTGCCATGATGAACAACAAGGAGTTTTTGTCACATGAGATTTCACTCACGAGTCTCGTTGTCACACCAATTATTGTTCAAGTTTCAACAAGAATCTTGTGTTTTTTGCTACTAAAGTGGTCCCTAGTCCTATGGAGCCCTGCAAAAAGAAAAAAGGACTCTTGTTTTGTTACGACAGTTGCCATGGTGAATAGTTCTGATCTTTTATACTCGTCGCACAAATGGTCAAGATTCTTTCAGTCAGTTAAAGTGACTCAGATCAGCTGTTGCCAAATAGAATATCCAGAGTTCTCTTGCAGCACTCTGCTCCTATTCTCCAGTACATTTAGTGTTTTATAAGGCCAGCTCAGAGCTGTTCAAGCACCAGTCCAGTGAGGGTAAGTGAAGGCAGCGTCAGCACTTACACCTCTCAGAAAGACATCCCCGCGGGACTAATCCTCTCTCCGAGCTGTTTACCCTACAACTCCCCAAGGAATCGCTCTGTACATAAAAAAGCAGGAAATGGAAACCTGAATCTCCAGTGAAGTACTTAACAGCTGCTGCAACCCCACATGACTAATAGCACTACTTATGATTATATAGATTAGACATATTAATTCCTTATGACAGGATAGATTGCTCATTTTACTAACCCGTAGTATTATTATATTTAAGATTTTATCCAAAAAAAAGTATCTTCATTCATCATTTTACTTCCCGTTGGGACACGGGCAGAAGACATGACATACATAGAGGTAATTAAATAACTGTTACCTAGCAACCATGCTGTTATCAAGGGTCAAAACATGTCTAAATTGCAGAACAGTTATGATTAGACTAATAAAAATAAATGATAACACCTACATTTTTGTTAAGTTAATGTTTAATCTGTCAGAAAAATGGTTTCCTTGTGCATACATTGCTCCTGTGTTTTGGATGGAGTTTTCTGTGACATAAGTGGAGGGATTTTGTTTTAAACACAGCTCTACTTCCTGTATTTTTGAACTTTTCTTCTCAGCTCGCAGCTATATGTCCACAAAACAGCCAGTTAACTGATGCAAAACTATGATGAATATTTAGCACGGGTCGTATCCCCACCAAACAGAGTCAGAATAACAAGAAAGTGAACGAAAACCAAAACAGTCAGCTTTCTAGTTTAAAAATCTGCTTTACTCCTGGTTTAGCACTGTTTTGGTTCTTGCTTAGCTCATGTTTAAACGGGTTAACTTCAGACATACTACTAATCATACTCAGGCCCAAAGTTCAGCACCTTGGACAGCGCCAGCCTCTGTGACAAACTGTGTGGTTTAAGATCGAGTCATTAATAAATACAAAACAATAAAATAACATAAGTAAATAATACATAAAATAAATAAATAATAAAAAATAAATAAATAATAAAAATAATAAATAAATGCTATAACAATAATAAAAAAAAATCAATAATGTAATGTAATAATTAAAGGAAGCACATAAATGTCAAAAATTGTGACTAGTTCCCTCGTCTCATTTTCTGGAGTTAAAATTTTCAGTAGTCAGGCAATTAGATACAAATACATCCAAGTTTGACATATGTAGATGCTATTTTAAGGAGTGATCTTTATGTCCCTGTGGGAGAAAATGCATTTTGAGAAAACAGCCTTTGAAATCTGAGTTTAAGTTGAAATGAAATAATAAAAAAGTGATTAGACACTTATGCTGTTTGCAAGTGAAAGCTTATGCGGAGTTTTGCCTGTAGCGTCTCACCTTAAAGAGGGGTTATTATGCAAATTGACCTTTTAGAGCTTTCTCCGTGCATGTTTGAATAATCTAATGATCTCTCTCAGAGGGGGACTCAGAGCATCAAAACAACACTACAAATAATTTAACATTTTAATATGTTGTTGGTATGTCGTTACCTACTCAAAACCATTTTCTAGAGCTGTGTTTTGTTTTCATTCACAGCACGCCTTTATTATCTGTCTACATCTTCCAAGCTCAAACTGGTCTGTTCCACCTCGTGATGTCATGAAGTGGTAGGTTTCAAGTTAACAGGCACCTTTTACCTTCAGTTCAGTAGAGATGTGCAATACCAGGGCTGAAATCATCCAAATGATTCTAGTGAGGGTGTATGGAATTTACAAACACAGTGGAGCACTTCCTGTATTACCACATGATGACATCACAAGGTGGAACAGAGTGTTTTCAGTTTGAGAGAAGAACTTTTTTGTGTGTTAAAACATGTGTGAATGAAACAAAACACAACTCCAGGTCTGTTTGTGATGAGGAAACAACATTATAACAGAGATCAGAGAATAGCGTAGTATGTGCCCTTTAAAATGCGACGAATAGCCCAGCCCTTTATGCGTTTTAGGCCTTCATATCGGCTTCTTTTGGAATCATGTTCATATTCGTAAGCAGCCTACAGTGAAATGAGAACGCCTGTGTAGCGCTGTGCGGTGGAGGAGTTGTTAAACAGCCGTGGGGTGGTGGGTGACACTCGCTGTGTGTCTCATCAGATCTGATAATGACACAGTGTTTTAGACTGGCCACTCCAACAGTCGCATCACTGTGATCAGGCTGATTGTGATGAGAACAAACTAAATACAAGACCCACAAGTCTGTATTCAGAGTGTTCATTTTGAGTGACTGTTCCGGTACAATTACTCTGTCATTTAGTGGTATTCAGAATATTTTTTTTAAGTGAGTGTGACAGGGCCCTTCATTTTGACTTAATTTGGTGGGTGAAAATATAAATTATAGTTTTACACAGATCAGGAAACAGTTTGTGAAGAAAAGCTGAAAAATACAGGAAGTGGAGAGTCCTATTTCGGAGATTTCCATATTCATGAGATCACACTGCGACAACGCTTTCCAAAAATTAGGCACAGTTTACACGCTTACACATATTTTCCAATATTTTAAACCTAATAAAGGTGTCTGTGTACTCCGTCAGTCGTCCAGGTCTGATCCATAGCAAAAGATGAAGTTAAATCTGTCAACTGGACAAATCGTTGTAGGAGAGAAGACGTTTCGCTGCTCACATATAAGGCAGTGTCCACCAGCAATCTGACCAGAAGTGAAGAAGCGGCTTGGATGAGCAGCCAAACGTCTTCACTCCTACAACGATTTGTCCAGTTGACAGATTTAACGTTGTCTTTTTCTCATAATAACGGTGTTTTTTTTATTTGTATTTGTCAGTTATTAATCTCTATGTACATTATGAGTTTTGGCCCATTGTACATCATGGTTGCTAGGTAACGGTCATGGAATTTCCTTGTGTGATGTCATGCTGTCCAACCAGGAAGTAAAATTTGAAACCTAAAAAATTGCCAAATTGAGGATTTTAATTTTAATTTTTTTTTTTTTTTGTAAAATCTTAAATATATATCATCTTAACTTCCCATCCATCCTCACCCCCAGACACTTCCTCCAACTCCTCTAGTGGGACCCCAAGGTGTTCCCCGGCCATGTTCTCCCCATTCTTTGAGCTTAACTGTTTTAGTAAAATGAGTGGTCCAACCAGTCATAGGCAAAGCTGTTTACAGTCCTGCCACTATATAAAGCTAGTCAATGTGAATGTACTCTAAGTATTCAGAACATAGCGCTCTGATTGGACCATGTCACAGAATACGTTACAAATACATTTTAATGCAGGTGATCAGTATTTTGCAAGTTTTCATCCCAACACCGGCTGTATGTATGTGGGGATGCTACATAAAAAAAAAATCTAAATCACAAAATCATCCAAATATGCCTGTAGCTACAATGCGATCACTATCAAAACTGTGCTGCCTCCAGTGGCCACTACAATATCAAGTACTTGGTGACAACACACAGACTTCCCTGATTACAGCCATTTGTTTCTGATTACAAACACCTGGCTGCAGGGGCGGAGTTTGAAGTTTGGATGTTAAACCAAATACAGTGTCCCTCATCCCACCGCACTCTCTTCTTTAGTCCTCCAGGTACTGCCCAGTTTAGCAGCTCTATTTAAAATACAGTTGTGGGCGGAGTTTTAGGCGTTTAGAACCACTTAAAAGTTGCTTAGCCTTTTTCCCAGATGCCTGAATTTAATTGTTTTACATACCTATTATGATTGAAAATAAAACAGCAAAAGGTTTACACACAACAATGACGTTTAACAAGACTTTGACCTTAAGGTGGTCCCAGGAGAGATCGCTAGATTACTCAAACATGCATGGAGGACAGATAAAACCTCTTCAGGCATGTTTTTTGATGAGGGAATGACATTATAATATGGTAGAAGCTAAAAAAAAAAAAAAAAAAAAAGAAGGAAGAAGCATAGTAGCCTTCTTTAATGCTTTATCATAGAACCAGGGTTAATTACCTAACTTAGTATACAGTTGTGACTGCCTTGGGTAACAGTTGGCTTTCGCAAACTCTCTCGTACCCTGCAGTCCACCTTCTCCCCATCTCTACCTCTACCTCCACCTCCACACCTCCGTCTAATTCATAAGGCTCCCTCTGTTCTGTTCTATCACTGAGCTTACACAAAGGGACTCAAATAATGTACATAATATGATTTTGAAATGACTGTGAATGAGCAGTACATAAAGAGCGAGTCATTCAGCAGCAGAACATTTCGAAAAGTGCGGGAGCTTTCACGCCATCATCAATTCATAATGAGGCTAAAAATAATCCCAGGCTTTCTCAGAGTCAAGTCAATGTGAACGTAGTTGTGAATGCAGGTGAACAGAGGGGAACTAGACCTGTGCATAGGTCATGGGGCATTTACTTAAAGCTACAGTGTGGAACTTTCTTTTTTATTGCCTTTACTGTTGAACGTTACAGACAAAAGGTACAATATTTCCATGGAAACCAGCAGGAAGAGCCCTCCTAGCCAAGTAAGAGTCAGTTTTGTGGAGATGCAAGCCTGCTCTCAGTAAGGATGCAAGTTTTTGTAGTTGTTTCAAAGCAACAAATACAGCTCATTTTGGGTTCACTTTATTAATACAACGTTACAGTCCTTCTTCTGCCTTTTTCCATGTATGAGGACAGACCCTCCCCTTATACAAGTTAAGGGACTGCCCCCTTTCGAGTAATCAACCAATTACAGCAGTGAAAAAATACATTCACAGTTAGACCCCAATGTAACCACAGTATTGTGCATAATTCACTTTACCACCGGTCTTTGGGGATTATTAACACGCTAAAAAAGATTATATTTCATAATCCTGACATTTTTTCAGCAAAATAAGAGGTGCATTGAAGAGTTTTGACTCGGGGTAAGAGATTGATCTAAGTTTATTAACGAAAACGGTAATGTAAATGTAGGTTGACAGAGGTGTTGTATGCTGAAGTCTTCGAGCAGGACATAGGTAATTGTGTCAGAGGCTGGGATGTTCGTACCATGCAGAGTAGTTCCAGGGAGCGGGATCTGGTTAAAAAAAAACGAAAATAACCAGCTGAGCAGAGAGATTCTTCAGCACAAAACACTAGACATGGCCAAGTGGAACTGTACCACGGGGATACACAGACGATCTGGTGCCGAGTGTCGGATCCACGGCCCCAGAGGTACCAGAAACACCGCCCAGCTCCAGGCTCAAACACAGAAGAGAGGGGGAAAGACAGCACCAAAAACACAGGGCAGACTGGGATCTTGACAAGTTTTACACAAACCTCCCTCATTGCTCAGAGGGAGGGCAAACAAACGTGCACTCTTCATCAACACCTTTTTGACATCATAACATGAAATTAAACAACAATTCATCATTTAAGCCTTTGAGCTTCAGCCTTTTTAATGCACACTTGTGGTCGCCCCCTCTTGGCGGGGCAGGCACCTGTTCGGTCCCACAGAAATGAAGGGGAAAAAAAACCTGCCTTTTTGTCTTCTTTTTTGGCTAAAATTTGCAAAGTTTACCTGGCAAAATCCAATCTGATCCCCATGTCCTCCATATCGTCTCAAACCGGTCAAACATAATCGTATCATAATCATAATCTGTTTTTTTTTTCAGTGACACTTGTGAAACAAAGGAGCTCATTGGTCACCTATCATTTAAAAAATAAAATCAATTTCATGTCCAGATTAACAGAGTTTAGCGCTTCTCCTCATAATTTGGCAGAAATTCACTATGTCATATTTGTTTCCTTTATTATTTCCGATACAGACGGGCCAAGCATGTCCCTGATTGGCTAATCCACTGTCAATCACGCCCATCTGAAAACAGAGAGATTCACCAGTGACCAGACTCACATCTTCAGAAAACATAGGAGAAGTTTATGTTCTGGGTTCCAGACAAGCAAACTGTAGCTTTAAAAGAACTTTTCTTCAGTATATTATTGTAATATTATTTAAATGACACCACTCTTTCTACATTACACGCTGAAGAATGAAGTCAGGGACAGTGGATCGGTTTGTAGAGCAGATGAGATTTTGCCCTTGGTCTCAGCGGTGCATTATAATATCTATACAGCCTGTAGAGGTAGAAGTTCATCTTTAGGTCACAACCACATAAACCATCATAAAAGGACTACAAAAACACCATAACAGTATAACCCTAGTCAAAATGCAGCAGGCACAACATGTCCAGTACATTTCTGTGGTGTTCATTTCTGTGTTGGAGTGTAGAATTAACAGATCATCTGTTCAATTTTAACACATGTTTTGTTCAAAGGAAAATATGTTCTTAGCGATAGCCTTACTAGAGTTATTTTTTGCTCTTATACTGTATCGAGAACTGAGGAGCCTTAGTCACTTCTTCACAACTATGTGCTTTAAAAAATGGTATCAGAACTAGTGCAGCTTTCACAATCAGTGAGTGAATTCTGGAGGTTCTGAGAATACTGAGAATGAGACACACTTGTATGTGTCTCTATCTGCAGGTTCAGATGTGATTGTGGTACCTTTTATAAAACTGAGCGTGCAGACATATATACACTTCCTTGAAAGCTTTGTCTATAAAATCTAAAACTTCTCAGACTCTTGTATCTCTTGTATCTCAGAGCAATGATTAAATCTCTCACCGACCTCTATTCACAGAGCTGGAACCTTCAGAGGGCTCTCAGCAAAATCTGGCTTAGAGGCTCTTGCTATTTCAGTTCCACTCAAAACTATAAACTATAAGCTAGCATAACTACATGAACATTAGCGAAATGAGCTTCTAACAACAGGCGTTTGAATGTTCCACCTATTTTCTTGCGAGCGAGATATCCCAGATTTCTGTGTAGAACTCAACTCAGAGTCTTCCACTTAGGCAAGACACTTGGTGGTGGGCAGATGGAGCAGATTAGCAGTCTCGCTTCCGTCCGTCGACCCAGGGCAGCTGTGGCCACCAAAGTATCTTACCACCAGTGTAAAGCACTTGAGAGTCCTTAAAAGGTGCTATGTAAAGCCAATGCATTATTATTATTACATAAACAAGAAAGTAGTGCACGGATTATACTTACACTATAACATGCAGATTTCTTCGTCTGTTCCGCTCCTTGTGCAGCTCTAGTTGGGAGAATACAGCCCAGCGGATAAACACAGAAAACAACTGCCCCTTTGAACAACTACAAAGTGTGGTTCCGTGTAGCTCATGAATCAGAGACCTACTTTCAACGCCACAAATCAGCAGCACTGAGCCCCTGCCTGCTGCTATTCAACACAAAGACCCTCCTAACATCCAACGAGCCGCGTTTTCAACCATCTCCTCTGATTATTATCAATGAGAGCGCATGCAGTTTGAACAGTGAGACTGAGATTGAGAAAGTGGAGGGGGGAGGAAGAGGAGGAGGAGGACGAGGAGAGGTCTTGGGCATGAGGGTTTCTTTAAGCTGAAATTTCAAAGCACAAAAAGAAGGTTTCAAAAAAAGTAGAAAATGGATTGAATATGCTGAAGGATGGAGAAGACAAATATTATTCAAAGGTCTGGAGGAATGGATGGGGGAGGAGTCAAAAAAACTGTTGCCTGGCAAGTCCACACACTGATATCTCAGTTTTTTTTATACAGAAGGATATCAGTCTGGTCCCACTAGCTCATTGTGTCCATAGACTCTCTCTAATCTTAATATAGCTTATATAGACCATAGCTCAATGCTGCTCTCCTGCTGCGTTCTAAATTGGAAATGAGCATGGGCGCGCATCCAGCTCCATCGACTCTGGCTCCAGTTCACTTTACATTGAAAAACTGTGCTCCTCTCTCTGTAAAACTGCTGCTGTCAGACTCCTCACTTTGGTCTTAAAATGTTCGTATTAACCCGTTCTGTGTGATCCTGTTTTTTTTTTCACTTTTGTGTTAATTAAATCAAGATATGAATATTAATAATTGACAAATTCTTTCCCCCAGGTCCCCTCCCGCTAACATTAGCAACAGGTTTGGATTTAACATCGTTAAAGTGCCCCTCCCTGCTAGACCAGCAGTGCGGGCGCGAAAGGGGCATTACCTTCAACCAGCCTGCGCTCAGGATTGGCTCTTTGGTTGCTATGATACCCATGTTCGGAATTCCAAATGTGGAACTCGGCTCCAGATTGGCTCCTATAACTGTTAGCCTTGATGAGCTTCATTTTTTTTTTTATACAGTTATGATGGCGTTTCAAGCCAGAACCAACAAGGCTGTGTGATCTGATTCGTTTTTTTAGTCTTCAGAAATCTACAAAGGTTCCAGTCAACAGTGATATTTTTTTAAATTTTCTTTTTCTTCTTAAGTAGCCATATTTGTTTTGTAAAGGACGACTATGCATGTCTCCGATGGGCATGATTGACAGGTGGAGTAGCTAATCTGAACTCAGAGATGCACCGGTGATCAGACTGCATCTTCTTCAATACTTCAATACAAAGTGTGTATTTTAGATCGTTGGCAAAATAACATGCCAGTGTAATCCTCAGTCTTCAAGGTAGGTTCCATCGCAAAATGGCCATTCTGCCAACAGGACAAAAGTTTTTTAAGACAAAAATTTTCTATAGCGATTCAAAAGTACAGTAATTTTACTCAAGTAGAAGAACAAGTAGTGATCCAAGAAATTAAAGTGAAAATGAAAATGGCATGTGAGGAAACTTTTATACTATATGTAAAAGTGACTTTAAGAATAACTGTCCGTGTAACATCTGATTTATAAATTTGGAGTTAAGAAACTGGAAGGTCAAAATCTGGTATTTGCAAAGGATAAACCACAAAAACAAGAAATAAATCATATCGAAGGACGGTTTGCAAAGAAACGCAAATGTTCAAATCATTTCACATTGTCGACAGAGAGGGCTGGCCCTAGCTTTCAGGGGGCCCAAGCTGAATTTGTCTGTAGGGCCCCTTGACAATGGATGCCTCCTGGCTCAGCTATTGGTGATTCACATTTGACAACATTATAACTCTGCTCTCCATCACCTTGTATTTATATGATCAACATCAGACTGAAAACATCCAGAATGTTACATATAATAACACATAAAATGGAACATATAAGAGGGGGGGGGGGGGTCAAGATTTTTGAAATTCTAGACATTTTTGGATTAATTCTGGTGGATTTTTAATGTGTTCCAGTGGCGACGTGGGCTACATTACCTTATAAATGTCCCTGCAAAGGTGTAAATACATAGCTGCCCTCACTTACTGCACAACTCAAAAACAAATGTAGGCAGCAGTAGATATTTGCTACTGTAGATATAAAACTGTCGTAAAGGCTGTAGAACGGACCAACTTATTGTTTGTTGCTTATTGCTTATTGTTTGTTATCGATCCGGTTTGCCAAAGTGATAACGTGGCTCTTAGATCAGGAGGCTCATCCCGGGAAACCAGTTCATCCTTTAATGTGGTCATTTAATTCTACATAGGAAAACAGCTCGGAGGGTGCTTTCTGTCCAGTGTACTTCGGGGCAAAAGGTCCAAAAATCGATTGTATAATCCCACCACTGATCAGGAGCCCCTGAGTCAGGTTTAACAGGCGGGATGCCGCGTCCTCCTGGTAATGCGGTGTCATTGAATACAAATTTGAAAGCAGTTACAAAGTCTTAAAATCCACAGTATCTAAGTCACATTAGCGAAGCGTGCCTCATTCCCACTGAAGTGCCTTACCCTGGAGTAGACCACGGATGTAGGCGGATCTTCGCAGCATCCGAAGTGAAGCAGGCGGGGCACTGCCGAACACATGGACGGTGACGGGAAAACGAAACATGGGACGTGCAAGGGGAAAAGAATCCACGGCAAGGCTGGGCGGGCCAGAGAAGGATTTTTCCGGAATCCGTGCCCCTCAACTCCGAGGGCACTGCGGAGGCGCGGTCCCTCACGGCCGCGGGCGACGGGAACAGCAGGTGCTTGGGAGCCAGCAGTTGCGACAATGGAGTGGAGAGCTGATTCACCTGTGGAGTGAGAGTCTTGACTGTGCTGCAGCAGGTCACGGGATATCGATGGATCGTGCTGTCCACTAATTACTCCGTGGTGTGTGAAAAAAGCCTGGCGCAACGCCGGGTTCCGACCCTGATTGGCTTGGTCCATGTTGCCAGATCGTTCTGTTGTAAGGCGGGTTAGAACGGGAACACACGCACAACTCGGGCAAGTTTTTACAGTGTTTATTACAGAGTGGGAAAAACAAGGTGCAAAACAATGAACGGTAGATAGAGTCTTCTTGGAGTTCAGAAGCAGAGGTGAGTGCCACGATCCAGTGGACACGATACGAACAGGTGAGGTGAGACACGGACCGGTGTAGAGAGCGGGGTCAGGACGGAGTCAGAGACCAACGGAGCCGATGAGC
>JAIEZT010000441.1:9519657-9580619 GCA_019594935.1 Periophthalmus modestus
CAGGTGGTGTACCCTCTATCAGAAAAGGTTACGCAATATGCACAGAAAAGCCATCACTGACACGATTTTACCACACCAAGTTTAAAGTGCGTATATTGGTTTTGATTATTTAAACATTATTTCACCAAAAAAAATTAGTTTTTCTTATAATTTTATTTGTCAAATAATAATCCGTTACATTGGAGGAGTTTTTGGCCGACTGTACAGCATGGTTGCTAGGTAACAGTTACAGATTTCCCTAATGTGATGTCATGATTACCAACCAGGAAGTAAATTTGGAACTTAAAAAAATGCCAGTTTTAGTCTAACCTGTCATAGGCACTTTACGAGTCAGGTCTGTGGAGATGCAAATCTGCTCGCAGTAAAGATGCTTGTCCCGAGGTAAAAAAAAAAACCACGTGAAGAAATAAATTATTCTATTTTACCTTTACCACCAGTACCCCTGTGGAAACGTGCCCTTGAGCAGCACACTTTGCAAAACTATGCACTTTTGTTTTGAGTTCAACAAGTCCCAGAGCATCATTCAAACCTTTTGTATTTGTCCAACTGTCATGGCTGATTTGGAAATGTGGTTTTAAAGGTCCTGTATTATGTTTCACTGTCTCTACTACAGGCTGTAAAGGGGCAGTACCAGTGTTTTTGTTGCGATCGTAGACTGTATATATAAATGGACATAGTTAAACTGCGAGCCACCACATTCAAAATAGGAAGTGAGCATCAGCGCACGTCCGGCTCCATCGACTCGAGCTCCAATTCACTTTCTATTGAAAAAAAAATCGTCCTGTCTCTGTAACTACTGCTGTCAGACTTGTCATTTTGATCTTCTTGTGGTAATATGGTTTGTATTAACCTGCTCTACATGATCCTGGTATTTTTATTTCACTATTGTGTCCATGAATCAAGCTATGAACATTAATAACAGACAAATCAGGCGCCTTCTGTCACCAAAGTCACTCCTGCTAGCAAGAGGTACAAGTTTAACCCCCTGCCAAACCAGTGGTGCAACCGATCTAAAATGAAATATATGAGCAGATAAACTGTGTATTTCAGACAGTGATTACAGTAGGATTAAATGGCCATTTTATCTGTGCATGAAAATCTATAACGCATTCGGTCAGTATCGATTATATTTTAGTACCTTTCGCCCATCACTGGTTTGCAAAATTGGCAGCTATTGTCCGTAGCCCGAGTTACACTAGTGCACGCCCCAGTATCAGTGTTAGTCTTGTTTCCTGCTCAGAAAACAGTTGTTGAGCTTGTTTCCCAACACATTATTTTAAAGGTGCACTATGTGTCCATCATCTGCTTGGCCATGGAGATGTTATTGTCTCACCTGGAATGTTCCACTGTATGGCATTACACATTTATTGACCATTAATTTAATCACATGTGTTTTTATTGCTCAAAAATACCTTGAAACATGCATTTTTACACGCGTTGTCACCTCTCCACAGATATGACCTGTAACGTGTCATCACTTGTTTGTCTACACGGAGATGGATCAATTAATGCCATACTGTGAAACATTACAGACATATCATTCTTCCACAAGCCTTTAACGGCACTGTACCTGATTTTTACTGCCTTAAAAATGTGAAAAAACAGAACTAGTTCATTTTAAATAGTTTGCAGTGGACCAAAGTTATTCCTCATTTACCTTATGCATTCCGAACATCCTAATTACTCACAGTGATGAGTTTATAAGTGGTTTTCCCAACTTTCGGAGACCAGAGCTGTGACAGCAAAGCTATCAACTTACATATTAACGCACATTTCCTGTTTATTGGACATTAAAGTGCTTTATAATTAGATTTGACCTTAAGAGCTGCTAACACAATATATTTGTACTGGGGCAGGACACATTTTGCTCAAATACATGTAAAAAAAACAGGTGCAAAATCAAGTACAGCCCCTTTAAGTTTTATAAAGTGTAAGGCCATGCATAATACAGGACCTTCAATATTTGTATTGTCTTCTTAGATTCTGAAGTTGGTTAGATAGTCAAGTCCGTAATACTATGAATACATACTGATATATTGAATTGTACCTTTATACCCAAAATGTGCAGAAGTTGCCTTGATGAGGTCCGCCCCGTCTGGAGAGACAGGAGCGGGGCCACAGACAATCACCTGTGTTTGTGATCTGTGCTTTATGAGCTCAATAAAAGAAAGGAACAGTGCCTCTGTCTCTGTCGTCACTCTGTTCAGCACAGCACGATGGGAACACTTAAACTAGAACAAATGGGATTAAAATGAACTTTATGGAGCTTTGGACACTTGAATAATTTGGATTCCTCTCAGAACATAACTTGTGGAGCTAGAGACCTAAACTCTGCCCATAAGCACATTTCAGATAGAGCTGCTAAAACTGGCCAGAAGCTCAAGGACAAAAGGGGGAGAAGGGGCGGAGTCTGGAGGTACAAAGAAACACTGTGGTTGTCTTATACAGTGGTCCCCAACCACCGGGCCAGGGCCAGGGACCGTCGTGGTCTGTTACGCATTTGCTACCGGGCCGCACAAAAACAGTAAATAATTTATCAGTGACCCCATCTTCTCCGATGTAACTTTCGCCCGTCCCTCCTGACACACTAATAAGCTCGTCCATAGATGTATAATGAAAATCCTGATTTGATATAATGGCGAGTTTATTGTATCTGTGCTAGATCTGCTCTTGTCTAAATGCACCTTAATGCACTTAACTTATTTATGCCGTATTTATCTGCCACTCATAGAAGGCCGGTCCGTGAAATACAAACCTACATTATTTCGGTCCGTGGTGCAAAAAAAGGTTGGGGATCCCTGGACTAACAGCTATTGAGACTTCAAAACCCCATCCCTGCAGCCAGGTGTTTGTAATCAGAAAACACTTGGCTGTAATCTGGGCAGTTCTGTGGGATGTCATGTGGTACTTGAAATTGCATTGGTCACTGGATCAACGTTGATCCACACCTGTCAGATCTGCATGGTTTGAGCTTATCTCCAACAAGCCTGCACAGCCATGCGCTCTCACACTGGAGGCACCGAGAAAACTTCTGACAAATGTGTCCTGTACAAAAAGAATCTTTTGCATATGTATTGTTTCTTATGATTGATACTCAGTGATTTAATAATAGTGAATAATTCAATAAAAATCTAAGATGGAGGTATTCTGTTCTAAAACTCAGCGCTAATTTCTTTATTTTTGTACTTTTCTTCTCAACTCTTTTTCACAAACTAACACTTTAGTCTAATATTACGCAAAAATGACTCTTTAAACCATGTTATAATGTTATGACCTCAGCAAAAACCTCGTAGTAGAGTGGTATTGTTTGAGTAACCTTTTATTTTAGTCTGTCAATATCCCCAAAGCTCAAAATGCTCTGTTCCACCTTGTGATGTCATGAAGTGGCAGTTTTTTTCAGGTTAACAGCTCCTTTTACCTTAGTTCAGTGGAGATTGCAAATTCCAGGGCATCCAAATTATTCTAGTGAAGGTGTGTGGAGTTTAAAACACAGTGGAGCACTTCCTGTATTACCTGATGACATCACAAGGTGGAACAGAGTGTTTTCAGTTTGAGAGAAGAACTCAGCCTAAAAATGCAGTTATGAGTTAGAATGAGTTAGAAAAACATTAAAAACATGTCTTATGCACTTACAAGCTTTGAACTCTGGTAAAATGGCCTCGTAATTACGTCTCTAGGTGCAATGGTGCAGTGGGTAAGCAGTCATTTAACTGTAAAGTTGCCTGTTTGAATCTCGCCTGGTATTGTTGATGGGCCCTTCAGTGGCAGACACATCACCCACATTACCCACTCGATTACACACTCAAGGGGAAGGCACTCAACATGTGAAAATGGCCAAATCATGGACAAATTTGAATTCAAAAAGTAGAAGCGGTCTCACGGGGCTGTCGGCTCGGGAGGTCAGACATGAGCTTGACCAATGAGTGAAAATTATAATAAACGATTTCAAAGCACGTTCAGACGCTGTTCAAAACGATCGGTGAAAAGAAGATATTTATGTCTAAAACATTTTAAGGCAGACATATTGCGGTTGTGTGGCTGCTCTATAGTAGACCGACTTGTTGCCCAAATGGGAGCTGACGTTGCCGTAAAAGTCATCACAACAAAGTGCTGCACGCTGTCGGCCTCTCCTCTGGGTAGCTACACTTCACACTAGCAAACAGGGCCGGCCCAGCCTATAAACAGACTGAGCAACTGCTTAGGGCCCCGAGGCCAGCAGAGGGCCCCCAAGAGCCCATACATTCATATTGAAACTAATGTAATATATAAAGTTTTACTGGAAACAGGGCTTGTGTGTTTACAGCAGCCTAAATATCCCTCTCAAACGATTATATTTGTTTTATATCTATAGTAGCAAAGTATCTGCTGTGGCAACATTTGTTTTGAGCCGGGCAGAGGTGAGGGCAGCAAAAAGGACAAGGACCCTTTATAATGTAAATTAAGCCCACTGTCGCCAACTGGAACACATCAAAATCCACCAAAAACTTGTCTAGAATTTTTAAAATCTTGACCCCCCCCTAATACATTTGTCTGCTGTTCTTGTGACTATGGTAGTTGTGACATTTTGGATGTTTTCAGTCTGATGTTGGTCATATAAATGCAAATACAGTTGGTCAAGATGATGAGAGCAGAGTCATAATGTTGCTAAATGTGAATCACTAGTCGCTGAGCCAGGATACATCTGCTGCCAGGGGGCCCCAGAGACAAATTTCAGCTTAGGGCCCCCTGAAAGCTGGGGCCAGCCCTGCTAGTGAGCACCTGGTTTACCAAAATGACTATGCGATGCTGCCAAATCCTACGCATATTATTGATTAAGAAAATAAAATTGAAGAACAAAGTAAGTTGGTCACTGTGGGCGTGTAACGGGGTTTAGAGGCAAAAATGGCCTCTTGAAAATAAGCGATAAAGAGTCCTTAAACATGAATCACTCCAAATACAACTTCAGGTGAGTAAATGGTGAAGGGGAAAACAACTATACATGATCAAAAGCTCTGAAAAGTACATTTTGCAGAGTAGTTCTGCTTTAAAGACTTCATTGGATGAGAACTGTAAGGAAGCAACTACCAACTACATTTTTGAGGGTGAGAACCATGTGGAAACAGCCTGAGATACGCCAAAGAGTAGATTTTCTGTAATGCTTCAGGGTGAGACGGGGGACAGAATGAGCGGGCCTTCACTCGTGGTTCCAGATGTGTTTGCCTGGTTACCCGTTTTTTATACAGTTTTGACACAAGACGAACAGTTTCACACTTCAGTTTTTCCATATTTCAATACATACATTTTCTAGGATAAGACTGAAAAATTATCTCAGTATCTGAATTTTCAATTATGACAGTATGACAATTCAGGTGGTATTAAAGCAGTCCATCAAAAAGGAGAAAAAATGCCATAAAGTTTCAAGTATTGCATAAAACGGGAATGGACTGTAAAATCTAACACAGTCTAAAGTGTAGACATCACCTTTTGTTCTTAACTGAAATATCTCACCTTTTATCATCATCACCTCTGTTTGCGTCTAATTTTAAAGCTACCATCTGTCTCACCTGGTTCCTACCCCCTCCGGCACCCCCTTACCTCGCCTTTGTTCTCTGCTCTTCTTCTGTCAGACCAAAGCTGGCACAGTATCAGACTGCAGTAACATAGACATCACCTAGTGGTCCATGTACAAATTACGACTTTAAAGGGCCCATATTACACTACTGATATATGTTATAATGATGTTTCCTCATCACAAACAGACCTGGAGTTGTGTTTTCGCTTCATTCACACCATGTTTAAACACACAAACCCTGCATGTTTAGGCTGAATTCTTCTCTCAAAAAGAAAATACTCTGTTACACTTTGTGATGTCATGTGGTAATACAGGAAGTGCTCCATACACCTTCACTTGAATCATTTCGATAATTTTAGCCCTGATATTGCCGATCTCTACTGCACTAAAGGTAAAAGCTAGATCGGACATGGGCAAACTACAGCCCCTCTGTCAAATGTTAGAACCCATTGTGGCGCATGTGTCAAAACGTTTGCCCACCCCTGCGCTAGATGCTAACTTGAAAATTAACGTTTTATGACATCACAAGGTGGAACAGAGCATTTTGAGCTTTGGAGATGTAGACAGACTAATAATAAAGGGTTACTCAAACATGTGAATGAAACAAAACATAACTCCAGGTATGTTTAGCATTATAACACAGCTTAAAGCTCACAAGAGTCAATTTTGCTTAATATAGGACTTTTGAAACGGGGGTAGATCGGCAAAATGGCGCCTTGGAAATAATCGATTACTCCAACATGAATCGCTCCAAATGCAACTTCAGAGGGTAAACGAGAAGGAAACGACTATTACATGGTTAAACGCTCTGAAAAGTCCATTTTGCAGAATAGATCTGAGTTAATATTAATCTAACGCAGGGATATCCATGTTTAATCACTCTAATGCAAAGGCCACATCTGGAGCAGGGCCATGCTGCCGCTCTCCACCGTCTACAGAACAGAGAGGCACTAAAGGCAGATAAATCGATAATGGCACCGCTCTAGATTATCTGGAAAGATGCCAGATAAAAATATTGTCTTTTGATATATATAAAACCTATTAAAACATAGACCTATCTGTGTAATCTTCCAAGCAAGACTATAGTGATATTGCTGCACTTTAGAGGTTCAAAGATCATCACCTTTTCTGCAGTGGTTGAACCTCAGCCAAGACATTTACGAGCACATTGGAGCACATCCCCATGGACTCGCACAAAATCATCTGAGGGTCACATCATCGAATTAATTAAAAAAAATATACCAGTCTTAAGCTCTTACAGTTTTAAAAGAGAGACTCCAATCACATCAGAGAGAGTCCTTTTAGATTTAAACCAACTGGATTTCGATGTTGAAACTGGCAACCCAACATCCTACATTTGCAAGAGATGAGTTTTGTGATATGATGTGAAGAGGGTTAGGCAAATACGTGTGTTAAACTTCAGCCTTTCAGTCTGTAAAATAACTGAAGTCTTACGTGTTATTTCATTATAATATGATTTGTAATTATGCCACTAACTAAATGAAACACACACGTGAGGCTTATTCTTCTTCCTGACTGGCTAATCATCGTTTTTGTAACTAAGAATAAATCAGTATTACACCTGTTACCAGTAAAAGATGTATTTGATTTGAACATGTCTGTGTAATCCCTCAATCGTCCAGGTCTGATCCATAGCAAAAGACGAAGTTTAAATCCTTCAACTGGACAAATCGTTTTAGGAGTGAAGATGTTTCGCTGCTCATCCAAACCGCTTCAGATTGCTGGTGTTAGTTGTTCTCTTTTATTTCTTTTTGTTGTGTAATCCCTCATTTGTCCAGGTCTAACAAAAAGAAACAAAAGAGAACAAAAGGAGGGTCATTAAAGGTTGTAGGAGGACCATTAAAGGTTGAAGAGGGTTATTAAGGCAGAAACTGGAGACACGGTTTATAGTTTCAGTGTAGTTAGCCTCTCCCTTCAGACAGATATAAGGCTATAATACAATAATAACCTTGTATCTGGAGACACAGTTTATGATGATATATGGCTACGTTTAAATCAAAATCAAAATAGAACAAAGACAAATGTTATATCTCCTTAAGGGAAATCATTTGAACAGAGTTTTTAGCCGAAGCAACAACATTCTGAGTGAGACAAGCATGAGGCACACCACCTTCCCACTATAAGAGATACTGAAAGCATGATTTTTGTTGTATTACTTTACTCTTCAACCTTGTGTTGAATACTGTGTGTCTCAAACATTGAGGTGAACTTGTTTCTCAGTAAGAATGCTGCACATGCTTATTTTAGGATGTCCTCACTGACACATGTTACTTTTGTTCTGCGCATTCTTTTCAGTGACATATTCTACTTTCTAACGGTCTACCCATTTATGACCTTGTACGGGCAGTATATACTTACAGGACCAGCCTTTTATAGATAGTACCTTTCTCAGGGTATAAGTACAGGGAAGGCCTTTTTAATGTAACACACATGTGCTGCTACTTCCATCTTCACTCATCTGATCAGATAAAACTTCTTTCAAATCTCTACCTGGTCTGCAATCGCTTCCTTCACAATTACAGCTACTGCACCTTTAAAATGATTTATATACGATACATTTCAAATCCACGAGCTTCATTAAGAGTGTGTTTGCAGAAGACAGGAAGTTGGCTAATTACAGCTTTTAGTGCTGTTGTAATCACTCAGTGCAGACGGAGCCGGTGTCAGTCACACAGTGGAACAGCACATTACAGCTCAGACGCAGCCTTTGTTATGTCCTCGCCTCAAAAAGTCACCCACACATTTCTGCTTTATTCTCCTCAAATAGTAAAATCATCATCAAGTGGACTGAGGGAGTGTGACGTCACCCGCACCACCACTGGTTTGGTGGGGGGCACATGTCAATCAACCTAATGCTAGCGCTAGCAAGAGTGACCTTGGGGAAAGAAGATGCCAGATCGGCCTGTTATAAATGTTGATATCTTAATTTTAGGACAATATAGCGAAATAAAAATACCAGGATTGTGTAGAGAGCAGGTTAATATGAACATTATAAGACCATCTATCTTCTAAAGGATTCAGATATAAACAGAAAATAGTCATTCCTCACAAAAACGCTGAGCTGATCTTGTGATAAACTGCCATATTTCCAGTGTTGTGACTTAAATGTTGAGCGTGCAGGCTTAGCAAAACAAAGCTCGCACATGTTAGCAACAGCTGTTTCCTGTTTACAGAAGGATGACACTCACATCAAGATTGTAAAAATGCAGCAGCAGCAGAACCGCAAAGAAGAGAAATAAAGCTGATGATAAACTGGAGGAAGTTTAGTGTTTACTCTTTAACTTTAGCCATGTTTACAGACACAAACTGAACTGGGTCAAGGGCAAGGAGCGAGAGGAGGGAAAGGAGGGAGAGGAGAGGAGAGGAGGGAGAGGAGAGGAGAGGAAGGAGAGGAAGAAGAGGAAGGAGAGGAAGGAGAAAAGGGGGGGGAGGAGGAAGAGGAGGGAGAGAAGGGAGAGGAGAGGGGAAGGAGAAAAGGAAGAGGAGGGAGAAGAGGGAGTAGAGGGAGAGGAGGGGAGGAATGATCAAGAGGCAGAGGAGGGAGAGGAGAGAGAAGAGAGAGAGGAGGGAAAGAAGGAAGAAGAGGAGAAGGAGGGAGAGGAGGGAGAAGAGGGGAAGGAGGAGGCTGGAGCTGGAAATGCTCTTGGACTGTCTTGGACAGTGTTGGACTGTCTTGGACTGTCTTGGACTGTCTTGGACAGGCTTGGACAGGCTTGGACATTCTTGGACTGTCTTGGACAGTCTTGGACAGGCTTGGACAGTCTTGGACTGTCTTGGACTGTCTTGGACAGGCTTGGACAGGCTTGGACATTCTTGGACTGTCTTGGACAGTCTTGGACAGGCTTGGACAGTCTTGGACAGTCTTGGACAGTCTTGGACTGTCTTTGACAGTCTTGGACAGTCTTGGACAGTCTTGGACAGTCTTGGACTGTCTTGCACATGCACATGGCCTGTCAGACTGTGTAGTGTATCAGGTCTTTAATGAGCCGAGGTCGACTGTGTGACATTGTCCACTCTGTGACGGCGTCATGACCCTCGTACAGAGTTATCCGGGTCCCCTCCTGGCACAGTGCTGCAGAGGTGGAATCGCTGCAGATTTCCTGAACAGAAAGTTGTTCCACACCATCCTGCGTCAGGGAATCTGTGACACACTGGGACAATTTTGCACCATGTCACATGTCTCCAGGTGTTTTTGATGACCACATGTCTCCTGTGCTGTGAACACACACCAAAAACCTTATCTAAGTATTGAGTTTAGTGAATATCTGATTTTCACTGGCCATGTAAAAGAACCCACTGTTCTGACATTTGTGGTAACAGTAGTTATCCAAAACAAAACCAAGCAGACTGATTTGGGACAGTCTGAGCTCAGACAAAAATATACTCATAATAAAATGAATTTTCCACAAAACATAAAGCTCTTTCTTTAATGAGGTAGAGGTCAGATAAACATCACGATAATTTTCATTATTCAGGAAAGTTTACCTGTTTAAGTGTTTCTTTTTCTGTAATGATACTTGTGCATATGAGGATCCAGTTTTGATACAATTTTTAGTATCGATTAGTATCTGCTTTTTGATTAACCCTCCACACATTATTCTCACCGTATCTACCAGATTCAGGCTATTGTGTATTTAAAGGTGCTGTACCTGAACGAGGAAAAACAGAACTAGTTCATTTTAAACTGTTTGCAGTGGTCCAAAGTTATTCCTCACTTACCTTATGCATTTAGAGCTTACAAGTCCTTCTCACAACTTTCAGTTTTGCTAACAACAACTAGCATTCTAACCACACCTTTCATAATTCTTGGACAATAAAACTCTTTCTTATTCAGACAGTACGCAGATGATCTATTTTGACCTCGAGAGCTGCTTATACATTATATCTGAATTGGGGCAAAACACATTTCGCTCAAATACTTGTGAAAAATCAGGTCCTTTCACTGACCTCTAGCACATAGTCTGGGCTTCTGGCTGTGAGGGCCCAAAGCTACTCAAGTGTGCGATTCCAGACAAAGAGAGGGAGCTAACTGTGCCAAACTGTGTGATCTGGGCACGCCTCCCCAAAACCCAGCGCTGTATTCGTAATGAGCTGTTACATAATACTGGTGTTTATGTTTGGTGTTATTCGGGGTGTCGAGGCTTTGTGGGTGAGACACAGACAGACAAAAGGCTGTTTATAGAGAGGGCTTCTGGGGCCATTTTCAGCACAGAGAGAGGGGCTGGTGAGGGTGCTAAAAAGGGACACCCAAACGGGACAACCAAACCTGTGTGAGAACAGGGTGGGCACTTATTAAAGGTGCTCTATTACACAAAATCACACATAAAACATACCTGTAGTTGTGTTTTGTTCAACTCACACATGTTTGAGTAACCTTTTATTATTAGTCTGTCTACATCTCCAAATCTCAAAATGCTCTGTTCCACCTTGTGATGTCACAAAGGGGAAGTTTTCAAGTTAAATTGTAAACTATCACATTTTTATATAGCACTTTTCCACCTTCAAGGAACCACTCACCCATCCACACACACTTTCATATGTCAGTGTACGCAGACATTCAAGGCGAGGTGGGTTAAGTGTCTTGCTCAAGGACACACCGCCGACCGCTGGATGAAGTGTGAGTGTCACCATTGTCTTCTGAACTAAGACTCTAACCCTATTGCGTCAAATCCTGTAGCGTCGGATGCTATCGCCGCCGATAGATTTGCGGTTGCGGATTTTCCATTACCGTAACTGTACAACCAATTGTGCTCTCATGTAAATTCAAATGGCATCTCAAATCAGAGGCATGGGGCTCTTTAAATATGTTACTGTCATTGCGGTAAAGTGCTTTCTTTGTCCCTTGAGGGTGAACAATCAGAGCGCAGGTGCCGCCAGGATTCTCCCAGACAATTATTTGATGCATCAAAGGAAAAAAATAAGGATGGATAGAGGTGCTGATACTTTCTTTAACATGATTTTATGGTTAAAAAAGGAAAAAAAAAAGGTTTAGGCAAGCTATAATGGTCTCTAATGTGCTCAGTCCTTAAAGGGTGAAGAAAGTTGCAGCGTGTACCGCTACCTGAACAATTCTAACAACGCACCAGAATTACTGATGATAAAAACAGCAGACATCACAGAGCAGTCTCATTTTGACCATAAGTGTTTTTTAAATAATACATATGCACAAGACAAAAATGACATGGACAAATAAAGCAAGGTAAAGGGGCTCCTCCAAGGCCTAAACTATATTTTTTGATATTACTGACAGAACTATGTCAGCAAGTTTTATTTTGTTGTTTTCAATGCAGCTCAGACCGTTCCAGTGCAAGTGCCAGCTCTGCTTTTGTGCTCCCAGAGAGAGGGAGGAAGAGAGGGAGAGCTGGAGGGAGCGAGAGGGAGGGGGAGAGAAGGGAGAGAGAGAGAGAGAGAGAGACACAGACACAGAGAGAGACACAGAAACAGATAGAGACAGAGAGAGACACACAGAGACAGAGAGAAACAGAGGTAGAAAGAGACACAGAGACAGAGAGAGACAGAGAGAGACAGAGAGAGACACAGAGACAGAGAGAGACAGAGAGAGACACAGAGACAGAGAGAAAGACAGAGAGAGACAGAGAGAGAGAGACGCAGAGACAGAGAAAAACAGAGAGACAGAGAGAGACCAAGACAGAGAGAGACCAAGACTGAGAGACAAAGAGACAGAGAGAGACAGAGAGAGAAGGAAGAGACAGAGAGAAACAGAGACAGAGAGAGACAGAGACAGACAGAGAGAGACAGAGAGAGAATGAGAGAGAACGAGACAGAGAGAGACAAAGAGACAGAGAGAGACACAGAGACAGAGAGAGACAGACAGAGAAACAGAGGGGGAAGGAAGAGACAGAGACAGACAGAGAGAGACGCAGAGACAGAGAAAGACAGAGAGACAGAGAGAGACCAAGACAGAGAGAGACCGAAACTGAGAGAGACAAAGAGACAGAGAGAGACAGAGACAGACAGAGACAGACAGAGAGAAACAAAGACAGACAGAGAGAGACAGAGAGAGAAGGAAGAGACAGAGACAGACAGAGAGAGGCGCAGAAACAGAGAGAGACAGAGAGAGAAGGGAGGGACACGTTTCCAAACATTGTACTTCCCAGTCCTCATTAGACGTGAAGAGTTTAGACCTGATTTGGATCTGGCTTAGACCTGGTTTGGAATGATTCAAGTTCAGATTTTTCAGACGGCTAAGTGGACAGTCCAAGTACAGCCAATCAGAGTGCAGATTTTGGCGCTTACTTCTGAAACAAGTACAAAAAGCACATTTAAAACTCAAAATTTGTCGAAATCCTTTAATAACTTAGAGATTTAAAATGTTTCAGAAACAGATTTTAAATATATTGTAGATCTTGTGGTCATTACTTACCACTTTTGTCCTGAGGGTTGTTACGCTCCTTACACTGCCCTGACTCTGCATCTGATGACCGTGTCTTTTGTGTGACCTTTCTATTGTGACGCCAACCTGATTTGATTTGATGTTGATGAGCATGTGTGTTTCAGGATTTCACTCTCCAGGTCAGTTTTCTGGATCATCCTGTCAGCGCACTGCATTTACTCGTCATTACTTTCCATTTGCGTCAGAAGCTGTGGTCTGCGGTAACCGATGGACAAAATGGCATTTGACTTGTATGACACGGTGCCACATATGTGTGTACTATCCTGTGAAAGTCTCCCTGTGGTTCAGCCGAGCTCTGTCAGAAGGAAACGCCAATAATAATGTGTTGAAATACTCCGAGGTCACTCAATAAAAGCCACTCACAAAGGCCAGAGTCTGCCTCCATGTCATCCATCATATTATGACTTGTAAAGTTTTATATGGGCTTGTCTGCTTCCATGCAGTGTAAGCAGTGTGTCCTGTATGTCCGGAGGGCTTTCTCCAGCCACAGACCTCCCCGTGTGTTCTGAGGAGAGGGTGGATGGGTGGGGGGGCTCTGCTGTGTGTCTGTGGGGAGGAGTAAGTGTCTGTCAGCTCTGGAGATTTTACTGCAATAATATAGGGGTCAATTGTGGGACCCCTGTTGTTCAATCTCTACATGCTGCCGTTAGACCGGTTAATACAATGAAAATACATTGAAAAATCAAAGGTAACTGCCAAAACCAATCTTAGAGAGACTGATCCATGCATTTGTCTCCAGTAGATTACACTATAGTAACGTCCTGCTCACTGGCCTCTCCAAACAAGCCTTAAGACAGCTGCAGTACATCCAGAACGATGCTGCTCGTCATGACTAGAGCCAGGAAGTACAAGCACATAAGTCCTGTGCTCAGGTCTCTGCACTGGCTCCTGTGGCTCAGAGAATAGACTTTAAGGCAGCTCTGCTTGTGAACAAGTCTCTCCATGGACCAGCACCAAAGAACTTCTCCAACATGTTAGTGCCACATGAACCATCTGACACTCTGAGGACTTCAGGGACTGGCCTCCTGCTGGTGCCCAGAGTCAGGACTAAACCAGGATTCAAACAGTACTAAACATAGAATAAACCAGGACATGGGGAAAACATGGGGAATCAGTGTTTCACTTTCATGCAGCTAAAACCTGGAACAGTCTTCCTGAAGATGTGAGACAGGCCTCTACTTTGACAATGTTTAAATCCAGGCTCAAAACTGTTCTGTTTAGCTGCACATATGACTGAAAGGTTTTTATTCTGTACTCTTCTGTTTTAATGGTAATTTATGATGATTATTTGTGATTATTTACATTTTGATTTGTGTGATTTTAATATCTTTCTTATTCTGTAAAGCACTTTGAATTACTTTGTGTACGAATTGTGCTATACAAATAAACTTACCTTGCCATGATGAACAACAAGGAGTTTTTGTCACATGAGATTTCACTCACGAGTCTCGTTGTCACACCAATTATTGTTCAAGTTTCAACAAGAATCTTGTGTTTTTTGCTACTAAAGTGGTCCCTAGTCCTATGGAGCCCTGCAAAATGAAAAACGGCTCTTGTTTTGTTACGACAGTTGCCATGGTGAATAGTTCTGATCTTTTATACTCGTCGCACAAATGGTCAAGATTCTTTCAGTCAGTTAAAGTGACTCAGATCAGCTGTTGCCAAATAGAATATCCAGAGTTCCCTTGCAGCACTCTGCCCCTATTCTCCAGTACATTTAGTGTTTTATAAGGCCAGAGCTCAGAGCTGTTCAAACACCAGTCCAGTGAGGGTAAGTGAAGGCAGCGTCAGCACTTAAACCTCTCAGAAAGACATCCCCGCGGGACTAATCCTCTCTCCGAGCTGTTTACCTACAACTCCCCAAGGAATCGCTCTGTACATAAAAAAGCAGGAAATGGAAACCTGAATCTCCAGTGAAGTACTTAAAAGCTGCAACCCCACATGACTAATAGCACTACTTATGATTATATAGATTAGACACATTTAATTCCTTATGACAGGATAGATTGCTCATTTTACTAACCCGTAGTATTATTATATTTAAGATTTTATCCAAAAAAAAGTATCTTCATTCATCATTTTACTTCCCGGTTGGACATGGGCAGAAGATATGACATACATAGAGGTAATTAAATAACTGTTACCTAGCAACCATGCTGTTATCAAGGGTCAAAACATGTCTAAATTGCAGAACAGTTATGATTAGACTAATAAAAATAAATGATAACACCTACATTTTGTTAAGTTAATGTTTAATCTCAGAAAAAAATGGTTTCCTTGTGCATACATTGCTCCTCTGTTTTGGATGGAGTTTTCTGTGACTTAAGTGGAGGGATTTTGTTTTAAACACAGCTCTACTGCCTGTATTTTTGTACTTTTCTTCTCAGCTCGCAGCTATATGTCCACAAAACAGCCAGTTAACTGATGCAAAACTATGATGAATATTTAGCACGGGTCGTATCCCACCAAACAGAGTCAGAATAACAAGAAAGTGAACGAAAACCAAAACAGTCAGCTTTCTAGTTTAAAAATCTGCTTTACTCCTGGTTTAGCACTGTTTGGTTTCTTGCTTAGCTCATGTTTAAAACCGGGTTAACTTCAGACATACTACTAATCATACTCAGGCCCAAAGTTCAGCACCTTGGACAGCGCCAGCCTCTGTGACAAACTGTGTGGTTTAAGATCGAGTCATTAATAAATACAAAACAATAAAATAACATAAGTAAATAATACATAAAATAAATAAATAATAAAAATAAATAAATAATAAAAATAAATAAATAAATGCTATAACAATAATAAAAAAAAATCAATAATGTAATGTAATAATTAAAGGAAGCACATAAATGTCAAAAATTGTGACTAGTTCCCTCGTCTCATTTTCTGGAGTTAAAATTTTCAGTAGTCAGGCAATTAGATACAAATACATCCAAGTTTGACATATGTAGATGCTATTTTAAGGAGTGATCTTTATGTCCCTATGTGAGAAAATGCATTTTGAGAAAACAGCCTTTGAAATCTGAGTTTAAGTTGAAATGAAATAATAAAAAGTGATTAGACACTTATGCTGTTTGCAAGTGAAAGCTTATGCGGAGTTTTGCCTGTAGCGTCTCACCTTAAAGAGGGGTTATTATGCAAAATTGACCTTTTAGAGCTTTCTCCGTGCATGTTTGAATAATCTAATGATCTCTCTCAGAGGGGGACTCAGAGCATCAAAACAAAACTACAAATAATTTAACATTTTAATATGTTGTTGGTATGTCGTTACCTACTCAAAACCATTTTCTAGAGCTGTGTTTTGTTTCATTCACAGCACGCCTTTATTATCTGTCTACATCTTCAAAATTCAAACTGCTCCGTTACACCTTGTGATGTCATGAAGTGGTAGTTTTCAAGTTAACAGGCACCTTTTACCTTCAGTTCAGTAGAGATGTGCAATTCCAGGGCTGAAATCATCCAAATGATTCTAGTGAAGGTGTATGGAATTTACAAACACAGTGGAGCACTTCCTGTATTACCACATGATGACATCACAAGGTGGAACAGAGTGTTTTCAGTTTGAGAGAAGAACTTTTTTGTGTGTTAAACATGTGTGAATGAAACAAAACACAACTCCAGGTCTGTTTGTGATGAGGAAACAACATTATAACAGAGATCAGAGAATAGCGTAGTATGTGCCCTTTAAAATGCGACGAATAGCCCAGCCCTTTATGCGTTTTAGGCCTTCATATCGGCTTCTTTTGGAATCATGTTCATATTCGTAAGCAGCCTACAGTGAAATGAGAACGCCTGTGTAGCGCTGTGCGGTGGAGGAGTTGTTAAACAGCCGGTGGGTTGGTGGGTGACACTCGCTGTGTGTCTCAGATCTGATAATGACACAGTGTTTTAGACTGGCCACTCCAACAGTCGCATCACTGTGATCAGGCTGATTGTGATGAGAACAAACTAAATACAAGACCCACAAGTCTGTATTCAGAGTGTTCATTTTGAGTGACTGTTCCGGTACAATTACTCTGTCATTTGGTGGTATTCAGAATATTTTTTTTTAAGTGAGTGTGACAGGGCCCTTCATTTTGACTTAATTTGGTGGGTGAAAATATAAATTATAGTTTTACACAGATCAGGAAACAGTTTGTGAAGAAAAGCTGAAAAATACAGGAAGTGGAGAGTCCTATTTCGGAGATTTCCATATTCATGAGATCACACTGCAACGCTTTCCAACAATTAGGCACAGTTTACACAAGAAACGTTACAAATACATTTTAATGCAGGTGATCAGTATTTTGCAAGTTTTTCATCCCCAACACCGGCTGTATGTATGTGTGGGGATGCTACACATAAAAAAATCTAAATCACAAAATCATCCAAATATGCCTGTAGCTACAATGCGATCACTATCAAACTGTGCTGCCTCCAGTGGCCACTACAATATCAAGTACTTGGTGACAACACACAAGACTTCCCTGATTACAGCCATTTGTTTCTGATTACAAACACCTGGCTGCAGGGGCGGAGTTTGAAGTTTGGATGTTAAACCAAATACAGTGTCCCTCATCCCACCGCACTCTCTTCTTTAGTCCTCCAGGTACTGCCCAGTTTAGCAGCTCTATTTAAAATGCAGTTGTGGGCGGAGTTTAGGCGTTTAGACCCACTTAAAAGTTGCTTAGCCTTTTTCCCAGATGCCTGAATTTAAATTGTTTTACATACCTATAAGATTGAAATAAAAAACAGCAAAAGGTTTACACACAACAATGACGTTTAAACAAGACTTTGACCTTAAGGTGGTCCCAGGAGAGATCGCTAGATTACTCAAACATGCATGGAGGACAGATAAAACCTCTTCAGGCATGTTTTTGATGAGGGAATGACATTATAATATGGTAGAAAGCTAAAAAAAAAAAAAAAAAAAGAAGGAAGAAGCATAGTAGCCCTTCTTTAATGCTTTATCATAGAACCAGGGTTAATTACCTAACTTAGTATACAGTTGTGACTGCCTTGGGTAACAGTTGGCTTTCGCAAACTCTCTCGTACCCTGCAGTCCACCTTCTCCCCATCTCTACCTCTACCTCCACCTCCACACCTCCGTCTAATTCATAAGGCTCCCTCTGTTCTGTTCTATCACTGAGCTTACACAAAGGGACTCAAATAATGTACATAATATGATTTATGAATGACTGTGAATGAGCAGTACATAAAGAGCGAGTCATTCAGCAGCAGAACATTTCGAAAAGTGCGGGAGCTTTCACGCCATCATCAATTCATAATGAGGCTAAAAATAATCCCAGGCTTTCTCAGAATCAAGTCAATGTGAACGTAGTTGTGAATGCAGGTGAACAGAGGGGAACTAGACCTGTGCATAGGTCATGGGGCATTTACTTAAAGCTACAGTGTGGAACTTTCTTTTTTATGCCTTTACTGTTGAACGTTACAGACAAAAGGTACAATATTTCCATGGAAACCAGCAGGAAGAGGCCCTCCAAGCCAAGTAAGAGTCAGGTTTGTGGAGATGCAAGCCTGCTCTCAGTAAGGATGCTTAAGTTTTTGTAGTTGTTTCAAAGCAACAAATACAGCTCACTTTGGGTTCACTTTTATTAATACAACGTTACAGTCCTTCTGGCCTTTTTCCATGTATGAGGACAGACCCTCCCCTTATACAAGTTAAGGGACTGCCCCCTTTCGAGTAATCAACCAATCACAGCAGTGAAAAAATACATTCACAGTTAGACCCCAATGTAACCACAGTATTGTACATAATTCTCTTTACACCGGTCTTTTGGGATTATTAACACGCTAAAAAGATTATATTTCATAATTCTGACATTTTTTCAGCAAAATAAGAGGTGCATTGAAGAGTTTTGTTGTAACGTCTGGGGGGACCAAAGATTCAGACTCGGGGTAAAAGATTGATCAAAGTTTAATTACGATAACGGTAAAGTAAATGTAGGTTGACAGAGGTGTTGTATGCTGAAGTCTTCGAGCAGGTCATAGGTAATTGTGTCAGAGGCTGGGATGTTCGTACCGTGCAGAGTAGTTCCAGGGAGCGGGATCTGGTTAAAAACGAAAATAACCAGCTGAGCAGAGAGATTCTTCAGCACAAAAACTAGACATGGCCAAGTGGAACTGTACCACGGGGATACACAGACGATCTGGTGCCGAGTGTCGGATCCACGGCCCCAGAGGTACCAGAAACACCGCCCAGCTCCAGGTTCAAACACAGAAGGGAGGGGGAAAGACAGCACCAAAAACACAGGGCAGACTGGGATCTTGACAAGTTTACACAAACCTCCCTCATTGCTCAGAGGGAGGGCAAACAAACGTGCGCTCTTCATCACAACCTTTTTCACATCATAACATTACATTAAACAACAATTCATCATTTAAGCCTTTTGAGCTTCAAGCCTTTTTAATGCACACTCGTGGTCGCCCCCTCTTGGCGGGGCAGGCACCTGTTTGGTCCCACAGAAATGAAGGGGAAAAAAAAACTGCCTTTTTGTCTTCTTTTTTGGCTAAAATTTGCAAAGTTTACCTGGCAAATCCAATCTGATCCCCATGTCCTCCATATCGTCTCAAACCCGGTCAAACATAATCGTATCATAATCATAATCTGTTTATTTTCAGTGACACTTGTGAAACAAAGGAGCTCATCGGTCACCTATCATTTAAAAAATAAAATCAATTTCATGTCCAGATTAACAGACTTTAGTGCTTCTCTTATTAATTTGGCAGAAATTCACTATGTCATATTTTGTTTCCTTTATTGTTTCCGATACAGACGGGCCATGCATGTCCCTGATTGGCTAATCCACCTGTCAATCACGCCCATCTGAAAACAGCGAGATTCACCAGTGACCAGACTCACATCTTCAGAAAACATAGGAGAAGTTTATGTTCTGGATTCCAGACAAGCAAACTATAGCTTTAAAGAACTTTTCTTCAGTATATTATTGTAATATTATTTAAATGACACCACTCTTTCTACATTATACAGCTGAAGAATGAAGTCAGGGGACAGTGGCTCGGTTGGTAGAGCAGATGAGATTTTGCCCTTGGTCTCAGCGGTGCATTAGAATATCTATACAGCCTGTGAGGTAGAAGTTCATCTTTAGGTCACAACCACATAAACCATCATAAAAGGACTACAAAAACACCATAACAGTATAACCCTAGTCAAATGCAGCAGGCACAAACATGTCAGTACATTTCTGTGGTGTTCATTTCTGTGACGGAGTGTAGAATTAACAAGATCATCTGTTCAATTTTAACACATGTTTTGTCAAAGTGAAAATATGTTCTTTAGCGATAGCCTTACTAGAGTTATTTTTTGCTCTTATACTGTATCGAGACTGAGGAGCCTTAGTCACTTCTTCACACTATGTGCTTTAAAAAATGGTATCAGAACTAGTGCAGCTTTCACAACTCAGTGAGTGAATTCTGGAGGTTCTGAGCATACTGAGAATGAGACACACTTGTATGTGTCTCTATCTGCAGGTTCAGATGTGATTGTGGTACCTTTTATAAAACTGAGCGTGCAGACTATATACACTTCCTTGAAAGCTTTGTCTATAAAATCTAAAACTTCTCAGACTCTTGTATCTCTTGTATCTCAGAGCAATTATTAAATTCTCTTCACCGACCTCTATTCACAGAGCTGGAGCGAACCTTCAGAGGGCTCTGAGCAAAATCTGGCTTAGAGGCTCTTGCTATTTCAGTTCCACTCAAACTATAAACTATAAGCTAGCATTAACTACATGAACATTAGCGAAATGAGCTTCTAACAACAGGCGTTTGAATGTTCCACCTATTTTCTTGCGAGCGAGATCCCAGATTTCTGTGTAGAACTCAACTCAGAGTCTTCCACTTAGGCAAGACACTTGGTGGTGGGCAGATGGAGCAGATTAGCAGTCTCGCTTCCGTCCGTCGACCCCAGGGCAGCTGTGGCCACCAAAGTATCTTACCACCAGTGTAAAGCACTTTGAGAGTCTTAAAAGGTGCTATGTAAAGCCAATGCATTATTATTATTACATAAACCAGAAAGTAGTGCACGGATTATACTTTACACTATAACATGCAGATTTCTTCATCTGTTCCGCTCCTTGTGCAGCTCTAGTTGGGAGAATACAGCCCAGCGGATAAACACAGAACAACTGCCCCTTTGAACAACTACAAAGTGTGGTTCCGTGTAGCTCCATGAATCAGAGACCTACTTTCAACGCCACAAATCAGCAGCACTGAGCCCCTGCCTGCTGCTATTCAACACAAAGACCCTCCTAACATCCAACGAGCCGCGTTTTCAACCATCTCCTCTGATTATTATTCAATGAGAGCGCATGCAGTTTGAACAGTGAGACTGAGATTGAGAAAGTGGAGGGGGAGGAAGAGGAGGAGGACGAGGAGAGGTCTTGGGCATTGAGGGTTTTCTTATAAGCTGAAATTTCAAAGCACAAAAAGAAGGTTTCAAAAAAGTAGAAAATGGATTGAATATGCTGAAGGATGAGAAGACAAAATATTACTCAAAGGTCTGGAGGAAAGATGTGGGAGGAGTCAAAACTGTTGCCTGGCAAGTCCACACTGATATCTAATTTTTTTTATACAGAAGGATATCAGTCTGGTCCCAACTAGCTCCATTGTGTCCATAGACTCTCTCTATCTTTATATAGCTATATAGACATAGCCAATCTGCTCTCTGCTGCGTTCTAAATTGGAAATGAGCATGGGCGCGCATCCAGCTCCATCGACTCTGGCTCCAGTTCACTTTACATTGAAAAACTGTGGCTCCTCTCTCTGTAACTGCTGCTGTCAGACTCATCACTTTGGTCTTAAAATGTTCGTATTAACCCGTTCTGTGTGATCCTGTTTTTTTTTTTTCACTTTTGTGTTAATAAATCAAGATATGAATATTAATAATTGACAAATTCTTTCCCCCAAGGTCCCTCCCGCTAACATTAGCAACAGGTTTGATTTAACATGTGTGTATAATGTGCTAAGTGCCCCTCCCTGCTAGACCAGCAGTGCGGGCGGAAAGGAGCATTACCTTCAACAACTTTGCTCAGGATTGGCTCTTTGGATGCTATGATACCCATGTTCGGAATTCCAAATGTGGAACTCGGCTCCAGATTGGCTCCTTTGACTGTTAGCCTTGATGAGGTTCATTTGACTGGAGCCAAATGTTATGGATGACGTCACACTGTCTTAGTCCACTTCTTTATACAGTTATGATGGTGTTTCAAGCCAGAACCAAACAAGGCTGTGTGATCTGATTCGTTTTTTTAGTCTTCAGAAATCTACAAAGTTTCCAGTCCTCCCCAGTTTCCTCTTAAGTAGCCATATTTGTTTTGTAAATGACAGACTATGCATGTCTCTGATGGGCATGATTGACAGGTGGAGTAGCCAATCTGAACTCAGAAATGCACCGGTGATCAGACTCGCATCTTCTTCAATACTTCAATACAAAGTGTGTATTTTAGATCATTGGCAAAATAACATGCTAGTGTAATCCCTCAGTCTTCAAGGTAGGTTCCATCGCAAAAGATAAAGCCATTCTGCCAACAGGACAAAAGTTTTTTAAGATACAAATTTTCTATAGCAATTCAAAAATACAGTAATTTTACTCAAGTAGAAGAACAAAGTAGTGATCCAAGAAATTAAAGTGAAAATGAAAATGGCATGTGAGGAAACTTTTAATATTATGTAAGAGTGACTTTAACAATAACAGTCTCTGTAACATCTGATTTATAATTTGAAGTTAAGAAACTGGAAGGTCAAAATCTGGTATTTGCAAAGGATAAACTACAAAAACAAGAAACTAAATCATATCTGAAGGAGCGGCGCAAGAAAAGCAAACGTTCAAATCATTTCACATTGTCGACAGACAGGGCTGGCTCCAGCTTTCAGGGGGCCCGAAGCTGAATTTGTCTGTAGGGCCCTTGACAATGGATGCCTCCTGGCTCAGCTATTGGTGATTCACATTTGACAACATTATAACTCTGCTCTCATCACCTTGTATTTATATGATCAACATCAGACTGAAAACATCCAGAATGTTACATATAATAACACATAAAATGGAACATATAAGAGGGGGGGGTCAAGATTTTTGAAATTCTAGACATTTTTGATTAATTTCTGGTGGATTTTAATGTGTTCCAGTTGGCGACAGTGGGCTTACATTTACATTATAAATGATCCTTGCACAGGTGTAAATACATAGCTGCCCTCGCTTATGCACAACTCAAAAAACAAATGTAGGCAGCAGTAGATATTTTGCTACTGTAGATATAAAACTGTCGTAAAGGCTGGTAGAACGGACCAACTTATTGTTTGTTGCTTATTGCTTATTGTTTGTTATCGATCCGGTTTGCCAAAGTGATAAGTGCTCTTAGATCAGGAGGCTCATCCCGGGAAACCAGTTCATCCTTTAATTATTCATTTAATCTACATAGGAAAACAGCTCGGAGGGTGCTTTCTGTCCAGTCTACTTCGGCGGCAAAAGTCCAAAAATCGATTGTATAATCCACCACTGATCAGGAGCCCTGAGTCAGGTTTAACAGGCGGGATGCCGCGTCCTCCTGGTAATGCGGGTCATTGAATACAAATTTGAAAGCAGTTACAAAGTCATTAAAATCCACAGTATCTAAAGTCACATTAGCGAAGCGTGCCTCAGCCCACTGAAGTGCCTTACCCTGGAGTAGACCACGGATGTAGCGGATCTTCGCAGCATCCGAAGTGAAGCAGGCGGGGCACTGCCGAAACATGGACGTGCACGGGAAAAGAAATCCACGCAAAGGCTGGGCTGGCCAGAGAAGGGATCCGGATCCGTGCCCCTCAACTCCGAAGGGCACTGCGGAGGCGCGGTCCTCACGGCCGCGGCGACGGGAACAGCAGGTCCGGGAGCCAGCAGTGCAGACAATTGAGTGGAGAGCTGATTCACCTGTTGAGTGAGAGTCTGACTGTGCTGCAGCAGGTCACGGATAGATTGATCGTGCTGTCCAATAATTACTCCGTGGTGTGAAAAAGCCTGGCGCAACGCCGGGTCCGACCCTGAATTGGCTTGGTCCATGTTGGCCAGATCGTTCTGTTGTAAAGGCTGGTAGAACGGACCAACACGCACAACTCGGGGCAAGTTTTACAGTGTTTATTTACAGAGTGGGAAAAACAAGGTGCAAACAATGACGGTAGAGTCTCTCTTGGAGCAGAAAGCAGGGTGAGTGCCAGGATCCAGTGACACGAATACGAACAGGTGAGGTGAGACAACGATACCGGTGTAGAGAGCGGGGTCCAGGACGGAGCAGAGACAACGGAGCCGGATGAGCAGGGTGCAGGATTCTGGAAGAGCAAAAATAGTCCAATAAGTGCGGGAAACAGGCAACAGGCAAAAAGCAGAACAGAGCTGAGAGTATTCACGGTAGACATGCGGACGATCTGTAAAGACACAAGCCCTGTGCCCAGTAAAACTTCATATATTATATTATTTTCAATATAAATGTATGGGCTCTTGGGGGCCCTGTGGTGGCCTCAGGGCCCAAAGCCGCTGCTTAGTCTGTTTATAGGCTGAGCCGGCCCTGTTGACAGAGCTGTAGTGCTTCAGCTGTTTCATATATTAAAACCATTACTATTGTGTTTTGTTTCATTCACACATGTTTAACACACAAACCCTGCATATTTAAGGCAGAGTTCTTCTCTCAAACAGAAAACACTCTGCTCCACCTTGTGATGTCATGTGGTAATACAGGAAGTGCTCCACTGTATTTTTAAACTCCATAAACCTTCACTAGAAACATTTGGATTATTTCAGTCCTGGAATTGCCAATCTCTACTGAACTAAAGGTAAAAGGAGCTGTGAATTTGACAACTACCACTTCAAGGTGGAACAGAGCATTTTGAGCTTGAGAGATGCACGCAGAAAATTAATTACAGGTTACTCAAACATGTGTAAATGAAACAAAACAAAACAACACACATTATAACATGGCTTGAAGCTCACAGCGGTTGTGGAATATAGGACATTTAAATATAGTTTTGCGCACTTAAATGTCTATTTGCGTTACTAAATAAAATTTGACCCTGCTTTCCGCCCCATTCTGCTCACTCCTATCTCCACCAAAGTTTAGCTGAAGGTAACTGCATACTACACATGGAAATCAATGCTACTTTTTGTCATTCTCTTCCGGTGACGCAGACTCAGGTTTGACTCATTCACTTGATGTGAGAGCCGGGCGGTGTAGCTGGAGCGCTCATATCGATCAGCCCGCCCACACCGCTCCCAAATATAATGAAGAGATATTGTTCTGAAAGCTGCAGGGGAACGCAGAGCCCAAACACAAAGAACCATGTTGGTAGAACCGGACGCCCACGCTGTACTCTGAGGAATGGTCCAGCAGAGAGGGGGAGAGCTGGGGGTGGGAGTGAGGAGGTGGCTATCTACAAATGAACCCTATTAAAACAGACAGCTGTGCAACATTGAAATACCAGAATATGAAGATCTCCAGTTTCATCAATAGATTTCCCTCGCAACTCATGCAACATGCCCCTTTTCCAGTGCAAGAAGGAGCTTTGAAATGTTTGCATGTTGATTGGTGAGCTCAGACAGCTAGTAGACTGTCTCTGTACTGAAATGTCATGTCCTAAGAAATCAGCCAGTCCGGTTCATTGTTCTTCAAGTTAAGGATTTGCAAAGTGGTTGAAGCAGTTGCCGTTTCTTTGAGTAGATATCTGTGTAATCCCTCAGTCGTCCAGGTCTGATCCAAAAAGTTGTAGGAGTGAAGATGTTTCTCTGCTCATCCAAGCTGCTTCTTCATTTCTGGTCAGATTACTGGTGGACACTGCCTTACCTGAAGGGAGGAAACTGTAAACAGCTATTGTCTCCAGTTTCAGCCTTAACGACCCTATTCAACCTTTAATGGCCCTCCTATCGTTCTCTTTTGCTTCTTTTTGTTTGCTTCTATCGTACAGTTTCTATTTTTAGGCTAGGTCTGTTATGCTTCCCTTAAGTGTGCACTGTGCCTGAGTCCTACTTAACATAGTCATTCAAGCCACTAATGAGTGATTTCACACCGTTGGCACCCTGGCTAGCCTCTCTTTGCGGAATTAAGTAGATCAGATCAGGCGTCTTTGCTCCACGTTCATCTGCAAACCTTCTGAGACTCGATGTCCTCTGTCGTATCACAAACATTAACATTACGTCAGACATTTTGCCGCTGGAACAGGTGTCTCATTTTCATCTGTCACACCACACGTCTGTCTCTTTTCAGTCATCAGATTTTGTGTATTCACCATTTCAATTGTTAGTAACACAGCTACTTTTCTCCCTTTTCCCCCGTGAGTTCAAAACAGTTCTGCTCATGTTCTGACATTTGTCTCATTTCTTCGGGGCTGTTTAAGAGATCTCCTTCTATGAAATGTGGCACTTTCTTCGTCGAGAGTTCCCCATCATGTCTTCTGTTGAATAAAATAAGTGTTAGATAGTGTTGGCCTTGTCAGATTAGAAAAGTTCTTCTCTGTTGCCTGCTCCTTTAGTGCTGTGGTTTCACATTTTGATCAAGATGTCTGTGCAGTTTTTTGATGTCCTCAGGAAATGGTAAATTGGTTGGGTTGTTGTATTTTTAGCAAGGCAATGAATGATGTACCAGGTATTTACAAGACAGACAGACACTAATGAATCACCATTCATACAAATCATAGGATACAAAAAAGTTCATTGAGCGGTTCACAATGATAGTTCAGTTTGAATATCACACAATCCCCTGAGCTCAGTTCGTTAATTAATAGCTCAGAAATACTTTGAGGTAGACTGTTGCAACAAGTGAACCAAACGATGAGGTGCGAGGCAAAAGATTAGCTACATTGAGCGGCCTACCCGGCCCAACCAGAGCAGGTGCAGTTCGATGTAAAGAGAAGTCTTCAAATTAAGGATCGAGGGTTATTCCATAGCTCGCCATCAAAGAATGAGAACCTTTGTACCTCAGAATAAAATCTCACTCCCAATGTATCAAGGACCCAATGACCGGTACTGAGTTTAATCAATTTGGAGAAGAAGGATAGGCAACTAATAGAGCATGGAATCCGCATTTTTCACTCGGGTTACAATGATGTCACTCACTTTTAGCAGGGAAAGTCCAGTTTTCAAAGCAAGACTTGACGTTTGTAAGAGTATTGGTTCTCATCAAATCCAGCCTTCTATTATGAGGTTTGATAGTATTCTTTAAGGTTTAATTGGAGATGTTTTGTGAATGGTCAAATGGACTTTTCTGAGCTGATGGGCCTTTTGATAGTGTCAGGCTTTGCAAGGTCATGTCTACAGTCCAGTGAGGTTCATCTGACCTTCCGTTAAGAGAGGAAAAACGATAGTGAGGAGTCGAAGCAAGCATGTACGAAAACAAACGAAATTTCAGAAATGGTCAGGCCCATGTTTGTTGTAAAGGGATTCAACATAACATATAGGAAAACATTTGTTGTGAACTATACTTGCAGTTCCATCATGATACACACGACTTAGCATCTTTAGCAACTCATCACCAGTCAAGCTCGAGCAGACTCATTTCACCACAGATAAGACCTGTCATGACGATCACGATATCGACTTATCTTTCAATATATGTTGAATGGAGCAATCATTTTTTGGGGTCAGTATTTACCGTGGGGGCTTTTTCTTAATACTAGCTGGGAACTTTTTGTTATTTTTCTGTTCTGCCATTAGATTTGAGCTGTAGAAGGTTGAATAGATAACTTCTATGACTCATTATAGAAACAGATTAAATACCAAAGTGTTTTATTCTGCTGTATATTTATTGCCGTTAGTGGGGTTTTTTTTAAACAATATTGTAGCTGTATTTAGAATATTTTTTTGGAAATAATTCTACTTAATGGTTTTTGTGTCAGTGGCAAAAATCAGTTTCAATATTATCGTATATTTTTTGCAGCAATATATCACCGGCCTACCGCTGATGCCAAGCAATCTCTTTCTGCCTTGGTGTTGGTTGCCTGCTCGCTTTGAGGAGCATCTTCTTGTGTCTCCAAAACTCCATTCACAAATTCCTGTGCAGTGGCCGCATAATTCATAATTTACTTAAGTGAACCAGTTCCTTTTTTACAACTTTGTACCCATGCATAAAGTTCCCTCTGTTCTTCCGCAGCTCCTTCCTGTGTTTCGAGCCTGCAGGAAAACTAAGAGCTAGGTCAGCATCTGCGTTTACATATGTTTTAAACTAAGGGGCCTTTCCACAAATAAAGCAGATATGAAGCCCTCCTCTTGCTACAATGGTCGGTTGGTCTGTGTTGGAAGTGAGTCCATTTTGCTTGATAGAGGACCTTTAAACTTCAGTAGTTGAATCAAATTTACCTCCTTCAAATCATCAAGCTCTATTGCAAGACCTTGCCTGGCTAAGCACACCGCTGAGCCCACAATATTTTCCAAGCAGCACCTTGCATCACCTTGTTTTTTGTTACAGCTCTGGAAAACAGTGCATTCGCTTCATGCCCCTGCTGTCCACACACTGTTACTGCATGTTGGCTTTGACATTGTTGACGGAGCTTAAATTTTATTGTAGCACTGTTCCAGTTCGTGAATCCCTTCAAGGAAAATGCAGCATCTGCTTTTTCAGACAGTGCTTTTTTGAACTGAGTATGTTTTAACACAGTGAAAGCAAAGAATGCCTTTTCGTTTATCCAGTGTGAATCCAAACAAACTGTGCCCAGGCATATTTTGAACCTCGTCCTAGTTGGAGGAGGTGCGCCAAAGCACGACAAGGTTGCTCATGTATGCGCAACCACAGCTTAAGCATACGAGCCCGGTCAGGTGCGCTGATGTTACTCATACGGGGACAACAGTGAATAAACTCCTCCAAAACTCGCCCCAAAACCCATGCCTTCAGTAAGGACTGGGGACAGAGGCAGAAGATTTGCAGCGTCTCGCCTTCAGTTGTCCTCGCTCCTCCACGCTGTTATTATATCTATAAACTCACAGAGGAGCATGTCACAGTAGAACTCATATCTGCCTCACTATTTAAGAGATATTTGATGCTGCTAGACTTATTTTCTCCGCTAAAGCACACCGCAGTCAAAAACACAAGTCATGAGTGTCCCACTTTACCTGAATATTGGTGTCCCACTTTTCCCGAATGACACAAATTTGACAAAAATTCTGTCTTTACATATAAATTCATATAAGTTCAAAAGGCCAAGCACAAAATGTAATTCAGAACAAAAACATCTGTAAGTAAACTCATTCAGTTAGATGTGTAGCTCTTTCATATAAGCCCATAATATGACATATGACAGTCATTTTCATGCATGTGTGTAAAAAAATGCTTATTTTGATGTTATGCCAAACTAACTGTGAGGCTCTCAGACCAAATAAAACTATATTTTTGTTTCACAGGGTCTGGGGCTCCAATTAAAGATCACAGTTCCCACTCTACCTGATGTCCCACTTTAGCTGAATTCACCCCATGTATAGCTTTACTAACCATGAGTTTATTTTAACTTTTATGTAGGGTAAAATGTGGGACACATTTGCAGCTTGTTTCCTTCTCGAAAGCTTACGTTAAACCTGCTCTGAACCTGCCTTGTCATCATCTGTTTTGGCCTCATTGCACACTACATCATATATAACATGTAACACTACACTCCAAACAACTTAACAAATGATATTTTCATCAAAACCTCATCAGAACGCCTGTCAGTTTGATTGATAATCTGTGCTAACACTCCACAGCTTCAGCCAATCACATCATTTCAAAAACAGGCAAATCCAATCGCATCATGTAGGCAGGAGTTGCGGGACATGTCAGCTTTTTAAATTACCGGCTGATGAAGGAAAGCTTTCAGAGCTTCCAGGCTCTAATTAACACAGCTCAGGGCCAGCGGGGCCACTTCTCCACAGATCTGACCTGTAAGTTGGTCTGGTGGCATCTCCTGCTTGTCTCTATGGACATACCTAAGTTAAATACTGTGGAACTTTCCAGGCAAAGCCATAATATAAAGACAAGTTTATTCCATTAACTTGACTCATATGACACAATAATCTGATGGCGTGGGGGCAGGGGGTGTGAGTGTGTCTTGATGTCGCGTCTTATTGTGGTTTGACTTCCACCAACTCCATCTTGTGTTGTTCTCCTAAAGACTGAAGCACATGCAGTGTCTGGCTCTAGTGTGAGTGACGCAGGTCCTCACAGTGCTTTGGTGATGAGTAAACGTGTGGATGTGAGTCACAGAGAAGGAGGAGGAAGAGGGAAAGAGTGGACTTCATCTGGTCACTGGGCTGACCACAGACATGGGCAAATTACAGCCCGGGGGCCACAGACGGCCCTTTGGGCTTATTAATCCAGCCCGCTGAACATGACCAAATTATATTAAAACAGGTAAGGGTAAACCTTGTTCAATTTACCAACAAGTTGTTGATAAAACGTAATACTTGATAAAACTGAATTTGAGTTTTTCTGCTGTGTTAATTTAAGTGAAATGTTTTTTTTTTTGTTTTTTTTGTTTTTTTTTAATTAATTATTAATTTAATCAGTGCGTTAGGAAAACCATTTTTACAATGAGCCTTGCATATTCATGCTTTTCTACATGTTACAGGCCAAATCTGTTATGTAATATATACATATATATCCTGGCCCAGCCCCTCTGTCAAATTTTAGAACACATTGGCCCGTGTGCCCAGGCTCCTGCTGGACACGTGCTGTCGTCCAATCTCCTGCTCTCACAGTGTAAACCAGGAGGAGAGATGGGATGACCTGGCTCACACCACACTAATATGTGTACTGTAGCTCTCTGAACACACATTTTTCAATCTGAGACGACAAGGTTAGAGTTAGAGGTGAGGAGTACTCAGTTACATGTCCTACTCTATTACAGTTACAGTACTTGATTAACGTCCTAACAAAAAAGCACATAATGCACCATACTTTTACTGCTTGATACTTGAGTAATATGTTTAATGGTGTAACAGTGCTCTTCCTTGAGTCACTTTGTGCAGAAATACTAATATACAGAATACAGAAGTACTAATATAAAGCATTAATATCTCCATGGAAATGAGAAAGAGCAAACCCCGCACCAGAAAAAAGCTCCAGAGTGCAAAGTCAGCTTGACTTCAGTGCCTTTAAGTGCATGTCTCTTTTAAAGCGTAACGTCTATAATGTACCTCCTTCATTAAAAGTGCAGGGCTCAGGCTGAATACAGCAGTCTGAATCTTAAAGTTTTGATGCTCTGAGAGTCCCCGTTGATATCATCACTGGAGCTTTTAGAGAAGCACGGCATGAACAGGAACAGCACGGCTCATTTACACCTCACATTACACACTTATGGGATTATAAAGCTTGTCACCCGTGCTACTTTACAATGCAAAAGTAAAAGATGTGACCCGGTTTCTGGTTAATATCTGTAAATTACTGAGGCCTATTCACATGAAATGAACCCCAACACAAAGTAGACATGGGTGACAAGTGCTTCTATCAGTTCTAATTCACCTTCTCTTGAAAAATGTTGGCAAAGACAAAGTTGAAATCTGTCAGCTGGACAAATTGATGTAGGAGTGAAGACGTTTAACTGTTCATCCAAGCCGCTTCTTCAGCTCTGGTCAGATTGGTGGTGGTGAGGTTCAGATCTTAGCCAGCGAAAAGAAATGGTTTGAGAAGGCGGTAAAAGAAGATATTTTTGTTAGGAAAGGAATGGGTGCCTGAGACATAATCTTTCACACATCTATGATTCCATCCTCAGACCCAAAGCAAACAAAAAGAAACAAAAGAGAACAATAAGAGGGCCATTAAAGGCTGAAACTGGAGACAATAGCTGTTTACAGTTTCAGTGTAGTTAGCTCCTCCCTTCAGACAGATATAAGGCAGTGTCCAGCAGCAATCTGACCAGAACTGAAGAAGTGGCTTGCGTGCCTCACCACGCATCTCTTCTCAGGATTTCAACGGTAAACGTAAAAATTGAGTGATTTTGCGTAAAAAAAAGAATAAAATTGCAAAGTTAAATAGAAATAACTTACAAGTTAACAATAGTACAAATTATTGGATAAATATAACTATTTCATTTATTTTCCACAGTTTTTTTTTCCATAAACATATAATACAAGGGCTGTATTTCATCACAGCAGAATATATTTAAAGGCATTTGTCAAATTATTTTAGTTTACTGTTGTCTCATTTTCAACGCTCTGTGACTGTGGTTTCCATTTGAACATTTTTAGTCGAGATTGGGTGCATTATGAAAGTGAGGCAAAAATCTTTGGGGGAGCTATGGGGGAGCATTGGCCATTCTAGAGGAGGTCACTGCCCCCTTTTTATGGCTAAAGATGATGAACTAAAGGCATCAAAAACAAGGTATCACAAAGGCAGCAACTTCTACTGTCCACCACTTCATCCCACCTGGCTGTTTGTAGTACTCTCACCTTTTCACATCCAGGCCCGTCTCCAGCTGTGTCCTCCCATACATCAGGCTCTGGTCCCGGGCCCCTGCTGCTCGGGGTCAGGGCCTGTCTACCTCTCACTTGGCTCTGTTCCCCTGTCTGTGAGTGCGCCTCCTCACACCCAAACACTGACAAGAGGATCAGGGAAGTGGCTTTGTCAATGTGAAGCTTTATATAGATCGAGCTTGTTGACTTTTTAATTTCATTGTTGTCTGTCAATGGGATTTTCTTTTGTTATTTAATGCCACATTATGGAACTTTTTATTAAAATATAATAAGCTTTTTACCATTTTGGTTGTGTTCATTGCACTAAAAACCCATGTCCTTACTGTGAGCTGGCTCGCTTCTTCACAAACCTGACTCCTATTGGTCTGGAGGCTCCTGCTCCTGCTTGTTTCCATGGAAATGCTGTTCCTATGGCTAAAAACTAAAATCAAACATATCTATCCAAATACAAAATGTTCCAAAGTGTGGTTTTAACTTTCCATTTTCATGAAATAATGCTGGTGATGTAGATACTGTGTTTTTAAAGGACACATATTATCCTAAATGCTAATAGATTTTTTACAAACTAATAATCATGTCATAACATTGTTCCCACATCAACCTGGAGTTATGTTTGGCGTCATCCATGCTGGTTTCAATAGTCCCCTGTAAAGTTCTTTAAAAAGAACCTTACAGAATATAGATAGAATATGCACTTTGAATTTTTCCAGGATTGTTGTGTCACAGCTAAAGACCCTGCAGTTTTTAGTTCATAAATGATCACCAAACTCATTCAAAGCATATCTGCCAATCACGTTCATTACAGCTGTGTTCCTACATTAAGATCTTCTGGCAATGTTCATTATTAGCCAAGATTATATTTTTTCTCATGGTGCTCCTAGCAGGTGGAGCCCTACACTAGATTCCAGTCTGGGGAGAACCCAATCTAGAAAATAATATCTGGTTCTATACATAGTCATTATTTTAAGTGCTAAAAAATCTTCAGTGAAAATCAGTGTGTTATACTCATGTGGCTCAGCAGTTAGTTTCACTCAAACTCACAGCAGAAGATCATGAGTTCTTGAGTGCTGTGCGCTTTTCAAGTGGCTGATTTATGTCCAACACTCCGCCCAAAGCCAAAAGCCTCTCCTGGAACTTCCTCTCTTGCTCGGGACTCTTGAGTTTCACTGTGGGTTTTGTTTGCATCTTCTCTGTCCTGTAACAGAAGAATGTTCCTGGAGGCTTGAGGTTCCAGGTGGTGATGTGTAAGCATTCTCTGCACTCAGCATAGGCACAGGCCCTGGAGATCAGGTCACAGCATTTCTTAAAGACAGAATCCCAGCTGTTCAAGCTGTTAACTGCAAATGCTTCTGTATTTGTGACTTCACAAACTCCTGAGAATTCATTTCACCACACTCCTGCTGGTGCTACAGAGATTGTACCAATCAGAGCACAGCATTATAGTTTGAGCTGAGTCAAAGGTGAAGCAAAACAAACATGGATGAACTTCAGCCTATCTGATCAAAAATATAGACTATTGTGTTTGTGAAAACTGTGTAGAGAGAAGTGCTTTGGGCATCTATAGTGGAAAGAAGTCTGTGCTTTTCTCTCAACTGGATTTAACTAAAGTTTGATTTCTCAGCTTGCTCCACTGTTGTGATGAGGTAGTGTTAAGCCTAAATTAGCCTGGAGAATTCATTTGAATGTCCCAATAACTTTCAGCGAGAACATCTCAGACTGTGTAGAACTCAATTCAGGCTGCTGCACATATCAGTGAGACATAAGACAGGTTAGTATAAACATGCAGCTCTGACAGAAGCTTCCAGCCCAAGTCCTTCATTTGATCTGCAATCCTTAAAGATGCATTGTGTCGCTTTTCTTGTGAAGGATTTGTCTCTTGCTTATTTTCATGGAGATGTTATTGCAACGTCTGGAATGTTCCGCAGCATGGCAGGTTCTCTGTCACACACACAAAAGGTTGGACATAGACCTCTTCTTTGAGCAGTCAACAGTTTGGGCCTGGAGAAGACTGAAGCAGACTGGAGTACACTGAAGCAGACTGGAGCAGACTGGAGCAGACTGGAGCAGACTGGAGCAGACTGGAGCAGACTGGATCAGACTGAAGTGACTGGAGCAGACTGAAGCAGACTGGAGCACATTGGAGCAGACTGGACCAGACTGAAGCACACTGAAGCAGACTGGAGCAGACTGAAGCAGACTGGAGCACACTGGAGCAGACTGAAGCAGACTGGAGCAGAGTGAAGCTGATGGTCTCAGTGGTTGTCACATTTTTTGAGAGCCAGTCAGAGGGCATGATGTGTTTGATGTGATATCAAGCATTAAAGCAGCACTGCGTAAATATGTCTCTGTAGATATAGAAAATTAAAGCCACACTTTAGAACATCCAGATGACCTACAATCCAATAAATAAATCCAAATCAAATATTGAGAGTTCAAAGACATAATGGAGGCATGTGCTAACTAATATCCATAATGGCAGTGTTTTAAGTCCAAAAAGCATTAACATTTAACATTTAAAACTGAAACTGAAAAACTGAAGATGTTTTAACAAAGATATAAATGATTATAGCTAAGTATGCAGAAGAAGTGAAGTGAATGTGTCATTATGAATGTGCACTGAAACATTTAGAGTGCAGTAAAGTGACTTATTTTTGTAAGAGTCTGGCAGAAACACGATTACTGCTATAACGGCTTTGTAAAAAAGAGGTGGGGCCAAATGAGCATCTGCTTCTCGCCACCGCTTTTCAGAATATTTTACTTATTGCCTTTCCAAACTCAACCCATATGAACTTGCGTGGAGTCAGTGGAGTTTTGCTCTGGCCCCTCCCTCACTCCTCTCTCCCTGACAGTTCAGTGTTCAGTTGAGGCCACGACACTGAGGATTCTTTGGGGGATAATCGCATTTGGAGCTGGGATCCACCGAAGTCAGAGCGCAGCCGCAGACCAAGTGTATCCGGGATTACTGTGTGGACATGCCCCAGCCGTCACATGGCCAGAACCTCTCCAAAATGTGCACCAGCAGAGGCTAAAGGGGTATGAGGAGGTGATGTGGATATAACACAGATTTATGTATAAGCCTTGAAATGACTTGCTTACACTGCATTTCCAGCAAGTAGTTGAACATTAAAGGTCCTATCTTAAGCAAACTTGACTATTTTGAGCTTTTAGCCACGTCATAATGTTGTTACCTCCCTCAAAAACATGTTCCCACCTGGTGATGTCATCATGTGGTAAATACAGGAACTGCGCCACTGTGTTTTTAAAAGTCCATACACCTTCACTCGACTCATTTGGATGATTTCAGCCTGGGAATTGCCAATCTCTACTGAGCAAAAGGTAAAAAGGAGCTGTTAACTTGAAAACTGCCACTTAATGACATCACAAGGTGGAACAGAGCATTTTGAGCTTTGGAGATGCAGACAGACTAATAATAGAATGTTACTCAAATACGTGTGAATGAAACAAAACTCCAACTCCAGGTATGTTTTTGAGGAGGTAGCAACATTATAACATGGTTTAAGTTCACGAAAGTCAGTTTTTTTTTACTTTTTCAGTCTAATGCCCCCAGGAGTTTTATATGAAGTCAACAGCTCACTTAAGTCACTGTACACTTCTGAATAGACACTGTGAAAAGCTGTGCTCTTCATCCCAGTGCTCGGCTAACCCCCCTCTCCTCTCCTTTCCTCTCCTCCTCCTCCTCTCTCCTCCTCTCCTCTGCTTTTAAAGCCTACACTGGATAATCTGGCTTGATTGAACATGAATAATACCTTGATTCCTTCTAAATGTTTTGAATTGGTTTAATTAGGAGGCGAGCAGCGTCACGTTCTGGTGTAGGTGTGCGCCTTTTAATTCTAATTGAAACACATCATTATCTATTCATTAATTCTGCTTATTTTCAGCGCGGCCTAAAGCTGCTTTTCAAAGCACTAAGGTTTCCAGGAACGGCTTTTAAAAGTCCTACTTTAGAATTCCCTTTGACGCTCATGTTTTTACAGTGAGTTTAGAAGTTTCACTCAGAGGGAAGTTTTCCATAGTTATAAACACCATCAAACATAAATGATTTCTTTAGGCTGGCTCACCCGGCTATGTTGCAGTCTCACATATCACCACTGGAGGCTGCCTGCGTTACTGCTGTCTGATAATGTGCCAGCTTTATCCTGACAGAAGAAGATCAGAGAGCACAGGTGAGTCTGAACAAAGGCCAGGTGAGGGGAGGGAGGAACATGTTTCAGTTCTGCCATCTGCTAGTAAAAATAAATAAATAAATAAACTTACTTAAAGCTTCAAAGTTCACAAAATTTCTGCTTTCACCTATCTCTGCCAACTTCTTAATATGGGCACAATTTTATTTCTTATATCAATAAGAAAGCCTACATATTATACAGCTAGCAAAACAATTGCTCACATGTTAGAATGTTCTTTCATTAGTGATTAGCATTAGCATTTATGTATGTAGACTTTATATTATGTAAAGTGGGTTTACAGTAGTGCAAAAAAGTATTTAGTCAGCCACCAATTATGTAAGTTCTCCCACTTAAGATGAGAGAGGTCTGTAATTTTCATAATAGGTACACTTCAACTATGAGAGACAAAATGAGAAAAAAAATCCAGAATATCACATTGTCTGATTTTTAAAGACTTTCTTTGCAAATTATGGTGGAAAATAAGTATTTGGTCAAAAACAAAAGTTAATCTCAATACTTTATTATATACCCTTTGTTGGCAATGACAAAGGTCAAACATTTTCTGTAAGTCTCCACAAAGTTTTCTCACACTGTTGCTGGTAGTTTGGCCCATTCCTCCTGCAGATGATCTCCTCTAGAGCAGTGATGTTTTGGGCTGTCACTGGACAGCACGGACTTTCAACTCCCTCCAAAGATTTTCTATGGGCTAGGCCACTCCAGGATCTTGAAACGCTTCTTACAAAGCCACTCCTTCATTGCCCGGGTGGTGTGTTTGGGATCAATGTCATGCTGAAAGACCCAGCCACGTTCAATGCCCTTGCTGATGGAAGAAGGTTTTCACTCAAAATCTCACGATACATGTCCCCATTCATTCTTTCTTTTACACAGATCAGTCATCCTGGTCCCTTTACTGAAAAACAGCCCCGAAGCATGAAGTTTCCACCCCTCATGGTTCACAGTAAGTATGGTGTTCTTTGGATGGAACTCAGCATTCTTTCTCCTCCAAACACGACAAGTTGAATTTTTTACCAAACAGCGGAGCCTCTTAAAGAAGAAGTTACAGGTCTGTGAGAGCCAGAAATGTTGCTTGTTTGTAGGTGACCAAATACTTATTTTACAGAGGAATTTACCAATTAATTCATTAAAAATCCTACAATGAGATTTCCTGGATTCCACCCATTCTGTCTCTCATAGATGAAATGTACCTATGATGAAAATTACAGGCTTCTCTCATCTTTTTAAGTGGGAGAATTTGCACAGTTGGTGGCTGACTAAATAGTTTTTTGCCTGTATGTTATTTATGTCGTTTATATCAGCGGTCCCCTCCCTTTAATAAAATGCATCCAACCCCAAACCCCTAGTTCTGAAAAATGTACTGTATATTTTTAATCTCTATAACATACAGATGTAGTGGTAGACTATAAAAAAAAGTAAAATTACATTTTCCTCTGGGGCCCAGTACCAGATGGCCCATGGCCCGGTTTGGGTGGTTCATAACTCTCTGTATATGAGACCCAGGCCTGGACCTATGGCCCACATGAGCCTACACTGAAGCTGATGTGTTATACTATAGGCTCTGTGCACAGCAGCGCACTAATTAGCTCATTATGTCTCATAGCCAACAGTCACTTTTATTAAAATAGGAAAACATAAAATAAACAATAACGATAACAGTGAGGTTGCCGAGCGCGGTTCTGCACAGAGCCTATTGTGTCTTTTTCTGTTTTACTCCATAGAACTCACAAAGGAGGCTCTGGGTGCAAGCCTCCACCATATTATGATGAAGGACTACAGACATTTTCCATAGTGGAGAATGAGGACTTCAGGGAGTTTGTTAAACATATGTGCTTCCTTCTGGACAGTCTGTAAAGGCCATGGAGGAACAGAGGGATTTGAAGGAGAAGGCCAAGGCTGAAGCGAGAGAGGCTGCAGCAGTGAGGCTAAAGTCAGACCTGGATACAGATTTAACAGTGAGGAGTCGTTTTGTGAACAGAGAGAACACTATGACACTTTTTTGGTGTAGGTCTGGGCTCGTTTGTCTCCTCTGCTCATGGAAAACTGGGGCATAAAGTACACGGTGTGATTGTTTGTGGCAATATATAGATGCTCCGCACACGCTCTCAACCTTGTCATCAAGAAGACAACTGACCAAACAAAGGGGCAGGCAGAACAGTACTCTGACTAAAGAGCACCTCACCACCTGCCAGAGCCTGATGTCAGACCAGCAGCACAAACACAAGGGGTCGAAACACGCTGGAACACTACTGTGGATATGAAGGCAAGTGTGGGGGAATAGTGACTTCCTGTGTCTCTGGTGTCACTATGAAACTCTGCCCACTTTGAAAACATTTAAGATCCTCACTGTCTCGGCTGAGGATCTGTCTGCAGAGTGAAGTGTAAGACAAACTGACTGATCAAATGTGCTGCCAACATAAAGAAAAAAAGGCCCCCTTGTGGCCCCTGGGAGCCACAAATGTTGACTTTTACTCTCTCTCTCCTCATTTATTATGCACCTCACTCTACCTGGACTCTCATCCAATCAGAGGACACCCTGGACTTTCCTTTGTGCATAAGTTGGCAGTCACTCGGAGAGTTCACTATAAGCAGCAGCGTTTACGTAATTCTGTTTGTTAACCTGTATATTATAACCTGTTTCATTTAATGTCAGTTTTACTAGATTTGCTCTGTTTTCTGACATTGACAATTTTAAGTCTCTCATCTTTCTTTTTACTCTGGCTTTTGAGATGTTGAGCAAGACATTATTATTTAGTTATGAGTTATTGTTATAATTTTGTTTGTATATTGTAGTTTTATTGTTGTCATTGTATGTGTTATATTGTACAGCACTTTGGGCGGTGGTGACTGTATTTTAAATGTACTTTATAAATAAACTTGACCTTGACCCAGTTTGTAACCGTTCTATCATTGTTCATCATTGTGTATCATTCATTTCTTGTAGTTACACTGTGTTATTTGTACCTTTGCATTCATTCATTGTTGTTCTATTTCTTCTTGTTTCAGAACCACACACACACACACACACACGCCCAACCACACATATAATTCATAATAATCACCAAATCAAGTGAAGCGTCATCTGATTCTGACCAATCACCTGCTGTGGGTTCTACCATAACGATCCAGAACATTAATATATAGAGGAAACCCTGTATCCTTCCTCACACCACCTGTGTCCCCAGAGTCAGGATGACTTATTATAGTGAATCACATTAATGATTAAATATGTCACTGTTTCAGAACCCGGACTTTGACACTTGTCAGTCCAAAACCAGAGCAATAGAGGAGGTGCAAAGATATAAGAACATCACCAGCTTGTGGCACGCTCAGAGCATCGTCTGGGACAAAACATCTGTATCCACATGTGTATGAGCTCATGTCACAGGTTCATTGTGTCATAAATGAATGAAAATCAGGTTGGTGACTTTTATTTCCAGGAAATGCTCTGTTTTGGCCCATGAACCAGAGAGCTGCATGAAGTCGGCAGCAGGTGAGATGTGTGTGGGGCGTGTGCACTGTTGAAGGCAGTAACGGAGAACAGAGCCCAGGCAGCAAGGGAACAGTTTGGACCGCGGGACACATGTGCGGACCTGCAGGGAAACAGTTTACTCGAGCTTGGCTCTGTGAGAACAAGTGGAGCACTCCACACGCTCCTGGCTGCTTCTGGCTGTGGCGCTCTGTCAGGCCAGAGAGAAAGAGAAAGTGAGAGAAAGAGAGGGAGAGAGAGACGCGCTGGTCGGGGAATGATAGGGCAGCTCAGGGCGCTCCATCACAGCTGACACTCACATATCTGTGCATCCCAGCTTCACTTGTTCCTGGTAAATTAGTTTGTTTTTGTTTTTTTTAAAGGCTGGGGACGTTGTTAACATACAAGCAAAAAAAAATTCTAAAAATGGTGAAAAAGATATTCCTGAGTAAAAATCAACCTCAAAAGGCCTCCCTGGCTTTACTGTATATACACTATTATATACACTATACATTATATAGACCAGGCCTTTGTGTCGAAGCCCCATCACTAGATGACGAAGAGTCTCTAAAACTTTAACACAAACTCAATACAAAACAGTTTTATTAGTTGACCTTATAATATTGTTTTGAATATTTTCTTTACCTGGAGGAGTTAAAAATGAACTTGCCTAGAATTCCGAGACAATATTGATAGAGGGAAGAACAGAACAACGCAAATAAAACAAAAAAACTAAGCACACTATTGTGACGAGATGGTGTTTTTCTTTTGCCATGTTTTCCAAGTTTTGACAAGCTAGCGCCTGTAACGCTTCACTCGCTACGTCAGGTAAACCCAGCGAAGTAAATCCAAATCCGCCACTGTCACATTTCAAAAGACACAGCCAAGCACGAAATAGTTATTAAATTGACACATTCCAGACTCAACCCATCCACAGGGAAAGATCCATTTTTCCATTTTTCCAAAAGTGAACCGAGAATGCGAAGGCTGACTTTGGCTCGTGTCGTATCCAGAGCAGAAGCTGTGATGTGGTAACAACATGTGGGTAAAACACATTCAATTTGAGCAGATGCACTGGGATAATATGAAACGACCTTATCCAAGGATGAAAGAGGAGAGGACACAAGAAACACACTTATAAGCCTCTCTTTGTCTATTTTGGATCACTTTTCTGAAATCATCATTACACAGAATTTGACTGAAGATATTTTAACTCTGAGCATGTGGAACAAAGGGGAATGAAGCATACAACAGTTGCAGGACATTTAGTGAGGTGAAGTTTTTCCAAATGTGGAGTAATGTCTGGAATTTTAAGAAGGCGTTATGCTTTTGTCTGTTATATAGTTAGAATTTAAAGCTCCCATGGATCCAGATTTTTTATTTTTGACATTTTAAATGTAATGTAATGTAATATTGATCTAAAACAACTTAATAAAAGAAACATGTAAACTGACGGGTTGAAAACTGCTGATCTGATTACCAACGGCCCCTTTATATTGCTAACGTCATCACAGCAAAGTACCACTCTACCGGCCCATGCTGATGGACTGAATATGGATACAGATACAGATAGATAGATTTGTTTTTTCCAACTCTCACAGTGCATTGTTGTCTATATTCACTTTTCAAGGTGCATTGTGGGAAATTTTGAGTAACTGGACAGTGGAACACTGATTATAATGCAGTGACCACTAAATAGTGCCTGTCCCTGTAGTGCAGAGGTGTCCAAACTATGGCCCGGGGGCAAAATGCAGCCCTCAGACCATTTTTTATTGACCCTCAGGCCTCCTGCTGAACCAATTGATCATAAGCAGCAAATGAAGCAATTTTAACAGCAAATGAAGCTATTTCTTCCACTATAACCACAAACATTAAACTGCAGTGTGATACAGACCTAAAATGAATGTGTTTCAAGCCTTATTAATACACAGCCGCTCTGTCAAAGCTGAGTTTAAAGCACCACACTGCATTGATCACTGGTATCTTTCCCTCTGCTTCAATAATATTTTGAAATGTGGCCCTCGATAAAAAAAGTTTGGGCACCTCTGCTGTAGGGCATAGTGTGGACATTCGGACACGCCCACAGACCAGGAAGTGCGTGAGGTCAGAGGGGAGGTGTCGTTATGGAAACACTTTTCATTGACTGACAGCTACATTGATCAGCCAATCAGAATTTGTCCTGTAAGTGACAGACTCCTACCTGTAGGCCATACTTTCTTTACTTTCATCCTTTTCACAGTAATAGGAACACGAGAATTTGATATTGTGAAATATCAAATTCTCGTTTGAACCTTGAGTAAACTGACAGTGTCCAGTGTTGATGTCGGGCTAAGGACATCTGTCAAGTTATTGTTCAGGTTGGAAAAAAGACAAGGGAAAAGAAGCTTTTAGTCATGTTAGGATGTTGTTAGCTCCTCAAAAACAGATCTTGTGTTATGTTTTGTTTCTTTCCCGCATGTTTGAGTAATCCTGCAATGCTCTGTTCCACATTGTGATGTCATCAGGTGGTAGTTTTAAAGTTAACAGCTATTTTTAACCTCAATTTAACTGGGTTCGCGACATTACACAAAAATAACCATGTCGACAATACCTTCTGGTGTTCATAACAGTGAAGAATTTTAAACGAGGCTAAAACAATAGCTGTAGCTTCCAATTGGCAATTTCAACACTGCGAATTATTCAGATGATTCTAGTGAAGGTGTATTGAGTTTAAAAACACAGTTGAGCACTTCCTGTATTGCCACTTGATGACATCACAAGGTGGAACAGAGTGTTTTTGATGAGGATACTACATTATAACTTTGATTAAATATTTTGAGGTACTATTCTTCCATGCTTTTCAGTCTATCAGTCCCAGATCTGACCTTATCAAGCGCGCCCATGTGTGAGATTGTGAGGCTCAGTGTCTGTAAATCCTTCTGTGTTCCAACATGTGCCCAAATCCTGCCCTCTGCATACACGCGCACCAGATTATCCCCCTCCTCCTTCACTGTTCCCATCTCTGACTCCCAGCGCTGGATTCTTTGCCCAAATGTATCGTCGTGTTCTTGGAGCGCCCTTCAAAACGCCTCCTGTTTCCGGGGAAGTGAGTGTGTTTCCTGGCTGATGCCCAAAAGTGTAGGCAGACGCGCGTTCCGCTTGTATCCGTCTAAACTCCATGTCTTCCCAGAACCGCTTACTTCTATAATTATCAGCATGAGGATTTCGCCCTGCTCCAAAGAGCTCAGCTAGCGCAGTGCGAGACGTGAAAGGGGCTCATTCTTCATTCTTTTATGGAAAAACAAAACAAAACATGGCATAAAGTCCAAGCTCATTCAGTCAGTCATGCAGAAGCAGGTGGGTCAAGAACGTCTAGTGAAAATTTCTATGGGATATTAACTGCTAACTCATAACATACTTAGATCACCATGCTACCTTTTATCGTTTTGAGAATTATATATTTATTTTGTATCCTGCTTTTGTGTATTTATGGAGAACTGTCATGTGAGAGCATGGGTGACATGGGCGTGTGGGCGGAGCATTGATAGGAACATGCTGCTAACCGTAAGAAGGTTTCGGATAGGGCTGGGGAGAGATTGCTAAATTATTCAAAGATGCATGGATGACATCTAAAACCTCTTGAGACATGTTTCTGATGAACAGTCTTATAACATGGTGACCTCCAATGGTGTATTTTACATAATACCCCCTCTTTAGAGTGTAATCCTTCCATCCTGGTCCGCCTCACACGACACGTACGACACGTTCGAACAGCGCATTTAAGTCGTGCGGGTACTTCGACCCGCACTTTGAACAGTACATTGAAGGCCGCATTTGTCGAATTGACGCCGTGTCTCAATTCGCCAAATGCACCGCTCGATGTTCTGTTCTCACAGCATGAGGCACAAAACAGACTTTGCTGTGAAAATGACATGAGAGGCAAAAGCAGAAGTCACTGATTTGCAGTAAATATTCATTTCCTGATGGAAATTAGGTGATGGGTGTGTGTTAAAATGTTAAAAATAATAAATAGCATAAATACAATAAGTTCATTATTGGAATACATAAGGTTAAAAATTAAAATCATTTCAGTGTGATAGTATTAAAAAAGGTCATGTCTTTGTGAAAAGGTTTGTATGTAATTTGTTGTGAGTTCATGCATTGTATTGGTTTTGTTCTTTGAACACAGTGATGTTAATGCACGGTTCATTTTTTGCACCAGTAAAACTTACCTATGTCTTGAATTTGAAAAAAATCATATTTTATTTTTCAATAAAGAAGGGTTCGGTGAATGTGCATACAACTGGTGGTTCAGTACCTCCAACAAGGTTAAGAACCACTAATCTAGAGCTTTGCCTTTCGACTCAGCTCCTTCTTCACCACAAAAGTCTGATACAGTGACCACTGCAGCCAAAATATACTTGTTTTTGTACGACTCAAACTCACATTTGTTTTCTCACAACAGATTTCACTCTATCCATTTGGATTCACTGATTTATATGAGAGACTGTAACTTCAAAAGTTGTTTTCTCAAAATGGATTTTCTCACATTGGGAGAAACCAACACAAACTGTACAATTTCGTGCTTGATTTTTACAAAAGGATTTGCTGATATTGTCAGCAAATCCTCTTCTCTGCTGGCCCTGACATTTCAGCAAGTAATTGAAAAACTATTGATTTTATTACATCACAATTTTGTATCTTTTAGATTTCTTTCCTTGGGCCTTCCGTCTATGTATCCGGGCCAGCTGTGTGCCCAGTGCTGGGCCTTGCTCTGTCCTGTCATCACTGCACAGCAGCTGGTGCCAGATTGTTTACCTGAGTGAGCAGTGCTAGTTTAGTCTGTTTCACTTTGACAGAGTTTGAAAGACTTATAAATAATGTGATTATTTTTCAAAGAGGGGCAGTTTAGTTTGTTACCTGTAATGAAACATTCAGAGGAGAATCTAAACCAACCAGTCTACTAGTCAAGGATTTACTGACACATGGACCTCAAGCAGTGATTTGAGCTGTGGTTGTATCAGTCAGCTGGTGCATTGTCATGGGTATTTTATGTGTTTAAGCAGTAAGGTCGTCAGTGTGGTCAACAAAAGCACTATCTTGGAGCACTGCACATGTTCTAAATGCATTAAAGTGGGCCGGCTCAGCCCCGCCTCCTCCAGCGCACCTCCACAGGTGAGTGCACAGGCTGAGAGGCTGTAAATTGTCGCTTTGGCATCTGTAGGTCTAAGGAGAGTTATATCTGTAAATGTGGGCAGCTGGCCCAGGTCTTGAGGCCACAGTCCACCACTGTTGATTCTAAGTCTGATTTTGAGCCAAAAGAGGATCCAAAGACACAGCACTTTTTTGCTATGTCTGAGCTCTAAATAATTGCTGGATCTACTTTCTTATTAAAGTGGGACTAAACACCTAAACTCTGCCGACAACCACATTTCAAATAGAGCTTGGGCAGTGCCTGAAGGACTAAAGGAAAGAGGTTGGTGGTAGAGGGGCGGAGCCTGGGAGTACAAGACCAGTGTGATTGGTCTAACAGGTAACCACAATTTAAACTCCACACCTGCAACCAGATAGTATGAACGTGGTGTGTGCATGAGTGATTGGTGGTGGCCAGAGCGGCTGATGGTGCAGATTGGCCTGCCTGTATCAGGACAGTTTTGTGTGATGTCATGTAGTACTTGTAATTGCTGTGGCCACTGGGGGCAGCACACACTCAGTGCTGTGCAATGTATGTGCGATGTACGCTGCAAATGTACTCAATTTGGATTAAAGCTGACAAAAAAGGACTACAAACAGTAGATGCTATTAAATCACCATTTACTAGCAAAAGCAGCAGATTTAGTGTTTAGATACACTTTAAGAACACATCAGAATATCTCGCAATATTATTTTCACAATCATAAACCTATAATAATTTCCATTTAACACATAAATAGTTCAAATTCTCCCTCCAAAGTCCAAACTCTGCTCCAAACCAACGTCTTTACTGACAGAGGATTGGCTGTAGACCTCGCCATTAAAAACATCCAAACTGATGATTGAAAACTTGAAATGACTAAAGCTCAATCTTAGTTCAAACTCTATAAATTACATATTCCAAAGTCAATTCCACTTTTTTCATATCCATCAAAATCACATTTTCACTGGTGGAAAAGACAAGGGGTAGAACTGAGGATATTACCTATTAGGGGTGTCAAAAGTATTGGAAATCAAATACCAATGGATACTAAATCAATTATATTAATAGTTAACAGTATCAAAAGTAGATCCTCATTTGAGCAAGTATCAATACTAAAAAAGTCATATTCACAGGACAGAAATAAACCTTTCCTGAATATCTTTAGAATGATCTTGAGCTGTATCAGAACAAGTATAAGACACAGACGAGTATACGCCCATGGACCACTATGGAACCTACGTGGATGACTGAGGGATTACAGAGATATTATATATTTAAGTTTGAAATTTTAGCATCATGACAACACTGTTAGCTACACATTTTAAAAGCTATTTAGTTGGATGAGAACCCAAAGGAAGCAACTACCAGGGGCAGACACTTTCAGTCAATCGGAGACTTTGCTGGATAAGAACCAACCAGCCAAAACTTTCATCTTACTTTCATCTTTCAGACTATTTTTGCCTTACTTGCAATGCATTAAAACTTTTGCTCAGCATTTTCTTTTCACTCCCGATCACGCTCACTGAATCCTAAATGAGTCTCCCAGACAACAGAAATGACAAGCATAATTATGGACCTCCAGAGCACCTGTGAGTGACAGCTCCTCCCCACTTTGTAATCAGCTCACAGATCCACAGACAGACGCATGACATCTGTGTTGGGCTGTTTGCTCCTTTTCAGCAACAGCTCGAAACACAGAGAGAATCAAGACTTTAGAAACAAATATAAGTGAGGGTGGGGTGGAGTAAAGTAGCTGTAGTTGTAACTAGTGGCTAATTTGGCAAACTTATTCTTTCCATAGTCCAAAGTACATTTTTAAAGTGGGACTTAACACTAAACTAGGCCTGTCACAATAAAAAACTTTGAAGTTCCATATACTGCAGGAGTGAGGAGTGGATGATAAATGATAATATTGAAATAAACAATAGAACAGAACAGAACTATCCCCAAAAATGATTCTAAATGGAACCACTCACCCATTTACACACACATTCATACACCAGTGTACACAGGTGGGTTAAGTGTCTTGCTCAAGGACATAACGACAGGATTCATCTACGGGAGCTGGAACTGCAGCACCAAACTGTGGGTCAATTGTGCTCCACTCTGTTTTTAAACTCCATACACATTCACTAGAATCATTTGGATAATTTCAGATCTGTTATTGCCAATCTTCACTGAACTAAAGTTAAAAGGTCGTCAGTAACTGGAAAACTACTCCTTCAGATGCAGACAGGCTCATAATAAAGGGTTACTCAAACATGTGAATGAAACAAAACACAACTCCAGGTATGTTTTTGAGGAGGTAACATTATAACATGGCTTTAAGATCATAAGAGTCCATTTTCTGTAACTTTAGCTGAATTAAATACCACATGATCACTCTGATAATGTACAGAACTCCACTCAGAGGAGAAACATTTGCATATTTAAGGTGCGTGGCCTTAGCTCCAAAGCAGCTTGTAAAAGCAGTTGTTAGGACAAAGATGAAGTGAGCTCACGGGACGGGGGCAGGTGCAGGTGCATCTGGGCTGTGAGCCACAAAAACCATCTTCAGAGGAGGCCACACCACATGTATTATTATCTTTTGTTGTGTAAGACAAAAGCGAAACATGTGGGCTGTCCAAGTGGTGAAAGAGTACGGTAACTCAAAATTTCCCACAAAAAAATGACTACTTGAAAAGTAGTGGGCAGCTGTGGTCACTAAACCCCATCTAAACCACAATGCATTGCGAGAGTTGGACAAACAACAGCGGACAGCGATAAGTCTTTAATACGACTGAATGAGGCAGATAAAAGCTCTGATTTATCGCACTGTGGATCCTGATTATGAATAAAACACTCTTTAATAAACTGTTGCTCTGTAAAGTTGCTAGCGTTAGCTGCTTATCTTAGCCTGAGCTGTTAACCTCCGCGATAATTTCCACATCTTAGGCCAAAAATGAATAATCCAGTCCATTTACATGAGATTCATCTTGACAAAAACTTGTATAATTATTATTAGCTCATAAAGACTCAGTCCAATCTGATCATTATTTATGACCGAAATAAAGTTTTATCAGAGTTTAGCCTTTAGACTTTTTTCACCCAGAGTCACAGAGACCTGTATATAGTGAGCTGTGTGTCTGAATCGCTCTGTGAATGAGGCACTATAGAGTCTGATAAAGAGTTTGGGGCTCGGGGGGGGGGCATTCGGACACAGTCGTGGAGAGCAGAGGTGGGCAGAGTAGCCAAAAATTGACTCACGATAAGAACAACATAATTATGAAAGTAGTGCGCCAAAAAATTACTCCAGAAAGAGTAAAAATAAGTATTCAGGAAACTAGTACTAGAGTAACTTAAAGACAGCTTTTGGGACATAACATCTGATTTATCATTTATGCAACTTGAAGGGCAAAATATTAAATAAATAAGAATAAAGACAAAATAAGCAAGAAACACAAATGTTCAGATCGTTTCATATTGTCGACATAAAGCTCAAGTCACTTTAGACTTACTCACAGTGGGAAGAGGAACCACAAGCTTTTTTTTTTTTTTTTTTTTTTTTTCACAAGTAAGATGAAAACTGCATCACCATACATCACAAAATATCACTTGCGATATGATATGAGCCCTAAGTATGTGGACACCGAGCTGCGTCACTCCTTAGTACAAAGTCACTGAGAAAAGTGCTGCCACTGTGATGTTTCATATGCTCAGATATTAGGCCTGGATTATTCTTACTTGGGTGACTGTGCATAATTAGACCATTCATTATAGTGCCCCTGGGCCTGTGGATACTGTGACTAACGGATGAGTGGACTTTAGCTGTCGGCCATTTCTGTCACCACCCATGAACCCCGGGACTCCCATCTCCTCTCATTTCACCAGCCCCTTCCCCTTCTGATGGATAAGATGTGCGTCATGTATGTATGTGTCATGTATGTATGTGTCATGTATGTATATGTATGAACCATTGCTGTACTGTGTGTAGAACTGCCCTTGACACATGGATGACACCTGGTCTGTCCATGAAGTCAGCCCCCCCACTCATTTCTGTAATACTCATTGAATTATGCCACTATAACATTGTACTAGTACTGTACAACTCCACGGTGATGATAAAAACACTCTTTCTTTAGACAATATAATGTGATTTTCAACATTAAATGCAAGTCTGTGTAATCCCTCAGTCGTCCATGTCCGATCCATAGCAAAAGACGAAATTCATTCTGTCAAATGGACAAATCGTTGTAGGAGTGAAGACGTTTCGCTGCTCATCCAAGCCGCTTCTTCAGTTCTGGTCAGATTGCTGCTGGACACTGCATTATATCTATCTGAAGGGAGGAGGTAACTACACGGAAACTGTAAACAGCTATTGTCTCCAGTTTCAGCCTTAACAACATTACAGGTTGAATAGGGCTGGGCAGTGTCCACCAGTGATCTGACCAGAACTGAAGAAGCAGCTTGGATGAGCAGTGAAACGTCTTCTCTCCTACAAGGATTTGTCCAGTTGACACATTTAATTTCGTCTTTTGCTAATAAATGGTAACACAGTACTTTCTTTTATATTCCCAAGTGATCTTATATCTGTGTAATCCTTCAGTCGTCCAGGTACGTTCATAGTGGTCCATGGGTGTATACTCTATGTGTCTTATACTTGTTCTGATACAGCTCAAGATCATTCTAAAGCAGGGGTCTCCAGCCAGTATCTCTCCACCCTCTTCCAAGCAGCTCATCAAGGGTTTTCTAATCATGCTTTTTCTGCTGAATAACTCATATTGGATTTATTACCATTGTAAATGCATCGTGTAGTAATGTGACATTACTGAATGAGTGGGCTCTTTTGCACAGTTCCTTAATGTGAATGTTTGGATCCGGATCTCATTTTCTAAAAGAACCAAATCTTTTTCTTTCCAATTTGTATGCATTTTTACACTGATTAACACTGAACTAACACAAGAATCTGCTCAGAAGCAGAGCAGACAACACGAGTGAGAGCTTTGTGAACAAAAACATCATAATAAGTTAGCTTTTAAAATGATTAGACATTATTATTGTAATGTAACGTTTTATTTAGATTTTCATCATTTCAAAGGGTAAACTCACTCCCACTCTCAGTTTGAATCATTCTAAACACATCTTAGTAATTTCTTTCTGTGATTAGTTTGTAGCTAAAATGAGTTTTCACACTGGCTTCTGTCATATAAATAAATCGTAAAAGCGCCAGTCTTTTGAACGCCTCTTTGAAGAGAACAGATCCAAAAGATTCAGATCCCACAGAGGAGCCGAAAGTCCCATCACTAGTATCATGTTGACAACTGTGCACTAATAAATGGATCATGGTTTATGTTTTATGAGCATCTAACTGTTTCATCTAAGGCTCGCTGTGGCTCAGTCTCTTGTGACCGCTAAAATGAGCAGCTCTCTGGCATTTATAAGGTAGCTCACGGGACAACATTTGCTGGAGACCTCTGTTCTAAAGTTAATCAGCCAAGGTTGATTTCTATCTTGTAAATGTGACTGCACACTGCAAGTGAGGAATAACTTTGGACCACTGCACCTAAACTTATTCTGTTTTTCACATTCTTAAACCTGTAAAAATCACGTACAGCATCTTGAAAAGGGCTTGCCCATGTACCCATCAAAAAAAACAAAACTACTTCTTAACATTGTACTTAATTCACCATATAGAGTTTCTATGCAATTCAGAGCTTTCAGTGGCTATAGCAGTTTTATTGTCACAGAAATGCTAACAACAACTATAGACTGTATATCTAAATGGACATAGCTAACCTACTAGATATTAACTTTACCATAGGAACCGGTTGCCCCTCTCTCTGTAACTGCTGCTGTCAGGCTTGCCATTTTGGTCTTAAAATGTTTGTATTAACCCGCTCCATGATCCTGTTTTTTTAAATTTCACTTTTGTGTCCGTAAACTCAAAATATGACCATTAATAACAGACAAATCAGGCGCCTTCTTTCCCCGACATCGCTCCCGCTAGCGTGAGCAACAGGTTCGATTGACAGCATTGCTAAGAACCCGCTCTCTGCTAAATAAACCAGCGGTGCGGGCAGGAAAGGGCGTGTCCTTCAACAGCCTCGCTCCGGATTGGTTCTTTGGTTGCTATGATACTCGCGGTCTGAATTCCTAACATGCAGTTTGGCTCCGAATTCACCCCTGTAACTGCTAGCCTCGATGAGCTTCATTTGATTGGAGCTCAACGCTATGGCTAACGTCACACTCACTTCTCCACCTCTTTATACAGGCTATGACAACAATTAGCCGGCTAACAGCTATTCACTCGCTTGGGTTTGTGATTGATAGAACTGGTTTATTATTAGACACACTTTTGCGTTACAAAATGAGAAAAAGCTACAGCTACAGTCCCTTTAATACCTGTTTCAACATAACATAGCTTACAAAAGAAATGCCTCTGTGTAATTGCATAGTATCAGCAGAACCCGATGTATGCCTTGTCGTAAATACCACTTTACTGCCCGTGTTGTTTTGAGTATCATAGAGATAGCGATCCGCTCCTTCGCCTCTATACGGCCTGAAGACAGAGTACAATTATCTTGTCACAGCCCTTCTGGAGCCCAGCAGGAAATGGTGATATGCTAACGGTCTACTGTCGCTAGCTCGCACGCTAATCTGTCATTTTTACTGTCATCCCGCCCTTGCTCCAGTCGCTCACTCACATAGACACATGATTTACGGTAGGAGACTAGCGCTTGGCTTTGTTTCCCTTCATGTAAATTTGCGAAAACATAAAAAAAAAAAATACAAATTTGAAAATGATTCACGAGGATAAATCTAGGTTGTATGACTTGTTAGCTTGTGTCTACAGACTGGCATTGAGCAGAGGAGAGAACAGTTTGTCGCTTTCAAACTGCCCACCGGCCTTTTTCTGTGAATGTCCTGCAATTAGAGACACTTACGGCAGAGGCGCATTAGTGTGAACATCGTGAGTCTTCTGAAATGAGAGCGAGAGGGATGCGAGGTGGAAGTAAAATGGTAAACATACGGAATCGTGTGGCTTTTATGCTAATTTGATTGCAGCAGAGGTATATGTAGCCTATTAAAGAACATGTATTATGCAAACTTGACCTTTTCAGACCTTACAAACATGTTATATTGACGCACCCTCGTGAAAAACATACCTGGAGTTGTATTTTGTTTCATCCAAAGTCCAAAGTCGTCTTCTCTGAGCATTCACAAATGTTCTGTTCCCATTTTGCCTATTTTGTTGCGTCACAGGTAAAACTCCCATGTTCTCCCATGCACTGTTTAAAGGACCCATATTACACATTTTTATAATCTCTGTTATAATGGTGTTTCCTCATTCTGCTTTTGCTTTTTTATGAGCTCACAGAATGTTTTGTCAGTTAATGGATTATTGTTTCATTTCCCATATCCCCAAGAGTTTCCATTATTAGGTTTAGTTGCAAAAATTTGAATGACTCTGAATGAGACAGGGGAACATAATCGTGTTTCTTTTATGTATTACAAACACTCATTTGATTTGAACCATAAATCTATCCTAGGGCGTCGTGACTGACTTCAATTGGTTCATGTGAAATCATTAACATTAGGAGACCACATCACCCCTGTCCTCAAACATCTCCACTGATTCCCTGGCCTCTTCCTCTCTCACTGACCTCCTCCATCAGCACTGTCCCACCTGCCAACTCAGATCAACTGACACCAACCTCACTCCACCATCAGGTCAAAGCACTGAACCTCGGGGGACTGAGCCTTCGCTGCCGCCGCCCTCTGGGACTCGCTCCACATCCATCGGGATCTCGGACTTACTCCAGCACGTCAACTCACCTGTTCAATCTGGCCTTTCACCCCGTGATTTCCATCGTTCTCTACTGTTTTCTTCTACTGTGTGCGTCCAAAAACGAGCTTTAGAGAGTCTTTTTATTATCATTGGGGGCATCGTTGTAGTCACCTCTGATAATGATATAGGCAGTTTTGATATTTAGACTGCACATTTTGAATCTTAAGGCATAGTAGCATAAACGTTTGTTTGGCTCGTGTTGTATTGTTCGTCCCATTAACATTACATATGATATATTATATGATTTTTTTTCTTTATTTTTCTTTATTATTTTATTTTTTCTATGTTTTATTTTGCATTTATGTAGCCTACTCTCTGGTCTACTGTCTGTCTTTCTTCTTGTTGTCATTTTGAGGACCATCTCCAAAACGAGATGGCCCATCTCAAGGCGGTTATACTCCAAATGAATAAATAAATAAAATGATCGATTACTTGAATTAGAGTTATCCATCTGCCCTCTTCAGATTTTGTAGTTTGGAGAGTATCACCTCTAATTTTGTTTAAGAAAATGGTGAACTTTGGGCTTCTGCTGCACCAACATAGATCGTCTGTTTCTCCTTCATGAACATGATTCTCCATAAAATGAAACCTAGTGAGTAATATTCATTACTTAAAAGAAAACCAATGTCTCTCCTTTGTTCAGGCCTGGACTTTATGACCAATTCCAAAATGGTCCTCCTTCACATTCTTCTTTAGGGTGAAAAATGGTTCAATTCCCACATAAATTGAAGTTGCAAAAGAATACATTCACAGTGCTTCAAAATATGCTCCCTCTAATCATGTAATGTCTAAATCTTTTACTTTGTTATTCCACTAGCTTTAAATTATGGCCTATGTGAACCTGATCATCTCTGCGTGAATTTTCTGTTCTTGCACAGGTGCCTCTGTCGCAAGGGATAGCACAATGGACTTGTAGGTGTGGGTTTGAGTCACAGTCTGTCTTACCTCATTGATTACATGGACAAGTGGCAAAAAATTGGTTCACTTCCCACACAAGGTCAAATTTGCTAGAAAATGCTTCAGTTCTCACAGCAACTGAAATATATCAAGCTCTTTTAGTTTGCTTTTCCAGGAAAGTTAGAGCAAGGTCTGTGAAAGTGTTTCTGTCTTCCCCCAGTAATTGCATAGACAAGAGAAGAAAGACAGTAAAATGTAGAGAAACAAGTGGTTCAGTTATCCTAACCCAGAACAGAAGTTACAAAAAAATGCAAGAGAAAATTGTTTAATTTACTTCAAAATTAGCCTGAAATGATCCTCTACTCATGTGATGACTACGTTACTTGGTTATTCCACTAGTTTTGGATCATGGCTTTTGTGAATGTGATCATCTCTGTATACATTTTCGCTTCTTGCTTTTAAGGCTCTGTGGCACAATGGATAGTGCATTGGACTTCTAGGCTTTCAAGTGCAAGGACATTCAAAGGTTGTGGGTTCGAGTCCCATCAGAGTCAGCATTTATGTCTTACCCCAGACAAGTAGAGAAAGGTGGCGAAAAGTGGTGGAGCAGTGGTCAATTTCCCAAACTCGATCTGCTAGAAAATGGTTGAAAAAGCTTCAGGTCTCACAGAAACTACATTTACTTGAAAATGCAAGAGAATGGTTCCTCCATTCAAATAAAGCTGAAATCTTTTACTTTGCTGTCCACAAGATCAAGGCCTTTGTGAAAAGTGATCATGTCTGTATATATTATCTTTGTTTGCTGAGAGGACTCGGTGGCGATGGATAACACATTAGTCTTCTAAACTTTCAACTGTAATTACATCCAAAGATTGCAGGTTTAAGAGGTTAATTTTCTACACAAATGCAGCAGAATATATTCACACAACCCAAAAGCTTGCAATGCTTTCTCCACTTATGTAACGCTTAAAATTTGTCTTTGCTATTCCATTATCTTTAGCTCAAGTCCTTTCTGAAAGTGATCATCTCTGCATGCATTTTCTTTTTTTGTTCTGAGGACTCTATTGCACAATGGAGTGAAATGGAGTGAAAAAATGGTTCAATTCACACTGTTTATGTCTTAGCTACCCTATTGATTACATATACAAAAGGAGATTCCTTATGATGAAAAAGTTGCCAAAGGGATAAAAAAAAGAAAATAGTTCATTTCCCACAAAAAGTCAAATGCAAGAGAATACATTCACATGAGCCAAGATGTATTAGCTTGCAATGCTCTCTCCACTCATGTAATTCCTAAAACTTTTACTTTCCACTCCAGTAAATTTAGATCAGGGTCTTTGTGAAAGTGATCATCTCTGCATTCATCTTTGTCAACAGATGCAAGGGCTCTGTGGCGCAATGGATAGCGCATTGGACTTCTAGGCTTACAGTTGCAAAGACATTCAAAGGTTGTGGGTTCGAGTCCCACCAGAGTCACTTTTCATGTCTTCCCCCATTAATTACACAGACAAGAGGAGAAAGATGGCAAAATGGGCTGAAAAAATGGTCCAGTTACCCTAACCCAGAACAGAAGTTACAAAAAAAATGGAAATGGGATGGAAGTCGAAATTAGCCTCCTCTACTCATGTGATGACTACATTTTTTACTTGGTTATTCCACTCTATCGGGTTGAGATCTGGTGACTGTGGGGGCCATTGTAGTACAGTGAACTGTGGGAAAGTGATGGTGCTTGTGGAGTGGTTTCAGGGTGAATGATGGAGGTGCTTGTGAACAGTTGTGGGTGGGATTGGATGGGCTATGATGAACATAGGGCATTACATATTTTTATTGAGGAAAATGATCTGTTCTACTGTATATGGGTTTAACCTGTTACGTTTTTTTGAAACAACTTCTCCAGCTTTGGAAAAGACACGCTCACAAGGCACAGAAGATGCTGGAATACACAGCAAATTTCGCGCCAAGATGTAAAGATGGGGGTAGACATGCTTGTGTTTGGACCAATACATAAGAGGATCTTCGGTTCTCGGAATGTTTGGTTCCGTCACGTATCTGGTTGTCTCTACAGAGGCAGTTGCACTTCGGATGTGGCTTTTTTGTGTCCAACAGCTCCCAAAGACCTGCAATAGCAATTGTAATGCACTTCATTAAAATATGTATTATACATAATAATAACACTGCAATATTCCTGATGATGAATCTGAGACTGAAGGATCTGTGGATGTTGAGGGCTGTGGTAAATCTACAGGTGCTCTTTGCCTTATGACTGAGGCACATTCCCCAGTCAGTTTTTTGACAGCATTTTGTGCATTTGTGGGGTTGCAAAATCCCATGGTCTTGAACCGGGGGTCCAGCAGTGTGGCCAGAGCATGCTGTCCTGCCATTTCAGCAGCAGCAACAGCCAACAGCCACTGCAGTCTAGTGGAGAGGCTGTCTCTTCTTGTGATCGCCTCTGGTTCCAGCGGAGTACTTTCATGCTGGAGAGGGGACCTTTTGTACAGGAGTGGACTCCTTTTGTACTGAGGAGGAGACTCTGCGATCACCAGGCTGAGGCTCTCTATGGAGAAAAAGAGTGATGTTACTGTTAGTCATCTTACATTACAGTTAGCGTATCTAAAATATCAAAGTACTTCTACAACAGTTCTGATGCTCCTCGAAGTCCTCAGGTTGATTTTTTAAAGCTTTAAAATAGTACAGTATGGTACTAAAAATGTAGCTATCTCTATGGAGACAAGTAGGTGATGCCACCAGGCAAAGTAATACTCACAGCTCAGACTTCACACAGATAACTTCCAAATCATTAAAAGTAGTGGAAAAAGGAGCTCAGACTCAGTCCTGTGTCTTTTTTCTAACATTGTTATTGCACTGAAACCTTAACTCTGCTGTATATGAGCCACTGCTTTATTTTTAAAGGTCCTATATTATGCAAAATGGTGATCTTGTGATCTTTAAGCCATGTTATAATACTGTTACCTCATAGAGAAGATATCTGTAGTTGTGTTTTGTTTCATTTACACATGTTTAAGTAGCCCTTTATTATTAATCTGTCTACATCTCCAAAGCCCAAGATGTTCTGTTCCACCTTGTGATGTCATGAAGCAGTACTTTTGAAGTACAGCTCCTTTTACCTTATGTTCAGTACAAACTTGAAATTCCACTGCTGAAATTATCCAAATGATTCTAGTGAAGGTGCATGGAGTTTGAAAACACAGTGGACCACTTCCTGTATTACCACATGACATCACACGACTAAATATGCAAGATTTGTGAGTAAAAGTAGAACAAAACACTCTATCAACTCTTTTTGGCTACTAACCTGTGTAGATGGAGTTTAAATGTCATTATCTACAGTTAGTCCTTTTAGTTAGTCCTAGTCCTTTTGGGCAGTTTTATAGATATATTTGTAGCTTTGTGGTTAAAAATATATAAAAAATAGCTCAAGTAGCCACAGCCAATTACAGCCAGGTGTTTCTGATTACAAACACCAGGCTGCAGGGGCGGAGTTTGTGTGTTTTACTTTGACAGTCATGAGACACTGAGGTATTTACTCTTCTAGTTTTTGTATAAAGTTTAGACTCTTGCTAATCACAAAATGTTTCCTCTTGAACGCCTCCTTCTGAGCTTTGCTGATTTTCTGTCAAAATCATTTTATTTTAATTACTAACAATGATATCAAGAGTAAAAACATCCGTAAAAACAACATCAATCTCAAAACACATTTATGAATCCAACCATGAGGTTGTTTTAATCTTGTAACCATTTAGTTTATCTTAATGACTGGTTCCACATTGGTAATATCAGTCTTGCTTTTCCCAGGTTATACTTTTAACACCACTTTAATTAAAGTCAAAATAATCTGTTATTATTCATTTTCCAGCAGAAATATTCCCCAAATGTGTGATGGGCGACACCAGTGTTAAATTTTGATCCAGTAAATATTGTTATATCAATCTGACACCCCATAACAAAATGTTTTTTATTAAAATAACATCAAAACTTATACTATAAAAAGTTGACTTTGAATCATCACTACTTCATTCATCGTTAAACTAATCTAAAAAATACATAAATCTGCAGATAAATTAAAACATAAAAAACCGTTATTACAAAAGGGGCTCCTTGGGGTCCGTGGATGCATCGGCGACCGGTCTGGCGTGGTTTGCTGGAGGACCGTGTCTGGGGTGAGGGAAGTCGGGAGTCTCTGCTTTAGACTGCTGCCCCCGCGACCCAGCCACGGATAAGCAGAAGAAAATGGATGGATTTAACACACCAACAATCCTGCATATTTAGACTAAGTTATCTCTCTCAAACTGAAAAACTCTGCTCCACCTTGTGATGTCATGTGGTAATAACAGGAAGTGCTGCCCCACTGTGTTGTTAAACTCCACACACTTCTCACTTGAAATATTTGTGGATATTTGGAAGGGGCAAGGAATTTTCAATCTCTACTAAAGGTAAAAGGAGCTGTTAACGTGAAAACTACCACTACATGACATCAACAAGGTGGAACAGAACCATTTGTGATCTGTGGCAATGTAGACAGACTAAAAAAAAAGGGTTAAACACATGTGAATGAAACAAAACAACACATGCAGGTATGTTTTTGGGAAGTAGGGACTAATTGTGTTTAAAGTGACTTCTGCTGACATGTAAACTAAGTGCCCAAATAATTTCCTAACCCCTAAATCTAACCATAGTAACATAAGTTTAAAAAAATAACCCCCAACAAATCCCAGCAGACCGTCCCTGTCAAATGCGGACGACAAATTACCGCTACGGAGGACAATAAATGGACTGTACTTAACCTACAGAGCTGACACATTAGCATTAACCATTGTTCTATTCCATGTTGCTGACAGCAGAGGGAGCTCCAGTGCTAAATACCTCATTGGACAACAGAGGTGCATTTTATAATAGAGTATATTCTCCAAATGCAAACATTATTTGAAGTTAGACAATGTGAAATACTGATCCCGACAAAAGCCTGTTTATAAGAGAATTAAAGCCATAAGAACGCCACATAAGTGTTTCTTTAAATTGTTATTGATTAATGCAGCGCTAAACGGACAGCTGAAGAGGTTGTAAAGTGTTTCCTTCTATATTTACTGAACCTGTCAATCATTTGTCCTGTACAGGCCGGTTTCGTCTTTCTTCTTATTCTTCCCTCTTCATATCGCTTGGATTGGATCTTAAGCGGACTGAAATGCCAGTGTCAACAGACTACTGCTACATGAGTGATACTGCTAATTGCGGTGGGAGGCTCTGCAGCCAACACACGCTCACTCCACCTACTCCAACACGACCCGTCTGTAAACTGGACCCCACTGTGGTGGAAGTGGATTAATACAGGGGACTGTACCGAACTGTGGAAACTCTTAAACAGAGCTTATCAAATGAACTGAACCATGCACTCTGTGTAAATATTGTACAGACCTTTTTGCATAATTAATCGTCACAATACACAGTACACGGGCACCATCATGGCTGCTGCTGTTGTTACTGTTGTTGAGTACTTAATGTCTCTCTTTCCTCTGAGCTGAATCAGATCTTCTTAGCCCCAAAATTTTTATTGCTTAACACATGCGTACATTCAGTTACCTTTAGCCTCATATGAAATGCTTCCGACTTCATTGCATCAGTGTATTATTAGGATAAAATGGGGTTATAAAAAAACATTTACTATGTATTTTTATAGTTATTTTTGAGTCTATGAAGCTATAGTTTTCAACCAAAATATTTCCGAATGCAAAATACATGCAAAATCATTGGCTTCACAGAGGAAGTTTTGCGCAAATTCAACTTTTCTACCATGTTATAATGTTGTCAGTCATCAAAAAACATTGCTGAAGTGGTTTTCTGACTCATTTGTTCATGTTTGAGTGATCTATCTTTCCCGCCTTTCGTTTAAGTACACGAGACCATGCGTCTGTCTAAGGCCTCAGCACACAAGCCTACGTAACCAACGCTCCCTCGTCCTGTTCATCCCAAAAACGAAAGACGAGAGAAGACTACATTACTATGTTGTTTTTGGTTTCATGGGTAATGTGCGAAAATACATGCACAATATCAAACAACAAAAAATGCAAAGAGAGTTTCTATAGATACTGCCTTATATCAAGGGCCGTCATTATAGTTTTTACTGACAGAGCGTTTTTCGTGTTGTTCTGTAATGATGAACATGGATACATCAATAATTCATATATTTTTGGTGAATAAGGTCAATAGCCTGTGTTTTTTGAGCTGTCTGACACAAAGGAGGAGGAGGTGGGGAGAGAGAGACATTCAGCACATTGCCAGAACCAGGAAGTGAAACACAAAACACCTTTATTTTTGAGCAATCTGTCAATCAACTCCCGAAAATCATTGGTTTGACTTTGTGAGTATATTTTCCACAACCAACATTTCAAACAGTCAATTATGCAAATAGTGTTTGGCAAAAAGGCATTTTGGGATTGCTTCTCTTCAAACGCTCTCTTTCTTTCCAAATGAATAGATCAATTGGCCAAACACACAACCCCTAATACAGTCTTGGAAATGTTATGAGACCACAGATTCCTCAGACAAACCTGAAAATCACTACAAAAACACGTGTAATAGACTAATTATGCAAGGGCTTGATAGCGCCGCTAGCCCTTGTAGTTGCAGAAAATCCACTTTTTCCTCAATATGAAGCTTTGTAAATTGGTGTGAAAGGATTTGGCGGTTGACATCGCTAAAGTTTGTTAGATTAACCTGACGTAATTAGTTACTTGGGGAGGTCTGTCTTGTCGCTTCACCTGCCAGTTGGATGTTTGCTGGTGCATTCTGCGGATTGGATTGACAACATATACCAAAGCGCCCATTACAGCACCGTTGCCAACCTTGGGACCAATCACAGGGACTGAAAACCACATTGCCGTGTTGCCAAAGCTAGTTGAATGTGAGTGGAATAGAACTGATCGGGCCTTGAATCGATTGTGACTAAAATAGATTGAATTAAGGTCTGATATTTCACCAAAAAAGTCTTGCTACAGGCAA
>JAIEZT010000441.1:9580719-9817350 GCA_019594935.1 Periophthalmus modestus
ACAAAGTAAGTTGGTCACTGTGGGGCTTGTAACGGGGTTTTAGCGGCCAAATGCCCTTTGAAAATCGATTAAGAGTCCTTAAACATATCACTCCCAAATAACACCTTCAGGGAGTAATGGTGAAGGGAAAACAACTAAACTACATGATCAAAAGCTCTGAAAAGTACATTTTGCAGAGTAGTTCTCTGCTTTAAACTTCATTGGATGAGAAACTGTAAGAAGCAACTACCAACTACATTTTTTGAGGGCCGAGAACCATGTGGGAAACAGCCTGAGACGCCAAAGAGTAGATTTTTCTGTAATGCTTCAGGTGAGACGGGGGACAGAATGAGGCGGGGGCCTGTCACTCGTGGTTCCAGATGTGTTGCCTGTTACCGTTTTTTATACAGTTTTGACACAAGACGAACAGTTTCACACTTCAGTTTTTCCATATTTCCAATACATACATTTCCTAGGATAAGACTGAAAAATTATCTCATTATCTGAATTTTCAATTATGACATATACAAATCAGGTGGTATAAAGCAGTCCATCAAAAAGGAGAAAAAATGCCATAAAGTTTCAAGTATTGCATAAACGGGAATGGCTGTAAAATCTACCACAGTCTAAAGTGTAGACATCACCTTTTGTTCTTAACTGAAATATCTCACCTTTTATCATCATCACCTCTGTTTGCGTCTAATTTTAAAGCTACCATCTGTCTCACCTGGTTCCTACCCTCCGGCACCCCTTACCTCGCCTTTGTTCTCCTGCTCTTCTTCTGTCAGACCAAAGCTGGCACAGTATCAGACTGCAGTAACATAGACATCACCTAGTGGTCCATGTACAAAATTACGACTTTAAAGGGCCCATATTACACTACTGATATATGTTATAATGATGTTTCCTCATCACAAACAGACCTGGAGTTGTGTTTCGCTTCATTCACACATGTTAAACACACAAACCCTGCATGTTTTAGGCTGAATTCTTCTCTCCAAAAAGAAAATACTCTGTTACCACTTTGTGATGTCATGTGGTAATACAGGAAGTGCTCCATACACCTTCACTTGAATCATTTCGATAATTTTTAGCCCTGATATTGCCGATCTCTACTGCACTAAAGGTAAAAGCTAGATCGGACATGGGCAAACTACAGACCCTCTGTCAAATGTTAGAACCCATTGTGGCGCATGTGTCAAAACGTTTGCCCACCCCTTGCGCTAGATGCTAACTTGAAAATGAACACTTCATGACATCACAAGGTGGAACAGACCATTTTGAGCTTTGGAGATGTAGACAGACTAATGATAATAAGGGTTTACTCAAACATGTGTGAATGAAACAAAACACAACTCCAGGTATGTTTAGCATTATAACACAGCTTAAAGCTCACAAGAGTCACATTTTGCTTAATATAGGACTTTTGAAACGGGGTAGATTTCGGCAAAATGGCGCCTTGAAAATAATCAATTACTCAAACATGAATCGCTCCATCCAAATGCAACTTCATAGGTAACCGAGAAGGAAACGACTATTACATGGTTAAACGCTCTGAAAAGTCCCATTTTGCAGAATAGATCTGAGTTAATATTAATCTAACGCAGGGAATCCATGTTTAATCACTCTAATGCAAAGGCCACATCTGGAGCAGGGCCATGCTGCCCGCTCTCCACCGTCCTACAGAACAGAGAGGCACTAAAGGCAGATAATCGATAAGGGCACCGCTCTAGATTATCTGGAAAGATGCCAGATAAAAATATTGTCTTTTGATATTATATATAAAACCTATTAAAACATAGACCTATCTGTGTAATCTTCCAAGCAAGACTATAGTGATATTGCTGCACTTTAGAGGTTCAAAGATCATCACCTTTTCTGCAGTGGTTGAACCTCAGCCAAGACATTTACGAGCACATTGGAGCACATCCCCATGGACTCGCACAAAATCATCTGAGGGTCACATCATCGATTAATAAAAAAATATACCAGTCTTAAGCTCTTACAGTTTTTAAAAGAGAGACTCCATCACATCAGAGAGAGTCCTTTTAGATTTAAACCAATTGCATTTTCGATGTTGAAACTGGCAACCCACATCCTACATTTGCAAGAGATGAGTTTTGTGATATGATGTGAGAGGGTTAGGCAAATACGTGTGTTAAACTTCAGCCTTTCAGTCTGTAAAATAACTGAAGTCTTACGTGTTATTTCATTATAATATGATTTGTAATTATGCCACTAACTAAATGAAACACACACGTGAGGCTCATTCTTCTTCCGGACTGGCTAATCATCGGGGTTTTTGTAACTAAGAATAATCAGTATTACAACTGTTTACCAGTAAAAGATGTATTTGATTTGAACATGTCTGTGTAATCCCTCAATCGTCCAGGTCTGATCCACAGCAAAAGACGAAGTTTAAATCCTTCAACTGGACAAATTGTTTTAGGAGTGAAGACGTTTCGCTGCTCATCCAAACCGCTTCAGATTGCTGGTGTTAGTTGTTTCTCTTTTGTTTCTTTTTGTTGTGTAATCCCTCATTCGTCCAGGTCTAACAAAAAGAAACAAAAGAGAACAAAAGGAGGGTCATTAAAGGTTGTAGGAGGATCATTAAAGGTTGAATAGGGTCATTAAGGCAGAAACTGGAGACACGGTTTATAGTTTCAGTGTAGTTAGCCCCTCCCTTCAGACAGATATAAGGCTATAATACAATAATAACCTTGTATCTGGAGACACAGTTTATGATGATATATGGCTACGTTTAAATCAAAATCAAAATAGAACAAAGACAAATGTTATAGCTCCTTAAGGGAAATCGTTTGAACAGAGTTTTTAGCCGAAGCAACAACATTCTGAGTGAGACAAGCATGAGGCACACCACCTTCCCACTATAAGAGATACTGAAAGCATGATTTTTGTTGTATTACTTTACTCTTCAACCTTGTGTTGAATACTGTGTGTCTCAAACATTGAGGTGAACTTGTTTCTCAGTAAGAATGCTGCACATGCTTATTTTAGGATGTCGTCACTGACACATGTTACTTTTGTTCTGCACATTCTTTTTATTCTACCTTCTGGCGACAGTTAACGGTCTACCCATTTATAACCTTGTACGGGCAGTATATACTTACAGGACCAGCCTTTTATAGATAGTACTTTTCTCAGGGTATAAGTACAGGGAAGGCCTTTTTAATGTAACACACATGTGCTGCTGCTTCTATCTTCATTCATCTGATCAGATAAAACTTCTTTCAAATCTCTACCTGGTCTGCAATCGCTTCCTTCACAATTACAGCTACTGCACCTTTAAAATGATTTATATACGATACATTTCAAATCCACGAGCTCATTAAGAGTGTGTGTTTGCAGAAGACAGGAAGTTGGCTAATTACAGCTTTTAGTGCTGTTGTAATCACTCAGTGCAGACGGAGCCGGTGTCAGTCACACAGTGGAACAGCACATTACAGCTCAGACGCAGCCTTTGTTATGTCCTCGCCTCAAAAAGTCACCCACACATTTCTGTTTATTATTCTCCTCAAATAGTAAAAATCATCATCAAGTGGACTGAGGGAGTGTGACGTCACCCGCACCACTGGTTTGGTGGGGGGCACATGTCAATCAACCTATGCTAGCGCTAGCAAGAGTGAACTTTTGGGAAAGAAGATGCCACATTGGCCTGTATAAATGTTGATATCTTAATTTTAGGACAATATAGTGAAATAAAAATACCAGGTTTGTGTAGAGAGCAGGTTAATATGAACATTATAAGACCATCTATCTTCTAAAGGATTCAGATATAAACAGAAAATAGTCATTCCTCACAAAAACGCTGAGCTGATCTTGTGATAAACTGCCATATTTCCAGTGTTGTGGACTTAAATGTTGAGCGTGCATGCTTAGCAAACAAAAGCTCGCACATGTTAGCAACAGCTGTTTCCTGTTTACAGAAGGATGACACTCACATCAAGATTGTAAAAATGCAGCAGCAGCAGAAGCGCAAAGAAGAGAGAATAAAGCTGATGATAAACTGGAGGAAGTTTAGTGTTTACTCTTTAACTTTAGCCATGTTTACAGACACAGACTGAACTGGGTCAAGGGCAAGGAGCGAGCGGAGGGAAAGGAGAGGAGGGAGAGGAGGGAAAGGAGGGAGAGGAGAGGAGAGGAGGGAGAGGAGGGAGAGGAGAGGGGAAGGAGAAAAGGAAGAGGAGGGAGAAGAGGGAGTAGAGGGAGAGGAGGGGAGGAATGAGAGAAACGAGGGGAAGGAGAAGAAGGAGAGGAGGGAGAGAAGTGAGAGGAGGGAAAGGAGGGAGAGGAGTGATCAGGAGGCAGAGGAGGGAGAGGAGAGAGAAGAGAGAGAGGAGGGAAAGAAGGAAGAAGAGGAGAAGGAGGGAGAGGAGGGAGAAGAGGGGAAGGAGGAGGCTGGAGCTGGAAGTGCTCTTGGACAGTGTTGGACTGTCTTGGACTGTCTTGGACTCTCTTGGACTTTCTTGGACAGTCTTGGACAGTGTTGGACAGTCTTGGACTGTCTTGGACAGTCTTGGGCAGTGTTGGACAGTGTTGGACTGTCTTGGACTATCTTGGACTGTCTTGGACAGTGTTGGACAGTGTTGGACAGTCTTGGACAGTCTTGGACTGTCTTGGACAGTCTTGGACAGTGTTGGACATTCTTAGACTGTCTTGGACAGTCTTGGACAGGCTTGGACTGTCTTGCACATGCACATGGCCTGTCAGACTGTGTAGTGTATCAGGTCTTTAATGAGCCGAGGTCGACTGTGTGACATTGTCCACTCTGTGACGGCGTCATGACCCTCGTACAGAGTTATCCGGTTCCCCTCCTGGCACAGTGCTGCAGAGGTGGAATCGCTGCAGATTTCCTGAACAGAAAGTTGTTCCACACCATCCTGCGTCAGGGAATCTGTGACACACTGGGACAATTTTGCACCATGTCACATGTCTCCAGGTGTTTTTGATGACCACATGTCTCCTGTGCTGTGAACACACAAACCTGATCTAAGTATTGAGTTTAGTGAATATCTGATTTTCACTGGCCATGTAAAAGAACCAACTGTTCTGACATTTGTGGTAACAGTAGTTATCCAAAACAAAACCAAGCAGACTGATTTGGGACAGTCTGAGCTCAGACAAAAATATACTCATAATAAAATGAATTTTCCACAAAACATAAAGCTCTTTCTTTAATGAGGTAGAGGTCAGATAACATCACGATAATTTTCATTATTCAGGAAAGTTTACCTGTTTAAGTGTTTCGTTTTTTTTCTGTAATGATACATGTGCATATGAGGATCCAGTTTTGATACAATTTTTAGTATCGATTAGTATCTGCTTTTTGATTAACCCTCCCACATTATTTCACCTGTCCCACCGTATCTACCAGACTCAGGCTATTGTGTATTTAAAGGTGCTGTACCTGATCGAGGAAAAACAGAACTAGTTCATTTTTAAACTGTTTGCAGTGGTCCAAAGTTATTCCTCACTTACCTTATACATTTAGAGCTTATAACTCCTTCTCACAACTTTCAGTTTTGCTAAAAAACAACTAGCATTCTAACCACACCTTTCTTGATTCTTGGACAATAAAACTCTTTCTTATTCAGACAGTACGCAGATGATCTATTTTGACCTCGAGAGCTGCTTATACATTATATCTGAACTGGGGCAAAACACATTTCGCTCGAATACTTGTGAAAAATCAGGTCCTTTCACTGACCTCTAGCACATAGTCTTGGGCTTCTGGCTGTGAGGGCCCAAAGCTACTCAAGTGTGCGATTCCAGACAAAGAGAGGGAGCTAACTGTGCCAAACTGTGTGATCTGGGCACGCCTCCCCAAAACCCAGCGCTGTATTCGTAATGAGCGGTTACATAATACTGGTGTTTATGTTTGGTGTTATTCGGGGTGTCGAGGCTTTGTGGGTGAGACACAGACAGACAAAAGGCTGTTTATAGAGAGGGCTTCTGGGGCCATTTTCAGCACAGAGAGAGGGGCTGGAGGGGTGCTAAAAAGGGACACCCAAACGGGACAACCAAACCTGTGTGAGAACTGGGTGGGCACTTATTAAAGGTGCTCTATTACACAAAATCACACATAAAACATACCTGTAGTTGTGTTTTGTTCAACTCACACATGTTTGAGTAACCCTTCTGTACATCTCCCAAATCTCAAAATGCTCTGTTCCACCTTGTGATGTCACAAAGGGGAAGTTTTCAAGTTAAATGGTAAACTATCACATTTTTACATAGCACTTTTCCACCTTCAAGGAACCACTCACCCATTCACACACACATTCATATGTCAGTGTACGCAGACATTCAAGGCGAGGTGGGTTAAGTGTCTTGCTCAAGGACACACCGCCGACCGCTGGATGAAAGTGTGAGTGAACTCTTTAGGAAGCATTTTCACCATTGTCTTCTGAACTAAGACTCTAACCCTATTGCGTCAGATCCTGTAGCGTCGGATGCTATCGCCGCCGATAGATTTTGCGGTTGCGGATTTTCCATTACCGTAACTGTACAACCAATTGTGCTCTCATGTAAATTCAAACGGCATCTCAAATCAGAGGCATGGGGCTCTTTAAATATGTTACTGTCATTGCGGTAAAGTGCTTTCTTTGTCCCTTGAGGGTGAACAATCAGAGCGCAGGTGCCGCCAGGATTCTCCCAGACAATTATTTGATGCATCAAAGGAAAAAATAAGGATGGATAGAGGTGCTGATACTTTCTTTAACATGATTTTATGGTTAAAAAAGGAAAAAAAAAAGGTTTAGGCAAGCTATAATGGTCTCTAATGTGCTCAGTCCTTAAAGGGTGAAGAAAGTTGCAGCGTGTACCTCTACCTGAACAATTCTAACAACGCACCAGAATTACTGATGATAAAAACAGCAGACATCACAGAGCAGTCTCATTTTGACCATAAGTGTTTTTTTTAAATAATACATACGTACAAGACAAAAATGACATGGACCAATAAAGCAAGGTAAAGGGGCTCCTCGAAGGCCTAAACTATATTTTTGATATTACTGACAGAACTATGTCAGCAAGTTTTATTTTGTTGTTTTCAATGCAGCTCAGACCGTTCCAGTGCAAGTGCCAGCTCTGCTTTTGTGCTCCCAGAGAGGGGGAGGAAGAGAGGGAGAGCTGGAGGGAGCGAGAGGGAGGGGGAGAGAAGGGAGGGAGAGAGAAAGAGAGAGAGAGACACACACACACACACACACACGCACACACACACACACACAGAGAGAGACACAGAAACAGATAGAGACAGAGAGAGACACAGAGAAACAGAGACAGAAAGAGACACGAGACAGAGAGAGAGACAGAGCGACAGAGAGACACAGAGACAGAGAGAGAGACTGAGAGAGAGAGACACAGAGAGACACAAAGAAAGAGAGAGACACAGAGACAGAGAGAGACAGAGAGACAGAGAGAGACACAGAGACAGAGAGAGATACAAAGACAGAGAGAGAGATACCAAAGACAGAGAGAGACAGAGACAGACAGAGAGAGAAGGAAGAGACAGAGAGAGACAGAGAGAGAAGGAAGAGACAGACACAGAGACAGAGAGAGTCAGAGAGAGACACAGAGACAGAGAGAGAGACAGAGAGACAGAGAGAGACCAAGACAGAGAGAGACAAAGAGACAGAGAGAGACAGAGAGAGAACGAGAGAGAACGAGACAGAGAGAGAGACAGAGAGAGAACGAGAGAGAATGAGAGAGAACGAGACAGAGAGAGACAAAGAGACACAGAGACAGAGAGAGATAGAGACTGAGACAGAGAGAGACAAAGTGACAGAGGGAGACACAGAGACAGAGAGAGAGACAGAGAGACAGAGAGAGACAGAGACAGACAGAGAGAGAAGGAAGAGACAGAGAGAGACAGAGAGAGAAGGGAGGGAGGGACAACGTTTCCAAACATTGTACTTCCCAGTCCTCATTAGACCTGCAGAGTTTAGACCTGATTTGGATCTGGCTTAGACCTGGTTGGAATGATTCAAGTTGAGATTTTTCAGACGGCTAAGTGGACAGTCCAAGTACAGCCAATCAGAGTGCAGCTTTTGGCGCTTACTTCTGAAACAAGTACAAAAAGCACATTTAAAACTCAAAATTTGTCCAAATCCTTTAATAACTTATAGATTTAAAATGTTTCAGAAACAGATTTTAAATATATTGTAGGTCTTGTGGTCATTACTTACCACTTTTGTGCTGAGGGTTGTTACGCTCCTTACACTGCCCTGACTCTGCATCTGATGACGTGTCTTTTGTGTGACCTTTCTATTGTGACGCCAACCTGATTTGATTTGATGTTGATGAGCATGTGTGTTTCAGGATTTCACTCTCCAGGTCAGTTTTTCTGGATCATCCTGTCAGCGCACTGCATTTACTCGTCATTACTTTCCATTTGCGTCAGAAGCTGTGGTCTGCGGTAACCGATGGACAAAATGGCATTTGACTTGTATGACACGGTGCCACATATGTGTGTACTATCCTGTGAAAGTCTCCCTGTGGTTCAGCCGAGCTCTGTCAGAAGGAAACGCCAATAATAATGTGTTGAAATACTCCGAGGTCACTCAATAAAAGCCACTCACAAAGGCCAGAGTCTGCCTCCATGTCATCCATCATATTATGACTTGTAAAGTTTTATATGGGCTTGTCTGCTTCCATGCAGTGTAAGCAGTGTGTCCTGTATGTCGGAGGGCTCTCTCCAGCCACAGACCTCCCCGTGTGTCTGAGGAGAGGGTGGATGGGTGGGGGGGCTCTGCTGTGTGTCTGTGGGGAGGAGTAAGTGTCTGTCAGCTCTGAAGATTTTACTGCAATAATATAGGGGTCAATTGTGGGACCCCTGTTGTTCAATCTCTACATGCTGCCGTTAGTTAGACCAGTTAATACAATGAAAATACATTGAAAAATCAAAGGTAACTGCCAAAACCAATCTTAGAGAGACTGATCCATGCATTTGTCTCCAGTAGGTTACACTATAGTAACGTCCTGCTCACTGGCCTCTCCAAACAAGCCTTAAGACAGCTGCAGTACATCCAGAACGATGCTGCTCGTCATGACTAGAGCCAGGAAGTACAAGCACATATGTCCTGTGCTCAGGTCTCTGCACTGGCTCCTGTGGCTCAGAGAATAGACTTTTAAAGCTGCTCTGCTTGTGAACAAGTCTCTCCATGGACCAGCACCAAAGAACATCTCCCACATGTTAGTTCCATATGAACCATCTGACACTCTGAGGACTTCAGGGACCGGCCTCCTGCTGGTGCCCAGAGTCAGGACTAAACCAGGATTCAAACAGTACTAAACATACATACATAAACCAGGACATGGGGAATCAGTGTTTCAGTTTTCTGCAGCTAAAACCTGGAACAGTCTTCCTGAAGATGTGAGACAGAACTCTACTTTTGACAATGTTCAAATCCAGGCTCAAAACAGTTCTGTTTAGCTGCACATATGACTAAAAGGTTTTTATTCTGTACTCTTCTGTTTTAATGGTAATTTATGATGATTATTTGTGATTATTTACATTTTGATTTGTGTGATTTTAATGTATTTCTTATTCTGTAAAGCACTTTGAATTACTTTGTGTACGAATTGTGCTATACAAATAAACTTGCCTTGCCATGATGAACAACAAGGAGTTTTTGTCACATGAGATTTCACTCACGAGTCTCGTTGTCACACCAATTATTGTTCAAGTTTCAACAAGAATCTTGTGTTTTTTGCTACTAAAAGTGGTCCCTAGTCCTATGGAGCCCTGCAAAAAGAAAAAGGACTCTTGTTTTGTTACGACAGTTGCCATGGTGAATAGTTCTGATCTTTTATACTCGTCGCACAAATGGTCAAGATTCTTTCAGTCAGTTAAAGTGACTCAGATCAGCTGTTGCCAAATAGAATATCCAGAGTTCTCTTGCAGCACTCTGCTCCTATTCTCCAGTACATTTAGTGTTTTATAAGGCCAGAGCTGTTCAAGCACCAGTCCAGTGAGGGTAAGTGAAGGCAGCGTCAGCACTTACACCTCTCAGAAAGACATCCCCGCGGGACTAATCCTCTCTCCGAGCTGTTTACCTACAACTCCCCAAGGAATCGCTCTGTACATAAAAAAGCAGGAAATGGAAACCTGAATCTCCAGTGAAGTACTTAACAGCTGCAACCCCACATGACTAATAGCACTACTTATGATTATATAGATTAGACATATTTAATTCCTTATGACAGGATAGATTGCTCATTTTACTAACCCGTAGTATTATTATATTTAAGATTTTATCCAAAAAAAAGTATCTTCATTCATCATTTTACTTCCCGGTTGGACACGGGCAGAAGACATGACATACATAGAGGTAATTAAATAACTGTTACCTAGCAACCATGCTGTTATCAAGGGTCAAAACATGTCTAAATTGCAGAACAGTTATGATTAGACTAATAAAAATAAATGATAACACCTACATTTTGTTAAGTTAATGTTTAATCTGTCAGAAAAATGGTTTCCTTGTGCATACATTGCTCCTGTGTTTTGGATGGAGTTTTCTGTGACATAAGTGGAGGGATTTTGTTTTAAACACAGCTCTACTTCCTGTATTTTTGAACTTTTCTTCTCAGCTCGCAGCTATATGTCCACAAACAGCCAGTTAACTGATGCAAAACTATGATGAATATTTAGCACGGGTCGTATCCCCACCAAACAGAGTCAGAATAACAAGAAAGTGAACGAAAACCAAAACAGTCAGCTTTCTAGTTTAAAAATCTGCTTTACTCCTGGTTTAGCACTGTTTTGGTTCTTGCTTAGCTCATGTTTAAACCGGGTTAACTTCAGACATACTACTAATCATACTCAGGCCCAAAGTTCAGCACCTTGGACAGCGCCAGCCTCTGTGACAAACTGTGTGGTTTAAGATCGAGTCATTAATAAATACAAAACAATAAAATAACATAAGTAAATAATATAATAAAATAAATAAATAAATAAAAATAAATAAATAATAAAAATAAATAAATAAATGCTATAACAATAATAAAAAAAAATCAATATGTAATGTAATAATTAAAGGAAGCACATAAATGTCAAAAATTGTGACTAGTTCCCTCGTCTCATTTTCTGGAGTTAAAATTTTCAGTAGTCAGGCAATTAGATACAAATACATCCAAGTTTGACATATGTAGATGCTATTTTAAGGAGTGATCTTTATGTCCCTGTGGGAGAAAATGCATTTTGAGAAAACAGCCTTTGAAATCTGAGTTTAAGTTGAAATGAAATAATAAAAAGTGATTAGACACTTATGCTGTTTGCAAGTGAAAGCTTATGCGGAGTTTTGCCTGTAGCGTCTCACCTTAAAAGAGGGGTTATTATGCAAAATTGACCTTTTAGAGCTTTCTCCGTGCATGTTTGAATAATCTAATGATCTCTCTCAGAGGGGGACTCAGAGCATCAAAACAACACTACAAATAATTTACATTTTAATATGTTGTTGGTATGTCGTTACCTACTCAAAACCATTTTCTAGAGCTGTGTTTTGTTTCATTCACAGCACGCCTTTATTATCTGTCTACATCTTCCAAGCTCAAACTGGTCTGTTCCACCTCGTGATGTCATGAAGTGGTAGGTTTCAAGTTAACAGGCACCTTTTACCTTCAGTTCAGTAGAGATGTGCAATACCAGGGCTGAAATCATCCAAATGATTCTAGTGAAGGTGTATGGAATTTACAAACACAGTGGAGCACTTCCTGTATTACCACATGATGACATCACAAGGTGGAAGAGAGTGTTTTCAGTTTGAGAGAAGAACTTTTTTTGTGTGTTAAACATGTGTGAATGAAACAAAAACACAACTCCAGGTCTGTTTGTGATGAGGAAACAACATTATAACAGAGATCAGAGAATATAGCGTAGTATGTGCCCTTTAAAATGCGACGAATAGCCCAGCCCTTTATGCGTTTTAGGCCTTCATATCGGCTTCTTTTGGAATCATGTTCATATTCGTAAGCAGCCTACAGTGAAATGAGAACGCCTGTGTAGCGCTGTGCGGTGGAGGAGTTGTTAAACAGCCGGGTGGGTTGGTGGGTGACACTCGCTGTGTGTCTCAGATCTGATAATGACACAGTGTTTTAGACTGGCCACTCCAACAGTCGCATCACTGTGATCAGGCTGATTGTGATGAGAACAAACTAAATACAAGACCCACAAGTCTGTATTCAGAGTGTTCATTTTGAGTGACTGTTCCGGTACAATTACTCTGTCATTTAGTGGTATTCAGAATATTTTTTTTAAGTGAGTGTGACAGGGCCCTTCATTTTGACTTTAATTGGTGGGTGAAAATATAAATTATAGTTTTACACAGATCAGGAAACAGTTTGTGAAGAAAAGCTGAAAAATACAGGAAGTGGAGAGTCCTATTTCGGAGATTTCCATATTCATGAGATCACACTGCGACAACGCTTTTCCAAAATTAGGCACAGTTTACACGCTTACACATATTTTCCAATATTTTAAACTAATAAAGGTGTCTGTGTACTCCGTCAGTCGTCCAGGTCTGATCCATAGCAAAAGATGAAGTTAAATCTGTCAACTGGACAAATCGTTGTAGGAGAGAAGACGTTTCGCTGCTCACATATAAGGCAGTGTCCACCAGCAATCTGACCAGAAGTGAAGAAGCGGCTTGGATGAGCAGCCAAAACGTCTTCACTCCTACAACGATTTGTCCAGTTGACAGATTTAACGTTGTCTTTTTCTCATAATAACGGTGTTTTTTTTATTTGTATTTGTCAGTATTAATCTCTATGTACATTATGAGTTTTGGCCCATTGTACATCATGGTTGCTAGGTAACGGTCATGGAATTTCCTTGTGTGATGTCATGCTGTCCAACCAGGAAGTAAAATTTGAAACCTAAAAAATTGCCAAATTGAGGATTTTAATTTTAATTTTTTTTTTTTTTGTAAAATCTTAAATATATATCATCTTAACTTCCCATCCATCCTCACCCCAGACACTTCCTCCAAACTCCTCTAGTGGGACCCCAAGGTGTTCCCCGGCCATGTTCTCCCCATTCTTTGAGCTTAACTGTTTTAGTAAAATGAGTGGTCCAACCAGTCATAGGCAAAGCTGTTTACAGTCCTGCCACTATATAAAGCTAGTCAATGTGAATGTACTCTAAGTATTCAGAACATAGCGCTCTGATTGGACCATGTCACAGAATACGTTACAAATACATTTTAATGCAGGTGATCAGTATTTTGCAAGTTTTCATCCCCAACACCGGCTGTATGTATGTGGGGATGCTACATAAAAAAAATCTAAATCACAAAATCATCCAAATATGCCTGTAGCTACAATGCGATCACTATCAAACTGTGCTGCCTCCAGTGGCCACTACAATATCAAGTACTTGGTGACAACACACAAGACTTCCCTGATTACAGCCATTTGTTTCTGATTACAAACACCTGGCTGCAGGGGCGGAGTTTGAAGTTTGGATGTTAAACCAAATACAGTGTCCCTCATCCCACCGCACTCTCTTCTTTAGTCCTCCAGGTACTGCCCAGTTTAGCAGCTCTATTTAAAATACAGTTGTGGGCGGAGTTTAGGCGTTTAGACCCACTTAAAAGTTGCTTAGCCTTTTTCCCAGATGCCTGAATTTAATTGTTTTACATACCTATTAAGATTGAAAATAAAACAGCAAAAGGTTTACACACAACAATGACGTTTAACAAGACTTTGACCTTAAGGTGGTCCCAGGAGAGATCGCTAGATTACTCAAACATGCATGGAGGACAGATAAAACCTCTTCAGGCATGTTTTTGATGAGGGAATGACATTATAATATGGTAGAAAAGCTAAAAAAAAAAAAAAAAAAAAAAGAAGGAAGAAGCATAGTAGCCCTTCTTTAATGCTTTATCATAGAACCAGGGTTAATTACCTAACTTAGTATACAGTTGTGACTGCCTTGGGTAACAGTTGGCTTTCGCAAACTCTCTCGTACCCTGCAGTCCACCTTCTCCCCATCTCTACCTCTACCTCCACCCTCCACACCTCCGTCTAATTCATAAGGCTCCCTCTGTTCTGTTCTATCACTGAGCTTACACAAAGGGACTCAAATAATGTACATAATATGATTTATGAATGACTGTGAATGAGCAGTACATAAAGAGCGAGTCATTCAGCAGCAGAACATTTCGAAAAGTGCGGGAGCTTTCACGCCATCATCAATTCATAATGAGGCTAAAAATAATCCCAGGCTTTCTCAGAGTCAAGTCAATGTGAACGTAGTTGTGAATGCAGGTGAACAGAGGGGAACTAGACCTGTGCATAGGTCATGGGGCATTTACTTAAAGCTACAGTGTGGAACTTTCTTTTTTATGCCTTTACTGTTGAACGTTACAGACAAAAGGTACAATATTTCCATGGAAACCAGCAGGAAGAGGCCCTCCTAGCCAAGTAAGAGTCAGTTTTGTGGAGATGCAAGCCTGCTCTCAGTAAGGATGCAAGTTTTTGTAGTTGTTTCAAAGCAACAAATACAGCTCATTTTGGGTTCACTTTTATTAATACAACGTTACAGTCCTTCTGGCCTTTTTCCATGTATGAGGACAGACCCTCCCCTTATACAAGTTAAGGGACTGCCCCCTTTCGAGTAATCAACCAATTACAGCAGTGAAAAAATACATTCACAGTTAGACCCCAATGTAACCACAGTATTGTGCATAATTCACTTTACACCGGTCTTTGGGGATTATTAACACGCTAAAAAGATTATATTTCATAATCCTGACATTTTTTCAGCAAAATAAGAGGTGCATTGAAGAGTTTTGACTCGGGGTAAGAGATTGATCTAAGTTTATTAACGAAAACGGTAATGTAAATGTAGGTTGACAGAGGTGTTGTATGCTGAAGTCTTCGAGCAGGACATAGGTAATTGTGTCAGAGGCTGGGATGTTCGTACCATGCAGAGTAGTTCCAGGGAGCGGGATCTGGTTAAAAACGAAAATAACCAGCTGAGCAGAGAGATTCTTCAGCACAAAAACTAGACATGGCCAAGTGGAACTGTACCACGGGGATACACAGACGATCTGGTGCCGAGTGTCGGATCCACGGCCCCAGAGGTACCAGAAACACCGCCCAGCTCCAGGCTCAAACACAGAAGAGAGGGGGAAAGACAGCACCAAAAACACAGGGCAGACTGGGATCTTGACAAGTTTACACAAACCTCCCTCATTGCTCAGAGGGAGGGCAAACAAACGTGCACTCTTCATCACAACCTTTTTGACATCATAACATTAAATTAAACAACAATTCATCATTTAAGCCTTTTGAGCTTCAAGCCTTTTTAATGCACACTTGTGGTCGCCCCCTCTTGGCGGGGCAGGCACCTGTTCGGTCCCACAGAAATGAAGGGGAAAAAACCTGCCTTTTTGTCTTCTTTTTTGGCTAAAATTTGCAAAGTTTACCTGGCAAATCCAATCTGATCCCCATGTCCTCCATATCGTCTCAAACCCGGTCAAACATAATCGTATCATAATCATAATCTGTTTTTTTTCAGTGACACTTGTGAAACAAAGGAGCTCATTGGTCACCTATCATTTAAAAAATAAAATCAATTTCATGTCCAGATTAACAGAGTTTAGCGCTTCTCTCATTAATTTGGCAGAAATTCACTATGTCATATTTTGTTTCCTTTATTATTTCCGATACAGACGGGCCAAGCATGTCCCTGATTGGCTAATCCACTTGTCAATCACGCCCATCTGAAAACAGAGAGATTCACCAGTGACCAGACTCACATCTTCAGAAAACATAGGAGAAGTTTATGTTCTGGGTTCCAGACAAGCAAACTGTAGCTTTAAAGAACTTTTCTTCAGTATATTATTGTAATATTATTTAAATGACACCACTCTTTCTACATTATACAGCTGAAGAATGAAGTCAGGGGACAGTGGATCGGTTGGTAGAGCAGATGAGATTTTGCCCTTGGTCTCAGCGGTGCATTAGAATATCTATACAGCCTGTGAGGTAGAGTTCATCTTTAGGTCACAACCACATAAACCATCATAAAAAGGACTACAAAAACACCATAACAGTATAACCCTAGTCAAATGCAGCAGGCACAAACATGTCAGTACATTTCTGTGGTGTTCATTTCTGTGTTGGAGTGTAGAATTAACAAGATCATCTGTTCAATTTTAACACATGTTTTGTCAAAGTGAAAATATGTTCTTTAGCGATAGCCTTACTAGAGTTATTTTTTGCTCTTATACTGTATCGAGACTGAGGAGCCTTAGTCACTTCTTCACACTATGTGCTTTAAAAAATGGTATCAGAACTAGTGCAGCTTTCACAACTCAGTGAGTGAATTCTGGAGGTTCTGAGAATACTGAGAATGAGACACACTTGTATGTGTGTCTCTATCTGCAGGTTCAGATGTGATTGTGGTACCTTTTATAAAACTGAGCGTGCAGACTATATACACTTCCTTGAAAGCTTTGTCTATAAAATCTAAAACTTCTCAGACTCTTGTATCTCTTGTATCTCAGAGCAATGATTAAATTCTCTTCACCGACCTCTATTCACAGAGCTGGAACCTTCAGAGGGCTCTCAGCAAAATCTGGCTTAGAGGCTCTTGCTATTTCAGTTCCACTCAAACTATAAACTATAAGCTAGCATTAACTACATGAACATTAGCGAAATGAGCTTCTAACAACAGGCGTTTGAATGTTCCACCTATTTTCTTGCGAGCGAGATCCCAGATTTCTGTGTAGAACTCAACTCAGAGTCTTCCACTTAGGCAAGACACTTGGTGGTGGGCAGATGGAGCAGATTAGCAGTCTCGCTTCCGTCCGTCGACCCCAGGGCAGCTGTGGCCACCAAAGTATCTTACCACCAGTGTAAAGCACTTTGAGAGTCTTAAAAGGTGCTATGTAAAGCCAATGCATTATTATTATTACATAAACCAGAAAGTAGTGCACGGATTATACTTTACACTATAACATGCAGATTTCTTCGTCTGTTCCGCTCCTTGTGCAGCTCTAGTTGGGAGAATACAGCCCAGCGGATAAACACAGAACAACTGCCCCTTTGAACAACTACAAAGTGTGGTTCCGTGTAGCTCCATGAATCAGAGACCTACTTTCAACGCCACAAATCAGCAGCACTGAGCCCCTGCCTGCTGCTATTCAACACAAAAGACCCTCCTAACATCCAACGAGCCGCGTTTTCAACCATCTCCTCTGATTATTATTCAATGAGAGCGCATGCAGTTTGAACAGTGAGACTGAGATTGAGAAAGTGGAGGGGGAGGAAGAGGAGGAGGAGGACGAGGAGAGGTCTTGGGCATTGAGGGTTTTCTTATAAGCTGAAATTTCAAAGCACAAAAAGAAGGTTTCAAAAAAGTAGAAAATGGATTGAATATGCTGAAGGATGAGAAGACAAAATATTATTCAAAGGTCTGGAGGAAGGATGTGGGAGGAGTCAAAACTGTTGCCTGGCAAGTCCACACTGATATCTCAGTTTTTTTTTATACAGAAGGATATCAGTCTGGTCCCAACTAGCTCCATTGTGTCCATAGACTCTCTCTATCTTATATAGCTATATAGACATAGCAATCTGCTCTCTGCTGCGTTCTAAATTGGAAATGAGCATGGGCGCGCATCCAGCTCCATCGACTCTGGCTCCAGTTCACTTTACATTGAAAAACTGTGGCTCCTCTCTCTGTAACTGCTGCTGTCAGACTCTCACTTTGGTCTTAAAATGTTCGTATTAACCCGTTCTGTGTGATCCTGTTTTTTTTTTTCACTTTTGTGTTAATAAATCAAGATATGAATATTAATAATTGACAAATTCTTTCCCCCGAGGTCCCTCCCGCTAACATTAGCAACAGGTTTGATTTAACATCGTTAAAGTGCCCCTCCCTGCTAGACCAGCAGTGCGGGCGGAAAGGGGCATTACCTTCAACAGCCTCGCTCAGGATTGGCTCTTTGGTTGCTATGATACCCATGTTCGGAATTCCAAATGTGGAACTCGGCTCCAGATTGGCTCCTATAACTGTTAGCCTTGATGAGCTTCATTTTTTTTTTATACAGTTATGATGGCGTTTCAAGCCAGAACCAAACAAGGCTGTGTGATCTGATTCGTTTTTTTAGTCTTCAGAAATCTACAAAGTTTCCAGTCAACAGTGATATTTTTTTAAATTTCTTTTTTCTTCTTAAGTAGCCATATTTGTTTTGTAAAGGACAGACTATGCATGTCTCCGATGGGCATGATTGACAGGTGGAGTAGCTAATCTGAACTCAGAGATGCACCGGTGATCAGACTCGCATCTTCTTCAATACTTCAATACAAAGTGTGTATTTTAGATCGTTGGCAAAATAACATGCCAGTGTAATCCCTCAGTCTTCAAGGTAGGTTCCATCGCAAAATGGCCATTCTGCCAACAGGACAAAAGTTTTTTAAGACAAAAATTTTCTATAGCGATTCAAAAGTACAGTAATTTTACTCAAGTAGAAGAACAAAGTAGTGATCCAAGAAATTAAAGTGAAAATGAAAATGGCATGTGAGGAAACTTTTAATATTATGTAAAAGTGACTTTAAGAATAACTGTCTCTGTAACATCTGATTTATAATTTGGAGTTAAGAAACTGGAAGGTCAAAATCTGGTATTTGCAAAGGATAAACCACAAAAACAAGAAACTAAATCATATCTGAAGGAGCGGTGCAAGAAACGCAAATGTTCAAATCATTTCACATTGTCGACAGAGAGGGCTGGCCCTAGCTTTCAGGGGGCCCGAAGCTGAATTTGTCTGTAGGGCCCTTGACAATGGATGCCTCCTGGCTCAGCTATTGGTGATTCACATTTGACAACATTATAACTCTGCTCTCATCACCTTGTATTTATATGATCAACATCAGACTGAAAACATCCAGAATGTTACATATAATAACACATAAAATGGAACATATAAGAGGGGGGGGTCAAGATTTTTGAAATTCTAGACATTTTTGATTAATTTCTGGTGGATTTTAATGTGTTCCAGTTGGCGACAGTGGGCTTACATTTACATTATAAATGATCCTTGCACAGGTGTAAATACATAGCTGCCCTCACTTATGCACAACTCAAAAACAAATGTAGGCAGCAGTAGATATTTTGCTACTGTAGATATAAAACTGTCGTAAAGGCTGGTAGAACGGACCAACTTATTGTTTGTTGCTTATTGCTTATTGTTTGTTATCGATCCGGTTTGCCAAAGTGATAAGTGCTCTTAGATCAGGAGGCTCATCCCGGGAAACCAGTTCATCCTTTAATTGTTCATTTAATCTACATAGGAAAACAGCTCGGAGGGTGCTTTCTGTCCAGTGTACTTCGGCGGCAAAAGTCCAAAAATCGATTGTATAATCCACCACTGATCAGGAGCCCTGAGTCAGGTTTAACAGGCGGGATGCCGCGTCCTCCTGGTAATGCGGGTCATTGAATACAAATTTGAAAGCAGTTACAAAGTCATTAAAATCCACAGTATCTAAAGTCACATTAGCGAAGCGTGCCTCAGCCCACTGAAGTGCCTTACCCTGGAGTAGACCACGGATGTAGCGGATCTTCGCAGCATCCGAAGTGAAGCAGGCGGGGCACTGCCGAAACATGGACGTGCACGGGAAAAGAAATCCACGGCAAAGGCTGGGCTGGCCAGAGAAGGGATCCGGATCCGTGCCCCTCAACTCCGAAGGGCACTGCGGAGGCGCGGTCCTCACGGCCGCGGCGACGGGAACAGCAGGTGCGGGAGCCAGCAGTGCAGACAATTGAGTGGAGAGCTGATTCACCTGTTGAGTGAGAGTCTGACTGTGCTGCAGCAGGTCACGGATAGATTGATCGTGCTGTCCAATAATTACTCCGTGGTGTGAAAAAAGCCTGGCGCAACGCCGGGTCCGACCCTGAATTGGCTTGGTCCATGTTGGCCAGATCGTTCTGTTGTAAAGGCTGGTAGAACGGACCAACACGCACAACTCGGGGCAAGTTTTACAGTGTTTATTTACAGAGTGGGAAACAAGGTGCAAACAATGACGGTAGAGTCTCTCTTGGAGCAGAAAGCAGAGTGAGTGCCAAGATCCAGTGACACGAATACGAACAGGTGAGGTGAGACAACGATACCGGTGTAGAGAGCGGGGTCCAGGACGGAGCAGAGACAACGGAGCCGGATGAGCAGGGTGCAGGATTCTGGAAGAGCAAAAATAGTCCAATAAGTGCGGGAAACAGGCAACAGGCAAAAAGCAGAACAGAGCTAGAGTACTCACGGTAGACATGCGGACGATCTGTAAAGACACAAGCCCTGTGCCCAGTAAAACTTCACATATTATATTATTTTCAATATAAATGTATGGGCTCTTGGGGGCCCTGTGGTGGCCTCAGGGCCCAAAGCCGCTGCTTAGTCTGTTTATAGGCTGAGCCGGCCCTGTTGACAGAGCTGTAGTGCTTCAGCTGTTTCATATATTAAAACCATTACTATTGTGTTTTGTTTCATTCACACATGTTTAACACACAAACCCTGCATATTTAAGGCAGAGTTCTTCTCTCAAACAGAAAACACTCTGCTCCACCTTGTGATGTCATGTGGTAATACAGGAAGTGCTCCACTGTATTTTTTAAACTCCATACACCTTTACTAGAATCATTTGGATTATTTCAGTCCTGGAATTGCCAATCTCTACTGAACTAAAGGTAAAAGGAGCTGTGAATTTGACAACTACCACTTCATGACATCACAAGGTGGAACAGAGCATTTTGAGCTTGAGAGATGCACGCAGACAATTAATTACAGGTTACTCAAACATGTATAAATGAAACAAAACAAAACAACACAACACACATTATAACATGGCTTAAAGCTCACAGCGGTTGTGGAATATAGGACATTTAAATATAGTTTTGTGCACTTAAATGTCTATTTGCGTTACCAAATGAAATTTGACCCTGCTTTCCGCCCCATTCTGCTCACTCCTATCTCCACCAAAGTTTAGCTGAAGGTAACTGAATACTACACATGAAAATCAATGCTACTTTTTGTCATTCTCTTCCGGTGACGCAGACTCAGGTTTGACTCATTCACTTGATGTGAGAGCCGGGCGGTGTAGCTGGAGCGCTCATATCGATCAGCCCGCCCACACCGCTCCCAAATATAATGAAGAGATATTGTTCTGAAAGCTGCAGGGGAACGCAGAGCCCAAAACACAAAGAACCATGTTGGTAGAACCGGACGCCCACGCTGTACTCTGAGGAATGGTCCAGCAGAGAGGGGGAGAGCTGGGGGTGGGAGTGAGGAGGTGGCTATCTACAAATGAACCCTATTAAAACAGACAGCTGTGCAACATTGAAATACCAGAATATGAAGATCTCCAGTTTCATCAATAGATTTCCCTTGCAACTCATGCAACATGCCCCTTTTCCAGTGCGAGAAGGAGCTTTGAAATGTTTGCACGTTGATGGGTGAGCTCAGACAGCAGGTAGGCTGTCTCTGTACTGAAATGTCATGTCCTAAGAAATCAGCCAGTCCGGTTCATTGTTCTTCAAGTTAAGGATTTGCAAAGTGGTTGAAGCAGTTGCCGTTTCTTTGAGTAGATATCTGTGTAATCCCTCAGTCGTCCAGGTCTGATCCAAAAAGTTGTAGGAGTGAAGATGTTTCTCTGCTCATCCAAGCTGCTTCTTCATTTCTGGTCAGATTACTGGTGGACACTGCCTTACCTGAAGGGAGGAAACTGTAAACAGCTATTGTCTTCAGTTTCAACCTTAACGACCCTATTCAACCTTTAATGGCCCTCCTATCGTTCTCTTTTGCTTCTTTTTGTTTGCTTCTATCGTACAGTTTCTGTTTTTAGGCTAGGTCTGTTATGCTTCCCTTAAGTGTGCACTGTGCCTGAGTCCTACTTAACATAGTCATTCAAGCCACTAATGAGTGATTTCACACCGTTGGCATCCTGGCTAGCCTCTCTTTGCGGAATTAAGTAGATCAGATCAGGCGTCTTTGCTCCACGTTCATCTGCAAACCTTCTGAGACTCGATGTCCTCTGTCGTATCACAAACATTAACATTACGTCAGACATTTTGCCGCTGGAACAGGTGTCTCATTTTCATCTGTCACACCACACGTCTGTCTCTTTTCAGTCATCAGATTTTGTGTATTCACCATTTCAATTGTTAGTAACACAGCTACTTTTCTCCCTTTTCCCCCGTGAGTTCAAAACAGTTCTGCTCATGTTCTGACATTTGTCTCATTTCTTCGGGGCTGTTTAAGAGCTCTCCTTCTATGAAATATGGCACTTTCTTCGTCGAGAGTTCCCCATCATGTCTTCTGTTGAATAAAATAAGTGTTAGATAGTGTTGGCCTTGTCAGATTAGAAAAGTTCTTCTCTGTTGCCTGCTTCTTTAGTGCTGTGGTTTCACATTTTGATCAAGATGTCTGTGCAGTTTTTTGATGTCCTCAGGAAGTGGTAAATTGGTTGGGTTGTTGTATTTTTAGCAAGGCAATGAATGATGTACCAGGTATTTACAAGACAGACAGACAGACACTAATGAATGACCATTCATACAAATCATAGGATACAAAAAAGTTCATTGAGCGGTTCACAATGATAGTTCAGTTTGAATATCACACAATCCCCTGAGCTCAGTTCGTTAATTAATAGTTCACAAATACTTTGAGGTAGACTGTTGCAACAAGTGAACCAAAAGATGAGGTGCGAGGCAAAAGATTAGCTACATTGAGCCGCCTACTCGGCCCAACCAGAGCAGGTGCAGTTCGATGTAAAGAGAAGTCTTCAAATTAAGGATCGAGGGTTATTCCATAGCTCGCCATCAAAGAATGAGAACCTTTGTACCTCAGAATTAAATCTCACTCCCGATGTATCAAGGACCCAATGACCTGTACCGAGTTTAATCAATTTGGAGAAGAAGGATAGGCAACTAATAGAACAGGGAATCCGCATTTTTCACTCGGGTTACAATGATGTCACTCACTTTTAACAGGGAAAGTCCGTTTTCAAAGCAAGACTTTTGTAACGTTTGTAAGAGTATTGGTTCTCATCGAATCCAGCCACATATTACGAGGTTTGATAGTATTCTTTAAGGTTTAATTGGAGATGTTTTGTGAATGGTCAAATGGACTTTTCTGAGCTGACGGGCCTTTTAGCGGATAGAGTCAAGCTTTGCAAAGTCATGTCTATAGTCCAGTGAGGTTCATCTGACCTTCCGTTAAGAGAGGAAAAACGATAGTGTGGGGTCGAAGCTAGCATGTACGAAAACAAACGAAATTTCAGAAATGGTCAGGCCCATGTTTGTTGTAAAGGGATTCAACATAACACAGAGGAGAACATTTGTTGTGAACTATACTTGCAGTTCCATCATGATACACACGACTTAGCATCTTTAGCAACTCTTCACCAGTCAAGCTCGAGCAGACTCATTTCACCACAGATAAGACCTGTCATGACGATCACGATATCGACTTATCTTTCAATATATGTTGAATGGAACAATCATTTTTTGGGGTCAGTATTTACCGTGGGGGCTTTTTCTTAATACTAGCTGGGAACTTTTTGTTATTTTTCTGTTCTGCCATTAGATTTGAGCTGTAGAAGTGTTTTATTCTGCTGTTTATTTATTGCCGTTAGTGGGGTTTTTTTAAACAATATTGTAGCTGTATTTAGAATATTTTTTTGGAAATAATTCTACTTAATATTTTTTGTGTCAGTTGCAAAAATCAGTTTCAATATTATCGTATATTTTTTGCAGCAATATAGCACCGGCCTACCACTGATGCCAAGCAATCTCTTTCTGCCTTGGTGTTGGTTACCTGCTGGCTTTGAGGAGCATCTTCTTATGTCTCCAAAACTCCATTCACAAATTCCTGTGCAGTGGACGCATAATTCATAATTTACTTAAGTGAACCGCTTCCTTTTTCACAACTTTGTACCCATGCATAAAGTTTCCTCTGTTCTTCTGCAGCTCCTTCCTGTGTTTCGAGCCTGCAGGAAAACTAAGAGCTAGGTCAGCATCTGCGTTTACATGTGTTTTAAACTAAGAGGCCTTTCCACAAATAAAGCAGATATGAAGCCCTCCTCTTGCTACAGTGGTCGGTTGGTCTGTGTTGGATGTGAGTCCATTTTGCTTGATAGAGGACCTTTAAACTTCAGTAGTTGAATCAAATTTGCCTCCTTCAAATCATCAATCATGTCTATCTCTATTGCAAGACCTTGCCTGGCTAAGCACACCGCTGAGCCCACAATATTTTCCAAGCAGCACCTTGCATCACCTTGTTTTTTGTTACAGCTCTGGAAAGCAGTGCATTCACTTCATGCCCCTGCTGTCCACACACTGTTACTGCATGTTGGCTTTGACATTGTTGATGGAGCTTAAATTTTATTGTAGCATTGTTCCAGTTCGTGAATCCCTTCAAGGAAAATGCAACATCTGCTTTTTCAGGCAGTGCTTTTTTGAACTGAGTATGTTTTAACACAGTGAAAGCAAAGAATGCCTTTTCGTTTATCCAGTGTGAATCCAAACAAACTGTGCCCAGGCATATTTTGAACCCCGTCCTAGTTGGAGGAGGTGCGCCAAAGCACGACAAGGTTGCTCATGTATGCGCAACCACAACTTAAGCATACGAGCCCGGTCAGGTGCGCTGATGTTACTCATACGGGGACAACAGTGAATAAACTCCTCCAAAACTCGCCCCAAAACCCATGCCTTCAGTAAGGACTGGGGACAGAGGCAGAAGATTTGCAGCGTCTCGCCTTCAGTTGTCCTCGCTCCTCCACGCTGTTATTATATCTATAAACTCACAGAGGAGCATGTCACAGTAGAACTCATATCTGCCTCACTATTTAAGAGATATTTGATGCTGCTAGACTTATTTTCTCTGCTAAAGCACACCGCATTCAAAAACACAAGTCATGAGTGTCCTACTTTACCTGAATATTGGTGTCCCACTTTACCCGAATGACACAAATTTGACAAAAATTCTGTCTTTACATATAAATTCATATAAGATCAAAACACCCTGTTGGTTCAAAAGGGCAAGCACAAAATATAATTCAGAACAAAAACATCTGTAAGTAAACTCATTCAGTTAGATGTGTAGCTCTTTCATATAAGCCCATAATATGATATATGACAGTCATTTTCATGCATGTGTGTAAAAAAATGCTTATTTTGATGTTATGCCAAACTAACTGTGAGGCTTTCAGACCAAATAAAACTATATTTTTGTTTCACAGGGTCTGGGGCTCCAATTAAAGATCACAGTTCCCACTCTACCGGATGTCCCACTTTAGCTGAATTCACCCCATGTATAGCTTTACTAACCATGAGTTTATTTTAACTTTTATGTAGGGTAAAATGTGGGACACATTTGCAGCTTGTTTCCTTCTCGAAAGCTTACGTTAAACCTGCTCTGAACCTGCCTTGTCATCATCTGTTTTGGCCTCATTGCACACTGCATCATATATAACATGTAACACTACACTCAAAACAACTTAATAAATGATATTTTCATCAAAACCTCATCACAACGCCTGTCAGTTTGATTGATAATCTGTGCTAACACTCCACAGCTTCAGCCAATCACATCATTTCAAAAACAGGCAAATCCAATCGCATCATGTAGGCAAGTGTTGCGGGACCTGTCAGCTTTTTAAATTACCGGCTGATGAAGGAAAGCTTTCAGAGCTTCCAGGCTCTAATTAACACAGCTCAGGGCCAGCGGGGCCACTTCTCCACAGATCTGACCTGTAAGTTGGTCTGGTGGCATCTCCTGCTTGTCTCTATGGACATACCTAAGTTAAATACTGTGGAACATTCCAGGCAAAGCCATAATATAAAGACAAGTTTATTCTATTAACTTGACTCATATGACACAATAATCTGATGGCGTGGGGGCAGGGGGTGTGAGTGTGTCTTGATGTCGCGTCTTATTGTGGTTTGACTTCCACCAACTCCATCTTGTGTTGTTCTCCTAAAGACTGAAGCACATGCAGTGTCTGGCTCTAGTGTGAGTGACGCAGGTCCTCACAGTGCTTTGGTGATGAGTAAACGTGTGGATGTGAGTCACAGAGAAGGAGGAGGAAGAGGGATAGAGCGGACTTCATCTGGTCACTGGGCTGACCACAGACATGGGCAAATTACAGCCCGGGGGCCACAGACGGCCCTTTGGGCTTATTAATCCAGCCCGCTGAACATGACCAAATTATATTAAAACAGGTAAGGGTAAACCTTGTTCAATTTACCAACAAGTTGTTGATAAAACGTGATACTTGATAAAACTGAATTTGAGTTTTTCTGCTGTGTTAATTTAACTGAAATGTTTTTTTTTTGTTGTTGTTGTTTTTTTTAATTAATTATTAATTTAATCAATGCGTTAGGAAAACCATTTTTACAATGAGCCTTGCATATTCATGCTTTTCTACATGTTACAGGCCAAATCTGTTATGTAATATATACATATATATCCTGGCCCAGCCCCTCTGTCAAATTTTAGAAGACATTGTGGCCCGTGTGCCCAGGCTCCTGCTGGACACGTGCTGTCGTCCAATCTCCTGCTCTCACAGTGTAAACCAGGAGGAGAGATGGGATGACCTGGCTCACACCACACTAATATGTGTACTGTAGCTCTCTGAACACACATTTTTCAATCTGAGACGACAAGGTTAGAGTTAGAGGTGAGGAGTACTCAGTTACATGTCCTACTCTATTACAGTTACAGTACTTGATTAACGTCCTAACAAAAAAGCACATAATGCACCATACTTTTACTGCTTGATACTTGAGTAATATGTTTAATGGTGTAACAGTGCTCTTCCTTGAGTCACTTTGTGCAGAAATACTAATATACAGAATACAGAAGTACTAATATAAAGCATTAATATCTCCATGGAAATGAGAAAGAGCAAACCCCGCACCAGAAAAAAGCTCCAGAGTGCAAAGTCAGCTTGACTTCAGTGCCTTTAAAGTGTATGTCTCTTTTAAAGCGTAACGTCTATAATGTACCTCCTTCATTAAAAGTGCAGGGCTCAGGCTGAATACAGCAGTCTGAATCTTAAAGTTTTGATGCTCTGAGAGTCCCCGTTGATATCATCACTGGAGCTTTTAGAGAAGCACGGCATGGACAGGAACAGCACGGCTCATTTACACCTCACATTACACACTTATGGGATTATAAAGCTTGTCACCCGTGCTACTTTACAATGCAAAAGTAAAAGATGTGACCCGGTTTCTGGTTAATATCTGTAAATTACTGAGGCCTATTCACATGAAATGAACCCAACACAAAGTAGACATGGGTGACAAGTGCTTCTATCAGTTCTAATTCACCTTCTCTTGAAAAATGTTGGCAAAAGACAAAGTTGAAATCTGTCAGCTGGACAAATTGATGTAGGAGTGAAGACGTTTAACTGCTCATCCAAGCCGCTTCTTCAGCTCTGGTCAGATTGGTGGTGGTGAGGTTCAGATCTTAGCCAGCGAAAAGAAATGGTTTGAGAAGGCGGTTAAAGAAGATATTTTTGTTAGGAAAGGAATGGGTGCCTGAGACATAATCTTTCACAGATCTATGATTCCATCCTCAGACCCAAAGCAAACAAAAAGAAACAAAAGAGAACAATAAGAGGGCCATTAAAGGCTGGAACTGGAGACAATAGCTGTTTACAGTTTCAGTGTAGTTAGCTCCTCCCTTCAGACAGATATAAGCCAGTGTCCAGCAGCAATCAGACCAGAACTGAAGAAGTGGCTTGGATGAGCAGCAAATCGTCTTCACTCCTACAACAATTTGTCCAGTTGACAGATTTAAACTTTCTTTTTTACTATGTATCAGACCTGGACGACTGAGGGATTAGACAGACGTTCACTCTCTCTGTAACTGCTGCTGTCAGGTTTCACATCCTTAAAACGCTCTACATCACATGTGTCAAACTCAAGAACCGCAGGCCAAATGTGGCCCTCCACATCATTTTATGTGGCCCTCGACAGGGTAAATTAAAAGGTATGATGGTCTTAAAAGGTCATTTTATCAGTTACACAGCCATATTTTTACATCTAGACAAACGCATGTGCAATATTTGTACCTTGAATAAGTAATAAATACAGAAACAGTTAATTAACAGGTTTAAAAAGTGGTTACATTTATTTTACACCTGCCCCTTTGAATGCAGCCATTTTGCTGATGTGGCCCTCAATGAAAATGTGCTTGACGCCCCTGCTCTACATGATCCTGGGGTTTTTATTTAGCGATTTTTGGGAACTGCTGGTTGATTAGCTGAATTGTCCTCAAATGGCAGGAGCCGAGCAGTATGGTGCCCCCATGCCAACTTCTATAGTTGATCCATGCATTAAAGGTGCACTATGGAACAATTCTGGTGGAGCGTGGATATGTTATTACTTAGCCTGTAATATTCCTCAGCAATAAAAAAATCTGTAATGAAATAAATGTTTTTGATCAATTTAATGCCAGACATTGAATTAACCTTTCCTTTGTGACATACCTCACTAGAAAAGTCACATAGTGTACCTTTAAAGGCGCTGTACCTGATTTTTACTGCTCTAAAAACATAACAAAAACAACTGGTTCATTTTAAACAGTTTGCAGTGGTCCAAAGTTATTCTCACTTACCTTATGCATTCTGAACATCCTAATTATTCACCACAGTGAGTTTATAAGAACTTTTCACAACTCTCGGAGACCAGAGAGCAGTTTACCGTGACAGTAAACTCAGTGACGTGAGGTGAGGTTTGTGTCTGGTGAGGCACTGATGTCGTCACAATTAGATCTACAAACATATAAACCAGGTGTCAGTACATTTGGCCCCGGGTCAGTTTCTCTCCCAGTGACTTGGGGCCAGGATAAAAAAGAATTTCAAAATAAAAGTCCATATGAAATAGCTCTAATAGTATGAAATAAAAAGCAAGCTGGTTTTGTATTGTTTTTTATCCTTATTCTGGTTCCCCAATTATCAGTGGATTGAAGTAATTAAATTTCTTACCATTTTGTACGTCTCTGTTTGAAAAGAGCGAGTCTTTAGTCCCATCGTCTGGAGCAAACCCTTTAGCTCCTTTAGCGTTGAACTCGGTCCTTTAATTATAACCTCCTGCTTCGACTGAAAGTCCAGTTCAGAAAACTGCTTGAGCTTTAATATATAATCTTCCTCCATTTAAAAAGTAGAGCCAGACAAGAAGAAAGTGAATTGCTAAAGTTGACTTGCTAACTCTGGTATTCTGCGGGAGGTGCAAGAATCCCTGGGCTCACGAGCGCCCCCCTACCATAAGGCAGGGTAACTGCGTGCCTCACCTGGCGTCTTTTCACAGCTGCTTAAAGCAGGAGCGTCACTGATGAGCTACAGCACAATCAGTCTGCGATGAGGCACCGGCTGTTCATGCCTCACCGCGCATCTCTTCTCAGGATTTCAAAGGTAAACGTAAAAATTCAGTGATTTTGAGTAAAAAAAAGAATAAAATTGCAAAGTTAAATAGAAAATAACTTTATAGTACAAATTCTTGGATAAATATAACTATTTCATTTATTTTCCTCTGTGATGCCTCACCTGACCGCACGTCACTGCAACAACTAGCATGCTAATGTGCAATTCCTGATTCTTGGACAGTAAAATTCTTTCAAATTAGATGCAGACAGAACACACCAGATTTTGACCTTAAGAGCTTATACAAATGTCTGTACTGGGGCACGACATGGAAAAACATTGGGTACAGGCCTCTTATATCATTTTATTATTATTATTTTTTTATACATTATTTTTAAAGTACATGTAGTTTTTCCAAAGCTCTGTGACTGTGGTTTCCATTTGAACATTTTTAGTCGAGATTGGGTGCATTATGAAAGTGAGGCAAAAATCTTTGGGGGAGCTATGGGGGAGCATTGGCCATTCTAGAGGAGGTCACTGCCCCCTTTTTATGGCTAAAGATGATGAACTAAAGGCATCAAAAACAAGGTATCACAAAGGCAGCAACTTCTACTGTCCACCACTTCATCCCACCTGGCTGTTTGTAGTACTCTCACCTTTTCACATCCAGGCCCGTCTCCAGCTGTGTCCTCCCATACATCAGGCTCTGGTCCCGGGCCCCTGCTGCTCGGGGTCAGGGCCTGTCTACCTCTCACTTGGCTCTGTTCCCCTGTCTGTGAGTGCGCCTCCTCACACCCAAACACTGACACGAGGATCAGGGAAGTGGCTTTGTCAATGTGAGGCTTTATATAGATCGAGCTTGTTGACTTTTTAATTTCATTGTTGTCTGTCAATGGGATTTTCTTTTGTTATTTAATGCCACATTATGGAACTTTTTATAAAAATATAATAAGCTTTTTTACCATTTTGGTTGTGTTCATTGCACTAAAAACCCCATGTCCTTACTGTGAGCTGGCTCGCTTCTTCACAAACCTGACTCCTATTGGTCTGGAGGCTCCTGCTCCTGCTTGTTTCCATGGAAATGCTGTTCCTATGGCTAAAAACTAAAATCAAACATATCTATCCAAATACAAAATGTTCCAAAGTGTGGTTTTAACTTTCCATTTTCATGAAATAATGCTGGTGATGTAGATACTGTGTTTTTAAAGGACACATATTATGCTAAATGCTAATAGATTTTTTAAAAACTAATAATCATGTCATAACATTGTTCCCACATCAACCTGGAGTTATGTTTGGCGTCATTCATGCTGGTCTCAATAGTCCCCTGTAAGGTTCTGTAAAAAGAACCTTACAGATAGAATATAGATAGAATATGCACTTTGAATTTTCCCAGGATTAGGTTGTGTCACAGGTAAAGACCCTGCACAGTTTTTAGTTCATAAATGATCACCAAACTCATTCAAAGCATATCTGCCAATCACGTTCATTACAGCTGTGTTCCTACATTAAGATCTTCTGGCAATGTTCATTATTAGCCAAGATTATATTTTTTGTCATGGTGCTCCAAGCAGGTGGAGCCCTACACTAGATACCAGTCTGGGGAGAATCCAATCTAGAAAATAATATCTGGTTCTATACATAGTCATTATTTTAAGTACTAAATCTTCAGTGAAAATCAGTGTGTTATACTCATGTGGCTCAGCAGTTAGTTTCACTCAAACTCACAGCAGAAGATCATGAGTTCTTGAGTGCTGTGCGCTTTTCAAGAGGCTGATTTATGTCCAACACTCCACCCAAAGCCAAAAGCCTGTCCTGGAACTTCCTCTCTTGAGTTTCACTGTGGGTTTTGTTTGCATCTTCTCTGTCCTGTAACAGAAGAATGTTCCTGGAGGCTTGAGGTTCCAGGTGGTGATGTGTAAGCATTCTCTGCACTCAGCATAGGCACAGGCCCTGGAGATCAGGTCACAGCATTTCTTAAAGACAGAATCCCAGCTGTTCAAGCTGTTAACTGCAAATGCTTCTGTATTTGTGACTTCACAAACTCCTGAGAATTCATTTCACCACACTCCTGCTGGTGCTACAGAGATTGTACCAATCAGAGCACAGCACTATAGTTGGAGCTGAGTCAAAGGTGAAGCAAAACAAACATGGCCACGACAGATGAACTTCAGCCTATCTGATCAAAAATATAGACTATTGTGTTTGTGAAAACTGTGTAGAGGGAAGTGCTTTGGGCATCTATAGCGGAAAGTCTGTGCTTTTCTCTCAACTGGATTTAACTAAAGTTTGATTTCTCAGCTTGCTCCGCTGTTGTGATGACATAGGGTTAAGCCTAAATTAGCCTGGAAAATTCATTTGAATGTCCCAATAACTTTCAGCGAGAACATCTCAGACTGATACTGTGTAGAACTCAATTCAGACTGCCGCACATATCAGTGAGACATAAGACAGGTTAGTATAAACATGCAGCTCTGACAGAAGCTTCCAGCCCAAGTCCTTCATTTGATCTGCAATCCTTAAAGATGCATTGTGTCGCTTTTCTAGTGAAGGATTTGTCTCTTGCTTATTTTCATGGAGATGTTATTGCGACGTCTGGAATGTTCCGCAGCATGGCAGGTTCTCTGTCACACACAGAAAAATTTGGACATAGACCTCTTCTTTGAGCAGTCAACAGTTTGGGCCTGGAGAAGACTGAAGCAGACCGAAGCAGACCGAAGCAGACCGAAGCAGACCGGAGCAGACTGGAGCAAACTGAAGCAGACTTAAGTGACTGGAGCAGACTGAAGAAGACTGGAGCAGGCTGAAGCACACTGAAGCAAACTGAAGCAGACTGAAGCAGACTGGAGCAGACTGAAGCAGACTGAAGCAGACTGGAGCAGACTGAAGCACACTGAAGCAAACTGAAGCAGACTGGATCAGGCTGAAGCAAACTGGAGCAGACAGAAGCAGACTGGAGCAGACTGAAGCAGACTGAAGCACACTGAAGCAAACTGAAGCAAACTGGAGCAGACAGAAGCAGACTGGAGCCGACTGAAGCACACTGGAGCAGGCTGAAGCAGACTGAAGCAGACTGAAGCAGACTGGAGCAGACTGAAGCAGACTGAAGCAAACTGAAGCAAACTGGAGCAGGCTGAAGCAAACTGGAGCAAACAGAAGCAGACTGGAGCAGGCTGAAGCAGAGTGAAGCACACTGAAGCAAACTGAAGCAAACTGGAGCAAACAGAAGCAGACTGGAGCAGACTGAAGCACATTGGAGCACATTGGAGCACATTGGAGCAGACCGGAGCAGACTGAAGCACACTGGAGCAGACAGAAGCAGAGTGAAGCAGAGTGAAGCAGACTGAAGCAGACTGGAGCAGACTGGAGCAGAGTGAAGCTGATTGTCTCAGTGGTTGTCACATTTTTTGAGAGCCAGTCAGAGGGCATGATGTGTTTGATGTGATATCAAGCATTAAAGCAGCACTGCATAAATATGTCTCTGTAGACATAGAAAATTAAAGCCACACTTTAGAACATCCAGATGACCTACAATCCAATAAATAAATAAATAAATAAATAAATAAATAAATAAATAAATAAATAAATAAATAAATAAATAAATAAATAAATAAATCCAAATCAAATATTGAGAGTTCAAAGACATAATGGAGGTTAACCAGCATGTGCTATGTAATATCCATAATGGCAGTGTTTTAAGTCCAAAAAGCATTAACATTTAACATTTAAAACTGAAACTGAAAAACTGAAGATGTTTTAAGAAAGATATAAATGATTATAGCTAAGTATGCAGAAGAAGTGAAGTGAATGTATCATTATGAATGTGCACTGAAACATTTAGAGTGCAGTAAAGTGACTTATTTTTGTAAGAGTCTGGCAGAAACACGATTACTGCTATAACGGCTTTGTAAAAAAGAGGTGGGGCCAAATGAGCATCTGCTTCTCGCCACCGCTTTTCAGAATATTTTACTTATTGCCTTTCCAAACTCAACCCATATGAACTTGCGTGGAGTCAGTGGAGTTTTGCTCTGGCCCCTCCCTCACTCCTCTCTCCCTGACAGTTCAGTGTTCAGTTGAGGCCACGACACTGAGGATTCTTTGGGGGATAATCGCATTTGGAGCTGGGATCCACCGAAGTCAGAGCGCAGCCACAGACCAAGTGTATCCGGGATTACTGTGTGGACATGCCCCAGCCGTCACATGGCCAGAACCTCTCCAAAATGTGCACCAGCAGAGGCTAAAGGGGTATGAGGAGGTGATGTGGATATAAAACAGATTTATGTATAAGCCTTGAAATGACTTGCTTACACTGCATTTCCAGCAAGTAGTTGAACATTAAAGGTCCTATCTTAAGCAAACTTGACTATTTTGAGCTTTTAGCCACGTCATAATGTTGTTACCTCCTCAAAAACATGTTCCACCTGGTGATGTCATCATGTGGTAATACAGGAACTGCGCCACTGTGTTTTTAAACTCCATACACCTTCACTCGACTCATTTGGATGATTTCAGCCTGGGAATTGCCAATCTCTACTGAGCAAACGGTAAAAAGGAGCTGTTAACTTGAAAACTGCCACTTAATGACATCACAAGGTGGAACAGAGCATTTTGAGCTTTGGAGAGACAGACTAATAATAAAATGTTACTCAAATACGTGTGAGTGAAACAAAACTCAAACTCCAGGTATGTTTTTGAGGAGGTAGCAACATTATAACATGGTTTAAGTTCACGAAATTCAGTTTTTTCTTTTACTTTTTCAGTCTAATGCCCCCAGTAGTTTTATATGAAGTCAACAGCTCACTTAAGTCACTGTACACTTCTGAATAGACACTGTGGAAAGCTGTGCTCTTCAGCCCCAGTGCTCGGCTAACCCCCCTCTCCTCTCCTTTCCTCTCCTCCTCCTCCTCTCTCCTCCTCTCCTCTGCTTTTAAAGCCTACACTGGATAATCTGGCTTGATTGAACATGAATAATACCTTGATTCCTTCTAAATGTTTTGAATTGGTTTAATTAGGAGGCGAGCAGCGTCACGTTCTGGTGTAGGTGTGCGCCTTTTAATTCTAATTGAAACACATCATTATCTATTCATTAATTCTGCTTATTTTCAGCGCGGCCTAAAGCTGCTTTTCAAAGCACTAAGGTTTCCAGGAACGGCTTTTAAAAGTCCTACTTTAGAATTCCCTTTGACGCTCATGTTTTTACAGTGAGTTTAGAAGTTTCACTCAGAGGGAAGTTTTCCATAGTTATAAACACCATCAAACATAAATGATTTCTTTAGGCTGGCTCACCCGGCTATGTTGCAGTCTCACATATCACCACTGGAGGCTGCCTGCGTTACTGCTGTCTGATAATGTGCCAGCTTTAACCTGACAGAAGAAGATCAGAGAGCACAGGTGAGTCTGAACAAAGGCCAGGTGAGGGGAGGGAGGAACGTGTTTCACATCTGCCACCTGATAGTAAAAATAAATAAATAAATAAACTTACTTAAAGCTTCAAAGTTCACAAAGTTTCTGTTTTCACCTATCTCTGCCAACTTCTTAATGGGGGCACAATTTTATTTCTTATATCAATAAGAAAGCCTACATATTATACAAGTAGCAAAACAGTTGCCCACATGTTAGAATGTTCTTTCATTAGTGATTAGCATTAGAATTTATGTATGTAAACTTTATATTATGTAAAGTGGGTTTACAGTAGTGCAAAAAAGTATTTAGTCAGCCACCAATTGTGCAAGTTCTCTCACTTAAGATGAGAGAGGTCTGTAATTTTCATAATAGGTACACTTCAACTATGAGAGACAAAATGAGAAAAAAATCCAGAATATCACATTGTCTGATTTTTAAAGACCTCCTTCATTGCCCGGGTGGTGTGTTTGGGATCAATGTCATGCTGAAAGACCCAGCCACGTTCAATGCCCTTGCTGATGGAAGGTTTTCACTCAAAATCTCACGATACATGTTCCCATTCATTCTTTCTTTTACACGGATCAGTCATCCCGGTCCCTTTACAGAAAAACAGCCCCGAAGCATGAAGTTTCCACCCCTCATGGTTCACAGTAAGTATGGTGTTCTTTGGATGGAACTCAGCATTCTTTCTCCTCCAAACACGACAAGGTGAATTTTTTACCAAACAGCGGAGCCTCTTAAAGAAGAAGTTACAGGTCTGTGAGAGCCAGAAATGTTGCTTGTTTGTAGGTGACCAAATACTTATTTTACAGAGGAATTTACCAATTAATTCATTAAAAATCCTACAATGGGAATTCCTGGATTCTTTCCCCCCATTCTGTCTCTCATAGATGAAATGTATCTATGATGAAAATTACAGGCTTCTCTCATCTTTTTAAGTGGGAAAACTTGCACAGTTGGTGGCTGACTAAATAGTTTTTTGCCTGTATGTTATTTATGTCGTTTATATCAGCGGTCCCCTCCCTTTAATAAAATGCATCCAACCCCAAACCCCCTAGTTCTGAAAAATGTACTGTATATTTTTAATCTCTATAACATACAGATGTAGTGGTAGACTATAAAAAAAGTAAAATTACATTTTCCTCTGGGGCCCAGTACCAGATGGCCCATGGCCCGGTTTGGGTGGTTAGATCATAACTCTCTGTATATGAGACCCAGGCCTGGACCTATGGCCCACATGAGCCTACACTGAAGCTCATGTGTTATACTATAGGCTCTGTGCACAGCAGCGCACTAATTAGCTCATTATGTCTCATAGCCAACAGTCACTTTTATTAAAATAGGAAAACATAAAATAAACAATAACACTAACAGTGAGGTTGCCGAGCGCGGTTCTGCACAGAGCCTATTGTGTCTAATTCTGTTTTACTCCATAGAACTCACAAAGGAGGCTCTGGGTGCAAGCCTCCACCATATTATGATGAAGGACTGCAGACATTTTCCATAGTGGAGAATGAGGACTTCAGGGAGTTTGTTAAACATATGTGCTTCCTTCTGGACAGTCTGTAAAGGCCATGGAGGAACAGAGGGATTTGGAGGAGAAGGCCAAGGCTGAAGCGAGAGCGGCTGCAGCAGTGAGGCTAACGTCAGACCTGGATACAGATTTAACAGTGAGGAGTCGTTTTGTGAACAGAGAGAACACTATGACACTTTTTTGGTGTAGGTCTGGGCTCGTTTGTCTCCTCTGCTCATGGAAAACTGGGGCATAAAGTACACGGTGTGATTGTTTGTGGCAATATATAGATGCTCCGCACACACTCTCAACCTTGTCATCAAGAAGACAACTGACCAAACAAAGGGGCAGGCAGAACAGTACTCTGACTAAAGAGCACCTCACCACCTGCCAGAGCCTGATGTCAGACCAGCAGCACAAACACAAGCGGTCGAAACACGCTGGAACACTACAGTGGATATGCAGGCAAGTGTGGGGGAACAGTGGCTCCCTGTGTCTCTGGCGTCACTATGAAACTCTGCCCACTTTGAAAACATTTAAGATCTTCACTGTCTCGGCTGAGGATCTGTCTGCAGAGTGAAGTGTAAGACAAACTGACTGATCAAATGTGCTGCCAACATAAAGAAAAAAAGGCCCCCTTGTGGCCCCTGGGAGCCACAAATGTTGACTTTTACTCTCTCTCTCCTCATTTATTATGCACCTCACTCTACCTGGACTCTCATCCAATCAGAGGACACCCTGGACTTTCCTTTGTGCATAAGTTGGCAGTCACTCGGAGAGTTCACTATAAGCAGCAGCGTTTACGTAATTCTGTTTGTTAACCTGTATATTATAACCTGTTTCATTTAATGTCAGTTTTACTAGATTTGCTCTGTTTTCTGACATTGACAATTTTAAGTCTCTGTTAAAAACTCATCTTTTTACTCTGGCTTTTGAGATGAGTTGAGCAAGACATTATTATTTAGTTATGAGTTATTGTTGTTATAATTTTGTTTGTATATTGTAGTTTTACTGTTGTCATTGTATGTGTTATACTCTACAGCACTATGGGCAGTGGTGACTGTATTTTAAATGTACTTTATAAATAAACTTGACCTTGACTTAGTTTGTAACCGTTCTATCATTGTTCATCATTGTGTATCATTTCTTGTAGTTACACTGTGTTATTTGTACCTTTGCATTCATTCATTGTTGTTCTATTTCTTCTTGTTTCAGAACCACACACACACACACACCCAAACAACACATATTAATTCATAATAATCACCAAATCAAGTGAAGCGTCATCTGATTCTGACCGATCACCTGCTGTGGGTTCTACCATAACGATCCAGAACATTAATATATAGAGGAAACCCTGTATCCTTCCTCACACCACCTGTGTCCCCAGAGTCAGGATGACTTATTATAGTGAATCACATTAATGATTAAATATGTCACTGTTTCAGAACCCGGACTTTGACACTTGTCGGTCCAAAACCAGAGCAATAGAGAAGGTGCAAAGATATAAGAACATCACCAGCTTGTGGCACGCTCAGAGCATCGTCTGGGACAAAACATCTGTATCCACATGTGTATGAGCTCATGTCACACGTTCATTGTGTCATAAATGAATGAAAATCAGGTTGGTGACTTTTATTTCCAGGAAATGCTCTGTTTTGGCCCATGAACCAGAGACCTGCATGAAGTCGGCAGCAGGTGAGGTGTGTGTGGGGCGTGTGCACTGTTGAAGGCAGTAATGGAGAACAGAGCCCAGGCAGCAAGGGAACAGTTTGGACCGCGGGACACATGTGCGGACCTGCAGGGAAACAGTTTACTCGAGCTTGGCTCTGTGAGAACAAGTGGAGCACTCCACACGCTCCTGGCTGCTCCTGGCTGTGGCGCTCTGTCAGGCCAGAGAGAAAGAGAAAGTGAGAGAAGAGAGGGAGAGAGAGACGCGCTGGTTGGGGAATGATAGGGCAGCTCAGGGCGCTCCATCACAGCTGACACTCACATATCTGTGCATCCCAGCTTCACTTGTTCCTGGTAAATGAGTTTTTTTTATAAAGGCTGGGGACGTTGTTAACATACAAGCAAAAAAAAAATCTAGAAATGGTGAAAAAGATATTCCTGAGTAAAAATCAACCTCAAAAGGCCTCCAAGGCTTTACTGTATATACACTATTATATACACTATACATTATATAGACCAGGCCTTTGTGTCGAAGCCCCATCACTAGATGATGAAAAGTCTCTAAAACTTTAACACAAACTCAATACAAAACAGTTTTATTAGTTGACCTTATAATATTGTTTTGAATATTTTCTTTACCTGGAGGAGTTAAAAATGAACTTGCCTAGAATTCCGAGACAATATTGATAGAGGGAAGAACAGAACACGCAAATAAAACAAAAAAACTAAGCACACTATTGTGACGAGATGGTGTTTTTCTTTTGCCTTGTTTTCCAAGTTTTGACAACCTAGCGCCTGTAACGCTTCACTCGCTACATCAGGTAAACCCAGCGAAGTAAATCCAAATCCGCCACTGTCACATTTCAAAAGACACAGCCAAGCACGAAATAGTTATTAAATTGACACATTCCAGACTCAACCCATCCACAGGGAAAGATCCATTTTTCCATTTTTCCAAAAGTGAACCGAGAATGCGAAGGCTGACTTTGGCTCGTGTCGTATCCAGAGCAGAAGCTGTGATGTGGTAACAACATGTGGGTAAAACACATTCAATTTGAGCAGATGCACTGGGATAATATGAAACGACCTTATCCAAGGATGAAAGAGGAGAGGACACAAGAAACACACTTATAAGCCTCTCTTTGTCTATTTTGGATCACTTTTCTGAAATCATCATTACACAGAATTTGACTGAAGATATTTTAACTCTGAGCATGTGGAACAAAGGGGAATGAAGCATACAACAGTTGCAGGACATTTAGTGAGTTGAAGTTTTTCCAAATGTGGAGTAATGTATGGAATCTGAAGAAGGCGTTATGCTTTTGTCTGTTATATAGTTAGAATTTAAAGCTCCCATGGATCCTGATTTTTTATTTTTGACATTTTAAATGTAATGTAATGTAATATTGATCTAAAACAACTTAATAAAAGAAACAAGTAAACTGACGGGTTGAAAACTGCTGATCTAATTACCAACGGCCACTTTATATTGCTAACGTCATCACAGCAAAGTACCGCTTTGCCGGCCCATGCTGATGGACAGAATATGGATACAGGTACAGACAGATAAATTTGTTTTTTTCCAACTCTCACAGTGCATTGCTGTCTATATTGTCTATATCAAGGTGCATTGTGGGAAATTTTGAGTGCTCTACTTTTTCATCAACTGGACAGTCGAACACTGTAAAAAATGCAGTGACCACTAAATAGTGCCTGTCCCTGTAGGGCAGAGGTGTCCAAACTATGGCCCGGGGGCAAAATGCGGCCCTCAGACCATGTTTTATTGACCCTCAGGCCTCCTGCTGAACCAATTGATCATAAGCAGCAAATGAAGCTATTTTAACAGCAAATGAAGCTATTTCTTCCACTATAACCACAAACATACAATCCTAAAATGAATGTGTTTCAAGCCTTATTAATACACAGTGGCTCTGTCAAAGCTGAGTTTAAAGCAGCACACTGCATTGATCACTGGTATGTTTCCCTCCGCTTCAATTATGTTTTGAAATGTGGCCCTCGATTAAAAAAAAAAGTTTGGGCACCTCTGCTGTAGGGCATAGTGTGGACATTCGGACACGCCCACAGACCAGGAAGTGCGTGAGGTCAGAGAGGAAGTGTCGTTATGGAAACACTTTTTATTGACTGAAAGCTACATTGATCAGCCGATCAGAATTTGTCCTGTAAGTGACAGACTCCTACCTGTAGGCCATACTTTCTTTACTTTCATTCTTTTCACAGTAATAGGAACATGGAAATTTGATATTGTGAAATATCAAATTCTCGTTTGAACCTTGAGTAAACTGACAGTGTCCAGTGTTGATGTCGGGCTAAGGACATCTGTCAAGTTATTGTTCAGGTTGGAAAAAAGACAAGGGAAAAGAAGCTTTTAGTCATGTTAGGATGTTGTTAGCTCCTCAAAAACAGATCTTGTGTTATGTTTTGTTTCTTTCCCGCATGTTTGAGTAATCCTGCAATGCTCTGTTCCATGTCATCAGGTGGTAGTTTTAAAGTTAACAGCTATTTTTAACCTCAATTTAACTGGGTACACGACATTGCACAAAAATAACCATGTCGACAATACCTTCTGGTGTTCATAACAGTGAAGAATTTTAAACGAGGCTAAAACAATAGCTGTAGCTTCCAATTGGCAATTTCAACACTGCAGATTATTCAGATGATTCTAGTGAAGGTGTGTTGAGTTTAAAAACACAGTGGAGCACTTCCTGTATTGCCACTTGATGACATCACAAGGTGGAACAGAGTGTTTTTGATGAGGATACTACATTATAACTTTGATTAAATATTTTGAGGTACTATTCTTCCATGCTTTTCAGTCTATCAGTCCCAGATCTGACCTTATCAAGCGCGCCCATGTGTGAGATTGTGAGGCTCAGTGTCTGTAAATCCTTCTGTGTTCCAACATGTGCCCAAATCCTGCCCTCTGCATACACGCGCACCAGATTATCCCCCTCCTCCTTCACTGTTCCCATCTCTGACTCCCAGCGCTGGATTCTTTGCCCAAATGTATCGCCGTGTTCTTGGAGCGCCCTTCAAAAACGCCTCCTGTTTCGGGGAAGTGAGTGTGTTCCTGGCTGATGCCCAAAAGTGTAGGCAGACGCGCGTTCCGCTTGTATCCGTCTAAACTCCATGTCTTCCCAGAACCGCTTACTTCTATAATTATCAGCATGAGGATTTCGCCCTGCTCCAAAGAGCTCAGCTAGCGCAGTGCGAGACGTGAAAGGGGCTCATTCTTCATTCTTTTATGGAAAAACAAAACAAAACATGGCATAAAGTCCAAGCTCATTCAGTCAGTCATGCAGAAGCAGGTGGGTCAAGAACGTCTAGTGAAAATTTCTATGGGATATTAACTGCTAACTCATAACATATTTAGATCACCATGCTACCTTTTATCGTTTGGAGAATTATATATTTATTTTGTATCCTGCTTTTGTGTATTTATGGAGAACTGTCATGTGAGAGCATGGGTGACATGGGCGTGTGGGCGGAGCATTGATAGGAACATGCTGCTAACCGTAAGAAGGTTTCAGATAGGGCTGGGGAGAGATCGCTAAATTATTCAAACATGCATGGATGACATCTAAAACCTCTTGAGACATGTTTCTGATGAACAGTCTTATAACATGGTAACCTCCAATGGTGTATTTTACATAATACCCCCTCTTTAGAGTGTAATCCTTCCATCCTGGTCCGCCTCACACGACACGTACGACACGTTCGAACAGCGCATTTAAGTCGTGCGGGTACTTCGACCCGCACTTTGAACTGTACATCGAAGGCCGCATTTGTCAAATTGACCCCGTGTCTCAATTCGCCAAATGCACCGCTCGATGTTCTGTTCTCACAGACTTTGCTGTGAAAATGACATGAGAGGCAACAGCAGAAGTCACTGATTTGCAGTAAATATTCATTATTATTGTAGCCTGATGGAAATTAGGTGACGGGTGTGTGTTAAAATGTTAAAAATAATAAATAGCATAAATAAAATAAGTTAATTATTGGAATGCATGAGGTTAAACATTAAAATCATTTTATTGTAGTAGTATTAAAAAAGGTCATGTCTTTGTGAAAAGGTATGCATGTGATTTGTTGTGAGTTCATGCATTGTATTGGTTTTGTTCTTTGACACAGTGATGTTAATGCACGGTTCATTTTTTGCACCAGTAAAAGTTACCTTTGTCTTGAATTTGAAAAAAATCATATTTTATTTTTCAATAAAGAAGGGTTCGGTGAATGTGCATACAACTGGTGGTTCAGTACCTCCAAAAAGGTTAAGAACCACTAATCTAGAGCTTTGCCTTTCAACTCTTCACCACAAAAGTCTGATACAGTGACCACTGCAGCCAAAATATACTTGTTTTTGTACGACTCAAACTCACATTTGTTTTCTCACAACAGATTTCACTCTATCCATTTGGATTCACTGATTTATATGAGAGACTGTAACTTCAAAAGTTGTTTTCTCAAAATGGATTTTCTCACATTGGGAGAAACCAACACAAACTGTACAATTTCGTGCTTGATTTTTACAAAAGGATTTGCTGATATTGTCAGCAAATCCTCTTCTCTGCTGGCCCTGACATTTCAGCAAGTAATTGAAAAACTATTGATTTTATTACATCACAATTTTGTATTTTTTAGATTTCTTTCCTTGGGCCTTCCGTCTATGTATCCGGGCCAGCCGTGTGCCCAGACCAGCCGTGTGCCCAGTGCTGGGCCTTGCTCTCTCCTGTCATCACTGCACAGGCAGCTGGTGCCAGATTGTTTACCTGAGTGAGCAGTGCTAGTTTAGTCTGTTTCACTTTGACAGAGTTTGAAAGACTTATTGATGATTATTTTTCAAAGAGGGGCAGTTTAGTTTGTTACCTGTAATGAAACATTCAGAGAAGAATCTAAAACAACCAGTCTACTAGTCAAGGATTTACTGACACATGGACCTCAAGCAGTGATTTGAACTGTGGTTGTATCAGTCAGCTGGTGCATTGTCATGGGTATTTTATGTGTTTAAACAGTAAGGTCGTCAGTGTGGTCAACAAAAGCACTATCTTGGAGCACTGCACATGTCCTAAATGCATTAAAGTGGGCCGGCTCAGCCCCGCCTCCTCCAGCGCACCTCCACAGGTGAGTGCACAGGCTGAGAGGCTGTAAATTGTCGCTTTGGCATCTGTAGGTCTAAGGAGAGTTATATCTGTAAATGTGGGCAGCTGGCCCAGGTCTTGAGGCCACAGTCCACCACTGTTGATTCTAAGTCTGATTTTGAGCCAAAAGAGGATCCAAAGACACAGCACTTTTTTGCTTTGTCTGAGCTCCAAATAATTGCTGGATCTACTTTCTTATTAAAGTGGGACTAAACACCTAAACTCTGCCGACAACCACATTTCAAATAGAGCTTGGGCAGTGCCTGAAGGACTAAAGGAAATAGGGTGGTGGTAGAGGGGCGGAATCTGGGAGTACAAGTCCAGTGTGATTGGTCTAACAGGTAACCACAATTTAAACTCAACACCTGCAACCAGATAGTATGAACGTGGTGTGTGCATGAGTGATTGGTGGTGGCCAGAGGGGCTGATGGTGCAGATTGGCCTGCCTGTATCGGGACAGTTTTGTGTGATGTCATGTAGTACTTGTAATTGCTGTGGCCACTGGAGGCAGCATACACTCAGTGCTGTGCAATGTATGTGCGATGTACGCTGCAAATGTACTCAATTTGGATTAAAGCTGACAAAAAAGGACTACAAACTATTAAATCACCATTTACTAGCAAAAGCAGCTGATTTAGTGTTTAGTTCCACTTTAAGAACACATCAGAATATCTCGCAATATTATTTTCACAATCATAAACTTTTAATAATTTCCATTTAACACATAAATAGTTCAAATTCTCCCTCCAAAGTCCAAACTCTGCTCCAAACCAACGTCTTTACTGACAGAGGATTGGCTGTAGACCTCGCCATTAAAAACATCCAAACTGATCATTGAAAACTTGAAATGACTAAAGCTCAATCTTAGTTCAAACTCTATAAATTGCATATTCCAAAGTCAATTCCACTTTTTTCATATCCATCAAAATCACATTTTCACTGGTGGAAAAGACAAGGGGTAGAACTGAGGATATTACCTATTAGGGGTGTCAAAAGTATCGAAAATCAAATACTAATGGATACTAAATCAATTATATTAATAGTTAACAGTATCAAAAGTAGATCCTCATTTGAGCAAGTATCAATACTAAAAAAGTCATATTCACAGGACAGAAATAAACCTTTCCTGAATATCTTTAGAATGATCTTGAGCTGTATCAGAACAAGTATAAGACACATAGACGAGTATACGCCCATGGACCACTATGGAACTTACCTGGACGACTGAGGGATTACACAGATATTTTATATTTAAGTTTGAAATTTTAGCATCATGTCAACACTGTTAGCTACATATTTTAAAAGCTATTTAGTTGGATGAGAACCCAAAGGAAGCAACTACCAGGGGCAGACACTTTCAGTCAATCAGAGACTTTGCTGGATAAGAACCAACCAGCCAAAACTTTCATCTTACTTTCATCTTTCAGACTATTTTTGCCTTACTTGCAATGCATTAAAACTTTTGCTCAGCATTTTCTTTTCACACCCGATCACACTCACTGAATCCTAAATGAGTCTCCCAGACAACAGAAATGACAAGCATAATTATGGACCTCCAGAGCACCTGTGAGTGACAGCTCCTCCCCACTTTGTAATCAGCTCACAGATCCACAGACAGACGCATGACATCTGTGTTGGGCTGTTTGCTCCTTTTCAGCAACAGCTCGAAATACAGAGAGAATCAAGACTTTAGAAACAAATATAAGTGAGGGTGGGGTGGAGTAAAGTAGCTGTAGTTGTAACTAGTGGCTAATTTGGCAAACTTATTCTTTCCATAGTCCAAAGTACATTTTTAAAGTGGGACTTAACACTAAACTAGGCCTGTCACAATAAAAAACTTTGCAGTTCCATATACTGCAGGAGTAAATGGATGATAAACGATAATACTGAAAACAAACAATAGAACAGAACTATCCCCTAAAATGATTCTAAATGGAACCACTCACCCATTTACACACACATTCATACACCAGTGTACACAGGTGGGTTAAGTGTCTTGCTCAAGGACATAACGACAGGATTCATCTACGGGAGCTGGAACTGCAGCGCCAAACTGTGGGTCAATTGTGCTCCACTGTGTTTTTAAACTCCATACACATTCACTAGAATCATTTGGATAATTTCAGATCTGTTATTGCCAATCTTCACTGAACTAAAGTTAAAAAGTAGTCAGTAACTGGAAAACTACTCCTTCAGATGCAGACAGGCTCATAATAAAGGGTTACTCAAACATGTGAATGAAACAAAACACAACTCCAGGTATGTTTTTGAGGAGGTAACATTATAACATGGCTTAAAGATCATAAGATCATAAGAGTCCATTTTCTGTAACTTTAGCTGAATTAAATACCACATGATCACTCTGATAATGTACAGAACTCCACTCAGAGGAGAAACATTTGCATATTTAAGGTGCGTGGCCTTAGCTCCAAAGCAGCTTGTAAAAGCAGCTGTTAGGACAAAGATGAAGTGAGCTCACGGGACGGGGGCAGGTGCAGGTGCATCTGGGCTGTGAGCCACAAAAACCATCTTCAGAGGAGGCCACACCACATGTATTATTATCTTTTGTTGTGTAAGACAAAAGCGAAACATGTGGGCTGTCCAAGTGGTGAAAGAGTACTGTAACTCAAAATTTCCCACAAGAAAATGACTACTTGAAAAGTAGTGGGCAGCTGTGGTCACTAGACCCCATCTAAACCACAATGCATTGCGAGAGTTGGACAAACAACAGCGGACAGCGATAAGTCTTTAACACGACTGAATGAGGCAGATAAAAGCTCTGATTTATCGCACTGTGGATCCTGATTATGAATAAAACACTCTTAAATAAACTGTTGCTCTGTAAAGTTGCTAGCGTTAGCTGCTTATCTTAGCGTGAGCTGTTAACCTCGCGATAATTTCCACATCTTAGGCCAAAAATTAATAATCCAGTCCATTTACATGAGATTCATCTTGACAAAAACTTGTATAATTATTATTAGCTCATAAAGACTCAGTCCAATCTGATCATTATTTATGACCGAAATAAAGTTTTATCAGAGTTTAGCCTTTATTCACCCAGAGTCACATGACCTGTATATAGTGAGCTGTGTGTCTGAATCGCTCTGTGAATGAGGCACTATAGAGTCTGATAAAGAGTTTGGGGCTCGGGGGGGGCATTTGGACACAGCCGTGGAGAGCAGAGGTGGGCAAAGTAGCCAAAAATTGACTCACGATAAGAACAACATAATTATGAAAGTAGTGCGCCAAAAAAATTACTTCAGAAAGAGTAAAAATAAGTATTCAGGAAACTACTACTAGAGTAACTTAAAGACGGCTTTTGGGACATAACATCTGATTTATAATTTATGCAACTTGAAGGGCAAAATATTAAATTAATAAAGATAAAGACAAAATAAGCAAGAAACACAAATGTTCAGATCGTTTCATATTGTCGACATAAAGCTCAAGTCACTTTAGACTTACTCACAGTGGGAGGAGGAGCCACAAGCGTTATATATATATATTTTTTTTTCCACAAGTAAGATGAAAACTGCATCACCATATTCCATCATTTATACAATATCACCATCCTCATACATCACAAAATATCACTTGCGATATGATATGAGCCCTAAGTAGGTGGACACCGAGCTGCATCACTCCTTAGTACAAAGTCACTGAGAAAAGTGCTGCCACTGTGATGTTTCATATGCTCAGATATTAGGCCTGGATTACTCTTACTTGGGTGACTGTGCATAATTAGACCATTCATTATAGTGCCCCTGGGCCTGTGGATACTGTGACTAACGGATGAGTGGACTTTAGCTGTCGGCCATTTCTGTCACCACCCATGAACCCCGGGACTCCCATCTCCTCTCATTTCACCAGCCCCTTCCCCTTCTGATGGATAAGATGTGCGTCATGTATGTATGTGTCATGTATGTATGTGTCATGTATGTATGTATATGTATGAACCATTACTGTACTGTGTGTAGGACTGCCCTTGACACATGGATGACACCTGGTCTGTCCATGAAGTCAGCCCCCCCCCCCACTCATTTCTGTAATACTCATTGAATTATGCCACTATAACATTGTACTAGTACTGTACAACTCCACGGTGATGATAAAAACACTCTTTCTTTAGACAATATAATGTGATTTTCAACATTAAATGCAAGTCTGTGTAATCCCTCAGTCGTCCATGTCCGATCCATAGCAAAAGACGAAATTCAATCTGTCAAATGGACAAATCGTTGTAGGAGTGAAGACGTTTCGCTGCTCATCCAAGCCACTTCTTCAGTTCTGGTCAGATTGCTGCTGGACACTGCCTTATATCTATCTGAAGGGAGGAGGTAACTACACGGAAACTGTAAACTGCTATTGTCTCCAGTTTCAGCCTTAACAACATTGCAGGTTGAATAGGGTTGGGCAGTGTCCACCAGTGATCTGACCAGAACTGAAGAAGCGGCTTGGATGAGCAGTGAAACGTCTTCTCTCCTACAAGGATTTGCCCAGTTGACACATTTAATTTCGTCTTTTGCTAATAAATGGTAACACAGTACTTTCTTTTATATTCCCAAGTGGTCTTATATCTGTGTAATCCCTCAGTCGTCCAGGTAGGTTCATAGTGGTCCATGGGTGTATACTAGTCTATGTGTCTTACACTTGTTCTGATACAGCTCAAGATCATTCTAAAGCAGGGGTCTCCAGCCAGTATCTCTCCACCCTCTTCCAAGCAGCTCATCAAGGGTTTTCTAATCATGCTTTTTTCTGCTGAATAACTCATATTGGATTTATTACCATTTTAAATGCATCGTGTAGTAATGTGACATTACTGAATGAGTGGGCTCTTTTGCACAGTTCCTTAATGTGAATGTTTGGATCCGGATCTCATTTTCTAAAAGAACAAATCTTTTTCTTTCCAATTTGTATGCATTTTTACACTGATTAACACTGAACTAACACAAGAATCTGCTCAGAAGCAGAGCAGACAACACGAGTGAGAGCTTTGTGAACAAAAACATCATAATAAGTTAGCTTTTTTAAAATGATTAGACATTATTATTGTAATGTAACGTTTTATTTTAGATTTTCATCATTTCAAAGGTAAACTCACTCCCACTCTCAGTTTTGAATCATTTTAAACACATCTAAGTAATTTTTTTTTCTGTGATTAGTTTGTAGCTAAAATGAGTTTTTCACACTGGCTTCTGTCATATAAATAAATCGTAAAAGCGCCAGTCTTTTTGAACGGCTCTTTGAAGAGAACAGATCCAAAAGATTCAGATCCCACAGAGGAATCGAAAGTCCCATCACTAGTATCATGTTGATAACTGTGCACTAATAAATGGATCATGGTTTATGTTTTTATAAGCATCTAACTGTTTCATCTAAGGCTCGCTGTGGCTCAGTCTCTTGTGACCGCTAAAATGAGCAGCTCTCTGGCATTTATAAGGTAGCTCACGGGACAAAATTTGCTGGAGACCTCTGTTCTAAAGTTAATCAGCCAAGGTTGATTTCTATCTTGTAAATGTGACTGCACACTGTAAGTGAGGAATAACTTTGGACCACTGCACCTAAACTTATTCTGTTTTTTCACATTCTTAAACCTGTAAAAATCACGTGCAGCATCTTGAAAAGGGCTTGCCCATGTACCCATCAAAAAAACCCCAACAAAAACTACTTCTTAGCATTGTACTTAATTCACCATATAGAGTTTCTATGCAATTCAGAGCTTTCAGTGGCTATAGCAGTTTTATTGTCACAGAAATGCTAACAACACCTATAGACTGTATGTCTAAATGGACATAGTTAACCTACTAGATATTCACTTTACCATAGGAAGCGGTTGCCCCTTTCTCTGTAACTGCTGCTGTCAGGCTTGCCATATTGGTCCTAAAATATTTGTATTAACCCGCTCCATGATCCTGTTTTTTTAAATTTCACTTTTGTGTCCGTAAACTCAAAATATGACCATTAATAACAGACAAATCAGGCGCCTTCTTTCCCCGACATCGCTCCCGCTAGAGTGAGCAACAGGTTCGATTGACAGCATTGCTAAGTACCCGCTCTCTGCTAAATAAACCAGCGGTGTGGGCAGGAAAGGGCGTGTCCTTCAACAGCCTCGCTCCGGATTGGCTCTTTGGTTGCTATGATACTCGCGGTCTGAATTCCTAACATGCAGTTTGGCTTCGAATTCACCCCTGTAACTGCTAGCCTTGATGAGCTTCATTTGACTGGAGCTCAACGCTATGGCTAACGTCACACTCACTTTTCCACCTCTTTATACAGGCTATGACAACAATTAGCCGGCTAACAGCTACTCACTCGCTTGGGTTTGTGATTGATAGAGCTGGTTTATTATCAGACACACTTTTGCGTTACAAAATGAGAAAAAGCTACAGCTACAGTCCCTTTAATACCTGTTTCAACATAACATAGCTTACAAAAGAAATGCCTCTGTGTAATTGCATAGTATCAGCAGAACCCGATGTATGCCTTGTCGTAAATACCACTTTACTGCCCGTGTTGTTTTGAGTATCATAGAGATAGCGATCCGCTCCTTCGCCTCTATACGGCCTGAAGACAGAGTACAATTATCTTGTCACAGCCCTTCTGGAGCCCAGCAGGAAATGGTGATATGCTAACGGTCTACTGTCGCTAGCTCGCACGCTAATCTGTCATTTTTACTGTCATCCCGCCCTTGCTCCAGTCGCTCACTCACATAGACACATGATTACGGTAGGAGACTAGCGCTTGGCTTTGTTTCCCTTCATGTAAATTTGCGAAAACATAAAAAAAAAAAATACAAATTTGAAAATGATTCACGAGGATAAATCTAGGTTGTATGACTTGTTAGCTTGTGTCTACAGACTGGCATTGAGCAGAGGAGAGAACAGTTTGTCGCTTTCAAACTGCCCACCGGCCTTTTCTGTGAATGTCCTGCAATTAGAGACACTTACGGCAGAGGCGCATTAGTGTGAACATCGTGAGTCTTCTGAAATGAGAGCGAGAGGGATGCGAGGTGGAAGTAAAATGGTAAACATGCGGAATCGTGTGGCTTTTATGCTAATTTGATTGCAGCAGAGGTATATGTAGCCTATTAAAGAACATGTATTATGCAAACTTGACCTTTTCAGACCTTACAAACATGTTATATTGACGCACCGTCGTGAAAAACATACCTGGAGTTGTATTTTGTTTCATTAATCCACTCATCCAAAGTCCAAAGTCGTCTTCTCTGAGCATTCACAAATGTTCTGTTCCCATTTTGCCTGTTTTGTTGCGTCACAGGTAAAACTCCCATGTTCTCCCATGCACTGTTTAAAGGACCCGTATTACGCATTTTTATAATCTCTGTTATAATGGTGTTTCCTCATTCTGCTATTTCTTTTTTATGAGCTCACAGAATGTTTTGTCAGTTAATGGATTATTGTTTCATTTCCCATATCCCCAAGAGTTTCCATTATTAGGTTTAGTTGCAAAAATTTGAATGACTCTGAATGAGACAGGGGAACATAATCGTGTTTCTTTTATGTATTACAAACACTCATTTGATTTGAACCATAAATCTATCCTAGGGCGTCGTGACTGACTTCAATTGGTTCATGTGAAATCATTAACATTAGGAGACCACATCACCCCTGTCCTCAAAACATCTCCACTGATTCCCTGGCCTCTTCTTCTCTCACTGACCTCCTCCATCAGCACTGTCCCACCTGCCAACTCAGATCAACTGACACCAACCTCACTCCACCATCAGGTCAAAGCACTGAACCTCGGGGGACTGAGCCTTCGCTGCCGCCGCCCTCTGGAACTCGCTCCTCCACATCCATCGGGAGCTCGGACTTACTCCAGCACTTCAACTCACCTGTTCAATCTGGCCTTTCACCCCGTGATTTCCATCGTCCTCTACCGTTTTCTTCTACTGTGTGCGTCCAAAAATGAGCTTTAGAGAGTCTTTTTATTATCATTGGGGGCACCTCTGATAATGATATAGGCAGTTTTGATATTTAGACTGCACATTTTGAATCTTAAGGCATAGTAGCATAAACGTTTGTTTGGCTCGTGTTGTATTGTTAGTCCCATTAACATTGCATATGATATATTATATGATTTTTTTCTTTATTTTTCTTTATTATTTTATTTTTTCTATGTTTTATTTTGCATTTATGTAGCCTACTCTCTGGTCTACTGTCTGTCTTTCTTCTTGTTGTCATTTTGAGGACCATCTCCAAAACGAGATGGCCCATCTCAAGGGGGTTATACTCCAAATGAATAAATAAATAAAATGATTGATTACTTGAATTACAGTTATCTATCTGCCCTCTTTGTAGTATAGTATATATAGATCGTCTGTTTCTCCTTCATGAACATAATTCTCCAGAAAATGAAACCCAGTGAGTAATATTCATTACCTAAAAGAAAACCAATGTTCAGGCCTGGACTTTATGACCAATTCCAAAATGGTCCTCCTTCACATTCTTCTTTAGGGTGAAAAATGGTTCAATTCCCACATAAATTGAAGTTGCAAAAGAATACATTCACAATGCTTCAAAATATGCTCCCTCTAATCATGTAATGTCTAAATCTTTTACTTTGTTATTCCACTAGCTTTAAATTATGGCCTATGTGAACCTGATCATCTCTGCGTGAATTTTCTGTTCTTGCACAGGTGCCTCTGTCGCAAGGGATAGCACAATGGACTTGTAGGTGTGGGTTTGAGTCACAGTCTGTCTTACCTCATTGATTACATGGACAAGTGGCAAAAAATTGGTTCACTTCCCACACAAGGTCAAATTTGCTAGAAAATGCTTCAGTTCTCACAGCAACTGAAATATATCAAGCTCTTTTAGTTTGCTTTTCCGGCAAAGTTAGAGCAAGGTCTTTGTGAAAGTGATCATGTCTGCATACATCGTCATCAATGGCCTTCAAAGGTTGTGGGTTCAAGTCCCACCAGAGTCACTGTTTCTGTCTTCCCCCAGTAATTACATAGACAAGAGAAGAAAGACGGTAAAATGGAGAGAAACAAGTGGTTCAGTTATCCTAACCCAGAACAGAAGTTACAAAAAAAAATGCAAGAGAAATTTGTTTAATTTACTTCAAAATTAGCCTGAAATGATCCTCTACTCATGTGATGACTACGTTACTTGGTTATTCCACTAGTTTTGGATCATGGCTTTTGTGAATGTGATCATCTCTGTATACATTTTCGTTTCTTGCTTGTAAGGCTCTGTGGCACAATGGATAGCGCATTGGACTTCTAGGCTTTCAAGTGCAAGGACATTCAAAGGTTGTGGGTTCGAGTCCCACCAGAGTCAGCATTTATGTCTTACCCCAGACAAGTGGAGAAAGGTGGCGAAAAGCGGTGGAACAGTGGTTAATTTCCTAAACAAACTCAATTTGCTAGAAAATGGTTGAAAAAGCTTCAGGTCTCACAGAAACTACATTTACTTGAAAATGCAAGAGAATGGTTCCTCCATTCAAATAAAGCTGAAATCTTTTACTTTGCTGTCCACAAGATCAAGGCCTTTGTGAAAAGTGATCATGTCTGTATATATTATCTTTGTTTGCTGAGAGGACTCGGTGGCGATGGATAACTCATTAGTCTTCTAAACTTTCAACTGTAATGACATCCAAAGATTGCAGGTTTAAAAGGTTAATTTTCTACACAAATGCAGCAGAATATATTCACACAACCCAAAAGCTTGCAATGCTTTCTCACCACATGTAACGCTTAAAAATTTGTCTTTGCTATTCCATTATCTTTAGCTCAAATCCTTTCTGAAAGTGATCATCTCTGCATGCATTTTCTTTTTTTTTCTGAGGACTCTATTGCACAATGGAGTGAAATGGAGTGAAAAAATGGTTCAATTCACACTGTTTATGTCTTAGCTACCCTATTGATTACATATACAAAAGGAGATTCCTTATGATGAAAAAGTTGCCAAAGGGATAAAAAAAAGAAAATAGTTCATTTCCCACAAAAAGTCAAATGCAAGAGAATACATTCACATGAGCCAAGATGCATTAGCTTGCAATGCTCTCTCCACTCATGTAATTCCTAAAACTTTTACTTTCCACTCCAGTAAATTTAGATCAGGGTCTTTGTGAAAGTAATCATCTCTGCATTCATCTTTGTCAATAGTCTCAAGGGCTCTGTGGCGCAATGGATAGCGCATTGGACTTCTAGGCTTACAGTTGCAAGGGCATTCAAAGGTTGTGGGTTCGAGTCCCACCAGAGTCACTTTTCATGTCTTCCCTCATTAATTACACAGACAAGAGGAGAAAGATGGCAAAATGGGCTGAAAAAATGGTCCAGTTACCCTAACCCAGAACAGAAGTTACAAAAAAAATGGAAATGGGATGGAAGTCGAAATTAGCCTCCTCTACTCATGTGATGACTACATTTTTTACTTGGTTATTCCACTCTATCGGGTTGAGACCTGGTGACTGTGGGGGCCATTGTAGTACAGAGAACTGTGGGAAAGTGATGGTGCTTGTGGAGTGGTTTCAGGGTGAATGATGGAGGTGCTTGTGAACAGTTGTGGGTGGGATTGGATGGGCTATGATGAACATAGGGCATTACATATTTTTATTGAGGAAAATGATCTGTTCTACTGTATATGGGTTTAACCTGTTACGTTTTTTTGAAACAACTTCTCCAGCCTGGGAAAAGACACGCTCACAAGGCACAGAAGATGCTGGAATACACAGCAAATTTCGCGCCGAGATGTAAAGATGGGGGTAGACATGCCTTCGGTTCTCGGAATGTTTGGTTCCGTCATGTATCTGGTTGTCTCTACAGAGGCAGTGGCACTTCGGATGTGGCTTTTTTTGTGTCCAACAGCTCCTAAAGACCTGCAATAGCAATTGTAATGCACTTCATTAAAATATGTATTATACATAATAATAACACTGTGATATTCCTGATGATGAATCTGAGACTGAAGGATCTGTGGATGTTGAGGGCTGTGGTAAATCTACAGGTGCTCTTTGCCTTATGACTGAGGCACATTCCCCAGTCAGTTTTTTGACTGCATTTTGTGCATTTGTGGGGTTGCAAAATCCCATGGTCTTGAACCGGGGGTCCAGCAGTGTGGCCAGAGCATGCTGTCCTGCCATTTCAGTAGCAGCAACAGCCAACAGCCACTGCAGTCTAGTGGAGAGGCTGTCTCTTCTTGCGATCGCCTCTGGTTCCAGTGGAGTACTTTCATGCTGGAGAGGGGACCTTTTGTACAGGAGTGGACTCCTTTTGTACTGAGGAGGAGACTCTGCGATCACCAGGCTGAGGCTGTCTATGGAGAAAAAGAGTGATATTACTGTTAGTTATCTTACATTACAGTTAGCGTATCTAAAATATCAAAGTACTTCTACAACAGTTCTGATGCTCCTCGAAGTCCTCAGGTTGATTTTTTAAAGCTTTAAAATAGTACAGTATGGTACTAAAAATGTAGCTATCTCTATGGAGACAAGTAGGTGATGGCACCAGGCAAAGTAATGCTCACAGTTCAGACTTCACACAGATAACTTCCAAGTCATTAAAAGTAGTGGAAAAAGGAGCTCAGACTCAGTCCTGTGTCTTTTTTCTAACATTGTTATTGCACTGAAACCTTTAACTCTGCTGTATATGAGCCACTGCTTTATTTTTAAAGGTCCTATATTATGCAAAATGGTGATCTTGTGATCTTTAAGCCATGTTATAATACTGTTACCTCATTGAAAAGATATCTGGAGTTGTTTTGTTTCATTTACACATGTTTAAGTAGCCCTTTATTATTAATCTGTCTACATCTCCAAAGCCCAAGTTGTTCTGTTCCACCTTGTGATGTCATGAAGCAGTACTTTTGAAGTACAGCTCCTTTTACCTTATGTTCAGTACAAACTTGAAATTCCACTGCTGAAATTATCCAAATGATTCTAGTGAAGGTGTATGGAGTTTGAAAACACAGTGGAGCACTTCCTGTATTACCACATGACATCACAAGACTAAATATGCAAGATTTGTGAGTAAAAGTAGAACAAAACTCTATATCAACTCTTTTTGGCTACTAACCTGTGTAGATGGAGTTTAAATGTCATCATCTACAGTTCCTAGTCCTTTTGGGCAGTTTTATAGATATATTTGTAGTTTTGTGGTTAAAAATGTATAAAAAATAGCTCAAGTAGCCACAGCCAATTACAGCCAGGTGTTTCTGATTACAAACACCTGGCTGCAGGGGCGGAGTTTGTGTGGAGACAATTAGACCCATCACATTGTGTCATATGTCCAGACCCCGCCCTCCTCCCCCCTCAGTCTCTTCTTTAGTCCTCCAGGCACGGCCCAGTTTAGCAGCTATATTTGAAATGTGGTTGTGGGCGGAGTTTAGGTGTTTGGTCCCATTTTAAAGATGTGAAACAAAATTGAAAGAAAACCAAACTCCAGTATGTTTTTGCTGAGGAAACAACATTATAGCATAGATCAGAAAAATACCGTAATATTGGCTCTTCAAAGTATTTTGCCGTTTAAATAAAGATGCCCCCTCCCTGAACCGCCACCTTAACGTGGTGGAGGGGTTTGAGTGCCCGAATGATCCTGGGAGCTATGTTGTCGGGGGCTTTATGCCCCTGGTAGGGTCACCCATGGCAAACAGGTCCCAGGGGGACGGGTCAGACCAAGAGCGGTTCAGAAGCCCTTTATGATGAATAATACTCAAAGGCCAGTTACGTCGCCCGGACCGGCGTCACCGGGGCCCCACCCTGGAGCCAGGCCTGGGGTGGGTGCTCGACAGCGAGCGCCTGGTGGCCGGGCCTTTCCCCACGGGGCCCGGCCGGGCTCAGCCCGAAGGAGCGACGTGGGGCCATCCTCACGTGGACCCACCACCCGCGGGAGGGATCCATAAGGGGCCGGTGCTAAGAGATCCGGGCGGCAGTCGACGGCGGGGGCCCCGACGACCGGATCTCCGGACATGGAGACTAGCTCTGGGGACATGGAATGTCACCTCGCTGGGGGGGAAGGAGCCTGAGCTTGTGCGGGAGGTTGAGCGTTACCGACTAGATATAGTCGGCCTCGCCTCCACGCACAGTTTGGGCTCTGGAACCCAACTTCTTGAGAGGGGCTGGACTCTCCATTTCTCTGGCGTTGCCCGCGGGGAGCGGCGGCGAGCTGGTGTGGGCCTGCTCATTGCCCCACAGCTCAGCCGTCACGTGTTGGAGTTCTCCCCGGTGAACGAGAGGGTCGCGTCCCTGCGCCTACGGGTCGGGGACAGGTCTCTCACTGTTGTGGCAGCTACGCCTACGGCCAAACAGCAGTGTAGAGTACCCGGCCTTCTTGGAGTGCCTGGGGGGGGGGGGTACTAGACAGTGCACCCACCGGGGACTCCGTTGTTCTCCTGGGGGACTTCAACGCCCATGTGGGTAACGACAGTGACACCTGGAGGGGCGTGATTGGGAGGAACGGCCTCCCTGATCTGAACCCGAGCGGTGTTTTGTTATTGGACTTCTGTGCTAGCCACAGTTTGTCCATAACGAACACCATGTTCAAGCACAAGGGTGTCCATCAGTGCACGTGGCACCAGGACACCCTAGGTCGGAGGTCGATGATCGACTTTGTAGTTGTGTCATCTGACCTCCGGCCGCGTGTTTTTGGACACTCGGGTGAAGAGAGGGGCAGAGCTGTCAACTGATCACCACCTGGTTGTGAGTTGGATCCGCTGGCAGAGGAGGAAGCCGGATAGACCTGGCAGGCCCAAGCGTATCGTGAGGGTCTGTTGGGAACGTCTGGCGGAGCCTTCTGTCAGGGGGGTCTTCAAATTCGCACCTCCGGGAGAGCTTCTCTCTGATCCCGGGGGAGGTTGGAGACATGGACTCCGAGTGGGCCATGTTCTCCACCTCCATTGTTGATGCGGCTGCCCGTAGCTGTGGTCGTAAGGTCTGCGGTGCTTGTCGCGGCGGCAATCCCCGAACCCGGTGGTGGGACACCGGAAGTAAGGGATGCCGTCAGGCTGAAGAAGGAGTCCTATCGGGCCTTGTTGGCTTGTGGGACTCCTGAGGCAGCTGACGGGTACCGGCGGGCAAGCGTGCTGCGGCTCGTGCTGTCGTGGAGGCAAAAACTCGGGGTTGGGAGGAGTTCGGGGAGGCCATGGAGGAGGACTATCGGACGGCCTCAAAGAAATTCTGGCAAACCGTTCGGCGCCTCAGGAGGGGGAAGCAGTGCTTCACCAACACTGTTTACAGTGCGGGTGGAGAGCTGCTGACCTCGACTGGGGATGTTGTCGGACGGTTGAAGGAATACTTTGAGGATCTCCTCAATCCCACTGTCACGTCTTCCGAGGAGGAAGCCGAGGCCGGGGACCCGGAGGCGGACTCGTCCATCACCCTGGCCGAAGTCACTGAGGTGGTTAGCAAGCTCCTCGGTGGCAAGGGCTCCGGGCGTTGATGAGATCCGTCCCGAGTACCTTAAGTCTCTGGATGTTGTGGGGCTGTCTTGGCTGACACGTCTCTACAACATCGCGTGGCGGTCGGGGACAGTGCCGCTGGACTGGCAGACCGGGATGGTGGTCCCCTCTGTATAAAAAGGGGGACCGGAGGGTGTGTTCCAATTACAGGGGAATCACACTCCTCAGCCTTCCCGGTAAGGTCTATTCCAGGGTACTGGAGAGGAGAGTCCGGCCGATAGTCGAACCTCGGATCCAGGAGGAGCAGTGTGGTTTTCGTCCTGGTCGTGGAACACTGGACCAGCTCTACACTCTCCATCGGGTGCTCGAGGGTTCATGGGAGTTTGCCCAACCGGTCCACATGTGTTTTGTGGATCTGGAGAAGGCATTCGACCGTGTCCCCCGTGGTGTCCTTTGGGGGGTGCTCTGGGAGTATGGGGTCCGGGGCCCTTTGCTAAGGGCTGTCCGGTCCCTGTATGACCGGAGCAGGAGCTGTGTTCGCATTGCCGGCAGTAAGTCAGACTTGTTCCCGGTGCATGTTGGACTCCGCCAGGGCTGCCCTTTGTCACCGGTTCTGTTCATTATATTTTATGGACAGACAGATTTCTAGGCGCAGCCAGGGGCTGGAGGGGGTCTGGTTCGGGAACCACAGGATCTCATCTCTGCTGTTTGCAGATGATGTTGTCCTGATGGCTTCTTCGAGCCAGGACCTGCAGCAGGCACTGGGGGCGGTTTGCAGCCGAGTGTGAAGCGGCTGGGATGAGAATCAGCTCTTCTAAATCTGAGGCCATGGTTCTCGACCGGAAAAAGGTGGTTTGCCCTCTCCGGGTGGGCGGTGAGCCCTTGCCTCAAGTGGAGGAGTTCAAGTATCTCGGGGTCTTGTTCACGAGTGAGGGAAGGATGGAACGCGAGATTGACAGGCGGATCGGTGCAGCGTCCGCAGTGATGCGGTCGCTGTATCGGTCCGTTGTGGTAAAAGAAGGAGCTGAGTCGAAAGGCAAAGCTCTCGATTTACCGGTCAATCTACGTTCCTACCCTCACCTATGGTCATGAGCTCTGGGTCATGACCGAAAGGACAAGATCGCGGATACAAGCGGCCGAAATGAGTTTCCTCCGCAGAGTGGCTGGGCGCACCCTTAGAGACAGGGTGAGGAGCTCAGTCACACGGGAGGAGCTCGGAGTAGAGCCGCTGCTCCTTCACGTTGAGAGGAACCAGCTGAGGTGGCTCGGGCATCTGCTCAGGATGCCTCCTGGACGCCTCCCTAGGGAGGTGTTCTGGGCATGTCCCACCGGGAGGAGGCCCCGAGGAAGACCCAGGACACGCTGGAGGGAGTATATGTCTCTCGGCTGGGCTGGGAACGCCTTGGGGTCCCACCGGAGGAGCTGGAGGATGTGTCTGGGGTGAGGGAAGTCTGGGAGTCCCTCCTTAGACTGCTGCCCCCGCGACCCGGCCCCGGATAAGCGGAAGAAAATGGATGGATGGATGGATGGAATAAAGATGCAGCAAAAGGCTCCATTAATATTGAAACAGTATTTACCTTCAGAGTCACAGATCAGGTCAATCACAGAGACGTTCTCCACACAGCGTCTCTTTGGAGAAACTGACGTCACGATGAGCAGTTCTACAAAAAGGTGAGTAAAAAGGCATAATTATAGTTTATTATTTTGAAAAATATTATGTGTGGAATTTTTGTGGATGTTCTACATTCACAGTTATTAATGATAAAATTAGTGTATTTAATGTCATATTTCCTGTGGCTACAATAGTTTATTACCACAGAGTGTGGAGTGAATGAATAATGCCCAGTGTTTCTAGATGCTAGTATTTGTCTAAAACTATTATGAGTCAAAACATCCACATTTTTAAAGTCTGAGTTCACAGCCGGTGAACTTTTATAGTTGGACAGATCTGTGGCTTTCACTTTGTCAGTCACGAGACACTGAGGTATTTACATTTCTAGTTTTTGAATAAAGTTTAGACTCTTGCTAATCACAAAGTGTTTCTCACTAACTTCCATGATAAAGTCATACTGACACTGACCTTAAGCGGCACCATAATCCATCTTGAGCGCCTCCTTCTGAGCTTTGCTGATTTTCTGTCAAAATCATTTTATTTATAATTACTAACAATGATATCAAGAGTAAAAACATCTGTAAAAACATCTATCTCATGAAACACATTCATGAATCCAAACATGAGGTTGTTTTAATCTTGTAACATTTAGTTTATCTTAATAATGATCTTGCTTTCCCAGGTTAAACTTTTAACACCACTTTAATTAAAAGTCAAAATAATCTGTTATTATCCATTTTCCAGCAGAAATATTCCCCAAATTAGTGAAGGGCGACACCAGTGGTAAATTTTGATCCAATAAATATTGTTATATCAATCTGACATCCATAATAAAAAGTTTTTATTAAAATACATCAAAACTATACTATAAAAAAGTTGACCTTGGAATCATCACTACTTCATCTCACCTTAAACTAATCTAAAAAATACATAAATCTGCAGATAAATTAAAACATAAAAACCGTATTACAAAAGGGGTCCTTGGGGTCCCATCAGAGGAGCTGGAGGACGTGTCTGGGGTGAGGGAAGTCTGGGAGTCTCTGCTTTAAACCGCTGCCCCCGCGACCCAGCCACGGATAAGCAGAAGAAAATGGATGGATATTTAACACACAAATCCTGCATATTTAGACTAAGTTCTTCTCTCAAACTGAAAACACTCTGCTCCACCTTGTGATGTCATGTGGTAATACAGGAAGTGCTCCACTGTGTTGTTAAACTCCACACACTTTCACTTGAATATTTTGGATATTTGGAATTGGGCAAGGAATTTTCCAATCTCTACTAAAGGTAAAAGGAGCTGTTAACGTGAAAACTACCACTACATGACATCACAAGGTGGAACAGAACATTTTGATCTGTGACAGTGTAGACAGACTAAAAATAAAGGGTTACTCAAACACATGTGAATGAAACAAAACACACATCCAGGTATGTTTTTGAGGAGGTAGGTGACTAATATGTGTTTAAAGTGACTTCTGCTGACATGTTAACTAATCCCAAATCATTTTCCAAACCCTAAATCTAACCATTACTTTAACCTTAATGTTTAAAAAATAACCCCAACAAATCCCAGCAGACCGTCCCTGTCAAATGCGGACGACAAATTACCCTACGGAGGACAATAAATGTACCTTAACCTACAGAGCTGACACATTAGCATTAACCATTGTTCATTCCTGTTGCTGACAGCAGAGGGCGCTCCAGTGCCTAAATACCTCATTGGAAACAGAGGTGCATTTTATAAAGTATATTCTCCAAATGCAAACATTATTTGAAGTTAGACAATGTGAAATACTGATCCCGACCAAAAGCCTGTTTATAAGAGAATTAAAGCCATAAGAACGCCACATAAGTGTTTCTTTAAATTGTTATTGATTAATGCAGCTAAACGGACAGCTGAAGAGAAAGTGTTTCCTTCTTATTTACTGAACCTGTCAATCATTTGTCCTGTACAGGCCAGGTTTCGTCTTTCTTCTTATTCTTCCTCTTCATATCTGCTTGGATTGGATCTTACCGGACTGAACTGCCAGTGTCCAACAGACTACTGCTACATGAGTGATACTGCTAATGCGGTGGGAGGCTCTGCAGCCAACACACGCTCACTCCACCTACTCCAACACGACCCGTCTGTAAACTGGACCCCACTGTGGTGTGGATTAATACAGGGGACTGTACCGAACTGTGGAACTCTTTAAACAGAGCTTATCAAATGAACTGAACCATGCACTCTGTAAATATTGTACAGACCTTTTTGCATAATATCGTCACAATACACAGTACACGGGCACCATCCTGCTGCTGCTGTTGTTACTGTTGTTGAGTACTGTCTCTCTTTCCTCTGAGCTGAATCAGATCTTCTTAGCCCAAAATATTTTATTGCTTAACACATGCGTTACATTCAGTTACCTTTAGCCTCATATGAACTGCTTCACTTTCATTGCATCAGTGTATTATTAGGATAAAATGGGGTTATAAAAAAACATTTACTATGTATTTTTATAGTTATTTTCTGAGTCTATGAAGCTATAGTTTTCACAAATATTTCCGAAATGCAAAATACATGCAAAATCATATGGCTTACAGAGAAAGTTTTGCGCAAATTCAACTTTTCTACCATGTTATAATGTTGTTCTGTCATCAAAAACATGCCTGAAGTGGTTTTCTGACTCATTTGTGTGTGTGTGTTTGAGTGATCTTGCTATCTTTCCCTCCTTTCGTTTAAGTACACGAGACCATGCGTCTTGTCTAAGGCTCAGCACACAGCCTACGTAACCAACGCTCCCTCGTCCTGTTTCATCCCAAAAACGAAACGTGAGACTACATTTACTATGTTGTTTTTGGTTGTCATGGTAATGTGCGAAAATACATGCAATATCAAACAACAAAAATGCAAAGAGAGTTTTTATAGATACTGCCTTATATCAAGGGCGTCATTATAGTTTTAACTGACAGAGCGTTTTATGTTGTTCTGTAATGATGAACATGGATACATCAATAATTCATATATTTTTGGTGAATAAGGTCAATAGCCTGTGTTTTGAGCTGTCTGACACAAAGGAGGAGAGTGGGGAGAGACATTCAGCACATTGCCAGAACCAGGAAGTGAAAACAAAACACCTTTTATTTTTGAACAATCTGTCAATCAACTCCCGAAAATCATTGCTTTGACTTTGTGAGTTTATTTTTCCACAACCAACATTTCAAACAGTCAATTATGCAAATAGTGTTTGGCAAAAAGCATTTGGGATTGCTTCTCTTCAAACGGCTCCTTCTTTCCAAATGAATAGATCAATTGGCAACACACAACCCTAATACAGTCTTGGAACTGTTATGAGACCACAGATTCCTCAGACAAACCCTGAAAATCACTACAAAAACACGTTCATAGCTTAATTAATGCAAGGCTTGATTAGCCGCTAGCCCCTTTAGTTGCAGAAATCCACTTTTTCCTCAATCTGAAGCTTTGTAAATCTGGTGAAAGGATTTGGCTGTTGCATCGCTAAAGTTTGTTAATTAACCTGACGTAATTAGTTACTTGGGGATTTCTGTGTCGCTTCACCTGCCAGTTTGGAGTTTGCTGGTGCATTCTGGGATTGCGTGACAACATCTACCAAAGCGCCATTACAGCACCGTTGCCAACCTTTGGACCAATCACAGGGACTTAAACCACATGCCCCGTGTTGCCAGATAGTTGAATGTGAGTGAGAATAGAACTGAATGGGCCTTGATCGATTGTGAACTTAAAATAGATTGAATTAAGTCTGATATTTTCACCAAAAAAGTCTGCTACAGCAAAAGTAATTCAAACATTTCTTACACCAAAACCTGCTGCACTGGAGTATTTTTGTCCTACGTGACATTATTCACCTTATTCCAAAAGTTGAAGTGGGTGCCGCCATTTCGATTTGGGTTGTATTATTTCCTACTGGGCCGATCTTGACAGTAAATCAGTTCTACAGCAACTACAGGGCCGTTCTAAAGCCTCCAGAGAATCAGTTCAGTGTTGACTTGTCCTTCACATGAACATAGAAAGTAAAAACATAAAACAAAACACTACTTTATGTTAGATTTTAGCAGTGATCTTTTCTCAAATTCTCCATGGAAACCAGAGACGCATTTACAGCAAAAGTGGGCAGGGCAAAGTCAATCGAACTGTTTCTGTTGGTTTTTACACTGAACAAAAAAGAAAATGATTTAACCCTCAATCACTCCTTCAAAAAACTGACATTGTGCAAGTTAAGTCGACCTTGTAAGAAATGTTTGTTTCTGGTGTAAGCGTCAAAGAAACTAAGAGACTAAAGCATAAAGTCAGAAGGGTTTAATGAGTTCCACACAGGTAAAGTGAGCAGTGAAGCAACAGACTCTCAGGAAAGGATTGGAAGAGAGTCCTGAGATGTGCATGTTGACAGCTTTTATAGTGTCCTTCAATCTATGTGTTTGTGAGGTGGGTCTTCTGCTTGTTTGCATGGTGGTGTTGCACATAAAGAAACTTCAGGCAAAGCCGTACAATGGTGTTTTATAATCCTCTCAAAGTGGGGGTCACGCATTCCTTAGTGAGAGGGGCTACAGATAAGAAGTGGCTTTAATGAAAAGCCCAGAACATAGGTGTTATCTTCTTGTCCACATGTCCTTGTAAGCCTCCATGCTGCTCTGCATTTCATGTAGAAAATGCCTTACAACCTTAAATCCTGACTATAAAAGTGTTCAGATAGTATCATTTATCGCAGAGGTTATGTTCTAAAAACAACCCGCAATAGGGAAAATCCGTGAAGTAGTCAACTTTACTTTTTTACAATTATTATATATGTTTTAAGGCTGTAAAACCCCTCACCACGTACTTTATACACTTTTCTCAGTCAGGCATTAACATTTTCTCACATTTCTCTTGTTTAAACTCGTAGGTGCCTTTGTCGGTGCAGAACGTTTCATCGACATTGTGGGTTTTGTCGAGGAGAAAACTTGCAAACATACAGCACTTAAGAGTCACACCGCGATCCACTGACTGGGACAACTGTATAAGAGAAGTCAGTGGGGAACTACATGCATTTCCGCCGCTGACCATATAAGGTAAAAATGACATCATCGTCCAAAAAAAAAGTCAGAAAATTAATATGAAGCCAGAGTTTTCAGAAAATATAGAGAAGTTAGATATTACATGCTTTACACTTGGCTTGTACCGTGAAACATAGTGATTTTAATGGAAGTCAGTGAATCATTTTTTTTCCACAAGCTCCCACAAAAGGAGTATTTTGACAAGCATAAATTAGAAAAGGCTCAAATTCAAGCATTGATGAGAAGATAAAAAAAATCAAAAACTCACAGATACACCACTGTGCCAAAAATTACCACATTTGCATAAAAAATGAAGAAGCTATGCAAGAAACAAAAGTCAAAAAGGTTTGGTAGAGGGTTAAAGGTGCTGTAGGCGCCATTTTGACTGCCTTTCATTTGTGCACCTCCAGCCTCTATGGGGCACTGTGGTTTAAATGTTAGGAGTGGAAACTGCAGGAAATTGGGACCAGTACTTTAAAAGACATGGGTATTTAAGACTTCTGTACACCTTCAGCCTCCACAGGTGTTATACCTACTTATTTATACTTATATCTTTACAGTTTGCAGTGGTTGATGATGGTTATTCTGCACTTACCTTGGTAAATGGTCACATGTTTATACAGCACTTTTCCACCTTCATAGCGCTGTACGTCAAGGAACCACTCGCCCATTCACACACACATTGGGTTAAGTGTTTTGCCCAAGGATACAACAATAGCATTCATCTGTGAGAGTTAGAATCGCACTGTCAACCTGTGGGTCGGTGGACTTGACCACTCAACCTATGATTTTTCACAATTTTTAGAGTCCAAAGCAGTTTGGTCGTCATGGTAATGGTAACGATCAGCATGCTAACTGTGAATGTCCTGTTTTTTTCTGACAATAAAGTGCTTTATAGTTGTATGTAAACATTTTATCTGTTGTGTGACTAGAAATAAATTCGCTCAGACTTGGAAAAACAGCCCTAACCCTGTAATAAAATGAATGACCTATTAAGCCGTCTGGCATGTTTTTCTTGCTTATTCTCGCAGTGTTTGAAGTTGTTTTGAACCGTTTCCGTCCTCAGCTGTGCCTGTTATGTAACCTTGAGTCAGCCTCATGTGTCTAAAGCGTATTTACCTCCCCCCGGTGGCCCTACCATGCCTTCCACGGATTTGCCAAAGCCCCAATCCCATCGCACGTGAGTCCAACCACAACAAACACATCAGTATTGTCACAGCTCGATGTCTCTGGCAGAATGGTTTGGTGGCATTTCTCTGCAGGTCGCATGAGGAAAAGGAGCAGCAAAAAAAAAGCATCCTTCGTGCGTTAACTGCAGCTAAAAATAGACAAGGAGTGTGCGGTGTCTGGGTGTGCACGGATGGGCGTCAGTGTGCTCGTATGGCGTGGTAAGAAATGGATCTTGGCCATTCATCACGTTCTAATCTAATCCAATTGTTTGTAATGGTCAATGTTCAGCTTGGGGCTTTTCACGTCTACAGCCAATTCTCTGTCAGTAAAAACATGTGGTTTGGACCAGATGGGAGACTTTGGGGGAATAAACCGGGCTATTTTTGGGTTATAGAGGATATATTTATACATAGTGCAATATTGACCCAACATCTCTCAATAGAAGAGAATAGAAACTAGAGTTATCGAAAATCAGATACTCAAACTAGCATCGAAACTATACCTAGATACTAAAGAAGTCACATACACAGGACAGAAATGAGCCTTTCCTGAATGTCTTTAGAATGATCTTGAGCTGTATCAGAACAAGTATAAGACACACAGACGAGTATACGCCAATGGAACCACTATCGAATTTAACTGGACGACTGAGGGATTACACAGATATAAGGCCACATGGGAATATATAAGAAAGTACTACTATTTAATGTGGAAAATCACATTCTTTTAACTAAAGGGAGAGGGTTTTAAGTCTCTTTCTTAGTATCGAAATGGAGTTTGAAATTTTTGTATCATGGCAACACTAACAGAAATAGGTCCATTGGCTTTCTGTTCAAAACTACAGAAATTACTGGATTTTCCTATTTATAGTTACACCTTTTGTTGTTGAAAATTGGCAAAAGACATTTCCGAACCCTGTGCATATGAGCCGCAGTTTTATTTTTTTTTTTTTTTTCTGAATAATCGCAATGGGCAGATACAGGCTGGTCCCTGAAGTCCTCAGAGTGCGAGATGGTTCACGTGGCACTAACAGGGTCCTGGATGTACTCAGTGTTCTGGATGTACTGTAGGGGGGTAGGTAAGTACATTTTCTTAGCTCTGAAGCCTCAAATGCAGGACACCAGAGGATTACTCAAACATGCATCAATCTATTAAAATAGAATTAGGAGCTGGCCAATTATGAGGAAACGCTGTTATAACAGGGTTAACTCTGTTTTACATAACATAATAATCCTAATTAAATTAAACAAATTTATGTCCGAAAAGGAAGTGACATCGAAAATCACAGTAATAAAAGAAAAAATAAATAAATTGAATATTCTGATTGATCCACATAAGGAAAACAAGAGAATTTTAAGTCATTATTTAACCAAGTCATTAAATTTAACCCAACTTACTTTTTCCCATTGAGACAAACAGATGATGCCACCAGTTCAAGATACAAGTCAGATCTTAAGAGAGACAAGTCAGATCACAGTAAGAATGCATGTTTTTGTGTATGTTTTTGCCATATAAATGCTTGTAATTGAAGAAATAGATATGTTTAAAGAGGAAACTTGTATATTGATTTAATTTATTGAATGATTTTAATTTATTATTGTGTCTTAGATACAGAGAATGTATTTCAGGGCATTGAATGAACATTTCATCAAATAAAGGATTTTTAAATTTGTCATAAAATGGACAATACAACAAAAAATGAACTTCACTTTCCACTTCGCCCAACTCACATAAACCACAAAGTCTTTCATCTTCAGGGGCTTGAGAAAACCTCCCAGTTTCTTCTTGGGCTTACTCCATTCAACGACCTTTTTAGATACAGTGTCGCCAGGTTGATTAATAATTATGTATAAGCTTTTCACCATGTGTCCTCAACATAAGCCTATACCATAGACTGTAATCCCTCAGTCGCCCAGGTCTGATTCATACTAAAAGAAAAATTCAAATCTGTCAACTGGACAAAAAGTTGTAGAAATGAAGACGTTTTGCTGCAAATGTCCGAAACTGTGTTAGTTTCAGTGTAGGTAGCTATAAATGGACACAGCTAACCTGCTAGCCGCTGCGTTCCAAATAGAAAGTGATCATGGGCGCGCTTCATCCATCGACTCTGGCTCCAATTCACTTTACATTAGAAAACTGTGGCCCCTCTCTCCTTAACTGCTGCTGTCAGGCTCATGATTTTGGTCTCAAATGATCCTGGAATTTTTATTTTGCTATTTTGCCCGTAAATCAAAATATGAACTTCAGACAAATCAGCTGCCTTCTTTCCGCGAAGTCGCTCCTGCTAGCTTTCAACACTGTCAATCAAACCTGTTGCTAAGTGCCTGCTCCCTGCCAAACCAGCGATGTGGGCGGGAAGGGGCTTTAGCTTCAACAGCTTCACTTCAGGTTGGCTCTTGACATTTATTTATTTATTTTGCTTGTTCATTTTGGGTTGCATCAATTAACTGCAGACAAATTTGACTCCGCGGGTTCTCCAGGGTTAAAATGTTCATATTAACCCGCTCTATGTGATCCATGTCAGCTCCCATTGGGCACCACAGTTTTCTAACATGGAAGTCAGCGGATTTGTTTCTTTTATTAAGTCATTTTAGACGAATATTGTGATTTAAAATGTCCAAATGATAACATAATGATCCACAGGCGTCAGAGATTATAACTATGGAGCTGACACTAGCACAACACGTCTGCTTTGAGTAATAACAAACGTATCGATCGCACACACAGACATGATCTTTCATCTGTTTGGACCGATTAAGCTGTGATTTTTGGTGACTCATGCCTTTTGCCCTTTGACCTTTCCTGACTTCATAATCCTTCTGTCAATGGAAGATTTGCAGAGTGAAGGAAAAACAGCCACGCTAGTATCATCGCTCTGCGCCTTTGCCGTCCAGGCCCTCGTGCGAGACGTGGAAAGGACTTACGCAGATGATATTTTATTCACAAAAGCACACAGACGACATAACAGGTGCTGCAACTTTAAATGTGGGCCAGATAAAAAAACAAAAAAAACACGGTATCTGGGGACAAGCGAGTTCATTGTATATGTGTAAGTAGAAGAAGTACTCCACATGCACACAGGCTTATATATATTACGTCAACCACAATGTTTTTTTTACTTATTTTAAACACAAAGCCACAGTAGCTCAGTTGGTAAAGTGTTTGTCCTCTGATCTGAAGGTTGGCGGCTCGAACCCCGCTCTCGGCATGAACATCATTGGTAGAGCAGTCAGATCACAGGTTGACGGTGCGATTCCAGCTCTCACAGATGAATACTGTTGTTGTGTCCTTGGGCGAGACACTTAACCCACCTCGCCCCCAGTGTCTGTGTGAGTACCCTGCTGGTGAATGTGTAAAGTGCTATATGAGTGAGTGAGTGATTTCCCATAAAAGTATTTACAAATACATTTAAATAATAATGAAAAAGAAAAAAATTAATAATCATCAGATAATAATAATAATAATAATAATAATAATAATAATAATAATAATAATAATAATAATATGACTGGACATTTGAATTTGCTATAAAAAAAAAGTAATGTTAACAATAGTATTTTTATCATTTGTACATAAAATACTATGCAATCATTAAAATAGCATTCTCAAACACAAATTCCCTGTTTTAAAGGTCCCATATTACCCTATTTTCTTATCTCTTTCTTTTTCTGACAAGTTTTTGGGGTAAGAAACTGCATTCAAAACAGTTTTAAATGCTTTATTAGCAGGGGTGTATGGGGCTGGGTGGGTCCACAGATGCAAAAATATATTGTATAAGAGATCAAAATAAGTGTACTGTCTACATCTAGTTATAAAGCATTTTATTGTCCGATAATCAGGCTGTAGCTGTTAGCGTTATCATTACCACAAACCTCCACATTGTGAAAAGCACTTATAAATTCATTGTGGTGATTAATTAGGATATTCAGAATACATAAGGTTAGTGAGGAATAACTTTGGACCACTGCAAACTGCTTAAAATGAACTAGTTTTTTTTTTTTTTTTCTCATGGACTATAAACCATTTAACTGTTTGATATCAGGGAGTGTGTGTTAGCATGCTAGTTCATCTGTAGGCTCTGAAAGTTGTGAAAAACGCTGATAAACTCATCGTGGTAAATAATTAGAATGTTCAGAATGCATAAAGTAAGTGAGGAATAACTTTGGACCTGTGCACACCTTTTAAAATTAACTAGCTCTGTTTTTCACGTTTTTAATGCAGGAAGAATCAGGTAGCTCTAAGTCTCTACTGCATGTGGGAGAAAGCAGTCGCAGAGTCTGGTGATCCTGGACTGACCCAGCCCGATGAGGAGAGGGGTCAAGCAGCTCTTCAGATGGGTGACTGGCTCTCCGCCTGCACCCACTGATGTGTAAATGCCACTGAGAGAGAGGAGCCATGTGATTCTACGGGCAGAGCAGTGATCTGGTCTTTTGTGCTTTGTTGGCTTGTGTTGTGTGTTGTGGAGAATGTTCAAAATGAAGATCCAAAGCAACGTCTTCGCAATTGGCAACTCAACTTCAACTTTATTTGTATAGCACAATTCATACACAAAGTAATTCAAAGTGCTTTACAGAAGTGCTTTATAAGAAAGACATTAAAATCACACAATCAAAACATAAAGAATCATAACTAATCATGATAAAATTAACATTAAAAGAGAAAAGTGCAGAATAAAACTCTTTCAGTCATATGCCGAGATAAACAGTACAGTTTTGAGCCTGGATTTAAACATTGTCAAAGTAGAGGCCTGTCTCACAACTTCAGGAAGACTGTTCCAGGTTTTAGCTGCAGGAAACTGAAACACTTATTCTCCACGTTTAGTCCTGGTTTAGTTTAGTCCTGGTTTAGTCCTGAGTCTGGGCGCCAGCAGGAGACCGGTCCCCGAATTCCCCGAGTGTGAGATGGGTCATATGACACAAATATGCGTCAAACTGTAGAACCTGTAGGACCATGAAGGACCAAACATAAAAGAATAAATATTTTTATGTATCAAAAATGGAAATAAATGTAAATACAAGAAAATTAAAGAAAATATTTTATATAAATGAAAAAAAAAATTTAAACATAAAAAAAATGAAAAATAAATGTGTAAATAAGAAAAAAATAAATAAATGTATTTAAAGAAAAAATATATAAATGTAAAGATCTATAAATGAATAAAAAAATTTAAACATAAAAAATTTTCACAATGAATCCAATAAATGTACCATCACCACCCACAGCCTCACATATATGATTGAAGATCACAGAAAAAATAAATGCACAAATAAATAGAAGACTGGGGCTGGACGGATTAATGTTGCAAAATAAAAAAACAAGTTGGGAAATATAAGTTGTTTTCTGTGCAGGCCATATACCGCAGGCTCTTTTTTCCCTCCTGTCTTCGGTATGAAAAAACTATGGTCCATTCCTTTTAGAGATTAGCTGAGCTTTGTGGTGTATTTTGCACATCTCCTCTTGGGATAATCTTGCCTTGTCCTGGCTGTTTAGACTTTCTTCTTCTGGTAAGTTGAGCTTCATCTCTTCTTGTCCTTTTCACATCTCTTATGGCTGTTTCTGCTCCTGGGTTGCAATTTATTGAAATATCCCTCAATCATGCTTTCCTAAGTTCAGTTGTTGTATTTTTATTTCAGTGTTTTTTTTTCCAGCCCATCCATCTGAGAGGAGGAGAAGGTTCTGGCAGACACAGATGCTTGCTGTTCAGAGCTCTTACCTCACACTCAAAGTCACTGTGTTCTGGCTGTGTGACATGATGGAGGCGACAGTAGCTCAGTAGGTTGAGTGTTTGTCCACTGATCCGAAGGTTGGCGGTTCAAATCCCGCTCTCTACATAAACATCATGGTTGAGTGGTTAGATCCACTGACTCGTAAGTTGGCGGTGCAAATCCAGCCCTCACAGAGATTCTGGCGTGTCGTTGTGTCCTTGGGCAAGACATTTTAACCCATCGCGCCCCCATGCTTGTCTGCGTACAACTGGTGTATTTTTATGTGTGTGTGGATGGGTGACTGGTTCCTTGTTGTAAAGCGCTTTGAGTGCCTTGAAGGTGGAAAAGCGCTATATAAAGATGTGACCATTTACCATTTACCATGGAGTGATATGAGTTTCATTTGGACGATACTGAAAATGCCCTTGTCTCTGTGTAGACGCCACATCCACAGTTTGGGTTGGTAAAGGTTCTGATGGTTTTGCTGTGCTGGATGGAGGATGCTGGGGATGCTGTGCCTGTGGTCCACTCCTCTTTAGAGGCCAAGACACTGACAAAGGAGTGAGTTCAACACAAATTAGATTTTCAGAACAGCTTTTTTTTGATGGTAAGTCATGTAAGATTGCAGAGGCCATTGCTAAAATCAGCATCTTCACACTGCACTTTGAAATTAAAAGTGGGAATCGGACATGTTACGGCGCTTGATCTCCAGCTCCTCCTACAGTCGTGTGTGTGTGTTGTCCCTGCTGTCTTTCTCCATATGCAAGCTTTGAGGCCACAGACCTCTCCTGTCCTGCTCCTCAAGCTGGCATCTGATTGACTCCTGGACCCTGCGTGTGATTGGAGTGACGTCCCAGAGTGTGGCCAATCCTGGCTTTCCACCTGTGCCAGCCACACCTTAAAAGGACCCTCCCACTGCCACTCTTGACTGCTGGATTTCTGACTGAACCGCATGCGACTTGTGACTTGTGATACTGTTGAACTTGTAAAATCTTACCCTTTAGAACTGTTTGCTGTGTAATTCAAAGTTTACAGCTATTGTGACACTCTCATTATTAAAAGAGCCAATTATTATTTACCTTTTTATATCCAGGGTTGTCCTTTCTACTTAGCAACGGTTTGTAACAGGACATCTGAGAGATTTCAAGTGAATGCACATGTGCAGCAGGAGACGACAACAGCAGCGCCAACTTTCAACACAAGCGATTAAAACAACTCACTTGTAGCTTCACGTTTGTAATGATAGATGTTGATTGATTAGATGTTGGTCAGAAATACAGTTATTTAATCAAACATGAGCTAGTTTCAGGACAGGTTTGTGTGAAATGGTGGATCTGGGTGGAGCAGTGGAGTGTCAGCGACTGCGGCAGCTAAGAGCCACAGTTTATACTAGTCTGGTCTGTGACCTGTGTGTTTATGGAGCCACATCGTGAGCAGAATAATGAGACTTTGGCACATGTGGAGGAACATGTGGCTGTTCTGGAGCTGCTCCTCTTCAGGGAAATGCAGAACGTTTCTTCAGGAAGGACGTGGTTTTGATTTGCATCTGTGAGAAGTGAGTGTGAGCTCTGTTCTAAGACAAGACTGTGTTTAAGGGGGCATTTGTGGCACATGAGGCTCTATTAGACCAGTGCGCTACATAGATAACAATGGTACTGAAGGCTCAGCTGCATAAATAAGGTTTTGGAGCAGGACAAATCTGTGAACAACCCACTGAGCAGCCCTATTTGTACAGACAGGGTCAAACATAGTCCAATATATACAGTTATTCATAAACTATGTAGGTCTGGGCTTCTCTAATGTGACTCCAAATGGCTCATTATGCATTTAATATGTAAAAATAAATATACTCATTTGCATTAAATTGTTATCGGCTAAACACTGGTCTACCCCAAGTCTGCTGCCTACTCATAAAAGTCACTGCACGCTACTGCATCTCACAATACTAATGTGAGGATGGGGGGATGTAGGGATGACTGATGGGCAAAGTAAAATGATATGACAATATATTTCATGCAACTTCAGACATTATGGCTCGTCCCTTCCACTGTGTTACAAGCATTTTAAATTGAAGTGTCAAATGTTGGTTACATTTGGGTACTTAAGCAAGTTTGAATGGAGCTGTTTTCAAGCAGGAGCAGCTCCCCTGTCTGCATTATTTAACACCACACATGAGGCAGGAGGAAAGAGGAAACAAAACAGACTAAATAAAGCAGTGTTATAGCTCCGGTTGTGTAATAGCGCTGTTTTATCGGTGGCCTCGCAGCAGGCTCCAGTGCAGTGCTCCTTATAAGACTCCAGCGGCAGAAGGGCTGTTTGTTTCACCAGAAAGCCTGAACTGTGGCGGTTCATTTGTGAATGACTTCCCGAGAGGAGCTCCTCCATGGCCCCTCCTCACTCAACACATGCAATACACATTTAAACTTTCAAATGGGACTTATCTGTTTTTTGCAAATGAACTCTTCATATATCCCTCTGGCATCACATAAAAATATCACATTTATATCTTTAATCGCATAAAATGTATTTGGACTTCTGGTCCATTATGATATTTTATTTTCTTTGGCTCCTTACCAGCAGCATACTGTCAGGAAGTTCAGGTGTGCAGCTGCACTGGGGTCTCAATGAGCTGGGGGCCCAAAAAATTTGACATTTTTTATTATTGCTGAATTTCAGAGACACAACGTCGATCAGAGATTGGACCTGTCAGCAGTGGGCCTCAGCATAGATGCAGGGATCACTCTCTGGAGCACACAGCTTTTGGTCATGGCTGCATGAATCGTTTCACAACTTAGGTCTATATATTGTTCCAAGAAAGCTCTGTTAAGTATTCATACTCTTAACATAGGATAAACTGTTGATTCACAAGCCACATCACATCTGTTTGAATCCACACATGACAATGACTTGTACCAAAAAGCAGATCACTAGAAAGCAGACTTGGCACCAACTTTTCCAGAGCACCTTTTATCTTTCTGAGTCAGCTTTAAAACAGAGATTTCCAGCTGTCACCGGCCTTTAATCTGCCCAAAATGCTAATAATGGGCCTCCGTTCGCTCACATCAACTTTTGGCGAGGAGTGCACTGCCTTAATGCTGTTTCTGACCTTGCCTGTCATTTTATCATTGAGAGTTCCAGAGCGTGCTCTGAACATCGCTGAGATTGTGGACAATTTTGGTCAGCACCAGGCTCACAGAGGGCTAAAAGAAAACCCTGCTAAACATGTTCTTTGTTGCATGCTGAATGGTGTGCCTTTAGTAGGCCTGTTTACAGTTTATCAAGGGATTGTGCAGGACAAACAAATCAAATGGCCCTAGATGAGTAAGACAACGCTGTCCATGGTGCTGATTTCTGTTTTTAAATGAATCTGTTGGTAAATAACAAATACATGTTACGTCCACTGTTCCATCACTTTGTTATTCTTAGTACCACAGAGTCTCCACATATGTGCACAGGCCAGGGCCAATTGTTAAAGTCTGCACATGGGTGCACAGGCCAGGGCCCATTATAAAAGTCTGCACATGTGCATGGGCCAGGCCCCATTGGTAAAGTCTGAGGTCCACAGGCACTACCATATGCCACTGTTTCAGACACTTCTGCTCTGCACCGCAGTTTTATAAAGAGGAAGTCAGCAGACTTCATTTTAGATCAATATTTGTGATTTAAAATGTCCAAATTCTAACATAATGATCCATGGGTGTCATAGATTATAACTATATAGCAGCCTCAAGCTGAATGTGTCTGCTTTAAAACACCTGGACAGAGAATAAATCTCTCAACACTGTCATTATGTATAATATAAAATGCATTTGGGGCTGTCAGAGCTCGTAGCCTGAGCCAAAATCACCATGGCAATCGTTTCCTTTTATCAAACTCTCCCCGGTCCATTCTAATCAGGCCCAATCAGGTCATCCTTCAGAGAATCATAGCTGTCTCTTCAAACTTGCTCAAGCGTTTGGATTTTCAGCAGAACTATGAATTTCTTTTTCCAAACTTCACAAAAAAGCAGATCAGAATATGCCATGGAACTGTCAAAATGCAGATGTGACCTGGTTTATGGTTAATATCTTTGTTACTCCTGGGCTTGGGGTTGAACATGGTGACAGTTTATCACACAAATATGATTGCTGAAATTACTTTAAAGCACACATATAATGCAAACTTGACTTTCGGCTTTTATGTTATAACGTTTCCTCATCAAAAATGTAACTGGCGCTGTATTATGCTTCATTTCCAGTGGTTTCAGTAATCCTGTTTAGGTTATGATGCTCAGTCTCAGAAAGTTAGTTAAATCTTTCCTTGATTGTTACGGCATAGGTAGCAATTCAGTGCCTACATGTGTTTTCAAACCATAGGCATTAGTTTAAAGACCCATTGTGTAACTTTTAAGTTAAAGTTGTTTTTTTTTTCTTTTTTTATTGCAGTGAAAAATATAGAAAAACATGTGTTCTTACTCAGAGCAGGCTGCATCTCCACAAACTGTGGCAACTATGAAGTGAGATATTTCACCTAATGTTATGAGTTCTGACCTCAGATTGTTCCAGTAAACGTTAAACAAATGTATTAAATCACAGAATACTGTTAGATTTATCCCGTATCAATGAACTCGTATCTGAAATGGGAGCCCTTCGATCATCTATCAGTTCACAAGTGAGAATTACTAGTTTGAACAGTGTTCCAGGGCATTTATCCAAGTCAGAGGTGGGAACATTCCACTTATCAATTGCCTGGAACACATCATTAGACGTCCTGCTTGTTTCCAGTGTTGGGAATTAGTGACGGTGTTATTTTTACCAGTAATAGTTATAGTTACTGCCGATGTGACATGTTTGAAATGTTCTGATATCTGTGCCTTATTCAGTTTGGCCACAGTCTGCTGTCTAAAGAGGTCAGGGGTTAGCTCTGTCTTGTTGTGGCTTTACAGTTGTGAGTCTATGTTGGTGATTTTGAGCTCTGTGGAGGACGACATCTTATAACACTGGCTCTTGATTTGCAGGACAAATAAGACTGAATAGAGCTTTTTTTACCGTATAAACAGCTGAGGGTGTATTTTTGAGGATTTATGTATTTATATTTACCCCCATCAGTTATAAACGCAATTACTTTGGGGGAAAAGTAACAAGTAACTATAACTAAAACTTTTTTGTAGGATCTTGCCCAACACTGGGGCAAGATTTCCATGGAAATAATGTTCATTTGGCTTTAATCTTCCACATTACTGACCTTTTTTGGCCACGCCCACTTTGCGTAAATGCGACCTAAACTGCACTTTCTTTGTGGTGACTCTTCCGGTTAAGTATTCATTCCAATGGCAAATTTGGGAAAGGTTTTGCTGCTACAATCTGATATAAAGAAGTGTTGATTGTGTAAAATGTTCCATGTTCATGTGTTCATGCTTTAAAACGCCTCTGTAGTCTCTATATTTACTGTGAAGATCGGCAGCCTCATGCAAAATAATACAACAATGACAATGGCAGCGTCCCCTGCAACTTCTGGAATAAGGTGAAAAGAATAAAATAAATTCATCCATGGCTTTAACTTTCTTTTTCCATGGACGCCAGCGAGCAGCAACATTGGCGAGTCCAAATCACAGCTCATCAAACACAGGATGCCGCGATAACGAACCAACGGCGCTGCACTAAAGTCACATTTATATGGAAATGCGCTTTTTAATGAGCAAACCAGTCGTATCATCCCCATCCTCAATCCTCATTCACAATATTTCTATTTTCAAGAGAATTACTCCTGCAGTTGGTGTTGAACGAATGCCGTGTCTGCTCTTTTCCTGTCTGTAATTAACTTTGTAATTATTGTTCTTGGGCAGAGTGTCTTTAGCGAGAGCCTGGCTCCTCTGATGATCCTGTCCTGAGATAGTCTTTGTGTAATCCTCGTCTCCCTCTTTGTTCTGTACATTTAAAGGTCTCCAAGTGATGATGTTAGACTTTAGGTGCCAGCTTTAATTAGGCAAAAAGGGCCTCGTTAAGTCGTCTAAGCAGAACGACTGTAAGGAAGGCTGTGTTTCCTGCTGGTTTCTTGCTCACCTCTGTTTTAAAAAGAAGGTATTATCCAGAATGTTTTTTTTTTTTTTTTTAGCTTTTTTACCATGTTATAACTTCGTTCCCTCAAAAACATACCTATTTATTTTCTTTATTCCTCATAAGCAGCCATATTTGTTTTGATACAAATGGACCATGCGTCCCCCTGATTGGCTAATCCACCTGTCAATCATATCTGAACTTAGGGAGATTCACCAGTGACCAGACTCACATCTTCAGAAAGTATTGGAGCAGTGTGTGTTCTGGGTCCCATGTAATTTCAGCCTCGCAACTTTCGTTCACACCGTTCTGCTAATTTTCAAGTTCTGAAAATGAAATAGTAAAAGAAAAATTCTGTTCCGTAACTGGACAAAAGTTAGTGAAGATCGTCTGGCTGCTCATCCTGTGGGGTCCAATGGGCCTGGGGTCTTTTACCCATTATCGTTATTTGGTTTATTTATACACACAGTTGATGACACAGGTATAATTGCTGAAGTTGCTTTAAAGGACACATACTGTATAATGTTAACTTAACTTAACTAACTAGTAATAAATACACATTAAAGACAAAATAAATACTAAATACACATATAGAAATAATACAGCGTAGTAATAATAATAATAATAATAATAATAATAATAATAATAATAATAATAATAATAATAATAATAATAATAATAATAATAATAATAATAATAATATATAGAAAGTAAAAAGTAAAATAATGAAAATAATCCTGTCCAGGTTTGAATTCTTTCCATACAGTAATTGCAAATTTCCTCCATCCAAAGACATCAGCAGAAATTGCATTATACATATACAAAAAAAGTAATATCTTCAGATCAGTTCAGATGGTTTTTTTTGGTTTTTGCTCCGTGCATTCGAGCAGCAGAAAACTTCCAACTGAATTATTTCTCAGTAAGATAGAAGCCATCCTTTCACACAGTGAGAGGTTGAAGTGACTTATTTCGCTTCATTCATGATGGTTTCAAGAATCCTGTTTAGGTCATGTTGCTCAGTCTTAGAAATCACTTTGTTAAATCTTCCCTTGATTGTCACGTCAGAGGTAAAATCCTGTGCAGCTTTTATGTCCATAAATCTCTGCTTACTGCCTTTCCTCCTAAACCTAACTACCTGCAGTTTCAAAACATAGGCACATTAGCTTAAAGCCCCACTTTTAATCAAAAAAATAAAAGCTTTTTTAAAATTGTTTTTATTACAGTGAAAAATGTAGAAAAGCAGGCGTCCTTACTCAGAGCGTGCTTGCATCTCCACAAAACCATCTCCTTTTTGGCTGTAGTTATGCTGCATTCCAGGTAACTGCGAGGTCAGATATTTCCCTGTTGAATGGTGTGAGTTCTGACCTCAGAGTGTTTCAGCTGAATCCAGCAGGGAAGGCCAATGAGAGACTCTTTTTCATGAGCACCCTCTTAAAATGCAGAAAAAATACAAATAAAAACAAACTAATTGGTGTGATTATAAATATTTATAACCAGATTAAAGTGCATTAGTGGCACCAATCTATCCAGCGTTGCATGTCCTTGAAATGTATTCCATTTTGGGGAAATATAATAACCAAAGGCTTTTTGTCTCATTACAGTTCTAGTGCAGACAGTTTTTAGACATAGACAATCATAAGATCTTGTATTAAAAGTTCTCGTATCAAAGATCAACAAACAAGTGAGATACTGAGTCAGTCACCGAGCTAAATTACAGATCAGATGTTAGTCACATTTTTATACAGCGCTTTTCCCACCTTCAAGTCACTCAAAGCACTTTACATCAAGGAACATGAGTGTACACAGACATCGGGGGTGAGATATGTTAAGTGTCTTGCTCAAGGACACAACAGCCTTATTATATCATATTCATCTGTGGATCTGACTGCTCTATGCTCTGTGACGTTTATGCCGAGAGCGGGATTTGAACTGTCAACCTTCGGATCAGCGGACAAACACTCCACCAGCTACTGTCGCCCCTGGGTGCTCGCCGATATTTCCACAGAAAGGCGAGCACAGTCAGAATGTAGCAAGAAAATGTTGTGGTTTGAGGTCTGGTTGAGTCGTGGATTAGTCCTAGTTTAGACCTGATTTAGTCCTGACCCTAGCCACCAGCAGGAGGCCGGTCCCTGAAGTCCTCAGAGTGTGAGATGGTTCATACGGCACCAACATGTGGGAGATGTACTTTGGTGCTGGTTCATGGAGAGACTTGTTCACATTCAGAGCTGCTTTAAAGTTTATTCTCTGAGCCACAGGAGCCAGAGCAGAGACCTGAGCACAGGACTTATGTGCTCTTACTTCCTGGTTCTAGTCAGGACTCGAGCAGCAGCGTTCTGGATGTACTGCAGCTGTGTTAAGGCTCATTTGGAGAAGCCAGTGAGCAGACCGTTACAGTAGTCTAACCTACTGGACACAAATGCATGAATAAGTCTCTCTAAGTCTGGTTTTGACAGTTTACCTTTGATTTTTGCAATGTTTTTAGATGTTATTGATTTGATGTGGCTGTTAAAGTTCAAGTCTGAGTCCATTATTAGCCCTAGATTTCTAGCCTGAAGGTTTTAGAGAGAGAGACTGGAGGTGACTGCTGACACTTTTCAGTCTTGTCTGAATTTAGTTGTAGAAAGTTGTTTTGCATCCACACACTGATCTGTTGGATGCAGTGGCAGAGGGAATCCACTGGTCCATATTCACCTGCTGAATGCACCAAACTAGATTCTATACAGTGTTGGTCTCTTGTGACAGATAGCAATGGCCAACCTACTTTTTCATAGAGTGTACAGTGATGGGTATTAAATTCATCACGTGTTATGAAGTGAAGAGATGAGTGAAACAGTGAATCTGAAGGTTTGCTTTGTTTTTGTATAGGTGGTGACTCTCAAACGATGTACCGCTGTTTAGCGTAGCTCAAACAATGCAACTTTTCACGTGCCCATAACTTTTCACGTAGTTTTATCTGCATTCAATGATAATTTAAGATTTATGAGTTTTGGATTTCATTAAAATCTTGCTGCAGTTTCCATCTGTTGGAGGCTACAATCCCGTGACTCCTAATTGTGAGAGTGACGCTCTAAGAACCACGGGCCCCTCCTCAGCAGATGTCCGTGCCCCGCAGCTCAGACCACAGCAGATGCTCACAGATGTGCTGGTGCTGCAAAGGACAGAGAAGTACAGGTACAAACACAGTGACCTCACATTACCTGCGTTCTGTCCAGTACATAGCGTGGACTTTATTCTGTCTCTGTGCACACAGTATAGAGACTGGACTGGCAGACTGCAATGAGCGAGGTGCTAACGACAGGGCGACGCTGGTGAGAAGGTCCCAGACAGGGTTGGGAGTTTGCATACTCTCCCTGTTTCCTCCGGTTTCCCCTACCACTAAAAGTCATGTCCCACTACTCTCTAGTGTGTAATGTGCAGGGTGTAGGGCAGGAGGGGACATAACTGCACTGGTAAATAATTATGATTTTCACTATGCCACTCTGTATAGAATAGGCTTTTTTTTCTTCATTTTTTGAGGCCTGAGCAGCTCTGTTGATGTCATTCCAGCCACTGCTCTAGATGAGTTTGATAAAGCCATGAAGAAAAGCACAGGATCTCAAACAGCTCCCCCCACAGGAGTCACAGGATTTTAAGGTAGACTCATGAAATCTACTCTATAGTTTACATCTGTCAAACTCAAGGCCCGTGGGCCAAATGTGACCCACTAGGTCATTTTATGTGGCCCACAAGAAGGTGAATTACAAGGTATGAACGTGTGTGTGTGTGTGTGTGTGTGTGTGTGTGTGTGTGTGTGTGTGTGTGTGTGTGTGTGTGTGTGTGTGTGTGTGTGTGTGTGTGAGCAGTGGTGTTCCCCCCAATACAGACTTTTTAAAATGTCAGTTTATCAGGAAATACGCAGTTATACAGACATTCTTTTTACATCTGTGCAAATGCATATGTAATATTTGTAACTTGAATTAGTAATAAATACAGAAATAATTCATTAAGGCAAGGCAAGTTTATTTGTATAGCACAATTCGTACACAAGATGCACAAAGTGCTTTTCAGAGTAAGAAAGACATTAAAATCACACAAATCAAAACAATACAATTCAATACAATTCTGGTGACCCCGACGTGACTGACCCCGAGGCCCCAGGGGCAGAGACTGACCCCCGAGGACAGGCTCAAGGCGACCGGACGCACCGCGACCCTCCGCCGCGGCAAACCAAAGAGGCGAGGAAGACCCCCAAAAACCCCCACAGTCGAGGAAGCCACCACGCCGCCCAGCACCACTCCCAGCGAAATCCAGCAAACTGACCGCATCAAAACCGGCCATCTGGTGGCAGACATCCACCAAACTCTTCTTACGTCTGTTATTTTATCTTTATTACTTTGTTTCCACTTTTATTATTTTTGAGGGACCCAAAACTCCCCAGGGAAGCGCTGTACGCACCCAGCTACGTAGGACACGTCTGCCCACTGCACCAGTCCACAGTGGGTCACAGGACTCAACAAGTCAAAAAGTACTTAAATTGATTTTAAATTACACTTGACTAGATTTACAGTAATTCCTCATTTATTGCGGGGTTATGGTCTACAGTCCCTTATCCAATCAGGATGCAGAGCACAATGCACGTTCATACACTGTAAAATTGCACCAAATAGCGAAACCGCGAAAGGTGAACCGCGATATAGTGAGGGACAACTGTATACTGCCATCTGGCCCCTTGAGCGCCACCATTTTGCTGCTGTGACCCTCAGTGAAAATCAGTTTGACACTTCTGCTATAGCTGAAATGAAAACTTTTTTTGAAACTATTGAAATAAACTGAAAAGACAGATTTGAAAAGTTTTGCCACTAAAACTGAGGTTCATATTTCTGTTTGGGCTTCCATCCAGAAAAGTTTGGAAACCCCCAGTTCTGAACCGCTCGGTGACATTATTCAAACGTCTCTTGTGGTGCAGACAGCTCACACACACCGGCCCTGGGTAAACTATATAAAGTGACGCCTGTAGAATATATGAAAGCCTTGAGTAAAAGTGCAGAGTGCTTAGACAGGCAGAACGGTTTGACAAGGCCTCAGTGTGACGACCGGAGCAGGGCCCAGCAGGAGCAGGCCGCACGCTCGTATTTACACAGACAAACAAACGAAGGCAGAGGGAGCGTTAGGGCATCAGGTTGGATGAGGAGGTGAGGTGTGTGTGCGTCTCAGTTCACTGGAGCAGACAGACCCTGATGTGAGGAGGAGTCAGGGCGTCTCTATTTATACTCGCGTCTACTGTAATGTGTAATCACCTGCCAACACAGTCAAACTACGTCTAGATAAAGTCTGTGTAACCTTTCTGGAGAGGGAAGAGCTTGTCTCCATGGAGATGTTATCGCCACTGAATGTTCCGCAGTATGGCATTAAATTCATATATTTTCATAGAGGTCATTGTTGTTTGAATGGCCATTGTCTGGGTATTTTGTTGTCAATTTTTGAATACATGGTACCACTTAAACTCAACACACTACTACTACTACTACTACTACTATTACTTGGGTCTCTAACCAACATTCCCGTTACACCCGTAGGTTACAATTCGGATCTGTGGAGCAGAGGCCCCGCGCATAGTAAAACTGCAGATTTTATAATATTTTTGATTTCATAATAATATTATTACTACTACTACTACTACTACTACTACCACTACTTCTACATCTAATACTACCACTACTACTAGTACCACTACTAATACAAATAATACTAACATTACTACTACTACAACTAATACTACTACCACCACTACTATACTACTACTACTACTACTACTACTACAACTAATAGTACCACTACTACAACTAATACTACTACTACTTCAACCACTAATACCACTACTTCTTCGACTACAACTAATACTACCACTACTACTACTACCACTACAACAACTACTACTACTACCACTACTAATACTACCACTACCACTACTACTACCACTGCAGCTATACTACTACTACTACTACTACTATTAATATTAATATTTTTATTTGAGGCAGCTTTCAAGACTCTCAAGGTCACAACACAGTTTAAAATCATAGACTGTATAAAGAAGTGGACGAGTGTGACGTCACCCACAGCGTTCGGCTCCAGTCAAATGAAGCTCATCGAGGCTGCAGGGGTTGACAGGTTTTTCAATGTAAAGTGAACTGGAGCCAGAGTCGATGGAGCCAGAAGTACAAACATGCTCAGTCTCACTATTTCGAACGTGGCGGCTCTCGGGTTAGCTATGTCCATTTATATGTACAGTGTATGTTTAAAATACAAAATACAATGAAACAGTCCAAAAAACACATTTAAAACACATTCAGCAGAAATATTTTAATAATTTAGCGTTTTATACAGTTTCAGAAATAGATTGTATTAGTTACCAAATAGATGATTAGCCCTGAGCTTTTAAACTTTTAATTATTATTATTTTTTTGTGAAAGTCTATGGGAAATTTACTGTCAGAACCAGGGCATGGACCATCTCTTCGGTCATGTTTAACTATTAGCCTGGTGTTAGTGTATTTGAGAGGTTAGCAGTTTTGGGTGTCGCCTCTCCTTTAACATAATGCAAGTTGCTCTAGATTTAATGCTTATTTTTGCACTTTTGTACCCTCCAAACCAAACAGCACAACAATTTGGGAGCCGTTTCATCATGTGCTAATTACTTAGAACTAAAGTTTGTTTTGAGGGCAGTTCTGGTGTTATCAGTCAACAGGAAAAAAAAAAAAAAAAAAACAAGAAAACATGCTCACCGAGGCACAGACCGAGCAGAGAACACACGCCCTGCAGGAACTCTGTTTAATGAGCTCACAGGGAGAGTGGGCATTTTCAGCACACATGGGTTTCACGATGATAAAAATAACAACAGCGATTAACCATTTAAAATAAAAGATGACAATTTACATGGGGAAAAAGTTCTCTAAATGTTGCATGCATAGACTGTATATCTAAATGGACAGAGCTAACCCGCTAGCTGCCTCGTTCCAAAAGGAAGTGAGTGTGGGCGCGCTTCCAGCTCCATCGACTTTGGCTCCAATTCACTTTACATTGAAAAACTGCTGCCCCTCTCTTTGTAACTGCTGCTCTGGTTTAAGTCCTGGTTTAGTCCGGGTTTAGTCCTGGTCTCAGCTTGGGTCCAGGTTTAGTCCTGGTTAAGTCCTGGTCTCAAGGGTTCTGGTTAGTTTAAGTCCTGGTTTAGTCCTGGTCTCACCTTAGGTCCTGGTCTAGTTAGTAAGTCCTGGGTTAGTCCTGGTTTAGTCCTGGTCTCAGGGTGGGTTAGTTTGGTCCTGGTTTAAGTCCTGGTCACTTTAGTCCTGGTTAGTCCCTGGTCTCACTTTGGGCCTGGTCTAGTTTAAGTCCTGTCTTTAGTCCTGGTTTAGTCCTGGTCTAGTTTAAGGTCTCAGCTTGTCTCACCTTGGGTTCTGGTCTAGTTTAAGTCCTGGTATAGTCCTGGTTTAGTCCTGGTCTCACTTTGGGTCCTGGTCTAATTTAAGTCCTGGTTTAGTCCTGGTCTCACCTTGGGTCCTGTTCTAGTTTAAGTCCTGATTTAGTCCTGGTCTCACCTTAGGTCCTGGTCTAGTTTAAGTCCTGGTTTAGTCTTGGTCTCGGCTTGGGTCCTGGTCTAGTTTAAGTCCTGGTTTAGTCCTGGTTTAGTCTGGTCTCACCTTGGGTCTGGTCTAGTTTTTAGTCTGGTTTAGTCCTGGTCTCACCTTGGGTTCTGGTCTAGTTTAAGTCCTGGTTTAGTTCTGGTTTAGTCCTGGTCTCACCTTGGGTCCTGGTCTAGTTTAAGTCCTGGTTTAGTCCTGGTTTAGTCCTGGTCTCACTTTGGGTCCTGGTCTAGTTTAAGTCCTGGTTTAGTCCTGGCCTCACCTTGAGTCCTGGTCTAGTTTAAGTCTTGGTTTAGTCCTGGTTTAGTCCTGGTCTCCCGCTCTTTTATCTTTTACTTATCTTTTTTTTGCATGGATGCCTATGGTGGAATGCTCAACAGTTACCATGGTGACAGAGTGCACACATTAACAAACAGAGGCAGATACATTTTTAGATTGTTCTGAAAATGCAAGAAAAAATACAAAATGGATTTAAACAGAACATTTTTAGGAGCCTGGTCAATACAAGCTCTCATGTTTAGGTGTTTGATTTTCTTTTTACAGTCTTCACGTGAGGTAAGTGTCTATGTTTTGACGTCTCTCCATTGTATCAGTGAAATTTTATACAATACAAGGCCTTTAAGAGAATAAAAACTAAGTACAGCTCCTTTCATGTATGTGATCATTCATGCTCAGTGATGTAAAAAGATATGGACAGAGCAGAGATAGTCCTGTGCCTTCATGAATAAAACATCCATCTTTGGTTGAGTTGCTTCATTGTGGTTGTTGTGTGTAACCCTCTGGAGATTAACCGTTTTTGAAATAAATACGCAAAAAAAGGTCAATATCTTCATTATATCTTACCTTAACCTGCAGTGTCTTGTCTTAATCAACTGTTTTTTCATTAGCTGGTGGTGCTGGTTATCTTGTTAGTTTGTTGGCTATTTCTGGGGTGTTACATTTCTCATTATTTCCACAAAAATGGAAGTGATAATTACACAAACGCTCAGGATCTCACCTCAACCTGAGCTCACCCTCGTCCAATGAGAAGGAAAGATGAATCCAATTAGATCTTTGTGAGAGACTGAATATGCTACGTTCACTTCGATGGACTTTTAATCATATTATAATGGTTTTCTCTTGTTGTTAACTTAGAGTTTTATTTTGATTGCTTTTTGTATTTTTCATGATTAATCTGACCAGTACAGTCCCGCTGTGTATTAAAATTTCATTTTTAAGGGAGCCATGGCCCCAGCAGGGAGCAGCCTAGTCTACAATGTTTTGAATTTTTTGCTTCTTTGTTTGTTTTGTGGTAGGGCAAACCAGTAATCTGTCCAACAAGTTGAGTTCTTGCAATATTTGTGACTTTACAAACTCACGGGAATCCATCTTGGCAGGCTCCCTCTGGTGCCATGGCAGAGGTTCACTTGGCAGACTCACTTACCCCCCACTGCTGCAGATGGAGGGTCCAAATGACAACGAATGAAGGGTTTTTAAATGTTTAAAAGTCCTGATCAAAAAAGTATAACCATCTGACTTTATTTGAATTCTAAGTGATAACTGGATACTTACATCATGTTATAACTTATAATGTTGGATTTTTTTTTTTTTTTTAAATCATTTTTAAAGTGGGCAATATTGGAACAAAAAGAACAATATGGCAGTCCACCAGAAACGTGAATATAAAGGAGGTTCAAGTATCACACAAAACATACTGCCAATATGTTTTGTGAGACTGCCAATCTGCACCATCGGCCCCTCCGTCCACCACCAACCTTCATACAAACAGACTAGCCACGTCCTCACATTATGACACCACGACAGAACCTGGTCTGGGCAAGAATTGATCCTCCAGTTCCGGGATTGGTGGGCGACACTAACCACTGAGACACTATGGTCCCTTAGGAGATTTTAACCACCTTCATTAACTTTTGCGAGTTGTAGTTGAACTGATTTACCCATGTTGGAGTAATCCTGCAATGTTCTGAATCTAGGACTTGAGTACTCGCCTACTTCTCTTTACAAACTCACTATACAAACTCCATATACAAACTCCATATACTGTATAAACTCTATATACAGGAACTAAGACCAAATATACAGTTTGCAAAGAAGAAAATGTAAAAGAATGAGATATAGTTTCTACTTTATTAATAAGATAGAAAAACATCAATCACCTTCAAAAGACTCATTTTGATTAGCTTTCAAAAAACTTCACTTGCGCCATAAGGCCACTTTGTATTTATAATTATATACCACATAAAACACAAGGGAAAGGTGTCCAAAAGACGTTTTATTTAGCCTTCATTCATCTTCCATTTTTCATGTGTAATCAACGCTGACAGCACAAAGCTAAGTGCGGCGCGACCCAGTTTAGCCCCCCACCGCTGCCCCCGCCGCCGCCCTTGCCGCCGCCCCCGCCGCCGCCCCCGCTGTGAAGATAACCAGACCCTCTCCTCTTTTGTCTCACGCACTTTTCATCCTGGCTCGCTGACGTTTGCTTTTTCAAATTTAAGCATTGGTGTTTTTCAATAAACTGAGCATTTTCAGTTAATGTGTAAAATGGAATGGTGTAATATTTCAAATCTTTGGAGCCCAGCCATCGTATTTGCTTTAGTAGAAATGGAAATATTGTGTCCTGGAAATATCTCATAGTTTAATGTGGCATTAAAGTGCCTATGACAGGCTGCACAACTCATTTTGCTAAAACACAGAAGATTATTATATTTAAGGTTTTGCTAAGAATTTTAAAATTTATTTTCCAGATTGGCAATTTTTTTCTTTCTTTCTTTCTTTCTTTCTTTCTTTCTTTCTTAATTCTTTAGTATTTATTTATTGACATTTATTGGCTACCTTCAACAGCCTCTCTCCAGATTGGCTCTTTGGTTGCTATGACACTCGCAGTCAGAGTTCCTAATATGGAACTTGGCTTCAAATTAGCCCTTATACCTGCTAGCCTTGATGAGTTTCATTGGACTGCAGCTGAACGCTACTCATTTTCTATAGAGACCCATTATACTTTATTAATATCTAGTATAAAACTTCTTGACGTCTTTACTGGATAGTCTTAGGTTAGAAGTATTTGATTTGTCTGTGACTGCAGGGGAAGTGACAGGGATTTTCATGACATTTTTTTTTTTTGGCAGCCTGAATTTAAACAGATGGAAAATAATGTAACAAAGTACAAAAAAAAAAACTGTAAAGAACTAGAGTCCGCCCGCCTCTGTCATCCATTTAGAGTTCATGTTTATGCAAGCATTTACAGCAGGGTTTGGCCAGAGCTAATTTCCATGCAAAACATATTGATTTTAGTATAACCTTATTGAAACTGAATCTAAAGCCTACAGAGAGGGGTGCAGGTGGGGCTGTGGCAAGCGGAGAAGCACTACTTTCATAAATACATTAGAACATACAGCCTGCGGGTTTTGGGGTGTTTTTTCAGACACTTTTGTGCAGGTTGGGTCGCATATTTTCGGCTTTTCGAGTGCGTAACATGAAGTGGTCTGCAGAGGGCACAGTGAAAAAAAGTTTTGAAAGAAGCTAAGCAAGCAATGGTTATTTATAGAGCACCTTTCGCAGACAGGGAAGTGAAAACTCATAAAAATAATACACAAATACAACAAAGTCAATACAACAATATGGCTTTTATAGCAGCTCCTATAAACGACTCCGCCTTAAAACGCCAACGGAGAGCTGTGACTTGGGTTCATCTCTAAAAACTCAAATGTGAACGAAATAAACCCTCAGATAAGACCTGGATAAAGAGATATTCCCACAGATAACGTATCTATAGAACAGGACATGCTGCTTCCCCTGCTCTGTATGTGTGAGGGGAGGATGGAGGTGGAGTGAGAGTAATACAGGGAAATATAGCATGTTCAAAACAATAAAAGGTAACATTGTGGTATAAATATGTTATGTGTTAACAGTTAATACCCCAAAGAAGTAAAATACCCCCTCTTTAATGCCCCATAGAAATGCGTGTAAAACCCTCAGTCATCCAGGTTTGATCCATAAGCAAAAGACGAAGTCAAAATCAGTCAACTGGACATATCGTTGTAAGAGTGAAGACATTTCGCTGCTCATCCAAGCCGCTTCTTCAGTTTTGAAGAAGACAGATTTGAACTTTGTCTTTTGCTACGCCCAATAGAAATAAAATACCTCCTCTTTAATACCCCATAGAAGTAAAATACCCCCTCTTTTATACTCGATAGAAGTAAAATACCTCCTCTTTTATACTCCATAGAAGTAAAATGCCTCCTCTTTAATACCCCATATAAATAATATACTTCCTCTTTAATACCCCATAGAAGTAAAATACCCCATTTTTAGTACCATAGAGGGGCAGGGGGTGATCCCGAGACCGTCCCTGTGAATAGCTCCGATTGTCCTCACCTCAGTTTTTCCTGTCTCCCGGACAACACGCCAGCCCTGCAAGAACTCCAGTGAACGTGTGAACAAGAAGGAGCTTCATGGATTACCCCAGGCAAGTGGATACCAGCGTCTGTGTCTTGAGGTCGGGAGAGAAACAGAGACTACGTAAGCAGAATTAATAAAAGCCTCTGTACCCCTTTTTATGTAATAACGTCAAATATGTCTTGCCCCAGTACAGATGAATTGTATAAGCAGCTCCTAAAAGTCAAAGTGAGTCCGCTGTGCGCTGTCTGCATCTAATTATAAAGCATTTTACAGTCAGAAACTAAGGAAGTGCACAGTTAGCATGCTAGTTGTTAGTATTACCGTGACAGAAAAGTTTCGCGCTGGTCTCTGAAAGTTGTGAAAAGCATGTATAAACTCATCACTGTGAATAATTAGGATGCTCAGAGAGGGTAAGGTATGTGAGGAGTAACTTTAGACCACTGCAAAGAGTTTAAAATGAAAAAAAAACAACATCTGGTATAGCACCTTTAAACCCCATAATTAACTCAAATTTCACAGCCAATCAAGTCCGTAGGAGACACGCAGTCTGCCCTGAAATAGAGCGGGTCTTGTGAGGATGCCGCTGCAGTTCTGAAGTTTACATAAGTTTCCCTGTCGCTGTGGTTTGTCGCTCCACATAAAGATAAATGAAAAATAAAACTCAAGCCCAACCCAAGCACCACATTAGAACATGATATGTGTTGTGCGCTCCAGACTTTGTAGATTCATTACTTTGAGGCTTATATTCTGACCCAGCACCTCAGATCTAACCCACCTTTGATCAGTGCAGCATCTCCATCTAACATTGTGCTGAGGTCATGCCAACTTGTGACAGCTCTGGACCTGTGCTTTATAAAAGTGCAGTGCCCTCACATTCAGAGCCTTTAATGTGTCTTCTCTCAGATCAGCTGCAGGTTGATGTATGGAAAATGGTTTGAAACGGAGCTAAAATGTCACACAAAGGAAAGCGAGACAATACAAACTTCTGCCAAACAAGGTTAAGCACTAAACATCGTTAGTCTGAGGTAAGACAGTACGAGCTCCTGAAGTCTGGGAGGAGAGACAGGGTTCTTTTATGTAAAAATAACAGGTATAGAACTCACTTGTGCTCCAGTCCATAAAATGTAGTAACAACATGGACAACAAGTGACTGTATATTGTCCAGTTCTTTTGTCTTTTGTCATGTCTGTATCTTAGTGCTACTGACCCTGCTCAGAGCCAGATTTCTCCACAAAGACATGGAATCAAATGAAACCTGAAGAGAGGAAGTTTCAATGCTCACTCAAAATTATATGTATTTAAGAGGAGAGGTCTTTAGGGTGCACTCTGTGTTTCTGGTGGAGGACCTGCTACTTCCTTGTCTCAGTGGAGTCCTTATTGCTTTGTTTGGCATGTCCCACAGCTCTAACCTACTTGTCTCCATGGATACAGTCACAGATAGACTTTGGTTGGCCACCAGCCAAGACCACATACCCAGACCAAAAACTTTATACATGGATGTATGATGTAGGGCAGGGCTACCACACACACACACACACACACACACACATATATATATATATATATATATATATATATATATATATATATATATATATATATATATATATATATATATATATATATATATATATATATATATAATGAAAGCATTAATTAATTTATCAAATTTCAGTTAAATAAACACAGCAGAAACACTTTGAACAAGGTTTACCCTTACCTATTTTAATATAATTTGGTCACGTTCGGTGGGTCCGGATTAATAAGCCCAAACGGCCGTGTGTGGCCCCGTGGCCATAGTTTACTCATGTCTGATGTAGAGCTTTTATAAGCTTTGGGACTTTTCTAACTTTTAATCATGGTACAATCAGAACCCACCCCCTGAACAGACCACAACCTCATTTTGGAGATGTGCTCAAACTCTGAAGGTGCTTACATTATTTGATAGTAGATATTTTAGTTATTACTTTGTTTCAGAAGTTAATTAAATCACATTACAGCCCCTCCAAATGTCAGATTCCTGCAGCCCTCTTACCTTGTTTGGAAGATAATATTTTCTACCGCAAAATTATTTTTTTTGTCATTTATTTCATGTTAAATGTAATATTCCACATGTTTTTGTAACTGTTTTATCTGTTATAATAGTCTTTAAAGCAGCACAGGGTCTGGTTGGGTCAAAGTCATGCTCATTGTGTTGGGTTGCTGTGACATAGTCTCTCAGTACTTGCTTTGTTAAAGCCCTATCAGTTAATTGATCTTAACTGCTGCTGTCGCCATTTTAACTATATTTTGGAAATCTATCATCCGTTTTATTGTTTGTGAGAAATAAATGCTACTAATCTAATTATAAAAAGTTTCTAGTACGTACGTGTATTGTAACAGTCGATCACACACGAAACATAAAGATATTTGAAAGTGAAAACCCTTAAAAATAGAGATACATAATGGACAAATATTGAGTCCAGGACATTTTCAATTGCAATATTCATCTAAAAACGACTTAATAAAAGAAACAAGTCCGCTGATTGAAAATTAGGGATTAAGAAAATAAAAGAGGAGAACCGTGTAAATCAGGGGTGTCAAACACATTTTCACTGAGGGCCACATCAGCAAAATGGCTGCCGTCAAAGGGCCAGATGTAAAATAAATCTAACTACTTTTTTAACTTGTGAATAAACTGTTTCTGTATTTATTACTTATTCAAGTGACAAATATTGCATATGTGTTTGCCTAGATCTAAAAATATGGCTGTGTAACTGTGTATGTCCTGATAAAATGATATTTTAATTTACCCTGTCGAGGGCCACATAAAATGATGTGGAGGTTAGGTCATTGATCCGAAGATTGGTGGTTTGAATCCCGCTCTTTGATTCCAGCTCCCACAGATGAATACTGTTGTTGTGTCCTTGGGCAAGACACTTAACCCCCCTCACCCCCAGTCTCTGCGTACACTGGTGTATGAATGTGTGTGTGTAAATGGGTGAGTGGTTCGTTGATGTAAAACGCTTTGAGTGTCTTGAAAAGCGTGATGGAAAAGCCCTATATAAAAACGTGACCATGACCATTTATCTGAGAACACAGATGGGTCAAGGTTATGAAAGTTAAAATAACATCCTTACATACAGTTCCTCTAAATGCTTTTAAAACTGAGACTTGCTCGTGAGTTTTACAGTGACTGCCTCATGCTTTTACAGACCTATTTTGATGTTTGCTTCAATCTTTCTCTTTTCTTTTTTTTTTTTAATGCTTTTTTTGCAGTTAACAGCCAGCGATCGACTGTAGTTAGTTGTCTCTAACGACACTTGTCTTGAGAGTGAAACTACAGCTAAAAGCCAGCCACAGCTCTTACCCTGAGACTGAAATGATGTCCATTAAAACAACATTTACTCTGAGAATTGAGCGTTGGGGTTGAGCACTTTAAGGTATAACATCATCTTAATCCTGAGCCAGAGTGATGGCGAGAGAGTCTTAACTGCTGGCTCAAACTGTACCTTTTTGAAACATTTGCAAAAGTAGGATGGCTATCAAAAGATGTACAATTTAAATACAATTATGCTTCATTCTACTGACTTCCAACAGCTATAAAGCACAGAGAAGTTTTAGTCAAAATTCCCAGAGCTGAGTTGAGTTTTGCTCAAGTAAGAGTAAGATTGCTTCAAAATAATATGACCTCAGGCGTTCCTCAAGGCTCTGTCGTAGCCCCACTGTTGTTCATCACATTTCAAAAAATACACTGTGTATGTCCACCGTTATACAGACAATATGAAGGTCTGTATCTCCTCTGTAATTACTAATCTTCATACCATTCAGAACTGCATTTGTGAAATCAAGGCTCTTATGTAAAAAAAAAAAAAAAAAAAAGTAAAGCTCAAACATTAAACAACGTAAATACAGCAAAGGGCTTTGACAATTTTCCCCAGAATCATAATAACCAGGAGCTATGCACACTTTAATAAATACATACTTAAATTAGCTAATAAAAAGCGCTGCCCACTCTGACCAAAGTATACCAGAGCATACCGTTGTTGTGTCATTGGGCAAGACACTTCATTCACCCCATATAAGAATGTAATAGCGCAGATTGGCAGTCTCTGTTCTGTTAGTCTAGCCCAGGGCAGCTGTGACTACAAGAGCGGCTTACCAACACGGAGTATTTGTTGAAAACTGCTTTGAGTGTCTTGAATATGCGAAATAAATCCTACGCCTTATTATTATTGTCAGATATGGGGTGTTGGCTGTTCAAACTACAAAACATATGAGTAAAAGACTTGGTTTATGTGCAACTTTTGATGAAGCATGAACTTGGGGAAGTGAAGTAGCCCCTTTGAAGCTTTCATTACTGTTGTGTAAAGAGCAGTTAGGATTAAAGCCGGGTTCACAGTGAGATGTCTGCTGCCTGATGGAGGCCTGTCCCTGGAGGAGGCTCAGAGCAGCAGAAGAACCAGAGAGCTTAGCAGGACTTTGATGTGTCACTTTGTGAAGTTCAGAACGTCTAAGGCTCACAGACAGATCAGGCTGTGTATGTTTTATCAGCATACTGTCACCCAAGAGACTAGATCTGTACAAACAGGACATGTGATGGCCCTGGCTGGATTAACATGAGTTTGGATGATCTTAAAGGTCAGAAATCATAGGGGACGTTTTCAAAGTGGAACTAGACACTAAATCCACCCTTTTTGCTTCTTAACTGTGCAATGTTTTGTGCTAATTAGTAAATGTGCAGCTTTGTAGTCAATCAAACTGAGTGTGTGCTACCTTCAGTGGCCTCTGCAATCTCAAGTAGTTGGTGACATCACAAAAGACTGCCTTTCTGATTGAATTTCTGATCACAAACACCTGGCTGCAGGGGCGGAGTTTGAAGTGTAGATACCTGTTAGACTAATCACACTGTCACACCTTCAGCTTTTAAAATGGCACCAAACAGAAGAGGAGGAGGGTTTAGGGGTATAAGAAGCAGTGTAATTGGTCTATCAGGTATCCACAGTTCAAACGCTGCCCCTACAGCCAGGTGTTTGTAATCAGAAGGTTCTGGGTTTGAGTCCTGGGCTGCTCAGGCTTTTCTGTAGAGTTTCCATGTTCTACATGTGTCTGGGTTCTAGCACTCCAATTTCCCCATCAACCCAAAACATGAACAAAAGTTTATCTCTAGTTAACTAGAGCCTAGCTCAAGGTCTGGAAATGGGTCCCTGGGTACTGAAAGGCTGCCCCAGCAGCACTGAAGAATGAGTGAAATGCAGAGGAGTAAGGTACCAACAAAGTGTTCCTTGACCTTATTATAGTGGTATCATCATGGTGGTATACCACAGTACCACCTAAATCTATGAAAAGTCTGTGTTCATTAAAATGTCATGTTTTCTAGTGAGTCCGGCCTCATATATAGTGTGGATTACAATGAGAAAAAAATTTAATCCAGATAACGTATAAGGCTAATGGAAAAACAGAAAGTTTTTTATAATGAGCTTGGTTTGATTGACAGGTCACAAACACACTCTCTCACTGGCTGTGCTGAAAATGAGTAGATTCTGTCTGCGTCTGTGTGTTTAACTTAAACCTGCAAAAGATCTGACAAGAACAGAAAGACTGACAGCTTAAGCTCTGAAGTCTGCTTTGCAAGAAGAAAGAAACATGAAAAGATATCATATAAAAGAGCGAAATATTGGCCGCAGGGAATGTTCCAGAATGTCTTTAAAGACTAAATGCAGAGTTTGAGCAAAAGCTGTGTAAATACCCCCAGCACACACACACGCTCTGCTCCACAAACTGCAGCTCAAAGGGAATGATGAAGCCATGAGAATGTGGCCCTCTTCTTTCAGACGCACAAATCTTCACAATGTATTTCCATCACCAGCCAACAGGGGGCGCATTGTGGTCCGTAATAATGCATTGGGATGTTATGGACCTGGCGTCCACATAGATGAGTATACACCCATGGACCACTGTGAACCTACCTGCACGACTGAGGGATTACACAGATATAAGGCCACATGGGAATGTTAAAGAAAGTACTACCATTTAATGCTGAAAATCAGATTCTATTGCCTAAAAAAATAGTTTGTCATTTATTAATTTTTTTTTTTTTAAATTATCCTCTTGGTATCAAAATCGGAATTGGGCATTGAGTATATTCCTTAGCATTGAAATCGAGTTTGAAATGTTTTTATCGTGACAACACTACTCCTTTTGAAGCTTTTGAAGTATCCAGCCTTCTTTCATAAAAATGTAAATTTGTGTTTTTATGTTTTATGTTGTAAAAGCAAAACTGTGTCAGTATTAGAACGATGCTCACTGTCTGCAGTCTGTTTTCTCTCATGAACCTGGAGTACGTGCTGAAAGCAGTGCTTTGATTGGCTGCACTTGGGTGGTCCACCTCATTCATTTCATTTTTATTCTGTTTCATTTTGTTGTAAAGAAAAGCTTTTCTACAAATGACTTCATGTGGATATTAAGTATGTGCTAAAGGTTTGTGAACGCTGTGGAGAAGTATTGAAATCCCTGTGTGAAAATCAGGTACTTTGATCAGACTTAGATCTGACTAGGAGGTATATTTTTACACATTGTAACTTTAACAGAGAACAGCATGGTCTGTTTTTGTCTTTACAGGACATTTTGTTCTGGTACATACAGTAATATTGATCTAAACTCCTTGATAATAGAAACAGGATAATTGACTTTGTGTTTAAAAAGAACCATCATGCCCCTCCTCAGGGGAAAAGATTTACTTGTTTTTATAGTTGAAAAATGGTTACGACATTTATTGACCCTATACACATGTGACTCAATATTAGAGTATATGAATATTCACAAGTAAGTACAGACCAGAGGGCGAGCATAGGGGATAGTCCAAAACAGAAATGTTCAGATCACTCAAGTCTCAAACTGAGGCAGTACAGGAGTACATAACATTCATGAATCAATGAAAATGGAGTTGTGCACTTGCTACTGAAGAACACAGATGAAACACAGTTATAACACAGGTATAATGCAGTCAAAAGCTTATAAAAGATGATTTTACACCTTAATAACATTTCTAATGAGACAAGCAAGGGAGGATCTCCCAGCAGAAAAGTTACGCAGTGCACCTTTAATACAAGAAGTGTTTTGTTATTGTTTTAGCCTGGTGGCACAGTGGTTAGTGCTTCCACCCCACAACAAGAAGGCCCTGGGTTCGTCCTGTGGGTGGCAGGGGACCTGTCTTTGTCAAGTTTCATGTTTCCTGTCATGTTCTCCCTGGGCCTGGGTAGATGCTCTGGTTTGTTCTACAACTAAAACATGTACAGTCAGTAAAACTGTATAGTAAAGTGATCTGAAAATATATTTCTGAAAAGTACAAAAAGTAGCAGGATATTCGGTACATGACCAGTCAAACATTTGGACACTTTTTTCATTTATATTTCTTCTGTATTTCCATGATTATTTACACTGTAAACTCTCACTGAAGCATCAAAACTGTGAATGACACATGTGGAATGTAGTAAACAAAACATCGTTTTAGATTTTTTTGAATAGTCACGCTTTGCTTTGATCACAAATTTGCACTAAACCTGAAGTGAAAACTACTTCAGGAGACTTAATCATGAGGCTCATTGAGAGAAGGCCAAGTGTTTTTATCGCTGTCGACAAGGCCACAGGTGGAGACTTTGAGCATTTGAATATAAAATATTAAAATTATTTAGATGGGTTATTTTACTTTTTTCTTTGCTACATAATTCTGTATATCTAGCTTCATATCTGAGGTGTGTTTATGTAAAATGCATAAAGTAGTAAACATAAAGAAATGTATGAATTGAATGAACTGAATGAACGCTGATGCTTTCAGCACCATGGACAGCGTCTGTGCCTCACCTCTCATCAGCAATCGTTTCTTTTAGCCTCTTTTGAAGTATCTGTACAACCGTGCACTAAACCTTTTCAGCTTCTGCACAAGAAAGAGAAAAACATGTCGCTTTCTCCTCCGAGTCGGCGCTCTTTGTCTGTGCCCATTGCCTAGCAACCACCAGATCTGCCACGTCAAAAATGCCAGCGCATTGTGCCACTGTAATTGTGGAAGCTTTTAAGTGTTTCTCACTGGATTATGATTGTAATTAGTGCAGGAGGACAGGGAAGGTCAGCAGCGAGAGGAGCCACCCGCAGGTCCGGCTGTAATCACAGAGAGAAGAGACTGGAGCCAGATCAGTGTCACTAATGATGGGTTTGGACAGAAGAGACGTCAGGCTGACCTCGGGACCCAAACAGTACAGCACAAGTCTACAGTGATTAGGACTTAAAGGAACTGTATGTAGTAGTAGAAAGTTACCACAATCACAACTGGCCCAGACCCTTCACCTGCAAATAGAGACGCATACAAGTGTGTCTTATTCTCAGTTTATGGACAGGCCTCATGTGAAAGAGGCCTGCACTAGCAATGATTCATGAAGAGCTGCAGGTGCTGGGGTTTAGGTAGTGACATTCAGATCAGAAAGAGGCATTTTTAAGTTTGAACCAATTGGATTTCAGCATTGAAACTGGCAACCCAGGTGAGAGAATAATCATCTTGAACCAAAACACCAAATTATAACATAAATAAATGGGCCATCCTGTCCTATAATTTTGATTAGATAAAATCAGCTTAAGTTATATTTGATTTGAACATGTTGCCGTGTAATGTAGCTATTCCCATCTTTGAGCCCAGCAGAAAAGACAATACACGAAGAAGTTTAAAATGTTTTATTGATGCGGTATTTCACTCTAGCAAGCATGTGGCATTTTTGAACTCTACATCTTTTATGAATTAGATTTTTTATTGTTTTTTTTTTTTTAATTTTTGGATAATTGCCAGTACAAAGCAGTGGCTGTGGAAATGGGATAAGTGAAATAGTTTTTTCCTCAAGACTTAAACCTTAAAATCACAAAAATTCAATCTACTACTACTACTAAGATAATGTTGAGGTAACACTGAAATAACACGCTTAAAGGCTCATAAAAATCAAATTTACAATATTACCTCCCCTTTAATAATGTATAGTGCCGTCGTTCCATAGACCTTTATCCCCCTGCTGAGCTCTGTTTGTTCACTGTTCCTTACATGGCCTGTGTCACTTCCACACTGCCTTATTAAATCTACTCTGGGCTTCTCTGGGTTCAGCACCATGGACAGCTCCTTGGATCCTTTCACACTTCAGAGCAGGAGAACAGGAGAATAACTCTGCTTCTTTTAGGCTCTTTTTTTTTTAGGAACAGCACCTTCTCTCCACCACTCCCAGGTGATGTAACCTCCAACATTATTACCATGGAGATAATTACACTCTACTTATTCCAATAAGTCTTGAATATTTTTGAAGTTTTTGCGTTCCAGTTTAAAATGACAGCATAGTACCTCTGAAGCTAAGCAGGGCGGGTTCTGGTTAGTACTTGGATGGAAGACTGATGGGAATATCAGGTGTCACAGTGGTTCAATCTGTCGTTGTGTCCTTAGGCAAGACACTTCATCCACCTATCCTAGTACAAATGTGGTGTGTGAGTGTTGGTGGTCGGGGAGGGGTGCTTTGAGCATCTTAAAAGACACTATATAAATCCTGTGCTCGCTGATATTGTAGAGGAACTTTTTCTAATTACTCACCTTCCACAACTCAACTTCTTTTCCTATAAACACTACCAGTCAAAAGTTTGGACTTTTTCAGTGGTGTTGAAGGTAACGCCCCTTCGTGCCCGTTTAGCAGGGAGAGGGCACTTAGCAACGCTGTCAATCAAACCTGTTGCTAACGATAGAGGGAGCGACCTCGGGAAAGAAGTTTAACAATGTTTCTTTACAGATCGTGATATGAAAATGAAGGTAGACGGAGCAGACAGTTGAGAGCGGAGTTGTTTGCAGATTGTGGGCAGCGGGGTCAGAGACGAGGTGGTCCGTACCAGTAGAGTCGGAAGATGAGAGTTTCGTACCGATCGTGGAGAGCCGGGTCGGAGGCAGAGGAGTGTCAGGTCCACGGTCCCTTTGTCCTCCCCAGGTGCAGGTTGATTCCGGACCGAGTTGTGCATCGGAGGAGCCTGAATCTCCGCCCAGTTCCAGGCTCTGACACAGAAGGGAGGGGGGAAAACAGCGCAAAAACACAGCACAGACTGGGATCTTGACAGCAATTAATGTTCATCTTTCATGAATAAAAGAGTGAAAAACCAACATGACAAGGCTCACTGCTGCAGTTAAAGAGAGAGGGGCCACAGTTTTTCGATGGAACTGTAACTGGCGCGCCCATGATCACTTCCTATTTGGAACATGGTGGCCAGCTTGTTAGCTATCTTCATTTATATGTGCAGTTTATGATTTATTCCCCATTGGAACTGCTCAATAAGTGTTGGAATTCTGTATATGGCAGACACTAAAAACCCCAAAAGTCGACCAGGAAAAAAATATTCTATTTCACCTTTATTATAAGATCTGCCAACAGGAAAATGTTTTATTTTGCTTCAAACGTGACTTCCCTCCACGTTTTGCCCTTTGAGTGGGACGAGCAACCATGTCCACAACAGGAAGTCCCGCTGAGACAAACAGGAAACCCAGCCGAGTGGGCGGGGCTTATCACCACCTTCTCCGCAGAGGTCAGGGGGGCCACCACCAATCAGACAAGTTGCATCAAAGAGCACAACAGCACCACCGCTGCGGCAAAAGGTGGGCACGTTCCAAGCTCGTGCCAGTTTCCATCAAAATACTGGTTTTTACTGCAGAGGTTTTCAGCGTGAACCGCAATAGGAAGTGGAGTTCAGAAAAGTCAAACAAACAAACTAAAAATAAGTGAGCTGACTTGAGCCGTGACAGGGCGCAGACCAAAAATATGTGAGCGCTTTTCAGATGAGATGTCTAAAGGTTATTGTAGCTACGGTAAAAAAAAAAAAAAAAGTCAGTCTATGGGTTTCCATGGCAACACAGAAGTTCAAATTGAAGTGCAGAAACATAGTTAACGTCATTATTTAAAAAAAATAAATTAAAAAAAAGGTGCCTATTTTTTCAGGTTATCAAATTTTGGTGATGTTTATAAGTTTACTTCCAGGTTGGACACGGGCAGCGGATGGGACGTACAAAGAGGTAATACCAAACTGTTACCTAGCAACCATAACGTGAACTAGTGTTGTCGCAATACTAAAATTTCAAACTAGATTGTGATTCTGAGAAATGGACTCGATACCATCCACTGTATATATAAATAAAGCTAACCTGGTAGCTGCCGTGTATGAAGGTACAATTGTTCCAAAAAGTAAAAAACACTGAAATACACTGACAAATATCGTTTTACGCTTACAACTTTGTAATTTTACATGTACAAATCTGAAAATTACACTTTCACAAATTTTAAGACATTTGTTGCACCAAGTTTGTCTCAAAAAGATGCCAAAAAAGTGCCACGGCTGAAGAAAGCAGGGAGCGGGGCTAGTGGGGACCAGGGTTGCTGTAGCAACGGCGTAACTAACCTGAACTCAAACAGTACGTCACCTTGATGTGATGTTATGATGTGCATTATTAACCGCTGGCATAAGGTTCTAGCTAAAGCTAACATGTTGTTTTCTGAAAAAACACTTTTGTTGCCACACTGGCTTTATCAACGCAATTTACCTTTGTATACAACTTATTAAAAGGTCAATAATGCCTTGAAATTTCAGTCTTAAAATGTTCATATTAACCCTCTACATAACCTTGGTGTCTCTATTTTGCTATTGTATCCAAAAATCAAGCTATTGAGGCTATAACTGCTAGCCTCCATGAGCATCATTTAACTGGAGCTGAACCATCCCTTCGCCCACTTCTTTATACAGTATACACTCGATACGCAATACAGTTTGTGATACCTTTAAGTATCAAAATCTTTTCAAATGAGTATCCAGTTTTGATACTAGTTTTACTATCGACACACATTTTTATATAGTGCATTTTCAACCGTCAAGTCACTCAAAGCACTTCACACCAAGGAACCACTCACCCATTCACACACACAGACACTGGGGGTGAGGTTAAGTGTCTTGCCGAAGGACACAACAACAGCATTCATCTGTGGGAGCTGGAATCACACTGCCAACCTGTGGGTCAGTAGATCTAACCGCTCTATCAATGATGTTTATGTCGAGAGCGGGATTCAAACCACCAACCTTCAGATCAGTGGACGAACACTCTACCGACTGAACTACTGTCGCTCCATTAGTTCTGTTTTTTGATATTTTTGCCAAACCTCATGTGAACTTGTCTAAACGACACGATAGTTATGATTAGATTATTAAAAAACTGAAGATAGCACCTTTATTTTGTTAAATTAATGTTCACACTGTCAGAAAAATCCCTTCCTCCTAAATTATCTTTGGATTTTGGATGGAATTTTCAACTTTGATGACAACTCAGCGCTACTTCCTGTATTTTTGACTTTCCTTCTCAACTTTTTTCCCAAAGCGGCCACTTAACTGATGTAAAACTCTGATGAATATTTAGCACAGGTACTATCCACCGAACCATGTCAGAATTAGAAGAAAACATTGGAAAGAAACAAAGGAAGCAGCGGCTCAGTGGTTAAACAAGAGCTCGCCCAACAACCTGAAGGTCAACGGTTCAACTCCCGGTCGGACCAGAGCATGCTGTTGAAAAAAAAAAAAAAAAAAAAAATCATTATACATTTCAAATTCATTGTCATCATGGTATTGTAATGACGTTATATTTTGTGTTTAGGTCATAGTTGACACCTTTTGTTGTTGTTGTAGCTGTTTATATGTTGTTCTTAATGTTTCCGCTTTTGTATGTGACACTTGCTATGCCGAAAACTTACTAGAATCATGTAGAGTGGGTTAATATGAGCATTTTAAGACCAAAAGAACGAGCCTGACAGCAGCAGTTACAGAGAGAGGGGCCACAGTTTTACAATAGAGACTAAATTGGAGCCAGAAGCGCACCCATGATCACTTGCTATTTGGAATGTTTCGGCCAGCAGATCAGCTATGTCCATTTATAGATACAGTCTATGTTTGAGCCTGCTGTTGTTTTGCTCTGGGTTACGGCCAACAGTGACTCTTGAAATATGGCGTTTCCTGACACCAGAACCCAAAAATATTATTAAAAGGGAACCACATTTTCTTCAAAAACTTTCTTTCGGCTTCCAAACATTGTGGAGCATGTTTGAGAGTGCTTGGTGGAGAGTGTTCAGACTCCAGAAAAACACAAGGCAGTACTCTCAAAGTCTGCAAGACAGTTATTTATAAAGCCAAGGAGAAGCACATGTAATGTAATACAGCTGCCAGCACGAGGCAACATGGAATGAGCTTTATTTCTAAACACACAGTTGTCCTTGTTTGTGATTCTTTTTTGTTCTTCGTTTTTAAGTTTATGTTGGATTTTGTTGTTTTGAGATTTCTTAAAATTAGGCTTTTGTATTTCGTCTTAAAAGGCACTGTAGCAGTCTTTAAATGTGAAAAACAGTCCATTTATTTCCACGGAAACAAGCAGGTTTGTGGAGAGGCAAGCTTCCGAATATCTAAAATGACAAAAACACTTTTTTTCCCTTAAAAAGTTACATACTGTAGCTTTAAATGAATCTTAGCCATACAGAGCCATGGGGCAGGTGAAAACAATCATTTTTAATCAGGAAGTGTGTGTTAACAAGCGCTTATAAACTCATCGTGGTGAATAATTAGGATGTTCAGAATGCATAAGATAAGTGAACTAGTTTTTTATGAACTAGTTTTTCATGTTTTTAAGACAGTCATGTACAGCATCTAATTAGATACGTTAAAATTCAGCCGTATTCGATTTTTCTGTCTGTTTACAGTGTAGGATTGACATGAAAGGCACCACCTGCAGGCTGAACTCTTAACCTGCGTTCCCTCTCCACAGGTAACTCTTGTACATGTGTCGGTACAACTCTCTGTCAGGTCTCACACTGTGCCTGGAGTGACGCACAAACCTCCCTCTTTACTCCATGCAGTTCCATGTTACCTGGTTTTTCACAGTGACTAAATATAGTTAAAAAGACAGTAGGGCTACAGCACCTCAGTCATATCTGCAAACATAGAGATTTTAAAGGTTTTATATTACACAAAATGGACTCTTGTGAGCTTTAAGCCATGTTAGAATATTGCTACCTCCTCAAAAACATATTTCATTCACACATGTTTGAGTAACCCTGGTTTATAAATGTGTCTACACCTCCAAACCTCAATATACTCCCACTTTGTGATGTCATGTGGTGGTAGTTTTCAAGTTAACAGCTCCTTTTACCTTTAGTTCAGTAGAAATAGGTAATTCCAGGGCTGAAATCATCCAAATGGTTCTAGTGAAAGTGTATGGAGTTTAAAAAGCACTTCCTGTATCACTACATGACAGGAAACAACATTAGAACATAGATCTAATGTTAAATAAAGATTGTGTCTGCTCTGTAGTTATAATCTATGACACCTGTGGATCATTATCTTGTAATTTGCACATTTTAAATCACAATATTCATCTAAAGTGACTCCCCAAAGTGTGCTGACATCGTCGTAAATGTCATCACAACGAAGCGCCTGTGTAGCTGTCGGCGCCTCCTATGGCTAGCTGCACATCACACTAGCGAGCAGCGGGATTTTTTTTTTTCTTCATTTGTATCAAAATAACTACTCGACACTGCCAAATCCTACGAGTATCACCAGTTAAGAAAATAAAATTGGAAAACTAAAGTAAGTGCGCCAGAGTGGGCGTGTACAGGTGGCGGTGAAAACGGGGATTCATCGGCAAAATGGCGTCTTGAAAAGGAGTAAATGTTGAAGGGAAACAGCTATAACAAGGTAAAAATGTCTGAAAAGTCAAGTTTGCAGAATAAGCCTGATTAGTCCTAAGTAAAAAACATAAATTCTACTATAAATACAAACACAATTCAATCATTAAATAGCGTTTCCATGGTTACCCCCTCCATTGTGCTGTACCGACTTCTGTGGCTTCACGTTGTTCCATAAATATTCAAAAACACGATACAAAACTGTACACAGTCACTTGACAAACCTGATTGTGCTGTGCTAGACATGTTAGTACAGTATGTTTTGGGTGAATATAGCATTTTCAAAACCAATAAAAGGTAACATGGTGATCTAAATATGTGTGTTTTATAGAAGTAAAACACCACCTCTTAAACAGTCCAACTTGTCATTTTAAAATGTGTCAACTTCAAGGTGATTCTCACTTTGCTTTTTATATCCTTCAGATATTCAGACGTGGAGAGCCTTCCAGTTGTGCGTAAACACTGACAAAATCCCGACCACTACGTCTGCCAAGTCCCTCACCTTTTCCACGAACCCATTTCCACACACGAGCCTTCAGGAGTCACCTCTACGCTCTCAGTCCTGCTCCACCGCTTAAGCACGTGGCATCTAAGTATCTGTTTCATTTTTGGGTAACATTGAGAGCAGATTAGCATAAACACTGGGAGTTTCTTGTTCAAAAATGCCCAGCTGAGACAAACTGGCAGTGCGACAGGAACTAGGGCCAAAAAACGTATTAAAGCGGAACAATTCTGCAAAAACTGTTATAATAGTTCCGCTTCTCATGTAGTTATATTCAGACTGATTCATGCATGTTTGAGTAATCTGTATTCTGCCGTGTTCAAGACCAGTCTACCTCCATTTTCTCCTCTCACTGCTCTGATTTTGTTTTCTTAAAAGGCCCGATATCCAATTTTTCCCATGTACTTTAGCTAAAATGTGTCTTACTCCATTACAGATATGTTGCATAAGCAGCTCTTAAGGTCAGAATATTTATATAGTTAAATTAGGTTCAATTAAGTTGTGTTTTATTGTCCAATTATCAGGATTTGCACTGTTAGCATGCTAGTTATTGTTAAATTTGACCAAAAAAACTCCGCTCTGGTCTCTGAAAGTTGTGAAAAGCACTTATAAACTCATCTGGTGAATAATGAGGATGTTCCTGTCAGCAGCACTTCACATGAGCCACATTGTTCCAAGAGGCACAATTCTTGTTTCTCATTTTGTTTTTACTCAGGACAAATGTTGCTGTGTTCAGGCACTTAATAGTTTTTGCAAATCATCATTCAAATGTTTTATCAAAATGATTAAAATGTCCACACATTCGTTTCACATCACTTTTCTCAGAAACATCCTAATTACTCACAGCGATGAGTTTATAAGTGCTTTATAAGTACTCTCAGAGACTAATTTGAAGTCAGGACTAAACATGGGGAATCTGTCATGATCCCTGTCTGCTGTCCTCCTGTGTTGTTCTCCCGCTCCCTCACCTGCTGACTCCGGAGCTGGGCGGAGCTTCCAGTCCCTCCCATGCGCACCTGCACCTCATCAATGTGATTACCTCCACCTGCTGTGGGTATAAGATGGACTGGAAGCGTGTTCAAGTGAATACTCCTGCTTGGCTTTAGTTTCTTGTTGCCTTTTATGTCTTTTTTCACTTGGATTTTTGCTCCTCTCCAGACCCCGCCTTGGACCTGCTCCGGACTCCTGCTCCCGTACACCTGCACTGGTACTGTATCCTGTCTTGTTCCTGCACATGTGTGTTTCCCCTGGACCTCAACCCACACCCACGCACCCGAGCACCTGTGGGTTTATGAACTTTGATTACCTGTTGCACCTTTCTGTAAATAAACACTGTAAAGACTTCGTGAGTTACGCGTTTTTGGTCCCTCAGTCTGTCTGGTTACGACAGAATCTGTGTTTTCAGTTTTATGCAGCTAAAACCTGAAGATGTGAAACAGGCCTCTTCTTTGACCATGTTTAAATCCAGGCTCAAAACAGTTCTGTTTAGCTGTGCCTATTTATTCAACACTTTCCCCTTTTAATGTAATTTTTTTGATGATGATTAGTGACTATGTTTTGATTTGTTTGTCTTATGATTTTAATGTCTTTAAAGCACTTTGAATTATCTTCTGTACGAATTGTGCTATACAAATACACTTGCCTTGCCTTTGCCATGATGGTAAAGCTAACATCTAGCATGCTAACACACACTTCCTGATTCGCTGACGATAAAGACAATACGCAGTGGACATATTTATATTTTAAGAGCTCAAAAGCTGCTTATACAGAATATCAAAATATCTGTACTGGGGCAAGATACCATCCATCCATTTTCTGAGCAGGGACTCCCAGACTTCCCTCACCCCAGACACGTCCTCCAGCTCCTCCGGTGGGACCCCAAGGCGTTACCAGCCCAGCAAGATACATTTTGCTCAAATATATGTGAAAAGTGCAGACAGACATACGAAATGTCTTCTTTAAAAATGACTAATCTGACGCTGCTGTGGTGGTGTTGATAATCCATCTGCTTTTCCGTTTGGACCTGGTAAATATGCAGTCTCACCTCTCCGCCCGGTCACACACTTCACCCGCCACTCTCACCACTTCTCTGGACACCGGTCACGCCGATTATTTTGGGATGAATCCACTCTCCACGGTGACGGATTTGGGGTTCCAGAGCTCCGGCTGCAAGGAAACTTCAGAGTAAGAGATCGCATGGAAATGAGAGTGATGGCGTGCGGAGGAGAGGGAGGTATAGAGGGTAGGGGGGTAATGGGATGAGCAGTGGACGACGGGAGTAATGGCGAGGCCTAATGATGAAGGATGGTGATGTGTTGTCTGTGGACTTAAACCTGTGATGTGGCTTCAGAAGATCTTTGAGATGGTGATCTGGGAAAAATGTATAAAGTGTGTGGTGAGGGGTTTTACAGCCTTAAAAAAATAAAGCTGACTACTTATTGCGGATTATTTTTAGAATGTAATCCTTGCGAAAAACTGTATGCTGTATATATAAATGGACATAGCTAACCTGCTAACCAAGATGATTATCAGAAAGCAGAATGAGACTCACTCGACTCTTTCATTTGCCAGTTTCAATTTTGAAATCCAGTTGGTTTAAACCTAAAATTCCTCTCTCTGATCTGAATAGTCACTACCTAAACCCCAGCGCCTGCAGCCAATCAGGACTCAGTGCTAGTGCAGCCTCTACAGTTTGATGAGTGAATTAAAACTGCTTAAAAATGGAAACAGGTTTGTTCACTTCCTATATAACTACAGAACTGACTCTCTGCTTCTAGCCGCACCTCTTCATAGTGGTATTTGAAGCACCCAGCAAATTTTCATTTACGGTCTTAATATTTTGGAAAATTTTGGCTCATTTCTAAAAGAATCATAAGTAAGTACGTAGCTGTAGGCAGAGATAGGGGGTAGAAGAAGTCCCCTGAACACTCAAGCCTCAAATGCAAGAAAATCCAGGATTAAGCATGAATCAATGAAATAGTGAAATAGTACTCTCAAGAGGCTGTGGAAGGGATTTTGCATAATGTGTCTCTTTAAATTATGGATGAGTCAACAGATTATTTTGGCAGCGTTTCCGAGCAGAAGCCCCACAGCCCACGAGCAGTGTGAGGTGTAACACTATGGAGAAACCATGAGCTCAGATGGTTTCACACAGACACGGGGACCTCTCCTGCAGTGTCACAACTTTAAACAGACAAAAAGCAGTCATTGTTAAAGCGCCAGAAGGTCTGTTCATTACTAGTCCCTTTGCTTTAAGTTTGGTGCGAGGAGATTAAAAAGTGTGGGAAATAAAGGGAATTTTTATGAATTTTTTTAATGATTTTTCTGGGGACGTTCCAATGAGCTGGATGAAACAGTTATGAACAGACAGGAAAGTTGTAAAAACCACATGGTCTCTACTCTCTCGACTAAAATGACGTGAGCGAACAAAATAACTAAAAGCTAAATACTCGAATGTACAGCACCTTTGTATCTCTATTGAGTTGTTTTTGCTTTGGTTTAAAAATTGCTTTAAAACTTATCCATCTCCATGGAAATAAGCAGACGGTGGTACAGTTACAGGACAAAAATGCATGTTTCCCCAGGATATTTCTGGAATAGGGTATCCACTACTCAAAATGGTACCCTGTGTACGCTGGCAAGGAGAGGCCTGTAACTGTGGATCCTCTGCCCAGCCTAGACTGCTCCCATCAGCTGGTTTTGCTCTGCCATTAGAGACCCCAGACCTGGTTCTACTCTGCTATAAGAGTCCTCAGACTTGGTTTTGCTCTAATAAATGACCTCAGACCTGGTTCTACTCTGCCATAAGAGTCTCAGACCTGGTTCTGCTCTGACAAGAGACCTCAGACCTGGTTTTGTTCTGATGAGGGACCTCAGACCTGGTTCTACTCTGCCATCAGAGTCTCAGACCTGGTTTTGCAATGATAAATGACCTCAGACCTGGTTCTGCTTTGCCATAAGAGTCTCAGACCTGGTTCTGCTCTGACAAGAGACCTGAGACCTGGTTTTGTTCTGATGAGAGACCTCAGACCTGGTTCTGCTTTGCCATAAGAGTCTCAGACCTGGTTCTGCTCTGATAAGAGACCTCAGACCTGTGTGCCACTGCTTCATCACAAGTACACATGATTTATATTGATTGTACTTGATTCATGTCAGTTGCAGTGTAAAACGTGTGTGTCCTGATCACTTTGTGCTATACTCTTTTACTTGTGTTGTCTTTGTATCTCATACATTTGTGCTTAAGACAAATGCCCCCTTGTGAGATAATAAAGTCAAACTTAACACTGTGTAACTTTCTGAAGAGGGCGGTTATGTGATTCCATGGAAACATAAAGTTAAAACCACACATTGTAACATTCTCTATGGACAGGGAGGAGTTTGAGGAATATTGAGTTAACAGAACAAGTTTTCCATGGAAACAAGCAGGAGGAGGTCCTTTTCCAGGCCAAATAGGAGTCAGGTTTGTGGAGATGCAAGCCCACTATCAGTAAGGAGTGCATGTTTTTCAGTGCAATAAAAACATCCAAAAAGAAATAATTTTAGGTTAAAATGTTATTCTATACAATGCGGGTGGATACTAGATACTAGCTTCCCAAATACACACACATATTACAGCATTGATCACTACAGTAGTTTGGACAGAATGTGAGAAGTTGAAGTCCTCCACTTTGCCCCCTAACGCCTCCTGGGGCTCTCAGGAGATTGCAGGAGATTGGACCTGACCTCTCCTGCTCTCTTATACCACACAGAGGAGGCTTTGCACAGATCCCCTTTAATCGGGCTATATGTTTTCCAGACATGTGGCCTGAAGCAGCCACCCCTCCCTCCTCGCTCTCCTCTTTCTCTTAGATTATAGGGGCTGGGAGAAGGTGCATGTTTTCATATAGAAAAAAAAGGGCATTTTATCTGTAGCAATGTTCAAATGGGTTTCCTATCCAAGTACTTAGCTTAACCAGGCTTAGCTTCTGAGATTCTATTGAGATCAGGTTTTGACAAGGAGGTTTGGCCACAATTTGATAATTTCTGGCCTTAAATTTGTGCCTGATTGTGCACTCTGATGTAATAATCTAGGGAAAATTGAATTAATGCAACAAAAGTAAATATAAGACAACTCCAGGTATGTTTTTGATGATACATCATAAAGCAGCTCCATTCCTCCAGCTAACCCATGTGTCCCACGATGCTTTGTCTCATGGTCCAGCAGCTCCTCTCTGGTTCTTTGTCTGTCTTTTATCTCTTTGGACGTGGCTCTGAAGCACCCCGTGTCTGTGTGTGGGATGCGCTGGCTGGTCTTGGGCTGCCTGGTTGTCACATCTTGGAGGCTGTTTGAGCTGAGCCCACACAGTTTGGCCCCCTACCACGGATGCATGGGTCCCGGAACAGCTAAGGGGCCGCCGCTATGCTCACTCAAACAAACAAGATAAAAAACATACCCTCTGTTATTTATTTATGGTCCTTTGTGTGTGGGCATTGTTACATTGTTTCTGTGTGGAAGCAGTGTCCAAGCTTCAAGAACATACGGAACCTTCTATTTACACATCAGGAATAAAACAACAGAAAGTGAAGCCACTGAAGACACTGAAATTGAACCTGAGAAGGCAAAAAAAAGGCCAATATTTACACTTTTTGCTTTGAAATGTATGATCGCATCAGTTGTGTTGTTATAATGACTTAGGTTTTATACATAAAAATAATCCATGCATTAGCACATTTAATCAGATATTGCTAAATGTTATTAGTTCAACTTGATTTTTCTAACTGGGTATTCACTTCATATCAGTATATACATTTTATTTTTTTATATTTTGTACTCTTCATCCTCTGGTGCCCACAGTAATCCAACAGTAATCCAACATGGTGAAGTTTACTGTAACTGTACTAACATGTTTAAAGGCCTTAAATGTGTACTCTAGTTTAGGGCGGTAGCTAAGCTCCAGAGAATAGACTCAAACCAGAGCCACACAGCCAGAGTACTACTCCAGCTCAGAGTCCAATTTATAGTCTGAGCTCAGACCAAGACCTGGACTAGGGCCAAGGTCAAGGCAGTCTCACGGGCCGATTCCACATCAGGCAGCTCTGCAGAACTGTGCCACAACTGTTGGAGCAATTGTGCGCCCATTGTATTTATATTTATTTTCACCTCCATCACCTGTGTCAGCACAGCCGTTCTTCCTGGAGTCGTGTAGTGAACGAGAGCCATTCCACATCTCACATATGTGCTGCACAGAGCTGCTCTGCCCACTCCACCCTCCCATGAAAAAATAAATACATTCTTGAAAAAGAAACATTTCCGTAATTGCCATGTTTATGGTACATAACAACCAGTTACAGATAAAATAAATGATGAAGTGTCACTGGTGCTCTAAATGTGGAGTGCAGTGCCACAAATTCTTACTGCTGTATGTCAGTGAACGCACCACACAGACGTCGTCAGAACCGCCGCCGCTGATTACAAACTCTAAAAAAGTGTGTGTGCCAGCTCGTCGCTGAGTTTGGGGAGGCTGTGTTGGCTAGTGGTAGTGTGGTAGTATGTTTTAGGTTCTAGCCTTTGTCTTTTATCTGGTGTAAATAAATAATGATCTCACTGTGTGAATTTAAGGGGATAAAGAGCCAGGTGAAGGCCAGAGTGTGCCCAGAGCCTCTAGAGCAGTCCCTTTAGCTTGTAATACACTGTGTGTGAGGTTTAGGTTTGATTTAGGCTGTTTGTTTGTTTGTTTGTTTTTTGTTTTATTTACTAATGATTGGTTTACAGTTGATACTCATTTTGATTTGCTGATGTTTTGTTTGTTATAGTTATTTAGTTATTTATTTAGGTTTTGATCAAAGTCCCACATTGTTTTAGGGTTTGTGTATGAACATTCTTTTAATCATTGTTAAATTCAAATAAAACTGATATATTTCCCACTCTTCCTGCTTTGTTTTTGCCCAGCAGATCCAGAACGAATCTCTCTGTACTTTTATACAGATTTCTGTCATTCTGGTCACCCTGCCCTCTGCTGCATCTCACGTCTGACAAAATCAGGAAATGTGGAATCAGATTAGGTTTTTGTTCAGTGACACATGTGAAAAGAAGAAACTTTGATGTATCTTTTTTCTTTTCTTTTTTCAGATAGGGAAGGACCATGACTGTGCCTGATTGGCTGGTCCACCTGTCAATCACACCCATCTGAAAACAGAGATTCACCAGTGACCAGACTCACATGTTTGTGAAGTATTGAAGAAGTGTGTGCTCAGGATGCCAGGTTGGCTTTGTTCATTTGTTTTAGCCAGCCTGTCTGAGTGTTTTAGTGGGAGCCTTACCCCTCTCGGTTACAAAAGTTTATTCTGAAACCTCTGCAAATGCTTCACATCCTATCGCCCAATGCCATCAGATGAAAGCACTAGCCTACACCCTACTCCATCTTTGTTCCAAGTTTTCTGCCATCGGTGACGGAAAGTTCATTCTGAAAGTGGAGAGTCACAAAATTCTTCATGTTTTATAAGGAAACCTAAAACAGAGGAGAGGACGTGGGAGGTGGTTGCAGGAGTTTTCGCGCGAATGGTAACTCAGCACTTTGTAATAAACCTGCACAACATCGTGACACTTGGTGTTTCGTGACCATGGCTCAGCTCAGCTCTGAAGTGAAAACCATTGCAGGAGGTATTCATCAAGATTCACTGAGAGAAGGACAAGGGTTTGGAGCGCTGTAAACGAAGCAAAAAGTGGATACTTAAAAACAAACTTTTCTTTACTACATAATTCTATATGGCTTGTTTCATATATTTAATGTCTTCTGTATGTATCTAAAATATAGAAAGTAGTAAAAAAAACAATGAATGAGAGGATGTGTCCAAACTTCTGACTGGTCGTGTATGTTCAACCAAGAAGGTTTCATTTACAATAGAGCAACTTGTACTACATTGTTAGTGTAATGTTTTTTCCTACTTGTACTTTTTGTGCAGCTCTAGAAGTGACCTGGATGAGGCACCACTGATAGAGGATGGAGGATGGAGGAGACAAAGTGGTCAACACCATCTCCTTCCCCTTCTGTGTCCCAGACCACTTCACACGAAAGGACTCCCATCTACGTACTCTCAGGGAAAGAACAGCTACACCAGGGACAACTTTGACTCCAAGAGCAACTACCTCAACTACAGCCACACGCCAGAATGACACTGGGACAGGCTCCTGACATTGTTGCAGAAGCCACAGCGCCCCCATGTGGCAGTGGATGAACTGGAAGAGTCCTCTCACTTTGCCTTGAGCCTTGTGCCAATGTTGCACAGGCTTGAATAAACAAGTAGACTCCAGAATAAACCTTTTAGCGAAGGATCATTTGTCCTTTCTCTCACCTCAGATTATCAAACTCGCTTTGCTCATTGATTCTGTAGAAATTATGAAGTTTTTCAGTCCTTTGTGATAATTTTCCACTTTCTTTTCCCTTTGTAAGGAGCCATATTTGTTTTGATATAGACAGACCATTACTTGTCCCTGATTGGCTAATCCATATGTAACTCACGCCAATCTGAACTCAGGGACATTCACCTCTCACCAGACTCACATCTTCATATTGAATAAGTGCGTGCTCTGGATCCCAGGCAACAGAAAAAAGTCGTAAGTGCATATGGAACATTGACCTGCTCCCACATCACAGACAAAAACATAAAAAAGTTGCCTTGAAAAACATCTGCAGTAAATGATTTAACAGCAACATTTACAGACTCTCCACTGATCCTTCTGACCAGATTTTATGAATAAACATCAAGATGTAATTCAGCAGCAATAATGGACGCTCCAGCATATGTGCAACCATAACTTCACCTTATGTTCAGAGACTGTGCAACAACTGGGGAGCGAGGGCAATTAAAAACCAGCTCCCACTGCCAAACACTTCCTAAGCATTCATCTGGAAAGAGAATCAGAGCAGAAAGAGCAGACCCGAGTGAGCGCAGACCTGCAGCAGCTCTCTCATTTCATTTTAATTATATCTTTTGTTTCATTCATTTAATATGGATATAAAATAATAATGAGTTACATAAATTAGAGTGAAGGAGAAGACTAAACCTGTAATATCTGCACCTTTTCACATGGCAAACATGAGCGGCTCTTTGCAGCTATACTTAGACAGATTCGTGCCTGTTTGAACATCTTTAATCGCTTATTTTTAAAGACACCACTTTGCCAATCCGTTTTCACTGCCACTGGCGTGCGCCCACTGCTCTGTACTTACAACATTCTCCAGTTTTGTTTTCTTAATCAGTAATATGCGTGGGATTTGGCAGCGTCGCGTAGTCATTTTGGTACAAATGAAGAAAAAAAATCTGCTACTCGCTTGTGTGATCTGCTGCGATCCATAAGAGGGACTGACTTTTACTTCGTGGCTAGATGAATCGTCTGTTGTGATGATGTTTAGGGCGAGCTGGTCGAAATCAAAGCCAACTGGAACTGGACTTTTGTTAAGTCATTTTAGATGAATCGTCTGCAGTGACGCGGTCGCTGTATCTGTAAGGTGTTGTGCGCAGAAGGTGCTGAGTCGAAAGGGAAAGCTCTCGAGTTTACCGGTCAATCTACGAGGGACTATGTCTCTGTTCAGGGCCTGGGAACGCCTTGGGGTCCCATGTCCCACCGGAGGAGCTGGAAAGACCAAGGTCACGGGGTGAGGGAAGTCTCGGCGGAGTCCCTGCTTAGATTGCTGGCCCGCGACCAGGCCCCTGCCCGCAACCAGGCCCCTGATAAGCGGAAGAAAATGGATGGATTTAGATGAACATTGTGATTTAAAATGTGCAAATTATAACATAAAGATTGTCATGGTTTAGTCTGTAGCATAAACAAAAACACTGAGCAGCCATTGGATCGCACTGGAGCTGATGCCTGCAGTGCACACAGCTCTTCCCCTTAACACACACAGTGCCTCTTCAGTGGTGGAAGGCCCTTTTAGAAAAATGGTAATTTCTCTACCAATAGAAATAGACGCATTTCCCCTTTTAAAATAGAAAAATCACAAATATTTTTAAGTTTGGAAAAAGAACAATGGCGCTGGCGAGAGGAATGTTTGAGTCAAGTGTGACTGTTGCCAGGGCTACGTGAGGAAAACCAGGGGACAATAGTAAACGAGCAGATGAGGGAAACACCGGTACGAGTGTGTGTGTGCATGTGTGTCGGGACAGAGAACTCTCCGCTGGCTGACAGGGCTCGTCCGTCACAAAAATCTGGTCTGCTTCAACACAATAAGGACAGTTACTTTGCCTCCTTATGTTTTTGTAACATATAAGAGTTGTCATTTTCTTTAATAGATTTTCATCAAAACACATTTTTCATTTATTATAATTCTAAACCTATTTTTCAATATAAATCAATAAAACATACATTTCAAGTTCACTTCATCTACCAGCACTCCACTTGTGTAGTTTACTTCAGGACGATGTCTCGATGGCATTGAACCAACAACCCTGCACAGCTGCCCAGGCCCAAGTGCTAATGAGCTGTGTAGTGTGGACCCCCAAGGACCTCTCTCACTGTGACCCCGGCCAAGTGCTCCATGATCCAGGCCAAATGGTCTCCTCTGCGGGGCCGAGGACTCACTCAGGCCTGCACTCTTCTGCTGCGGAGGGCTCTGATATTTAAATAGGGCCGTTGACTTTTAGACCTTCCACCACATTGTTATAGTAGGAATAATGAACTGATGAAAAGAAGAATTTGTTATCAGAGGGTTGTTTGCTTATTTATTTGACTGGGACAATGAAACAGACATGATATAACATGAATATAACATGATAACACATTGGATTATAGTCAAAGGCTAATTTCCATCCATTGTCCCAAGGGCTGGGGTCACAAAAGGGCAAAAATAAAAATTGCACACTACACTCATTGCACAGTTCCCAGTATTGCACCATACAAAATACAGTTGTCTCTCACTATATCATGGTTCAGCCAAATGTACATAAATGTTCAATCGACACTACAATGGAGTGGCGCCAGGACGAAGACGCATGTCAGAGGAACTGTGAAATATGAGTCACTATTAACTAATTAAACAAGAGAGAAATGTGAGAGAATGTTAATGCCTGTGTGAAAAGTGTATAACGTGTGTGGTGAGGAGTTTTACCACCTTAAAACATATATAATAATTGTAAAAATGAAAGGTAACTACTTCGCGGATTTCGCCAGTTGCGGGTTATATTTAGAATCTAACCCCCACGATAAACGAGGGACCACTGTGTTGTTCATTCTATTCATTGCACAGACTCCAGACAATTACATTTTATACCCACCCCCTTCATATTTTGCCCATAAATGCAGATATGCCTCTACAGAAAAATTAAAACCACGTTGCCACTATAGATAAGAGCGAGTTATCTCCAAGGCCACAGTCACTCACAAACTGTGGTGTTTTTATAATAGCATCTACTGTCCCTACGGCTTTTTGTTTGTATTTTTGGGGCAAACTAAATATATTTGCAACTTTTTGGTCAAAAAGAGAACATAAATTAGTGTGTCCTGCAATTTTAAGTACTTGGTGACATCATGCAGGACTGCCCTGATCACAGCCAGGTGTTTCTTATTACAAATACCTAGCTGCGGGGGTGGAGTTTGAACTGTGGATACCTGTCAGATCAATCACACTGTTCCACTATTGCTCCAGACCTCTTTACCCCTCATTCTCTTCTTTAGTCCTCCTCATAAAACCCAGATTAGCAGCTCTATTTGAAATGTGATTATTGGCGGATTTAGGTGTTTATTCCCACTTCGATTGTTTCTGCAGAATACCAGGTGACTGAGAAACTTGATTAGATTTGTCCATTGAGTGTTTTAAAATGGTTGAATCTACAGCTATAACACTTTGACAGTCCAATAGAGATGAGCAGAGTGACACGAAAATGCTGAAAAAATAATGGGTTATCTGTGTTTGGACAGTACAGCGCTTATAAAGTCATCACTGTGAATAATTAAGATGCTCAGAATGCATAAGGTAAATGAAGAATTACTCCGGACCACTGCTAACTGTTTAAAATGAACTAGTTCTGTAAAACGCAGTAAAAATCAGATACAGGCCTTGGGAGCTACAAAAGTTTTAAAGTCGTCACAGAGAAAGGCAGTGAATGACATTGACATTTTGGGCTAAAATTGGGATAAAAATAGCATGTGTCCCACTTCAGTCATCCTGTAGTACACACAGGGCCCAGGAGAGCTCCAGGAGAGATCCAGGGGGCAGAGTGGAGCTGCTCAGAACATCCCGGACACACTGGAGCGGTCATCCTCAAGTGCACAGCAATTTGTCAGAATCTTCCCTTTACTCTTCAGAAAGTCTGCTGGACTCCTGCCCCAAAGTCAAACACACTGGCCTTTCGGTTTAGTGGCCTGGTTTATCACTGCCCACAGTTTAAGTGCAGGGGGTTCAACGGAACATTAATTACTTCTTTAGAAACTTTGGGTGCAAAAATAAACAACAAAAGCACACATAAAAAGCAACAGAAATACAATCTGGGTGCAAACATATTTTATTCAATGCTAAAAACAGGCCTCATGAAGAGAGATGAGTCAAAATCTGCAGGAAGACATTGGCCCTCATTTACCAAACTTCTGTACGACAAAATCGGGCTGTATATTTGGTCCCTCGCTATATCGCAGTCTCGTTGTTTCGCGCCAGGACGAAGAGGCACAGTCAGAGGAACTGTGAAATACCCATGAGTCACTATTAATTAATTAAACAAGAGAGAAATGTGAGAAAATGTTAATGCCTGTCTGAGAAAAGTGTAAACTGCAAACTGCAGGAAAACTATTTTTAACAGCATGAAATGTACTGCCTAACCTGAACCAGAGCTGGTCTACGCTGGTTCAGGCATCTGAGTTTGGATCTGGTCCGACTGTAGCACATTTCTCACTCATGTAGGCCTGTACCTATTATAATTTTAATTAACAAATGTAGGATATTTTTTGGGGTTAAGATTTGTTTCACACATATCACATAAGTGCTGCATTTTACAATGAGCCATGACAACATATATATAATTTTATGCAATTCTTTATGATTTGCTCTTCAGATAAACTCAGCATTTCACCGTATTCTGCGCCCTCCTGCCATAAAAAAACCCCGGGGGTGAGGCCACATCAGACATGAACATTTTGGGGCGTTTGATTTAAATGACGCTGATTTTCTGCCACCACATTTATCATCAGCTGCTCGTGTGTACGGCTGAATCAGAGCTGTGCGCACAGGTTCAGAAATACCATACTCCCTCTGCTGCATGCTAAAATACACACACAAATATATACTCGTTTCACTGGTCTAGAATCATTCTCTGCACAAAACATATTTTCTTGGGTTACATTCTGTGTGGAGGTGCAGTGACGGGATAGGCGGGTCTCAGGGGTTTATGTGTTTATGCTCCAGAACATCTGACCTGAAGATCTATGGATTCAGTTTGATCTACCCAATTGGACAGCCAGTATTTAGCATCACAAACCTTCCTTTTTCATAGTAAACATGACCGTCTAGTTAGCAGGTTTGTATTAGCCACACTAACTCAAGATCTGGAAATTGCTCCTTGAGGGGAGTACAGCATGGATATATATACAGAAATGTATATGTAAACACTTGTGTATGTAGTATGTAAAAAGCTTGAGTGTGTAAATGTGCATGTGTATAAGCTACATGTATGTGCCTTATATAAAGTTGACCACTGTAAAAAAGAAATTAATTGAATTGTGGTGCCCCATGCCCCAGTGACATTGAAGTATGGGTCAAATGCATAGAACAAACTGTTGTAGCTCAACAATAAGGACTTAAAAAATAAACTACTGACAAAATTAAGGATCTTATTGGACAGGTTTCCAGGGAGATCTTTGAAGCAGGCAGGCAGGCAGGCAGAGAATGGAGTCATCAATCAAAACTAAAAAAAAAAAAAAAACAGGAGACGCAGATGAGTATAAATATCTACAAAAAAAGATGCCAACTAAAATATCACCAACAAACAGGATAGAACAATCTGGCATCTTCTGTCTGGAGAGCTGAGGGTTTAAGAGCTGAAGCTTGGGCAGTTTCAGGAAGACTTCGCCCACACACACACAAGGAAGGAAGAAGAGCAGCAGAAGAAAGAGGGTCACAGGTAGCAGTATTCTGTACAGGGAAAATTACCTTAGGATGTTTTCTGCTATGGCCGATCAAACCAGAGATGGCGCCACTGCACAACTGGCTTTACTTGTGCACTATGTTGTGGAAGAAGCGTGAAAGCGTGTTTTATTTGCTTTGGCATTTAGTGTAACATTAAAGCATGTGCTGTAGTGTCCATGAAGATGACTTATGCATCATACCACTGATGACGTTCATTTATTGTACATACAGTGGTCCATCAGTCCTGAGCGGTGCTGTAGGTGTAAAGGCAAGACTCAAAGAAAACACATCCATGTTCACTGTTATGCATATCAGTCAAACCTGGTCCTGCGTCACACTTGAAGCAATACCAGAGGCCGGGGATCTTTTTCAACTGTTAGTGTGTAAACTCCTTCAATGGTTCATTACCAGACATCACATTCCACGACCTCTTGTACACGCAACTTAGCTGTATGAACATTTTCCCAATTGAGTCCCAAGTCTTTGAGCAGGTCATAGGTAATGGGGTCAGAGGCTGGGGTGTTCGTACCGGTCGAGGTGAGCTGGGTCGGAGGTGGAGATGCAGAGTAGTTCCAGGGAAAAATGAAAATAACCAGCTGAACAGAGAGATCTTAAGTACAAAAACTAGACTGAGCCAAGCCAATGTCGGATCCTCAGTCCCTTCATTCTCCACTGGTGTAGCTTGGTTGTTGAACTCCACCCAGCTCCAGGCTCTGACACAGAAGGGAGGGGAAAAGACAGCACCAAAAACACAGGGCAGACTGGGATCTTGACAAATGTTCAATCTTTGACAGAGAACATACACAAGTATCTTCAAAGTTAAACCATGGACCTGGCTCTGGCTACTGAAAACAAGGCAGCTGTTTGTGACGCTGAAACAACTCCACACAGATGAGAAGGCCACTGACCTCTATGCTGCTGTGAAAGATATTAGTGCTGCAAATCAGATCTGAAAGCCATGTGCACGATTATGAAGTGGAGTCCAGCTGTGGAGCCGTTATTGACCTCAGTGATGCAGAGGAGCTAAAACAAAATCTGTACTTGCCCTGTATTGATCAAACAGTCTCTGAGCTGGATCACTGTTATTCCTGTTCAAATCCATAATCCTGCCAGGTTTCTTGATGAGCAGCACCTCAGTGTTTTGCAGAGCATTAGATGTGAGGAGGTCTTAAGAGCCAAACAGTATCTCATGAGAAAGAAGAACTTACTACAACTGATTTTGCAATGTAATGTGTGTTGATGAGCAGCAGCAAAACAAGCTTGAAGGTGAGTCCGGTCTCTTGCCTCTACATTAATGGAAATAAGGTACATCCAAGTACACAGTATAACATACTGTCTATAGCTTATAGTACTTCTTATATTTCTTGTACTGTAAAAGGATTAAGTAATGGAAAATGGTAAAAATATTGCATGGCATAGGCTGTGTCCAATTACATTTACCTGAAGGGCTAAATGCCTCCACATTATGGTTGTTAAACATATCAAAAATCAGATACTTACTGATAATAAAGATTGTACTGAAACTAGATATTCGTTTGAGCAAGTATTAATACTAAAAAAGTCACATTCACAGGAATGAACCTTTCCTGATTAACTTTAGAGTGATCTTGATTGTCTAAATCAGGGGTGTCAAACTCAAATTCACAGAGGTCAAAATTAAAAACTGTGACTAAGTCGGGGGCCAAATGAAATATTTATTGAAAAATGTCAATATCGGCATGTTTTTCAGAAGGGGTGGATTAAATTTGAGCGAGGTGACAGGTAGCACATGCTAATAAGTGTCAACAGAATTGGTGGGGGGCCGGCGGCAACACATTTGCAAAGCATTCTGGGATTTATAGTATTAGAGGTGCATGCTCTATACTTGCGCGATGGCCGGCGGGACAGCTCTAATACATATTTGATATGATCTCCTGAGCCAAATATATTTATATCGAGGGTGAAATTTGGCCCGCAGGCCTGAGTTTGACATGTCTGGTCTAAATAAAGAGTGTTTTTTTCAATTATCATCGTGGTATCAGAATCAGTATCTAGTCTATTCCTTAGTATCAAAATCATATTAGAACTTTCAATTTTGTGTTGTAGTTGAGGCTACGTATCAATTTTAAACATTTTAGGCCCAAATGAATAGGATATAAGGGGAAAAAAATCCTCCTTTTTGAGCTTAAATAAGAAAAACTCTCCTATTGGTTAATATAGAACTCCAGGATTGAAACGATAATCTAGAGTTTTACAGAATCAGAAAAGACCTTTACCATGGCCGACCACACAGGCTTTACACAGAACACAAACTATTCTATACTGAAATGTAGTTTCCCAAATGGACCCTTCATTCTGCGTAGTCCTCTGTGGCACCATAACAATTACTAGTTAATTTGTCACTCAATTAAAGCCTCCTCCTCTCACACACTCCACAAAGTGCACACTGATTAAAAGCTCATTAGGCCTCCTGCAGGTGGAGGGCGACGTCACGCTCTCCACTGATTTTTCAAGGTTTATGGTTTATACAACTGAGCCATGTGGTTTAAAGAAAAAGAAAAAAGAAATGTAAACAGATATTCAAAATCTATGTAATATTCAGTAAGTGCAGGTACCAGAATGAACTGGACAGAGGCTGGAAATAAGTTTAGCGGATTAATTTAACAAGTGTGGCACCTTGAAAACACTAAAATCAAAGAAATCGTCAATTTAGTAAAGGCAGGTAAAGTGTTCAGTGCTATTCCACATCAGAGTGCACACAAATCAATATCATTCGCTACAAAACACAGCAAATCAAATAAAACTTTAGAATAGTGTGGCACATCACTGCACTACACCGTGTTGCACCATTGCCCGAATTTTACTAAAACTATATAAAGTGCCAGTGTGCAACAATTATATGTCATAGGCCCATATGCACTTAGTAAAATGAAACATAGCAGAGGGATAAAAAACAGTGACAAGTATGAAAACTGATCAAGTTCCTATAAAACACACACTTCATTAGGATAAGTTGGACCAGTTGGATATCATCAAATAGATCAATACTACAATTGCCAAAGGTTGAGTTCAAATGTTTGTACTGTTCTTCCTGTAACGTATCACTAAATTCAGAACAATAAATGAGTATTTTACATAAACACAGTAGTAGTAATAGTATTTGCAGTAGAAGTGCATACAAACTCACATCAAGTGCTTAATGCTACTTGGCATGGTGGAGGGCTGGAGGTTGCCTGAGAACATGTCTATCGATGAATGTGCAAACTACAATAATTACGCTGTAAAACGAGCGCATTTCACTCTCATTTTAGTCATGCAAACAACGAGGAGGTTGCTCAGTATGCAAGGTAGAAAGATCGCTTACACAAGCTCTGTTTAATGTCGTGTTTTCGACCAAAAGCAAGTAGTAAAAGGTTACGCACGACACTATGAGCCTTCACCTACGGATGCTCACGCCTACTCCTGCTACAGTTTCATCCATTACATCTGCATTAAACTCATAATAATATCACACAGGCTCATGTGGCTCTATAGTTCTGCTTGAGCTTGTGAAGATGTTAATTAATAATCTAATGCAGTGTATAACTTATAAATATTAGTATATGTAAACTTTCAGTTTGATCTGTGCAGTGAATTGTGGGATGCCTCATAGCTCCTTGCCACTGGTTAGGAACCTCTGAAGGTTCTGATGCTAAAGGAGCTATGAAAGGAAGCATAATGTCTCCTTTCCTTAGGCCTCCTACCTTTCCTCGTCAGTTCAGATGATTCTTGTCATGGCTGACGATGATGCACATCTGGGTCAGCGATGAGGACAGGAGCTCTGAGGCTCATTTAACCAAGTGGAGCCGTGAGTGTGGAAATGAAGCAGTGACTCATGGTGTTTCTCAAGATCCTTCCTCCAAAGACCACTCTGTAGCACTCCTCTTGAGTCGGCTCCTCTGAAACAGAGCCAAGAGTCCTGCTCACACCACCTGGAGCACATGTGGAAGAGGCTCCAGAGGGAATGACCTGATCAAACACGACAAATCTCAGAGTTTTAATAAACATCAGCGCTCCTACAAATGAAAAGCACCAGAAGTGTTTTTATGTGCCTTCAAACATGTGAATAATAAAACATGAGTGAATCCTGTGTGATCATGTGATTTAGGCTGATTGTTAAATAAATGCACAGCCTGAAATATTTTACCCCCAGTCTTTTCTTGAATACATTTTGCTCAATTTGCTGCAGTTGTCCTGATCTGAATTCATTTCAACGTGGCTAAAACAGCAAAATATATATATATATTTTTTTTTTATTGTGTAATGACTTTTATTTGCATAAACTGGATTTTACAGCTTAAATAAAGTTTGTAAAAAATGAAAGTCGCAGTCCATTCTGGGCAATTACAAGCCTTCCGAGATGGCCAAAGATTCACAGGTGCATCCTGGGTAAATGAGCCACACGGAGAAGTAGAGCGTGGAGTTCGTGAGGGTTTTGGATGAATTGGAAATTCACTCGAATCCTGACGACTAGGAAACACCGTCAGTGTTTGGAGCATAAGGCCTGTCGTGTTTGCATGTGTCCTGGAGGAGTGTGGCCCTAATGGCTTGGCATGGTATTGCGGTTAATTGCCTCCCTGTTTCGCTACGCTCACATCCTGTCCAACAGCAGAATGGGGTTATATGATCGGAAATACAGGTACCTGGACAGATATGAACAAGAACGATGTAAAAAGTTCTCAGTGGTTTAAAATTGGAATTAGTTGGCAAAAAAAAATAAAATAAAGATAAATCAATGTAAAAATCTAACCAGGACTTTCATATTAGTAGATTAATATAAAAGTTAATTGGCCTCATGTATAAAAGTTTTAAAGTTCTATACTAAAGTTCATAATCACTTTTTCCACTTTAAGAAGACAGTAAAAGAATTCTGTGCCAAAAAAAAATAAGAAAAGAACAGTGAGCGGGCTTGCATCTCTACATACCTGACACTTACTTGACCTGGGGAAGGTGTTTCCTGCTTGTCTCCATAGAAATTATGCTCCTCTGGCTATAATCCTCCACTCGATGGCAGGAGTCCCCAACCTTTTGTGCACCACCACCACCTAAGTGTGGCAGATAAATATGGCAAAAATAAGTTAAGTGCATAAAAAATACAACTCACTATACCGCTGAATCAGTGGGAGCCCTGCGCTTATTTCTTTTTTACCTCTTGTTCACGTTTGTTTCTTTCAAAAAACTCTAAAGCAGACATGACAGACTCAGGCCCACGGGCCAAGTTTGGCCCTCGATGTACATATATTTGGCCTGCGAGATCATATCAAATATGTATTAGAGCTGGTCCGCTGGTCGCCACTCCAGTAGTGCGCATGCACCTCTAATACTATGAATCCCAGAATGCTTTGCAAATGTGTTGCATCGGCCCCACCACCTCTGTTGACACTTATTAGCATCTGCTACCTGTCGCCTCACTCAAATTTAATCCACCCCTTCTGAAAAACATGCAGATGTTGTTGAAATTTTCAATAAATATTTAGTTTGGCCCTCTGTGAATTTGAGTTTGACACCCCTGCTCTAAAGTCTTATGTTTTAATCCAGGTGCTTAATCTCCATGTGTCAAAGCAGTTTTGTACGTTTCATTGCCTCGTTCACTTTTCCCGCATATTACGCAGAGCAGACTCGGCGTGTGAGAGTCACCTGTTGTGACAAACTCATAATTGAAGTAGGACTCCTGGTGTTGTCTGTTAAATTGATCTTTCTTTTTCTTGGAGGTCTTTGGCTCATCTTCTGCGAAACAGCGAAAGTTACGTCAGAGAAGATGTGGTCACTGATAAATGATTTACTATTTTTGTGCGGCCCGGTAGCAAATGCGCAACGGGCCGGTACCAGTCCCCGGCCCGGTGGTTGGGGACCACTGCTTTATGGTGTAAAACTCATCTTCTATGGAATTATGCAGGTAATGTGCCACCTCCAGAAAGTTGCACAGTTTGGCTTTAGCGTGTCAGTCTTCATCCCTCCTCTCTGTTTACCCGTCCCAAAAGAGCTCCTCGGCTCAGCTCCCGCCCGGCGACAGATCCGGTCTAATGGCGTCAGTCAGGCGGAACCAACACAAGCCGAACAAAGCTGCAGGCATGTTCACCTCCACGTTTCAATATTCTCTTAGGCTTTGGTTGTTCTCTGCAAAAGTAAAAGGAGTTACTTTGACATGAGTTAATATGACATATATAGACACTTTTACAAACTTTATTCATTCACAGGGGAAATATCACCGTAGATAACACATTACAAAATAACAAAGAGCAAAAAATAAATTCTAAATAATTCAGGGCCCAGGATTTTTTCCCCGTGCATTTGAGCATGTCTCGTTTTAGGCTTGTCCCAATACAGATATATAATTAATAAGCAGCTCTTGAGGTCACTGCATCGAATTATAATGCGTTTTATCGTCTGATAATTGGGAAGTGTGTTTGCATGCTAGTTGTTGTTAGTTTGACCAGTACAACAAAATGACGCTCTAGTCTTTTAAAATTGTGAAAAGTGCTCATCATGGTGAATAATTAGAATGGTCAGAATGCATAAGGTAAGTGAGGAATAACTTTGGACCACTGCAAACTGTTTAAAATTAATTACTGTATTTCCCAGACTATAAGTCGCACTTTTTCTCATAGTTTGGCCGGGGGTGCGACTTATACTCAGACTACTACTACTTTATTATTCTTTTATGCTCTGGTACTATTGCGACTTATTATTCCTTTAATGGCATTTACGCTTGGGGCATCTCTGGTATTAAAATGTCGACTTTCTTATGGCACCGCTGGGTTTCTGAATTTGACCCATGTGACTCAAAGTACCACTGTACAATGAGGGTTCGTTCCTTGGTGCTATATTTGCTCATATTCATGTCGGACGGGTAGTTCTAAATGCTCTGAAAAAAATAAATGAAAAATATTTAGAAAGAAAATAGTTCTGATTTTTTTTTTCAACTGTCAGTGACTTTTGTGTATGTGATAAATACACTGCTACCAGGAGGCCCTTGTCCCCCTCTTAGGCCCTCAATGTATAGATGGAGAGAACACCAATTCACATGTATACATTGTGAGGCAACGTGCATTAACATCTGGAACTCATAAAGAGTCATGATATAGGATATGTTACCAAGAGGCATCATATCCGGGGGTTATAAGTACCCGAGCAATCCTTTGTTCGGGGTTCTTCTCACATCGGCTTAGAGAGACCCAGACCTCTGTCTGTAATTGGCTTATACTCTGTTTTTGTAATAAATACTATTATACTATCAGAGTTTGTCATTTGGGTTACTTCCTGATTACATCCCACCTCGGACCTCCGGGCTTCTGCTGAAGGTGAGCTGCTGTGAGCAGATTAAACCACATTAAATATTTGGCGTTGTCGGCAGGATCGGTAGCATTGTTTTTATTGCTCCGTTAATTGTTTGGTGGGAGTAGTTGGGAATTACCTAAAAATGCATCTAAATTGCTAAATTGGGAAATACAGTACTGTATTGGGGCTTATGTCATGCATGCAAGGAGGTTTGGAGAAGTGTTTTGAGGAAGAATAAGTGAAAACTCTTACGTGGAGTTATCAAACTAAAGTATACACGTGTATATTAAAACGTGTATTTGCGGCAATTTAGACCCAGGTCCGCTGGGTACCGACCAAATTTAGTACTTAGTTAAAATGGTACATTTGCTTCACGCGAGTATATTCACGCGTGTTTGCGGCTATTTAGGCCCAGGTCCGCTGGGTAACAAACCAAATTTAGCTTTTAGATGACCCATTGGTCCCACGCGAGTATATTGACGCGTGTTTTGCGGCTATTTAGGCCCAGGTCCGCTGGGCAACAACTAAATTTAGTTTTAGATGATGATCCATTTTTGAGCACGCGAGCGAGTATATAACGGACTAAGGACAAAGCTGTACGCCCGAAAGTCTAAGCGCGCAGTGCTGGGTGCAGTTTAGACTCGGGTCACCGGGTCGCAACTAAATGGGGATTTTTCCGGAAAAGTAGTTAGTTGTTTGTCTTTATTTGTCGTGGTGTGTGTGTGTGAGTGAACACTGGGTGCTGTTGGTGTGTTCGGGGGATAATTCCTGCCCCTTCCCTCTCTCTCTCGCTCGTGTCTTTACGCCCTCCCCTTCTCTCCCTCTTTCTCTGTTCTCCTCCTGCCCCTGTGTGCTCTCTTGCCCCCTCCTCCTCTTTATCTCTTCTCCTCCCCTTTTCATCTCCCCTTGCCTTTTTTGGGTGGTACCTTCCTTCTTTCTTTTAATTTTAATATCCTGGTGTTATCTTGGCTGGCGTACGACTTTGGTGTACACTTGGATGGTTTGGCCACCTTATTGATGACGTTTAATTTGATTGATACCAGTTTAATAGATGTTGGCATTGTGAGTGAGCTATCTTGCAGAGACTTGCGCACTCTCTACAAGAATAGTGAAGAATGGTGAAGTTAGTTGAGTGTAATATTATATAAGGTGAAGTAAGGTGAATTATATTGAATATATGAAATATAGATAATACATATGCAATATAGATTTGTCTGTATACAGATATTGATATAAGAAATGAGATAGGTATTTCTGTAATCTATATATCTCTGATGTGACAACATTTTTGCTGTTTCCATTTATTACGGTACCGTGGGAGTGTGAGACAGGCCCCAGCCCTGAGGCCAGTCAGCAGGGTACCACAGGTCCAGACGGAGACCAGGCTCAATCCAAGTCAGTCGGTAGTTAGTCCAGACGACATCCAGGCTAACTTATTGCAAGATGGCAGTGCTGACTGAGACGGAATTCAACATCACAAATTGAAAAGGCCAGTGGTTTCTTCTTTTTATCCACTAAATCTTTCTCACCACACAAAGACCTGTTTACATCATCATATTGATTCACATTGTTTTGGATCACATATCAATTTATATTGAGTGTTTGCCTAGTATACGTAGTTTATATAACTTAGAGTGACACTGACACCAAATCTTGGCAACAGACGACAGCTCCAAGTTATGGGGAAGTAATTGTTTGCTTTGCATAATTGATTTATTAATTTCTTTGGGGTTTTACCGCTGTATTACACACTCTTATTGAATAGACAACATTCATGTTATTGATGATAAATATAATAATTGTAGCTGAGTAATAAATCAATCTCCATTTAGTGATTATTGTTTAACTAAACTGTGGTTTATCTACTTTGAGTTGAGACGTATTACACATGCAGTTACATAATCTTAATTTCTAGTGTTTCCGGTGAAGGTTGATTAACAAATACGTAATTAAATAGATAATAAATGCATAAACAATTTAAATAGTGAGGAAATAATTTAATAAATAAATAAAAGGGGGAGATACAAGTTATTATTTCGCAACTATTCGCAAGAAAATGGAAACAAATCCTAAATCAACCCAGTTGAAGAAGTAGAAAAGAAGAATCCATCAATTCAAAATGTCGCTGAGACATCAAAAAGTGGCATTTACATTGGAAAGGAATTGAGCTAAGATGGCCCACTGAAGGGACATTTTCACTTGACGTTAACAAAAACAGGCTAATGAAGAGACAGAAAAGCTGACAATCAAGATAAATGAACCATATTCTCATGTAAGAAGTCCACCGACCTACGAAAATGCAGTTGAAACCAGCAAATCACATGTACAACTTTCATTGGTGAAAGCAGAAGGCTCTTATCAAATGCAAGATGATGACCAGCAAACAACTGAAACAGGTCAAGCAGTGACTACGATGGAATTATACCCACCTCTGAAAAGCAAGAAGTCAGCAGCTTTGAAAGGACTGTGTCAGAAGTGTAAGAGAATGGAATTGAGAGAAGAAGAACAGTACAGGATGGATGAGGCCAGAGGTGGCTATGATCCTAAGACCAAGAAAATGCTTGCAAATGCAGAAAAGAAAGGAAATAAAACACCAAAGAAACCAAATAGCTCAGAACCAGACCTCTATGAAAGTGAAACCAATAGTGAAGAATCAGAAGAAGATCTGGGAGAAGAATGCAAATATTCCTTGGCTTATGTAATCAGACGCCCTAGGGAGGAATCAGAGAGTGAAGAAACTATGGATGAAGCCGAAGATGAAGTTCCACCCACCATGAATATGAAATCATATTCAAGAAAGGCAAAATCACCTGACAAGGTGTGTCTCACAGTTGTGGAAGAACAAGACCGAGAGATTCTCAGAAAACAGGATCAGATCCAACTGATGGGCAATAAGCCAAAGGATAACATGCAAGCTGTGGTTGTGTCAAGTCTGCCGCAAATAAATCAACCATTACAACAACCATTCGCTCCAGTTCCGTTATTCATCCCAACAAATTTCAACCAATTTCAAAACTGGAGAGGTAGAGGACGAAGGAATGGCAATAGAAGAAGAGGAAGTAATTTTAATCAGAATCAGTTAAATTCCTCAAAGGCTTGTTACCGGAGTGGACAATTGGGCCATTTTGCTCGTGAATGTAACCTTCCAGGACCAGGCTTCCGAGGAGGCTTTCGAGGAGGCTTTCAAAGAGGTTACAGAGGAGGTTTCAGAGGAGGCTACATGGGACAACTTACTCCACTGCAGGTTTCAGGACCGGTGAACCCATACTCTGATCCAGAATCTAGATTCTAGGGGCGCCCGAAGAACCCCACAGGAAGATGTTAGCTGGTAGCATCACAACTGGAAACAGATCCCATGATTACAGAGGAGGTGAATGTTCCAATCCAATCCAATCCAACTTTATTTCTATTGCACTTTAAAAACAACAGAGTTGACCAGAGTGCAGTACACAACAGACATTTAAAAAAAAAAAAAAACACAGATATAAAACCGAATGTTCTGCCATTGAACCTGATGGTCGACATCCGAGCTATCTTAACTTGTCTATGGTCTAAAGACGCTATGAATCTCCCACTCTTGAACTTTTCGTATGGACAATTAGGGTTTGAAGGGGTGAGACAACTGGTTCCTCTTACAAAACCAATACAGCTGCACTACAAAAATCAAAGTATTACAATACCTGTACTCATATCAAAGAAAACATCGATATCACTTTTGTGAAGAGATGTGTAAAATGAGATGTACTATTTACCACACGCGAGACGACTGTCTTTGAATGTGCCAGAAGAAGTCCAATACCAGTTATCACTAACACAGAGATGAAGACCTCAACCGTCTACTAAGTAGGAAATCTTAGCCCAGCATTGTTGGTGTCAGCCATATTATGGAAGAAATACATTATTGTAAATCCGTCTAAAGTAAGAGCTCCTGAGTATCAGCCACTATGCACGTTGAAATATTTTAAAGGGACAAGTCAAGAGATAAATCACATAAGAACGTTTTTGACATTTTATTTGCTTGAATAATTTGACTGTTTTATTAGTAAATGTGTTATCTCTCTAAAGAACAACCTGCATTTTTGACTACAATCCGACTCTGACAGGCACCAGGCGGGAGTTAGCAATTGATTTTGTTGATGTGATTAGACCAGTAGGTTGTAAAAGGGATATGCTGGTGGTGGTTGTTAGATTTTCAAGGTGGACAGAACTCTGTCCGACCAAGAAAAAGACACCCACTCTGTTGCCAATTTTATGTCAAGAAGTTGCTACTCAAAGGGGATTTCCCAATAGAACTTCACCTGATAATGGGAAAGAATTTGTGGATAAAACAGTTAGATTAATTTGCAAAAATTAGACATTAAGCGAAAATTTCGGATCAGCTCATCACCCATATAGTTAGGGGTTTTGCAAGAGTATGAATGGCGTTTTGAAAAAATCATATTGCTAAACTCTGTCAGCACATAGGGCTGAATTGGTTACGTGGGAAATTATCTACATATCTACAATAACGGATCTGAAGGCTGCTGTTCCACTCCAAACATCCCCGAAGAGCCGGCTGGACCAAGCCAGTCAAGGCCAGTTCGAGAAAGAAAAAGATCTAGCTGATTCAGAGACTAAAGTGGAAGTAACCTTGGGGGAAAGCAGCTTTACTTCCATGCCTGTGAACTGAAGAGAACATCAGTGAAAACCAACTTAAACCACAATGGGAAGATCTACTGGGGAAACTTTGGACTTGTGGAGTACCTCTGGCATAGGGAAATATATGCTGTTAAATCAAAGGAGACTGTAGCCTTTACATACACCAAATAATAACTGAAGATCAAAGACAATATAAGTATTTGTATTATGATTCACAACTAGCAGTTACATTTATAGGACAAGAACTGTAATCTTGGTGGTGATGGATTCAGGAGAATCCATACCAACAGGAGGTGTCAATGACACTCAGGAAGTGGTCACTTCTAGGCCAGCAGTAGAGCTAACAAATCAGAGGCCTATTGCTCCGCACTTGGAAATTGAGGCTGAAATACCACACTTAACCACACTAAGCCCTCAGTCTACTATTTTGTTTGAAACTGTTTCAGTGGCTCGTGACTTAGTGGGAGCTTTATTATTTCTTATATGTTTTTGCACCATTTGGTCTCATGGAGGTAAAGTTGAATGGACTAATAATTTGGGTGAAAATTTTGTGTTGATTGGACTTAAACAAGGGAGCTAGCTGAGGGCCCATCAAAATATATTTAATTTAATGATTTGAAATTGGATCTGACTGTGGGTGAGTGTTCATTGATGGTATGAAATATTTCACGGGATGATCAAGGCGATTTCATTTGCAAACACGTGCAGACACGAGATAAATCTGTGCCGACGAATAATCGTTGGTTACCGGGGTACAAAGCACATAAAGTAACTTTGGTTGTGACTGATTTGGTCTCTGATCTGTTGCCTGAAGGCGCATTAGCACAATTACCTATTAAAACCAATTCTAGAAATGTAAAGGTAATTATTACTGCAATAAGCCAACAGGTGGCTACTCCGACTGTGAAATTGGGTAATGTTACATGTAGTGCTGTTAAATTGAATAATACATTATCGAGTGCCACTACAACATTCACAAGTACCACAATGACAAACACGTTAACTAATATAACTTGCACAAATATGACAACTACTGTGACTCTTGTGACTGCTATAAATGTAACTTCACTCTTAACTACGAGATCGAAAGTCGCAACGACTAGTAAACAAGAACCAAAATAAGTTGCAATCTGTAAGTGTGAAGCTCACACTTATGAAATAGATTCAATTTCCTTAGGAAATGCATTAGCAGATAAACACGTTAAACAGACAGCAAGTCTGCTCCTCCAAGCTGAAACAACTGATGATTTTCTTATACAGATGCAACAAGCAAATGAGTTACAAGAACAACTTTGGGAAACACAAGGTGCAATAGTACAAAATGGATTGTATATTAGCACAGTAAATAAACCAATTCTACCAAGATCAAGTTTTAAATGGGGCTGCAATATTGAGTCATGGGATGAGCCATGTCTCAACAGGAGGGATGTGTAGTATCATAAACCAACACTATACTACTTATGGATTCTCTCTAATTATTCACAACATTTTTGTCTGCAGTGTGACATGTGTAAGACATAATTCTCAAGGAAATTTGAGACCAAACAGAGGGAAATTCCCAGAACCAGAATATCCAGGTTATACATATGAATCTCATTCAACTCAATAAAGCTAGAAATCTAGAATACTGTCTAGTAATAATTGATGCCTACTCTAAATGGGTAGAATTGTTCCCCTGTCACTCTCCATTCGCACTGACAGTAACAAAAGTTTTATGTAAAAGATTAACACCTAAACTTGGTATTCGGTTTCAGTAATTTGGTATTCCACAAGTGCTGAGGAGTGACAATGGTATATATCTGTGAATGAAGTCATTGACAAAATAGGACAAATGGGACTATTAAACTAAATTGATATTTGAACGAACATATACAATACAATAAAATTGTAGTTCCTTCACTACTGCGAAATGGACAACTTTAGAAATATAACTGGACTAATACTATGACGTAAAAGAAAAATGGACTGACGGACTTTCATTAGATGGCAGGGAAGAGATGAGAAAAGTTTTTGAAAGCGACAGAAAGTTTGGAAAATGACGGGAAAGTTTTTAGACTGTGCAAGGCAGTTTTTAAAGAGTGTGAGAGAAAGTTTTTAGAGTGTATAAGCAAGTAGGGAAGATAATTAGTAATAGGGAAAGATATTGTTATATTATGATATAATTCTACCTGAATTAGTAGAGAATATTTGTAACAACTGTTGGTGCCGCTTGTGACTCTCCACTAAAGCCGCATTTAGTAATTTGTAACTAAAAGAAGAACAAATTACGTAGTTACTTAAACAAGCATGGTTATAAAATATATTTTTGAACCCATACTCAAATGTGCTAAACAAAATTTCCTTATTAAAAATTAAAATCCTATTATCTGTGCCTCTATGATCAGTTTCAAATGAGTCATTTATCAAATAATGATCTTAATAACCAAACCTACATAATACAAGATCAATGGTTAAAGTGCCAGAGTTGATGCTTTGTACAATGCAAAGAAAAGCAGTATTTGTTAAATTAATCGAATAGTGATGATTTTAATTTAGCATTATTCAAATAAACTTTAGATGATTTTATGTTCAATTAGATCATTCTGAAATGAAAGTAAAGAACTTCTTCATTCCAGTTGGAAAGAGATCTTTAAATAAATCTTAGTTTTCAGAGAAGTGGATTTTAGATGGGTCTTTGCCATGTTGTGTCTGGGTGGGCGTGGTCTGAGTGCAGTGGCTCTGGGTGCCCTTTCCTCCAGCTCTGAATTGAGAAAGTGACATGATCTGGACTGGTTATGCTTTTGTTGTTGACTAAAGACTGTCTGAAGATGGCCGCTGCGTCAGGAAGATGAACTGAACAGAAACTAAAGAAGTTTGAAGTCTGAAACTCATCAGTGGACTGGCTCCTCCTTCACTGGTCAAATGACACATGAATGAACTGAATCAAGAAGTTTTGACAAAATGGTCTACTGCTCCTTTAAGGCCCCATGCAACTCTCTGCTGCTGCGCTTGGCCTGTGTTTGTCTGAACACTCTGGACCGGAATCTACTTTCAGATCCACACAGTTAAATATTTACGTTGAACTAAATTAAAATTTGGAAGTGAATTAGTTATTTTACAATTTTTACTTGAGTTTTGAAACCAACCGTATATAGATGTAACATTATTCAGGCTATTTCTTTCATTGTACCTTAGCACCATGGAACTGGGATTGTAATATATTTTTAGTATATAACTCATTTGACATGGCACTTTGAATGGCAAAATTAAACTTAGTAATTGAAGTTTAAGCAGTATAACTTCTAATGCAAACAAAATTGTCTAGCTTTATGATGTATGGAACCTGAGACTGCTAGGTTCTGAAATGCTTTAGATTGTCTGAGGTAAATGTTCAGTTGACAAACTATGATATTAAATGAAAATGTCACTATTCCTGCAGGTGTGTTTGAAATTTGAATTTCAAATTGAATCATATTCTTAGACCAAGGTTTGTAAAACCAATTCTTGAGAAAGAATACTTAAGGTCACAATTATGACCTAAAACTGTAGACTCCCAGCCAAGTTTCCTCCTCACTGTGTGGACCAGGTGCACATGGACCTGCACAGGGACGAAATGAGGAGGGACAAAACTGAGAGCCCATTGTTCTTAATAGTAATAATTATAATGATTCTTTCTGCTTCTTTCTAACAATGACAAATTGCTATAGATGTGTTTCATGGTTTTACAGAACAGGCTTGTGCTTGACTTACTCACTGTGGCTTAGGGAGGTGTTTGTGTACGTTTGAATAATACCTGTTGTACATACATACCTGATAACACCTCTGACGGCCACAAAATAGCTGAAGCCTTAGAGCAAATGCAACAGATACGTGATGCACAGGCTAAGGATAGCACATACAAAATTAAAAATTAAAATTGGGATTTATTCTCTTGGATGTCCTTGGGACGATGGTGGCAGATTCTATTGAAAATTCTAACTCCATTTGTTGCTAACTTATTATCTTTCTGTATTTTTTATGTGTGTTATTCCATGTATTCGAAGTCTTATCCACAAACCTGTTGGTGGAGCAGTGGAGAATGTACTGCTCAGTGATGAACTTCACATTTTAATCCACATGAAGAAAGACCAACTGAATCATTTATAACATCAAGCTAATGAAGTTATTACAGAAAACTGAATTCAGAGATGTGATGACAGATACAAGATTTGATGTTTATTAATGATAAACAGGGGGGTTTGTGTAGCTTTGAATGTGACGGGTGAAGCTTGCTATACTTTAATCCCTGATAGCACAGATAATATGACTAATATTATCGATGCTTTGAGGAAGATTAGAGATGCGTTTGGACGGTTAGAACGTCCAGGATGGTTTGCTAGTGATTGATTACGAGAGAAATTTGGAGTGTTCATAGCTACTATAATCTGGGATGTTTTGGGAATACTTGCAGTATTAGCCATTATGGGTTGTTTCTGTTCCATTCTGTTGTCTTGTGCTAAGGACTATGATATTGTGATGTGTTGGAGTGGTTATGCCATCGAACCAAACACAGTTTCCGTAACTGTAGGATGACAGTTTGTGTACTGCCAACGTGAGAGTGGGTACAGATTTTGAGTTAGCTGATAACGACCTGACTTGACCAAACTAAACTTTGCACCGAAATTCCTGACCTTTGGTGGTGTAATTTCGGTGCAAGGGGGGACTACTTGAATCAAATCATACATATATCACAATATATTTCACATATTTCACAAACTTCATATCATTTTTACATTTATTTTCACATTTGTTATATTCAACTATGTTTATTTCTTTTTATGCACCTTAGTATAATATGTTTATTTTTATATTTTACAATTGTGTCTTTATAAGGTTGAAATGTTGATTGTATTTGGGTTCCAGATACTCGTTGGTGTTTTTGTTTTCAGGACATCAATGGGGATGGTGTTGGGAAGGACAATATGGACAATGAAATGGACATGAGAGGAGCTTTGAGCAAAACAAAGCTTGATGGACAGTGAAGGCAACATGGAGAGCTGAGATGCCTATGAAAGGACTTCTGAGGGGTTTTACATAATAATCGATATATATCTCATTATGTTATATCGGTTTTAATGTTTTTGAATTGCTTGTCTTACTCATTCATATGTCTATTCATGTAATGTTTTTACTTTTGTTTGTATTAATTCATTATGATTATTATGTTATACTAGAATCGGATGCCTCTAATTAGCTCTAAATAGCATGGCCGCTGCAGCGGGGCCGATGAGGAGTCTTTTTCCAGCGTAATGAATGCTGCTGCTGGTTTTCGTCCTCATCATTGTAGTTAAGAAGCTAATTGATTAATTGATTGTCATAAATAGCGAGACAGTAGTCTCGAAGGGGGGAATATGTGGTGTCTGGCCTGCTACCAGGAGGCCCTTGTCCCCCTCTTAGGCCCTCAATGTATAGATGGAGAGAACACCAATTCACATGTATACATTGTGAGGCAACGTGCATTAACATCTGGAACTCATAAAGAGTCATGATATAGGATATGTTACCAAGAGGCATCATATCCGGGGGTTATAAGTACCCGAGCAATCCTTTGTTCGGGGTTCTTCTCACATCGGCTTAGAGAGACCCAGACCTCTGTCTGTAATTGGCTTATACTCTGTTTTTGTAATAAATACTATTATACTATCAGAGTTTGTCATTTGGGTTACTTCCTGATTACATCCCACCTCGGACCTCCGGGCTTCTGCTGAAGGTGAGCTGCTGTGAGCAGATTAAACCACAATCCGCAGGTGAAGTGTCTCATACCGAGGAGCTACGATACATTTATAAAACACAGCCTGACTGGTACTGGATCAAAACATGACATAAAACAGTATATTTTCTCTTAAAATACTCCAAAAACATGTAGTACCTGTAAATATGAATACAAATGACCTTTGGTGCCGCATATATCTGCTCAGGAGGCACAAACTGAAGCACACATTATTCATATTAGGACCCCATACTAACATGACTCTCTCACAACCGAAAAGCAGCGTGGTGTTATCGGCCGGTGTGCGCCAGGGCCCCGGGAGGAGGAGGTGTTGTCGTGGTGGTGGTGGTAAAATATTAGCATAAACATTAGCAGATGGAGCAGGAATGCTAAAAAGCTAATTGTGTTTCTGCATAGTTATGTGTGAGCTGCTTGAAAATGTGTGCTATTTGTCAGCCTGGACTTAGATGTAGGAGGTGTCATAAAAGTAAACTCAAAAACAAGCCCACCCGGTTTCAAACAGATCAAAGGCACTGGAGCAGATTTTTACTGTCTTAAAAGCGTGAAAAACAGAACTATTTTTCTTATGGTCATGATCACATTTTTATAAAGCGCTTTTCCACCTTCAAGGCACTCAACACGCTCTAAATCAACAAACCACACACCCGTTCACACACACAGTCATACACCAGTGTACGCAGACACTGGGGGCGAGGCGGGTTAAGTGTCTTGCCCAAGGACACAACAGCCGACAGCATTCATCTGTGGGAGCTGGAATCGCACCGTCAAACCTGTGGGTCGGTGCTCGTTTTAAAGGTTTTGCAGTGGTCCAAAGTCATTCCGCACTCGCCTTATGCGTTCTGAACATCGTAATTATTCACCATGATGAGTTTATAAGAGCTTTTCACAACTCTCAGAGACCAGAGCAGTCGGTAAAGCTAATAACAACTAACATGCTAACAATGCACCTCTGATTATTGGACAATAAAATGCTTTCTATTTCGATGTAGACGGCACGCAGCGGACTTATTTTGACCTGAAGAGCTGCTTATACAATATATCTCAAAGACAATGTTTTTTTTTAAATAGAAGAATAATTTTTTTTGCTATTCTACAAAATAAAACTGACAAAAATACAAACAACACTGAGTAGATCAAACAAAGTAAAACAGTAGCTCAGTTGGTAAAGTGTTGCCGGTTTGAATCCTGCTCTCAACATAAATATCATTAGTAAAGCCTCTGAACCACTGACCAACAGGGCGGTGGTGCGATTCCAGCTCCCACAGATGAATACTGTCATTGTGTCTTTGGGCAAGACAGTGTCTGCGTACACTGGTGTGTGAATGGGTGAGTAGTGCTTCGAGTGCCTTGAAGCTGGAAAAGCGCTATATGAAAATGTGACGTGCAAATCACATAGAAAATCATTTCAGATTTAAAGATAATAGAACAAAATGACATGGTGCACACTGCAGGGGGAAAAAGAGATTTCTTCCAACCAGGGCTTTTGACAAATCTTACCCTATTGTACCTGATCCTTTCATGACAGTAAGACCCAAAGGTTTAGACAAGTAAAGGGGCTGCCATGTATCTGTAAACAGGTCATTGTTACCTTTCAGTTTAACACTTATCCTTTCCATTGGCAAAACTAAAACTCTTTGATAGTGTAAACGAAGTCATAAAATCTCAAGTGGACTGGTCAAAGGTGTGTCCAGACATTAAGTTTTTGTATTGATAAAATTACAAAGTTGAAGGAAAGCAAAAATGTTGTCTCCTTGAGAAGACAAATGTCTCCTGTGCCAGTCTGTAAACAGTGGACCTCCAACTCCAGGAGGGAACGGATGTAAATGAGAGTTTAGAGTCTGAGAAAAAGGGCTGCACTGTTTCTGCTCTGTGCACACAGGCCTACAGAATATGAGGACTTTGACTCACTGCTCACTGCTGTGTGTATTTGTGTTTATAGCTTTTTCTTGACTCATTGAATACAATTAAAAATAGCAAAATTTTTTCCATTTTTGTAATCAGCGTCATAGCTTTACACCATGTTCATTATAGAAGGAGCATGGCATGGCCATTTGCACCAGCACCACACGGTGATCCATGACCTGCAGCAGGTGCTTCTGGTACCACACATGGCATGGACCCCTGTTCTGTACTGTCAGGACGAGAGCTTGATTTGTTGGACAGGACAGCTGCTGGATGCTCGCCTCTTATGTAGATGGCAAGGGACAGGGCCAAAGAGTGACAGGCAAAGTGTCTTTTTATTCGGCCAAGAAAACAGGGTAATTATTAGGCCATTTTAACTTGAGTTAGTTAGTAAGTGCAAACTCCTGCAGTTTTACTTTACATTACTTTTACTGGACTGTTGCAAAGACTGGAACTGTCTGTCCTCCACAGATAATTCACACCTGTTTTTCTAATGTGTTAAATATTCACAAAGTTTTTGTTCTCATCTTCTTGATAAATCAAGCTGGCACGTTTGTCCAAAACGTCCCATTTCACAGATTAATTTGGTCCACAGATTTCACAGATTAATTTGGTCGCTTTGCATCGCAAAGCGACGCAAAGCGACGCAAAGCGACGCAAAGCGACGCAAAGCGACGCAAAGCGACGCAAAGCGACGCAAAGCGACGCAAACCGAGAGTCTCACCTGCCCAAATGCTTAGTAAAGTGCTGTCAAAAGAGTAGTCCTTCTTGTCATGTGTAAATGTGATGGGTGCTGGAAAGCTCATCTGGAATCTGATATTTTTGGCTATAAGCCTTTGACACACGTCATTGAAAGCTCTTCATCTCTGGACAACACTCTGGGGAAAATCTTGGCGAATGGTTACTATTGTTCCATCCCACATCAATGTGCGCCCTGCACAGAGCCAAAACTCTCATTTTATCCACTGAGTAATGAAGTTTCATTATTACAGTCATGGGAGCATCTGAACAGGAGCAACCAAAACCCAGAGTACAGTGACATCTATCCAGTACGAAGCGGCCATGCGGTCAATGAGGTCACCAAGCCTCATAATTTTTTTACTTGTTAGCTCTATGACTGGTATTCGTCGTCATTCTTCACTTGTCGGTGCCATCTGGAGCCACATCTCTGGCAGACACTTTTTGCTGCACAAAGGTAAAGCTGCAAATACAGCTTAAATGTATAACTTCATCGGTAGTTTGGCCGGGTGCTCTCTGGCCCGACACCTCTCAGTCTGACATCATCACTGGAACTGGGTCTTTTTTTAAATGTATTTTAACTAAAATACATGGAGGAAAAAGTAAGGTACAGGGCCTTTAAAGAGGGGGTATTTTACTTCTGTGGGGTATTAACTGCTAACACATTACATATTTAGATCACCATGTACCTTTCATTGTTCTGAAAGTGCTATATTCACCGAAAACAATGTATTAATATGTTTTATAAGTTGCACTTCAGTTTTTGACACTCCCCTCCATTTACTCGCTACGCTAAGTCACTCCCCCTTCAGAACGTGCATCCTGCTAATGAAACTACTGCACATCACATCAAGTCTGTCAAGTTGCTGTGGACAGTTTTGTATCATGTTTTTGTATATTTATGGAGAATTGTCACGTGGGAGCATGGGTGATGTAGGCTTGTAGGTGAAGCATTGGACAAAATTTTACAGCTAACTGTAAAAAGGGTTTGAATAGGGCCTGGGAGAGATTTCTAGATTACTCAAACATGCATGGATAACATATAAAACCTCTTCAGGCATGTTTTTGATGAGGGAACATTATAACATGGTAAAAAAGCTCCAAAAAAGCATAATATCCCTTCTTTAAATTACTTAATTAAACATTTGACTGTACAACTGAACTAAACTGTACTAAAGACTAAACAAAAACATAACTTAAAAGTCAGAAGTCATGCAAAAATGTTTTTGGTCAGTACTTTTTCATCATCTAACGGCACAGCTCTGCTCATACATCAAACCACAGTAATCTTAATTTATTCAACAGGGGCATTTTAGTGGGGGAATGCAAAAAATAAATAACATATCAAATAAATGAGGTTGCCGTATGTTGTGTGCATCCAGGAGTGATGTATAAGCTACAAACTCAAACCGTGGAACAAATAAAATGTCAAAGAGATAGATTAGCCACACACAGAGCCACTGGAGGGTTCACAAAACACAGGAGATGACGAAGAAACGAGACAGCATCAGGGTGTGTTAATTTAATACACTGATTAATAGTTTTTCAATGGCATGTCTAGTTTACATCAAAATGCAAACAAAATTGGAACATGGAACATCTTTATTGTTTCAGCCACACCTGTCGTTAAAAAAGTGGATCCGGGACAGTCGCAAAAGCAAACTCATTGGCTCGGAATCGTTTGCTGACAGCCTCGGGAAGTGATTTTCATGTTTTTTGTTCTTCTTTCTCACTCTTGCGTGAAAGAAGCTGTTAGGACTGTCACAGAAGGGATGCGAGTTCCTCAAAAAGGGGCCAAAACAAGGACTGAGGTCATAGTTGTGGTTTGCTCTAACACACTCTCAAGATGTTATTGCACCTTGTCGTGACGTCTTGTTGGACACATCCCTGGATTCCTCGACTTGCAATGTGTCAAGTGAGGAGATCTTAAAATGCCCTACTATTTTGAGAAACGCAAGCTTGGGCATCACTCACGCTCCTCTGCCAAAGCAAGCCTTGATGCACCACCAGCTGTAGAGAGTGGGCGAAGAATCCCAAACCACGCACGCTGAAATCCTGCAACGCCTTCTTCATGTTGTTTGCATGTTCACACAGTAACAGAAAAGGCTTTATGGATGTAACACATATCGAGCATCCTGATGAGTGTCTCTGATATGGAGCTCACTCCCGAAGTAAAGTTTTCATTAATTTTTCCCTTAGACTTTTCAAAAAAATCGAATTTTAAGCGTTCAAAGGCATCACGGACTCTGACTAGCTACATGCAAACTCCAATATCCATAACACGGTTGTTTTAAGTTCAAAAAGACTGTTTAAAATGCAAGATTATGTGAAATGTTACAATAACTTTCATGTATTTTAATGTTATGGAAATGTGTTTGCTTACAGTCGGATACAGCCGGGGAGTGATGTATCTACGATCAGGCTGACCATACTCCATTAAGGGTTGAAATTTCACACTCTCTTGATCATGCAAAACCTTGATTCAATTATTCTACCTTATATGTTGGGCACAAGGCGCTCCGACACCTTCGAGAGAAAATCCTTTCTCTTCACTGGACTCTTTTGCTTCCGCCGTGTCTCACTGTTCACTGTGACTTTGTTGTGTTTGCCTGGATGCTGAATCTCCAAATTGTATGTAAAGGACCTATATTACACAAAAATTTACTCTTACGAGCTTTAACCCATGTTATAATTGTGTTACCGCCTCAGAAATATACTGTAAGAATGTTCGTTTCTGGTGTAAACGTCAAAGAGGACCAAGAGACTGAGACATCAAGTCAGAAGGGTTTGATGAGTTCCACACAGGTAAAGTGAACACTGAAGCCGGGGACTCTTAAAGGATTGGAAGAGAATCCTGAGATGTGCATGTGGCAGCTTTTATAATGTCTCCCAATGGGTGTATGGAGGTGTATGGTGTTTAAAAACACAGCAGAGCACTTCCTGTATTACCACATGACATCACAAGGTGGAACAGGGTGTTTTCTGTTTGAAATATGCAGGGTTTGGGTGTTAAACATGTGCAAATGAAACGAAACAAAACTCCAGGTATGTCTGTGATGAGGAAACATAACACAGATCAGTAAAGAGTGTAATATGGGCCCTTTAAGTTGCTTGTGAGCTGTGCTGCACATTTGACTTGTCTGCGTTTTGCTACTTGGCTGGTCCAGTTGAAAAACCGTCCACTCTGCAAACATGCTATAAGGCTTTGCAAGCACTCGTCACATCTTTTCAGTACAGTTTGACATGATGTGAAAAAGCAGTAAAGAAGAACTGATCTCTGGGTAGCAACATTACCAAAGCTGGTCAATTTATGTGCACTCTAGACTTTTTAATGCATTATGGGAGTTATTGTTACTGTGTTAGCTCAGCGGTTAGTTTTAAATGCTCGTCCATACTGATACTTTGAAATAACATGGCATCGGCATAAAATCAAATACTCGTACAGTTGTCTCTCACTATATCACAGTTCACCTTTCGCGGTCTCACTGTTTCACATTTCAAACATTTCAGAATATGGAGTCAATGTCAAGAAACCTTAATATTTCACATAGAGCTGTTTTTCCTTTAGCTTCTGCATGTTTGTGCCGCTAAGACTCACAAGGTCTCCTCCTCTCCTCTCTCCTCTCCCCTTTGCCCTAACGAGCTCTGACTATTGTGCGGCGGACACACATCTAGCACAGATATAATAAACTCGTCGTTATATCAAATGGATTTATGTGGCGATTTCCTACCAGGATTTTCATTATATATCTACAGACAAGCTTATTAGCGTGTCATGAGGAGCGGGCAAAAGTCACTTCGGAGAAAATGTGGTCGCTGATAAATTATTTACTTTTTTTGTGCGGCTCGGTAGAAAATGCGTCACGGACCAGTACCGGTCCCCGGCCTGGTGGTTGGGGACCACTGCTGTAGACCTTTATCAATCAATCTCCTCCGTGCTGTCTGTGTCTCCTGTACAGTACAGAATGTGTTCAGCCAAATTTACATATGTTCGATCGCAGTGTGACTCTTAAGTGCTGTATGTTTGCAAGTTTTCTCCCCGACAAAACCCACAATGTCGATGAAACGAAGGGTTGAACTTGTTTAAACGAGAGAAATGAGAAAAAATGTTAATGCCTGTTTGAGCAAAGTGTGTAAAGTGTGTGGTGAGGGGTTTTACAGCCTTAAAACATATAAAATAATTGTAAAAAATAAAGCTGACTACTTTGCAGATTTCGCCTGTTGCGGGTTATTTTTAGAACGTAACCTCTACGATAAAACAGGGACCACTGTATTGCTATTCACCTTATAGTGGAAGTTGCCGTGGGCAGCGCCATCGTCATTCGAGTTGTATTACTTTGCATGGGGCTGCCTTGACAGTAAATGCATTCTATAGAGACTACAAAGCCGCTTTAAAGCCTCCACAGAATTGCTGCAGTGTTGACTTGTTAGTCACATGAACATGGAACATTTTACACAAATGAACCAACTTAATATCAGATGTAATGGCAAAACGTAAATTCTCCATTGAAATAAATGGGATTCCCACTTAACCAGAAGCCCCACCACAAAGACAGTGCTGTTTAGTCGCATTTAGCGGCAAAAGTGGGCGGGGCCAAATAAGGTCAATAGAAGAAGCCAAAATCGTAATCAAGCCTCAAGATCTGGAGATGGGTCCTTCCAAAACTGAAGGTCATATCTTACAAGTGGAGATGTACTGACCTTTTGGTTGGTCTACTGCAATAAATGTTTTTGGTTTTTTTTTGTTTTTTTTTTATTTCTACAAAATCAGTTATAAAAATCTTTACACAATTCTAAACATCCAAACCGACAAAGTAATGGTGTGTTCATGTTATCCTTGGAGGTTGAATTTTCAGAGTGCCAACTTATAAATTTAAAATATCCTTCTATTTCAGGATTCTGACTTGTAAACTGCACCTCTCCTGCACTTGGAAAACGTAAATAATTCGACAGCTGTAGTGTTGATAGGGATAACAGTAGCTCAGATGGTAGAGTGTTTGTCGACGGATCTGAAGGTTGACTCTTGACATTAAAAAAAAAAAAAAAAACATCATTGGTTGAGCATTCAGATCCACTGAGCCACAAGTTGACAGATGAACACTGTCACTTTGTCCTTGGGCAAAACACTTAACCCACCTCACCCTCAGTGCCTGTGTACACTGCTGTATGAATGTGTGTGTAAATGGGTGTGAATGGGTGAGTGGTTCTTTGGTGTTGAGTGTCTTGAAGGTGGAAAATGTGAAGATTTACTTATGGTATACCAGTAGTTGCTCAGCACTGTCTGTTTTCTGTGAACCTGCTCCTACGTCATAATAGACAACAACAAAAGCTTAGTTTCACTCTTGCACATATGTGTAACTTGTAAAAGACATGACCTTTTTTAATACTACCGCCCTGAAATTTTAATTTTAATTTTTAACCTTATATATTTTAATAGTGCTATTCATTATTTTTAACATTTTAACACAAACCCATCACCTAATTTCTATCAGGCTACAATAATAATGAGTATTTACTGTAAATTAGTGACTTCTGCTGTTTCCTTTGAGACCAGTTCAGAAATGCGGCTTCACCTTGTGCCTCATGACCTTTTCACAGCAAAGTCTGTCTGTGTCTCAGTTCACCAAAGTGCCCTTAAATGCGCCGTTCGAACGGCGCATTTAATCGGACGGGTACTTCGATAGGCACATAGAAGGTTGCATTTGTCAAACTGGGACACGGCCGGTGTCTGGAGACGCTCAGAGTCCGCGAGTCTGTTGGCCGTGACAGAATCTGACGCTATAGAGTTAAGAAAGAAATCACACGACAAACCATCACGACAGTCACTAGTTGATACTGAGTCACCAAATTCTCTGCAGCACAGACTGGCCAAGCAGCGTGACCCACCTTTTTTTGGCCAGGCAGTGTATATACAGTCTATGGTGCAGATTGATCCATGTAATATATTTTAGTCCCCAGTGTCTATTACTTATATAAGCCACTGCCACAACTGAACTGCAGCATAACTTTGCAGTGTACTTTAAGAGATATTTCAGACCCTGGACATCAAATCAAAAACACTCAACCAACAGCTCTTCTGCGGCATAATGAACGAGTCTTGAGTCTGATGGTAAGTGCCATTTTATGACGCTGAATTTTAACACTATGCTAATGACTTTAAAAAGACTCCATTTCCTCTCGGGTGCTGCTCTTCAAAGCCGCTCTCACAATCAGTCATGGCAAGTTGTACCTCTGAATGCACGTATGATAAACAAACCCCAAAAGTGCCGCAGTGCAATCCAGATGAGAAGGACAAAGTCAGAAAGTGTGACCGGTGGGCGTCCTGATTCTAAATTATGACTCATGTATAAAGGTTCTATATTACTCAAAATGGAGCCTTTAGCTGTGTTATAATGTTTCATCATCACAAACAGACCTGGAGTTGTGTTTTGTTTCATTCACACGTTTAACACACAAACCCATATTTAGGCTGAGTTCTTCTCTCAAACAAAAAACACTCTGTTCCACCTTGTGATGTCATGTGGTAATACAGGAAGTGCTCCACTGTGTTTTTAATCTCCATCACTAGAATAATCATTTCAGCTATGGAATTGCCAATCTCTCCATCCATCCATTTTATTCCACTTATCCGGGGCTGGGTCGTGGACGCAGCAGTCTAAGCAGGGACTCCCAGACTTCCCTCATTCCAGACACCTCCTCCAACTCGTCCGGTGGAACCCCAAGGCATTCCCAGTCCCCCTGGGCCTCGTCCCAGGACATGTCCGGAACAACTCCCTAAGGAGGCGTCAGGGAGGCATCCTGAGCAGATGCCCGTGCTCCCATGTGACTTAGTTCCTCACCCTATCTCTAAGGGAGCGTGCAGCCCCCCTGTGGAGGAAACCCATTTCGGCCGCTTGTATCCGTGATCTTGTCCTTTCGGTCATTACCCAAAGCTCATGACCATAGCCAGTCTCTACTGAACTAGAAGTAAAAAGAGCTGTTAGGTTCAAAACTTCATGACATCACAAGGTGGAACAGGGCATTTTGAGGTTTGGAGATGTAGTCAAACTAATAATGCAGGATTATTCAAATGCGTGAATAAAACATTACAACATAGATCAGAAAAAAGCATAATATGGACTCTTTAACAGCCATGTCCGTAATATCACTCTATCTAAGAAAATAAAGTATATCTTAACCGTTGTCTCCCCGAGTTCAGATGGATATGATTGACAGGTGGATTAGCCAATCAGGGACATGTATGGTATGTCCGTATCAAAACAAAAAAATAAAAAAATATATATCACAGGGGTTCTGAAAAGCATCACAGATGTCTGTAGAATTAGTGAGCAAAGCATTAAACCCTATTAATCTGAGGTGAGAGAAATAACCAAGTAGCTGCTTCATTTCACACGCTCCACTGCTTGCATAATCATGTCTTTTTGGTACTTTTTCTTTGTACTAGTGGGAAATATTCGGTTAATTTTCTCTGCTACGATGAGATTTGAGCTTTGGAGGGTAGAATTATGAACTTGTATGACTCATTATAGATACAAACTAACTACTTAAGTGTACTGCACTTCACATTTTGAACAATTTAGTACATTTAGAATAGTTTTTGGTGGATAATTAATAATGCTTTATGGTTTGGTTTCAATGTTATCATTTCTCATCTACTGTATATTTCAGCAGCAGTCATCAATGTATCGCTCGTCCTCCTCTGTGCCGGCCTCTCTTAGCTCCACCCCCTGCTCCGCCTGGTTGCCAGGAATACAACATAAAAACGCCTAAGAGCTTTGTGCACTCTCTCCCATGCACATTTGAGTTTGTCTTTGTTTCCCGTGTGTGAATATAGCCTAATATTTGTGTGTTTATTTCATGCATGTTATGACATTGCTGTGTGTTTCTTGTGGAAACTTTTATTTTGGAGGTTTAAGCACAGGCCTGGCACACAACCTGACAGACACTGGGAGAGCGCACCTGTCTTAATTAAACAGTTGCCGCGAAACTAGCGGTACTAGCTGTGAGGCGAAACTATCCAGAGGAATGAGAGAGGAGTGAGAGGAGGAGCATTCCCCACTCTACGGCGTGCAACCGGAACTGGAGGGCTCTCAGCAGTCGTCCAGACTTGGTGAGTGGCGGACGCACAGGGTGGGTGGGCGATTTGAGCTGGTTGTTCTCCCCCACGGGCAGCTCTCCTCCATTCCAGGAGTGACACTGTGCAGCGACGCAGAGACACGGAGGGACGAGTGGAGACCAGGCTCACGTTTCTACAGGGGTACATAACTGGAGCTGTGGTGAGTCTGCGGCACATAGGGTAAAATACAGGAACCTTATACCTCCCCACTGGCAGTATCTCTCTCTCGTCCTCCCCACAGGAGCAGAGGCTGCAGGAGGAGCTGGCCGAGCCTCGATCAATCCCCGCCTCCTTTTCAGCTCGTCTTTCTTCTTTCTTTTTTTTTCTTCACTAGCTGGGTGGCATTGCTGTTTATGTTGTTTTTTTTTAAGCCTCGACCACATACAGATCAAAGCAAAAGGCGAAATTTAAATCTGTCAACTGGACAAATCGTTGTAGGAGTGAAGATGTTTCGCAGACAGATCACACACACCTCTCTCTCCCTCACCTCACACGCTGCACTACACTACTGATACCCACATAACCCCAACCTCAGCCCAAGCCCTTTAAGCGGCCTACGGTTCACAGGATAAATAGACCACTGTCAACTCGGACTAGATCCATTTTGAAATTCTGAGCTTTTATGGGACAGTTTGTAGACAACACAAAAAAATTATTATAATAATAAATAAAATATGTGTAGCTTGTCTGTATGTGTATGTCTAGCTAAAGCATGCTGAAGTGGAAGGGAAGAGAGAAAGAGGGAGTAAGAGGGGTGAGTTCAGGTGAAAAAATCAAAGGAAATATGAAAATCCTGTTAAAAACGATATGATTGTGATTAAAGAAAAAAAAGGCAGACTTGGTGGGGTGCTGTGTTCCTTGGTGTTAACACAGACAGATCCACAGTCATTCCAGTTGTTTTCATTTAACAACTGGACTAACCCGAACAACTCTAATCTTATTTTAGTCCAGTTGAACCCCCTCCTCCGTGTCTGGTTCTACGTGGTTTCACATGTCTCAAACGCTGCATGAGCCCTTCAGTGTGTAGAGTTTTCCCACCTCGTGTGTGGTTTGTGAGTGTGGAGCTGCCGGAGCTCTGACTGAGGTCATGACAGCCTGCTGCTCTTAAAGGATGACTGACTTTAACAAGTCAAATCGATTTAGAGAAAGTGCAACCTATCAACAAACAGGCTGCAGAAAAGCCTTTATCACTTCACTTGTTTGAAGCACTGCAGGGATTCATATGGTTCTCAGCGAGGTTGTACCGAGGCCTGTCAGGGTAACTAAATGTGAAGCACAATATACTGTTACTATGATGAATGATAATATTGAAACTATTTAATCCAACTGACTCAATAATAATAATGCAAGATAATCCTTGTAGACCTGTTTTTAAATAGACAGTGTCATTAAAAGGCCTGAGCTGCAACAAATAAACAGCAAAATGAAGCAATAATTTGACTTATTCAACGTTTTACAGATCAAATCTTATCGTACAGGGTGTCCATAAAGTCTCTTAACAATTTTAAAATTTAATTACAAAGGCAAGTGATAAAATATATTAATTAGATTTGTTATTTTGTACTCAGTGGTCATAAACGTCAAAATTAGTGGTTATAAAAATGACATTGCATTAGTGTATTTCAGGCAGCAATCTGACCAGAATTGAAGAAGCGGCTTGGATGAGAGATTTTTTTTTTTTTTTTTTTTGTAAAACAACAAAAGTATCCAAAATCCCCCCATTTTTGCAAAGAAAAAGTACACACTATAAATACTGAGCCGTAAGATGTATTGTTCCAGCTTTCATTTATTGAACGATGGTCGATATAGTGATTATTGTGACAGACCTACTTGCTGTACCTGATTTTTACTGTCCTTAAAAATGAAAGCAGAACTAGTTTATTTTAAAGTTTGCAGTGACCCAAAATTATTCTTCACTTACCTTATGCATTTTGAGTTATTCCCCAATTATTCACTGAATGAGTTGTACTTTTCACAACTCTCAGAGGCCAGAGCAGAGTTTTGCAAATCAGAGTAAGTTTTATTGCCATCGTCAGTGAACAAAATTCACAAACTAGAAACCTGCGACGGTGCAATGCGAAACAAAGAAGAATATGAGCTATGATCAAATAAAAATAAAGGCATGCATTAAAATAAAGTTAAAAAAAATGACAAAAAATGACAATAAGTGAGTGTTAGCATGCTAGTTGTTGCTCAATCCGTTTGACTACTATCAGTTTATGTTGTTTGTTCATGTGTTATGTACTTTTTCCTTCCTGTTTTGTCTGGAATGCTCTTTCTCCAGCCTGTAAGGATCTACATTACAGTGAGTAACATGGTGCTTCGACCAGGGACAGACAGAACGACATGACAGCTTGTTTGGGATTTTAAAATCACTGTACCTGATTTTTACAGACTTAAAAAAAAGTTCAAAACGGTATTACATAATTTTAAAGAGGTTTGCTGTGGTCCAAAGTTATTCCTCACTTACCTTATGCATTCCAAGCATCCTAATTATTCACCACAAGGAGTTTATAAGCGCTTTGCAAAACTCTCAGAGACCAGGGTGAGGTTTTGCAGTGATGGTAAAGCTAACCCGCACTTCCTGATCCTGAGAATTCTTTTTAATTGGATGTGGATCACATGCAGCTGACTTAATTTGACCTCAAGAGCTGCTTATACCGTATATCTGTACTGGGACAAAAAAGCATGTTCAAATATGGAAACAATCAGGTACAGGGTCTATAACTATAATATATATTTTAGGCGAAGGCTTACCAACTACACTACTGCCCCAATCCTCTAATTCTGAGGCTTTTTTCTGTTCTCCCCAACACGGCTCTGGCACCCAGGTCAGAATACAAACAGTTTGCTTAAAATTGCATTCCTCCAACCTCAAAGTAAAATATGAAATGTTGGCAGGATTCATAATAGGCTTACTTTGTGCGTGTTGCTGGCTCTAAGTCCCACTCAGGTCGTTGAAGTGTCAATGTGAGAGTGCTTTAGACGTTTTATAAAGTCCAAAAATGAGCCAGGTGCTTTTCAGAGATGAGGACGCTTACAAGCAAAATGAACTGACCTCCACAACTATCACTTTTGAATATCAGTGTCAAGGATTTGCTTATTTACTGGTGACAGTATTTGGCTTCAGGGAAAGTTATGAAGAATAACGGGGCACAATCCATATGGGCTTTAGCTGTTGACTGCAGAGTTGGTTTTGACAATGTTCTGAGTGTCCCTTAAATCATTTTTTTCTTTGAATTGAGGGATAATAAGTACAAATAACGCACTTCCTGACTGTACAATAATCAATAATAGCTTAATCTAATTTTAAACAGACATCTATGGTGGAATAACTCCCTAGACTGTATAAAGAAGTGGACTAAATGAGCGTGACGTCACCAATAGCGTTCAGCTCAGTTTAGTAAGGAGCAGACACTTAGCAACGCTGTCAATCAAACGATCACACGGAAAGAAGGTGCCTGATTTGTCTGCATTAATGTACATATCTTAAAAAATAGCTAAATTGTCATAAAGACTGACCAGGGGACCAAAGACACAGGGCTCGGGGATTAGAACAGAGTTTATTTGTAGATTTAGGAAACTGAATGAAGGTATTCATAACAGACAGTTGGGAGCGGTGTTTTAGGCAGTAGTCCTGGAGCGGGTCGTGGTTTGTGGGGTGACATTACATAACACAAGATACACTCCACCACATACACAGATTCACATCAACACATACCTAGGCCTATATAATACACATAGTCATAGTTTTAGGTAAGTGGTAGGTAAGTCTTGAGAGTGAGTTTGAGTGGTAAGTGTAGTGTAAGTGAGACAGTAAGGAAGAGATATGGAGGGACAGCTATTGCCACCATTAAGAGCACGGTCATATGCAGGGGAGCACTGTGACTTAATAAGCCCGAATAAAGTTTTTGATTTGTGCTCAAGAGCTGACATACAGCAGCAACACTTCATCAATGCTGCGACATTTTCACACCAAACACCTGGAGACAAAACCAACCACAGTGGCTGCTGCTGTTGGTCCTGCTCCTGGTGGTGCAGCAAACCAGCAAGGAAAGAATGTTCATTTATGTGGGTAATAACATGCTTCAGTATACACACAGACAAAATATTACATCATTTTAATGTCCAATTCCTTTCCATATTATTATTTTTAAGGCCGCTAATCTGAGTTGGATGAGTCATTCATTGAAATAATCGTCACAGATGTTCAGCTTTTCAAAACGGTGGAGAATAAAGACTTCAGGTCCTTTATCAAAAAAAACTTGACCCATGCTATGTCCTGCCCACTCATCAGGCTGTCAGGGCAATGATTGAAAAGAAATATAAAGAGGTCAAAGAGCAGTCCATAAAGGACATCATTTTATTCTCCATTTTTTCCAGTTTAAAAGCCTCTGTAAGCTCTTTAGTTGGCCAAGTCAGAGTATAACTAATACATACATATACGTATAGGACATAAAGACAAACAGTTTGAAAAGTACACTTTTTTTTTTATTAGAAAGTAGCCATTTTATTGGTATAGCACATTTAAAATGTGAGTGTGCCAAAGTGGGAAAAGCAGCTTAATTTAAACAGTAGTTGACACAAAATAATGTAAAACAATTACACAATAAACAGAAGAATAGTTATAAGAAAATAAAAATAAAATGGAAGTGATAAAATTCATCCAGATAAAAGTCACAGAAAAGGGGAGTGGGAATAGGGCAAAACACAAAAAAACCCAAATCCTGACATAAATAAAAATTTAAGGATCATGTAGAGCGGGTTAATATGACATTTTAAAACCAAAATGACGAGACTCACTGCAGCAGTTACAGAGAGAGATCAATGTGAGTCGATTGAACCAGAAGAGCGCCGCCTGAATTGAACAGCTCACTTCCTATTTGGAACGCAGCGGGTAGCAGGTTAGCTATGTTAATTTATAGATACGGTTAGATATGAATAACACTGATGTTTGTAGCCACTGATGCAGGGAGGGTCAGAAACACTGCACCATTCTGCACTTTGAGCACAGTGCAGTAGGACGTCCCTCAGGTCCTTCTCTGAAAATCCTGCAGACAGTTCGTCATTAAGGCCCAGGTGGCATGTATACAAAATATCAAAAATTATCAATAATCAATGCCTAAAAACTGTACAACAAAAAAGGATAGCAATTCAAAAAGGTACCAATGTCAAAAGTACTGAGCAGCACTTTTTATATACATTTCTGAGAGTGTTGGTACATTTTGTGCCTCTTCTCGAGAGTTATGAAATTTTAAATGGTCTCTCCTAAATGGAATCTGATGCCAGGGCTTTAAAAAGTCAGTTACACAGTTCACTCCCAGACTCTGCCGTTAGAGGCCCCAAGTCTATTTCCCCACAGCCTTTGACTCTATCAGAGTTGTCAGTGTTAAGATTTGGGCAGAACACTGTAAAGATTTTAGTTTTGTGGTTTTCAAAATCAGAGTACATAGGGGAGACAGGCAATCGCCCAATGAACTCCTTTAATTTGCAAAGAATTAAATGTTTAACTTTTGTGCATATAAAAACAATCTCCTGGGTAGGCTATTCAATAAGAGAATAGCACCTGGACGATCCCACTGCATCGTCCAGGTGCTTGAAGAATGTTCTTGTCTGTTTTGCTTAATCCTGAGGACAGCCGGGTACAACAACACAGAGGAGACGCTTCTCTCTGAATCGTTGCTTGATTGAGGAGAATCCCAGTCATTTTTTTGGATACTTCCGTTGAAAAAAACCCAGATATGATGATGGTGGTGCCTCTGTACCTCAAGGCTGCCTGCAATATCCTCCTCGTCTGATATTGGTGTTTAGTGTGGCAGTGTCAGGAGAGCAGGTCTGCAGTTTCAGAAGTACAGGGCCAATCTTTATGTCAAGTGTGGTCTCCTTTGCTTTAAGCACCTCTGCGGTGATTCTCTCCAAAAACTTGTTAACATCCAGCGGTTGAACTGGGTGACCTGGTATAGGCCACCACTGTGCCTCCCTTCTCAGTAGCAGTGGACATAGACGAGTCATTTTCCCAGCTTTGGGCAGTTTCACAAGATCAGTAATCTTCTTTTGTGTTAGCATTACACACGTATGAGCAAGAGTTTTATTGTGAATTTCTGTAGCAAAACAGCTGAGGCAGATAGGGAGCTGCGGGAGCTGTGGCAGAATCCCGTTACTCCATCATTAACGCAGCAGACGTATTTTCTCAAGAACTGCTTATTCGATATATGTGTAATGAGGCAAAACACCTCACACATCTTGTTCAGTTACATGAAAACATGAGTATAGGGCCTCTTACTAACTACTTTCTGTTTTTTAGACTTAACCCACTACACTACTGCCCCCATCTTCTACTAATGATGCTATTTCTATCTCCAACAAGGGTCTGCCACACATATTTTATTCACATATTTTATTTTTAGGAGGAACGCCAAGACCTGGCTTAATTTACCCCCAGCCAGATAAACTGAATCAAAATCCTTTTTTTTCCTATTTTGAATGCCTATTTCTACTACTAAATTTGAAATGCTGGTTAATAAGGCCATGGAGGAAAAGGAAAGACTTTCCTTTTCTCAGACATTTTTCAAAACTTAAAACAGTGTTAATTCAATTCAATTCAATTTCTCTTTATTGTCACATGTGCATATACATACAAGATATATAGCACAGATGAAATTGCTGTCCTCTCCCACCTCAGTGCAAACATATTAAATGTGCCAAACAAAAAAATAAAAAAGAATAAATAAAAAATGTGCAAACAACAAAAAAATCGTTAATCGTTAATGCAATAATTTAAAATGTTGCATTAGTCTTTTGAGTAAAAAAAAAAAAAAAAAAAAAAATTATTTGAATGAAAAAACAAGATTTAATCAAATAACTGTTTTTTTAGTCTAGACACTGGTCTCAGACTGTTTACTCAACCAAACCATGAGACATGTACAGATGTGTTCCTTGGATGTTTACACTCTGGGATTGAAAAATATGTTTCTTTCATATTGTGGATATTTTACCCATCTGTGTTGCCAGACTGTGTCTGAATGCAGGAGATTATGAGAGGAGGCTATGTGAAATCATTTGTCATCTTATGCTTAATGCATCTTAATCTATAATTAAGCAAATGAATCTCTGGCTAACTAACATCAGATGCTGTGGCTGTTTAAAGCTGTTCCTAAAGTCGTTTGTCTTGATAAAATAAGATGGCCTGACGCTGCATAAATTGGCCTACTACTCCACACATCAATCATAACCAGGTAACACCAAACAGCTCTTCTCCTCTGTCAGCAGTCGTCTCAAACCTTACGTCCCAATATTACAGCCCTACATGCACAAACTGCAAATGTTCATTGACTTTTCCACGTCCAAAATTGACAATATTCACTCATTTCTCTCACCTACACAGGTCCATCCAAGGTATTCCGACAATACTCACCACACAGCAGTAGTCCCAGAATATAATTTGCAGATCTAAGCTTTCCATGCCCCCCCCCCGCCCCCCCTTTCTGCTCAAAGCACGCAACAATTCCATCACCCCTCTCACAGCAAATATCTAAAATCATCAATCTCTTTCTTCAAACAGCCTCCCTCAAAATTGTTCTGATCAAACCCCTTCTCAAAAACCTACCCTTGTCAAAAAAACTGCCATTGTCAACCCATTTCCAATCCCCCCTCCATCTCCAAAATTTTAGAAAGTTGTTTCCACCCAGCTTCTCAGTCATCTCAAACCTAACAGTCTTCCCCTCCCACAATACAGAAACAGCTCTCATCAGGATCACCAGTGACCTGCTGATGGCCTCTGATTCCGGTTCCACGGCCCTTCTCATTCTTCTCGACTTCTCTGCTGCATTCGACGCCACGGACCATCACATCCCCCTCCACCATCTCCAGCACTACATCGGCCTCGCTGATTCAGCCCTTCACCAGTTCTGCTCCTATCTCACTGAACGGGCCGAGTATGTAGTCCTGACCCCGCACCGTCACCTGCGGGGTCCACCAGAGCTCGGTACTCGGTCCAGCCCCCTCTGCCACCGCCACCCGCCTCAGTTCCTGCCTGGTGGAGATAGGTGCATGGATGAGTCAGAACTTCCTGCAGCTGAATGGCTCAAAAACAGAAGCCTTTCAAACTGGAACCTCTCGCTTCCTCTGTTAAAAGCCTTGGGGTCAAGTTTGACTCCCAACTTTCCTACGACAGTGACGTCACCTGCATCTGCAAAACTTCTTTCCTTCACTTACGTAATATTTCCAGGCGCCGTCCCTCTTGTTCCCTTTCGGCTGCGGAGAAGCTCGTCCATGCCTTTGTCTCTTCCAGGTTGGACTACGGTAACACACTCCTCGGGATCTTTGGCAGGAGCGTCCAAAAGCTCCTGTATGTTCAGAACAGTGCTGCCAGGGTCATGATGAGGCTGCACAAGGTCCTCCAGCACACCCAGCACAGTCTCCACCTACCTCACAGAACTGCTCCCACCACTCAGACCAACAGCACCGTCTGCTCCCGTCCAGGACACGGTTCAAGACCACGGGGGGGCAGGGCCTTTGCGGCTGCTGCTCCTCGTCTCTGGAACGCTCTACCAGACCACCTCAGGGCTCCACAGATGGTGAACTGAAAATGTTCCTAGAGTTGTTTTTCTTTAGCTTCACAATATGTCAATTTAAAGATTTACTTTCAAATGTAAAGTGCATTATGTAAAATGTGTTGTTATTATGAGACAGAGGAAAAATTTGACTTATGTTTATGAATGCGTCATGTTTTTATCAAAAAAGGACTCAAGCAATACAGTCTCTGGCGGATCGTGTTCACTTCTTATCAAAGGCTTACCGTACAAGTTTCATCAGACGAGCATAAATGAAGCAAAGTACTGTCTGGTGAACCCCTGAGTTTGATTGCCTTCTGTGAGAAAGTCTTTGGTTTAGTTTCTCCAGTGTAATGCAGTGATGCCCAAGAACCTGCTAGTGATGTGGAGCTTTTTTGAACGGTTCCTTAAAGTGAACATTTGTAACCAGATCTAATTTTTTGTTCTAATTTGTATGCATTTATACTCTGATTAACACTGAACCAACACAAAATCAGCACAGAAGCAGAGCAGGTGAGAGTTTTGCACATAGAAAAAATATATTTGACAGTTTTAAATTATTATTATTATTATTGTAGAGCAACATCCATCACTATAACCTGCTGTTTGGAGCTTCTTTAATGAGCAATAACAAGTGTCAAAAACTTTTTTTCTGTCCCACCATGTACAAGCTGGAACCATGACTAGCAGAAACCCAACAGATGTCGCCATTTTGTAGGTGCAGAGTATGAGTGTGTATGAGTGTATATGTGTGTATATGAGTGTGTATGTGTGTATATGTGTGTGTATGAGTGTATATGAGTGTGTATGAGTGTGTATGGGTGTATATGTGTGTGTATGAGTGTGTATGTGTGTGTATGAGTGTGTATGAGTGTGTATGGGTGTATATGTGTGTGTATGAGTGTGTATGTGTGTATATGTGTGTGTATGAGTGTGTATGTGTGTATATGTGTGTGTATGAGTGTGTAGGAGTGGATATGAGTGTATATGAGTGTGTATGTGTGTATATGTGTGTGTATGAGTGTGTATGAGTGGATATGAGTGTATATGCGAGTGTGTATGGGTGTGTATGTGTGTGTATGTGTGTGTATGAGTGTATATGTGTGTATATGAGTGTGTATATAAATTGTTGTTGCTATAAGCTAAAAGCACTAGATGCACCAAAGCACTTTAAGATTAGGGTTAAGTCTATTTACTTTTCTGTGATTTATGCACCATGTCTTGTAAACGACTCTTTAAATTGATGGGAAAAAGAGCTAGTCTTTTCAACGGCTCTTTAAAGTGCACAGATACTGAAGATTTGGATCCTTTAAAAGAGACATTTGTCATACATCTCTAGTACTTTAAAACTAGAAAATGAAGTTGCACTACATTAACCATGTCCTAACAACTACGTCCTAGATGCAGAGTTTAGAGGCTGGATCAAATAACTCAAATGGGAGCAGCTTTAATGAGAGACTTTTCTGATTTTGTGATTATTTGTCAGTATCTGGGGAGGTCCCATGTTAAAATGCCAGCCCCTCGTTGCTGTTTGCTGTTTATCAGTACGGCAATGGACATCAACTTGCACGATTACAGAAGACATTACATCATTCTAGGCCAATAATATTTAATATAGATGGGGACATGAGCACTATTATTTTGTAAAGTCGCCGTACAGTGGTCCCTCGTTTATCACAGGAGTTATGTTAAAAAAAATAACCCACAATAGGTGAAATCTGCAAAGTAGAAAGCTTTATTTTTTACAATTATTATGTGTTTTAAAGCTGTTAAACCCCTCACCACACACTTTATACACTTTTCTCAGACAGGCATTAACATTTTCTCACATTTTTCTATTGTTTAAGCGCTCTCAATGTTCAAACCTCCGTGCTTTTCATAACTCTCAGATACCAGAGAGGTGCTGTCACTTTAAAAATAACAACAACTAGCATGCTAACAGCGCGCATCCCAATTATTGGACAGTAAAACTCTGTATAATTGGATGCAGACAGCACACAGCGGACATATGTTGAAGAGCTGCTGACACAATAAATCTGTACTGGAGATTAATTAATTTTAGACAACAGATTTTGCTCAGGCGACAGTGATAAAGGTTAAATAGTTTTCATCTTTCAGGATTGCGTCGCAGGCCCTCATGTGCACACCGACGTCAAGCACAAGCACTACTTTTGCTTGTCACCTCGCTGCAAGAGACTGGTGATTTCGGCATTGTTGTGCAAGTTTCTTTGGTGATGGAGAAGAATTCATTTCACAATAATGACTATATCGACTTATCGTTCAGTGCATGAAAGCTGGAACAGTATAGTTTTGTGCTCAATATTTTCTTGCAATAATGAGGAGATTTTTGTTATTTTAGTTACCATGAGATTCGAGCTGTAGATGAGTGAATAATCAACTTTTATCTAATTATTTGATTATTCTGCTGTTTATTTGTTGCATCTCAGGACTTTTATTGTTACTGTGTATTTTAAAATGGGTTCACTGGGATTATCCTGCTATAACTGAACTGTGTCGCTCTGCTGAGAAGGTGATTGGCTGCAGCCTTCCATCTCTCCAGGACCTGTACGCCTCCAGGACTCGGGGGCGAGCAGGTTGTACAGCAGCTGACACTTCTCACCCTGGACATGGACTATTTCAGCCACTTCCCTCTGGCAGGAGGCTACAGTCCATCAGGACCAGAACCTCTCGTCACAAGAACAGTTTCTTCCCCTCTGCTGTTTCTCTCATGAACACTACATAAACCTGCACTAAACTGGACACTTTTTAACACTGGTCACCTTAATAACCCATGTTGCATTGTTGTTGTTTTGATGCCACTATTGTATATATTTCTACCTCCTGCATGCCCTTATTTGTATTTATTCAGTGTGTTTTTTTGTGTGTGTATGTGTGTGTGTATGTGTGTGTGTGTGTGTGTGTGTGTGTGTGTGTGTGTGTGTGTGTGTGTGTGTGTGTGTGTGTGTGTGTGTGTGTGTGTGTGTGTGTGTGTGTGTGTGTGTTGTTGTATGTGCACTTAATCACCGAAGTAAGTTCCTAGTCTGGCAATGGCAATAAAACTTATTCTGATTCTGATTCTGATTCTGATTGAGCCCATGCAAAAAAGAGTAAGGATTACCTCAACTGTGCACGCAGGGTCTGGTCCATGACAACTTCATCAGCTGACTCTCCATGCTCCACACACTGCAAAAGTTTACAGAGAGGGTCTGGAACCATATCCTGTCTCCTTGATTTCTGGTAGGTGAGACTGACAGGCAGATCAACTAAAGTTTTGTAAAGTTTAATGTCATACCGTGGAACATTCCAGGTGAAACAAAAGCATTTTTATGGGAGCAAGCAGGTCACTACCAGATAAGTTACACAGTGACAGTGCACCTTTAACATGTATGTCATAATGTTACTTTAGATGTTCATGTTAGATTTTGACTCAACACAGTAACCTACAAACTCTTAGGAGGGTGTTTATGTTTTCTCGAGACCGATTATGGCAGGGGTGTCAAACTCTAATTCACAGAGGGCCAAAATTAAAAACTGGGAGTAAGTCACAGGCCAAACTACATATTTATTGAAACATTTCACAACAATATCTGCATGTTTTTCAGAAGGGGTGGATTAAATTTGAGAGAGGCCACAGGTATGAGATGCTAATGAGTGAATGAATGTCAACATAAGTGTCGGGGATCGGCGCCAACACATTTGCAAAGCATTCTGGGATCCGTAGTATTAGTGGTGCATGTGCTATACTGGTGCGGCAGCCAGCGGGACAGCTCTAATACATATTTGATATGGTCTCGCGGGCCAAATATAATTATATCGAGGGCCAAATTTGGCCCACGGGCCTGAGTTTGACATGTCTGGATGTATGGATTTGTCAAAACTTGTGGATGTCTGTGTAATCCCTCAGTCGTCCAGGTCTGATCCATAGCAAAAGACAAAGTTTAAATCTTTCAACTGGACAAATCGTTGTAGGAGTGAAGATGTTTTGCTGCTCATCCAAGCCGCTTCTTCAGTTCATTTCCAAAATTTGTGGAGTTTAGTCTTAGCAACCCGAATGAGAGACTCCTGTGAGGCTCATTGTGCTTTCTGATTGGATCTTAAGAACCTAAAAAGCAATTATAATATATACAACATGACCGTTATGTTCAATGTTTTCGTAATCGAGAATAAAGTCATACAGCGGAACATTCCAAGTAAAACAAAACATTTTTTATAGAAGCAAACAGGTGACCAGCAGTAAAGTTACACACTACAACTTAAAAATGTGAACAGAATACAAAAACGTCATTGCTGTTGATTAGTTGAAGAGTTGTTCTGGTCAGACTAATGCAGGTGGCCTGTTTGTGAGCAGATCCAGTCGACTGCAGCTCGAAGATAAATGAGGTTTATTATGGAAGCGTGATCGATACTTTGTGAGCGGTTGATTTATTGTAACACAGCAGTAAAGGCGTATGTAGAGTGAGTCTCATGTGTTTGTCTCTGGGGCATATGGAGTGTGTCAGCCAGAGAAATGAATGTTACCACTGGAGTTGAAGGCTTGACACTCCCCTGGCGCGCAAAGAGGAGCTGCACTTTCTTTACTTTGTTTCACTTTTATGGGAATTTTATTTTAGAAAGTTGGAAATTGAAACGATTTGCGTAGAGCACACACACATTTTGGGCTGTGCAGTTTGTCACATTGTAGCTGTGATCAAATTGGTCATAGACTGCAAATATTGACTTGGAGCTTGATTTTTATTTTTTTTTTAATGAAAAAAAATACAAAAAACAGCACAGTACAAAACATAACAGGACTTGACAAGAGATAGAAACATGCGAAGGAGACAAAGAGACAAGAAAATGATAAACCTGGTACAAAGCAGAGGACAAGAAACAGAAATAAAAACAATGATCAGAGCTTGGAGTGGGTTGAGGGGGTGGGCATGATTTTTTGGCTTCATTACTTTACTATTAAACCTTGTGTTGCATACTGTGTGTTACAATATTAAGGTGTGTACTTGTTTCTCAGTTAGAATGCCACACATGCTTGTTTTGAGATGTCTACACTGGAATCTGCTACTTCCGTTATATGATACAGATATGCATCTTCGGGTTGACAGGAGGCCTTGTAATACATCTTTTCAGTGACTGCAAACATCTTTTAAGTGACGTATTCTACTTTCTTGAAAACAGCTAACGGTATATCTATTTTCGACCTTGTACAAACAGTATGTAAATATAGTTTAAGCCCTTATAGGACCAGCATTCTATAGATAGTACCTTTCTTGGGGTATAAGTACTGGATGGCTCTTTTGTAGGGAGACATACGCATGAGCCTGCTGTCTGTAACTTCATTCATCTCATGAGATAAACTTCTTTCAACTCTCTACCTGGTCTGCAATCTCTTCCATCACGATTACAAATGAGCTAATGTTTTATTATTGAGCAGGTAAAATGAATGAATGAGTGAGTATAGTTATAGACATTCAATTTCAGGGTTGAGTTTACATTCTCTTTTATTCATTTTTTCCTTCCTTTGTCGTAGCGCCAGGCAGGAGGGACCAAAAAGACAGAACTTGATGAAGGTTTAACAGTGTTTATTTACAATTGCAAAGTGCAAACAATTATGGGAGATCGAACAATGAGTCGGGAGCGGGGTGTTTGCCGTGGTCCAAAGGTAGAACGTGAGTAGCAGGGTCTGAGACAGGACGGACAGTACCAGTAGAGAAGAGCAGGGTAGGAGGCAGGAGAGCTGAGAGGGTCCAGGGAGCGGGATCTGGTGAGGAGCAAAAGTATCCAGTTTAGCAAAGTCAAAAAGCGAAAATGGAGCCAAGCAGAAAGTACTACAGAGATACGCGGACGATCTGATGCTGAGGGTTGGGTCCTGGCTCCTTCTATCCTCCCTAGGTGTGACTGATTGTAGATTAGCTCCAGGTGTGCACGGGGGGAGCCAAAATCTCCGCCCCAGGTCCAGGTTCAGGCACAGAAGGAAGGGGAGAAAGTGCAAAAAAGGGGCAGGACCAACAGGGATCATGACATCCTTTCTTTCCTTTCCCTTTTTTTTCTTTTTTCCTCATTCCTCCTTTTTCCCTTTCTTTTTTTTCTTCTTTTCTTCCTCTCCCTTGATATTTTTCGATGTAACTGCACTGGTATTGAAGCTTGTATGCGTCACCTAACATTCATAAATGCTGATGTTAAAAGCCGCAGTAGTGTTGTAAGTGCGGGCGTGACACATTTATGCATAATGCCGAAAAAGCAAATGGATAATTACATGTTTATTGACACAGTTCCAATACTTGAAAAATGACAGTATTAATCTGATTTATAAATGTATAGTTCTACAAACATAAAAGTGAAAAGTGCTGGATATAACTGTGCATGTGCGTTACTGAAAGTGCACATTTAACAGTGTGACAGCCCTGGGAAAGAAGCTGTCTCTTAGCGTGAAGGCAGGAGGGTGAGTAGAGTCATTCACAGCCCTCGCTCTGGACGTCCTCAAGCGTAGTTAGACGAGGCCTGATAATGTGCTGGACATCGGCTCTGGTTTAGCCCTGGTTTACTGCATCTTTAGCCGAAGTTTTTGTCTTAAGAGTGTCGTCTAAAGTGATTAGAAAAAGTCCAGAGCTTGTCTCACCTCTTGAGTGTAGTGATTTGTTTTTTGACGCAATAAACTGAATAATAATCACATTTGCAGAGACATGCGTGTGTTTTTTCTTCAGCTGTGCTACCTCTTTTTCTGTACCATCAACTTTCACATGCTCTTTGGTGGTTCTGTGTTATTTGAAAGAGCCTGATGATTTAATAAAGACATCTGCCCCCTCAGTGCGTACATGCATAACAAAACACAGCATCTTTTTTTACAAGGATAGGCGAGGCAAGTTTATTTATATAGCACAATTTGTACAAAAAGTAATTCAAAGTGCTTTACAGAATAAGAAAGACATTAAAATCACACAAGCAAAACATATATAATCACAATTAATCATCATAAAATTACCATTAAAACAGACCAAAAAGCAAAAGACATTGGCGTTCGTGATGGATCCAGGGGTCCAAGAGAAGGAACTGTTGGCAGCTCACCAGAATCATTGTGTCTGAGAGAAGTGGACCGAGGAGCCTGTCTGAGGTGAGCTTGTTGTGGGATTCTTCTCTCTGGAGTCCATGGAGGCGATAGTGGCAGGAGTCAGCCACTGTAAATGCCAGTGGAGTATTTGAATCTTGCTTACAGACAGTTTAAGACAGTTTGAATATCCATTGTCTAATCTGAGTGTATATCTCAAGACCCGTTGTGTATTTGTTAAAATTTGTGGATGTGTAAACGGACCCTGAGTCATAAGATCTGTCAACACAAATGAGCAACTGAATAATCATCTAAAAAAAAAAAAAATCAAGAATAAATCGGCATTAGAATTGTTGTCAGTCAAAGCTATGTTTATTTGAACATTTTTACCTCATATCTGGGGACACGGATTTGTCATGATTATGAAGTAAAAAACTGTACATACTGTCCTTTTAAGCGAACATTTGAAAAAAAAAATTTACTGCAGTGAAGTTCTTTTTAATTTGTTTAGGTGAGCTGATCATGCCTGTAGAGCAATAATGTGTAAGAGGATAGTACAGCAGAGTTACTCCAGCTGAGCTCCACCTCTGAGCAGCTACAGCCAGAGTTGGCCTCTGCTCTCAGGGGACACACAGCAGCGCCTGGAGATAGAGTCTGGGAATATGGGCCCTGCTGAACTTAACGGGACACAATGCTGCCTAAGGAATGTAAAAAGTCCTCTCAGCTGACATGGATCAGGCGTATGAATTCAAAATCTGTTCACATTATGAAGCTTGAACATAATTTCAACTTTTTTCCCATGCAAATAATCACAATAATTACAGATACATTAGTCAGAAATATGGTCCAAAAATTTGTTTCTTTACTTTTTGGAAAACAAATCTTCCGCTTTATTCAGGTTGTGGATGTAGCAGTCATGTAAGCAGGGACTCCTAGACTTCCCTCACCCCGACACTTCCTCCAGCTCCTCCTGGGGGACCCCGAGGCGTTCTCAAGCCTGTCAAGAGACATCGTTCCTCCAGTCCTGCCCATTCCAATAGGATATGCCTGGAACACCTGCCAGACGTCCAGAGGCATTTTTAGAGAATCCTGACATAGAAAACACTTAAAAAAAACTTGCCATATTAGTCTTAAGATTTAAAGAAAGCAAGTTTTTGGAGTTGGATAACGGGTCTACTATTTAAAACTGTGATGAAAAAGTGATGCCTGATCTGAACACATTAAAGCTGTGATGGAGACTTGTCATTCTTCCTTTGTGTCAAATGAAGAAGGCTAATGTCAAAGAAAACAGCATTGGCCTATTATGTGAATTTATAGAAATGACATATACTTTACGCATGCATGTATGTTGTAATTACAGGTGTCCCAGTCCCCAGAACAGGTAGGAATGGGTCTGATGCGTAAACTCACAAAAACAGATGGTAGCAATCACAGCATGTGTGTAATGGCCTGAAGCATTCACAATCACAAGCAAAACTGTAATCTAGGTCTCAAATTGGGTTTTTTTTTCGTACAAATGTTTACACAACTATGTCTTAAGATTCAAATAAGAGGTGACTACAACTATGCCCCCAATGATAATTATACACTGGCCAACAAAAAAGTCACCATCAAAAAAAAAAAAAAGGTCATACACTGTAATATTTCATTGTTCTGCCTTTGTTCTGCCATTCTGCAATGTCACAAGATTTGTTTCCATCAAGTGTTGTATTAATTTTTCACGAAGATGTTACATTGATGATGGTCGAGCCTGACGCCGCACAAAGCTTCTCCAGCACATCCCAAAGATTCTCAATGAGGTTAAGGTCTGGACTCTGTGGTGGACAATCCATGTGTGAAAATGATGTCTCATGCTCCCGAACTGCCCTCTTTCACAATTTGAGCCCGATGAATCCTGGCATTGTCATCTTGGAATATGCCCGTGCCGCCAGGGAAGAAAAAATCCATTGATGGAATAACCTGGTCATTCAGTATATTCAGGTCGTCAGCTGACCTCATTCTTTGAGCTCAGACTGTTGCTGAAACTAGACCTGACTCGTACCTATAGGCCTATTTGCTTACTTTTTCGCAACTTTCTTTTTGGTCAGGCAGTGTGATCATAATACATCAGATTTATATAGAGCTGTTTTGATGCTTTACAGCACATGTGTTAAACCCAAGGCCCGTGGGGCAAATGTGGCCTGCCATGTCATTTTATATGGCCCGCAACAAAGTAAATTAAAAGGTATGACTGTCTTAAAATATCAGTTTGTCAGGAGATACACAGTTACACAGCCATTTTTTCATATCTATGCAAATCCACATGCAATATTTGGAGCTTGAATAAGTAATAAATATAGAAACGGTTAATTAACAAGATTAAAAAGTAGTTGCACTTATTTTACATTTCGTTACATTTAGTTACATTTATCTTACAATTACATCTGGCCCTTTGATCATTTTGTTGACGTGGCCCTCTGTGAAAATGAGTTTGACACCCCTGCTTTACAGGAAATCACGGGGGGGAGGCCAGATTGAACAGGTGACTTTTTAGTGGTGATCTGAAGTGCTGCAGTGAGTCTGAGCTCCTGATGGGTTGTGGGGTAGTGAGTTCCAGAGGGCACCGGGGGGACACAGCGAAGGCCTGGTTCCCCCAAGGTTCAGTGCTTTGTCCTGGTGAGGGGAGTGAGGTTGGAAGTAATAATCAGTGTTAAAGTATTGTTTGGAAAAGGGGGTCAGATTACTCTTCGTTCTGCTCCGTTTAACTTACAGTACTGTTGATGTCTTATATTTTATGAATAAAATCTGCCTGTTTGCTGCTGTCAAACAGGCAGATTTAAAAGCACAAACTACATAATCACTTACATCTGGGAGACGGATGGAAATTAATCCTAATGTTAATGATTTCACATGGAACAATTCAAGTCAGTCACGACGCTCTAGGATAGATTTATGGTTCAAATCAAATGAGTGTTTACGATACATAAAAAAACATAATTATGCCCCTCAGACTCATTACAAAGCCAGACTCATTCACATTTTTGGAACTAAACCTAATAATGGAAACTTAAGGGGATACGGCAGTCTATTAACTGACAAAACGTTCTGTGAGCTCATAAACAAGAAAAAGCAGAAGAAATATTTAAAAAGTGAAGTGGGAGTTTTTTAAAGGTCCCATATTACACAAAACTGACTCTTGTGAGCTTTAAGCCGTGTTATAACGTTGTTACCTCATCAAAAACATATCTGGAGTTGGGTTTTGTTTCATTCACACATAAGTTACTCTGCATTATATCGATGTCTACATCTCCAAAGCTCAAAACGCTTTGTTCCACCTTGTGATGTCATGAAGCCGTGACGTAGTTTTCAGGTTAACCGCTACCTTTTACCTTTAGTTTAGTAGAGATGGGCAAATCCAAGGGCTGAAATCCTCCAAATGACTCTAGTGAAGGTGTTTGAAGTTTACAAACACAGTCGAGCACTTCCTGTATTATCTCATGACATCACAAGGTGGAACAGAGTGTTTTCTGTTTGAGAGAAGAACTCAGCCTAAATATACAGGGTTTGTGTGTTAAAAATGTGACAGAGATCAGAAAATGTTGTAATATGGGCCCTTTAATTTCACATGAGCTATAAAAAGAAATAAAGAGATAAAAAGAAACAAGCAAGAGAAATCAACTTAATGAATAAACTTTGTGTCTTTTTTGGTGGATCGATACTAAATATTGACTGACTGAGGTATCACAAAGTATTTATTCTAAAAAAAAAAAAAAAATTTATAAAGATTTGGGAAATTTTAAGATGCATTTTTTATATTTTAGTTTATCTGCAGATATATTTATTTTTACATCAGTTTACATAGTTTTGCCAACGTAAGATTAATAGTTATAAATATCTTTTAAATATCTTTATTAATATCTTTGTCATGAATATCAGATTGATACAAAAGTCGCTGGTGTCGCCCATGACTAATTTCGGGAATATTTCTGTTTGAAAATGATAAGAGATTATTGTTCACATTTAATTAAAGCTGTGTTAAAAGTATAACCTGGCAAAAGTAAGAAGATATTACAGCGCTAAGTCATCAAGATAAACAACCAAATGTTACAAGATTAAAACAACCTCATGTTTGGATTCATAAATGTGTTTCATCAGATTGTCAGTATGACTTTATAATGGAAGTTAATGAGAAACATTATATGATTAGCAAGAGTCTAAACTTAACACAAAAACTAGAAGAGTAAAAACCTCAGTGTCTCATGACTGTCAAAGTGAAAGCCACAGATCTGTCCAACTATAAAAGTGGCAGGTGTTTACAGTGCACGGCCAACAGCAGCAGCGAGAGTTCACAGCTGTGGATGTAATGGCCCAGAACATGTGCCTGAGTATTATTTAATGTTTCATAGTGTTTGTTTGCTCTGAAGGAACAGGAAAAAGAAGAAGTTTTCAAAGGAACAGTATGTCTATGGGACACAAGGCCAATGATCCACTTTACAGGTCAATCTGTAAAATGATATAACTCTGACAAAGATACTGCTCCAGCTCTCAAATGTTAGAATAAACAGGCCCATCATTGGTGCTAATGGATAATGTCTGTTGTTTAGAATGTTCTGAAAGCCTCATGTCCTTTGGCCATATTCCACCCAAGACTCTTGTGATTCAGTCGATATATTCAGAGATGATTTTAATCATCCTGGTGAATGTGAACTTAGACTTTAAAACTGTCATCCACATTTTGACTCATAATGGTTTTAGACAAATACTAGCATCTAGAAACACTGGGCATTATTCATTCACTCCACTCTGTGGTAATAAACTATTGTAGCCACAGCTGCCCTGGGGCAGACTGACATAAGAGAGTCTGCCAATCTGTGGCATCGGCCCCTCCCACCACCAACACACACTCGCACACACACACCACTTTCATACCAGGCAATGTGGGTGAAGTGTCTTGCTTAAGGACACAACAACGAAAATATTATGTTTGACCAATTAGTTTATATTTGATCAAGATCTTTACAAAATATAGACGTTACAACACAGAAATTATGACATTAAATACACTAATTTTATCATTTACAACTGTGAATGTAGAACTTCCACAAAAATTCAAAAATCTACATTTTTACATATTATTTTTCAAAATAAACTATAATTATGCCTTTTTCCAGTTTTATTTCCATATCACACATATTCAAAATGACAGTCTGTATCACAACAAATGCATTAATAAAACAATAATAATCCCTTACACTTCTAATGTGGTTTACAGGCTTGTCAAAGCGCTACACTATTGTCATTATTTATTCTCTTCCACACTTGGTGATGATGGTGATGGTAAGCTACTTGTAGCCACAGCTGCCCTGGGGCAGACTAACAGAAGATTGCCAATCTGCGCCATCGGCCCCTCCGACCACCACCAATTGCACAAACAACAACAGAACTTGGTCCGAGCGGGACTCGATCCTCCAACCTTCGCCTGCTCCCAGGGCCTCTATTGCTCTGAGGAGCCAGTCCCTGCTCCTGAGGGCCCTTCCCAGTGGAGTCTGTTGTTCAGCCCGTAGTGTCCACAGTGAGAAGGAAGAGACGCTGTGTGGACCTGCTCCTGGGGGCCCCTCCCGCCATGATACTGACAGTAGGTGTTTCACCACTACAGCTACATTATCAATATTATTTACTGTACAAAATGTCACCTACCTTCTCAAAAGTTGATATCATATACATTTTACCACACATCTACAACTTCAGACTAACAATACTCACCTCTTTGTAGAACTGCTCATCGTGACGTCAGTTTCTCCAAAGAGATGCTGTGTGGAGAACGTCCCTGTGATCGACCTGACCTGTGACTCTGAAGGTAAATACTGTTTCAATATTAATGGAGCCTTTTGCTGCATCTTTATTTAACAGGCAAAATACTTTAAAGAGCCAATATTATGCAATTTTCTGATCTATGCTATAATGTTGTTTCCTCAGCAAAAACATACTGGGGGGGGGGGGACGACGACATATGACACAATGTGATTGGTCTAATTGTCTCCTCACAAACTCCGCCCCTGCAGACAGGTGTTTGTAATCAGAAACACCTGGCTGTAATTGGCTGTGGCTACTTGGGCTATTTTTTATACATTTTTAACCACAAAGCTACAAATATATCTATAAAACTGCCTACAAGGACTAGGAACTGTAGATAATGGCATTTAAACTCCATCTACACCAGGGGTCTCAAACTCAAATTAGCTGGGGGCCGCTGGAGGCAGAGTCTGGGTGAGGCTGGGCCGCCCCCCCCCCCCCCCCCCCCCCCCCCCCCCCCCCCCCCCCCCCCCCCCCCCCCCCCCAAAAAAAAAAAAAAAAAAAAAGTAATTTTTATTTACAGCACAGTATAGTATTTGCTGTCTTTCTATAATACTGTGCTAATTTTTTTATCTACGAAAGTTTGAACTTTGAGAGTGTTTAAAAAAGAGAGAAATGTGAGAAAATGTTAAAGCTTGTCTGACGGTGCGACCCTATAATTGGTCCGGGTTACCGGGGACTGTTATTGCTGATGCACAGGTGCCACTATGTGACTGCAGACTATCTCCTAGTCCCATTTCAGCACGAAGGCAGAGGAGCACCCGTCGTTGGCCGGGCACTTTGAACAGCACTTCGAAGTGTACTTTAAAACTGTGCATGAGGCGAATTGGGACACGGCCAATGACCGACAAATAACGGTGCGACCCTATAACTGGTCCGGGTTATCGGGGACTGTTATTGCGGTTGCACAGGTGTCACTATGTGACGCAGACACAGGAGGCTGCACTGAGCTCTTTACTTTTCTTTTATCCCACCACATAACCATCACTTTGATTTATTTTGTCAGAGAGAGACCTCATATGAACTCTCTAAGTGCCATTGACGTGCGTGTGTAAATATATGAATATATTTATGTACATTTATATACGTACATTATGTACATTTATATACGTGTAATATCCCACTGAACAGCGTTGTGTTGTGAACAACGCGCTCGGACGAATGTGGCGTGTGCTCAATAGAAACGAGGCACCAGGCACAGAATATAACACTCCATGGTAGCGCTACAGTAACTTTCACTCAATGAGAAATGTTTCTCAGTAGATTCGTTCAGCTCCGCACACAACACTGTAAAGTGCCACACATGTCAAACTCACGGGCCGCATTAACATTAAAGTTTCATATCAAGGCGGGGGCCGCAAACTACAGGCCCGAGGGCCGCAATTGGCCCGCGGGCCGCGAGTCTGAGACCCCTGATCTACACAGTTTAGTAGCCAAAAAGAGTTGTTATAGAGTTTTGCTCTACTTTTACTCATATTTAGTCTTGTGATGTCATGTGGTAATACAGGAAGTGCTCCACTGGGTTTTCAAACTCCATACACCTTCACTAGAATCATTTGGATAATTTCAGCAGTGGAATTTCTAATCTCTACTAAACAAAAGGTAAAAGGAGCTGTACTTCAAAAGTACTGCTTCATGACATCACAAGGTGGAACAGAACATCTTGGGCTTTGGAGATGTAGACAGATTAATAATAAAGGGCTACTTAAACATGTGTAAATGAAACAAAACACAACTCCAGATATCTTTTCTATGAGGTAACAGTATTATAACATGGCTTAAAGATCACAACAGTCCATTTTGCATAATATAGGACCTTTAAAAATAAAGCAGTGGCTCATATACAGCAGAGTTAAAGGTTTCAGTGCAATAACAATGTTAGAAAAAAGACACAGGACTGAGTCTGAGCTCCTCTCACTACTTTTAATGATTTGGAAGTTATCTGTGTGAAGTCTGAGCTGTGAGCGTTACTTTGCCTGGTGGCATCACCTACTTGTCTCCATAGAGATAGCTACATTTTTAGTACCATACTGTACTATTTTAAAGCTTTAAATAATCAACCTTAGGACTTTGGGGAGCATCAGAACTGTTGTAGAAGTACTTTGATTGTACTTTTGATACACTAACTATGTTGTCACTCATTTTCTCCACAGACTCAGCCTGGTGATCGCAGAGTCGCCTCCTCAGCACAAAAGGAGCCCACTCCACAACAAAACAACAAAAGGTCCCTCTCCAGCATGAAAGGACTCCACTGGAACCAGAGGGAAAAAAAAGCAACATTTCAAATTGATTCACACTTACACCTAATTAAAGGGTATGACTAGATGATAAATCAATAATGGTATAAAAAATAGTGACGATCAAAAACATCACAATCCCTTATAAAACTGAAACATGATCTGGAGACATGACTATGTAATCAATGGGGTAAGACAGCAACTATGGTAGGACATGAAGCCACAACCTTTGAATGCTCTTGCAACTGAAAGCGTAGAAGTCAAATGTGCTGTCCATTGCGCCACAGAGCCACCAGTGAGGAAGCAGAAAATGTCTGCAGAGCTGATCACTTTCACATAGGCCGTGATCTACAGATAGTGGAATAACAGAGTAAAAGCTATAGGCATTTCATGAGTAGATGGAGCATTGCAGCCTCATTTATTTTAGCCCATTTCGCCACTTTTTTCCTCTTGTGTAATCAATCACCTTATGGCAACTCTTTTATCATACGGAATCTCCTTCTATCTAATCACTTGGGTTGCTAAGACATAAACAGTGACTCTGGTGGGGCTCAAACTCACAACCTTTGAATGTCCTTACCACTGAAACTTTTTTTAACATAGGGATTCTCCTTTTGTGTATATAATCAATGGGGTAAAACATAAACACCGACTCTGGTGGGACTCAAACCCACAACCTCCAATGCAAGAAAAGATGTTTGCAGAGATCACTTTCACAAAGAAAAGTTATAGGCATTACATGAGTGGGGAGAGCTGCTCATCCAAGCCGCTTCTTCAGTTCTGGTCAGATTGCTGGTGGCTGCTGCCTTATATCTATCTGTAGGTAGGGGCTAACTACACTGAAACTGTAAACAACTATTGTCTGCAGTTTCAGCTGAAACTACCCTTTTCAGCCCTTAACGACCCTGCTATTGTTCTCATTGTTCTGGGTCTGACGATGGAGTTATAGATGGGGGAGAGATTATGTCTCAGGCCTCCATTCCTGTTTAAGAAAGGATTCTCTTTCCTAATAAATAGCTTCTTTAACTCCCCTCTCAAACCATTTCTTTTCTCTGGCTAAGCTCTGAACTTCACTATCTTCAAAGGAGTGGTTAGTGGCTTTGAGATGGAGATGCATGGCGGACTGGGGTCCAGAAGAACTCTCACGCCGGTGTCTTCACTCCTACAACGATTTGTCCAGTTGACAGAGGTTAACTTCGTCCTTTGCTATGGATCAGACCTGGATGACTGAGGGTTTACACAGACATTTTGGGTCATGTGAATGTGCTCTTGTCCATGCAATCAGTGGGATAGTGGATGGGACTCGAACCCACAAACTTTGAATGTCCTCACTACTGATCGCTAAGAAGTTCAATGCACTATCCACTGTGCCACAGAGCCCTTGTGTATGCAAGCACCTTTTTACTTTTGTGTTTGTAAATGGAGTAAGACAAATCCAATGCAGGTTAACTTATTTCAAAGTATTGAACCATTATCCACCTCATGTCCATGCAATCAGTGGGATAGGTGTGACATGAAAAGCGACTCTGGCGGGACTCGAACCCACAACCTTTGAATTGCCATGTACTCGAAAGCCTAGAAGTCCAATGCGCTATCCATTGCGCCACAGAGCCCCCATGTACTTGGTTACATTTTGGCAATTCTTTTGTCATATCAATCTCCTTTCATCTATGTAATCAGTAAGGTAGGTAAGACATAAAGAGGGACTCTGGAGGGACTCTAACCCACAACCTTTTGAATGTCCTTGCTACTGTATGCCTAGAGGTCCAAGGCGCTATACATTGCGCCTTTTGAGATTTTTTCAAATCTTAAGGAATCTTCTTTCGTCGTGTAATCAGTAGGTAAGTGAGACATAAACTCTGGTGGGACTTTAACCCACAACCTTTGAATGGCCATTGCAGGCTAACTTATTTCAAAGTATTGAACCATTTTTCGATCAGGGGGGTAGGTGTGACATAAACAGTGACTCTGGTGGGACTCGAACCCACAACCCTTTGAATTGCTTGCCATAAGGATACTTCTTTTGTGTATTTTCCACCTCATGTCCATGCATTCAGTGGGATAGGTGTGACCTAAAGACTGACTCTGGTGGGACTCGAACCCACAACCTTTGAATTGCTTGAACGCCTAGAAGTCCAATGCGCTATCCATTGCGCCACAGAGCCCCCATGTACTTGGTTACATTTTGGCAATTCTTTTGTCATATCAATCTCCTTTCATCTATGTAATCGGTAAGGTAGGTAAGACGTAAAAAGCAACTCTGGAGGGACTCGAACCCACAACCTTTGAATTGCCATGCACTCGAAAGCCTAGAAGTCCAATGCGCTATCCATTGCGCCACAGAGCCCTATGTACTTTGTTACATTTTGGCAATTTTTTTTGTAATATCAATCTCCTTTCATCTATGTAATCAGTAAGGTAGGTAAGACATAAAGAGGGACTCTGGAGGGACTCTAACCCACAACCTTTTGAATGTCCTTGCTACTGTATGCCTAGAGGTCCAAGGCGTTATACATTGCGCCTTTTGAGATTTTTTCAAATCTTAAGGAATCTTCTTTCGTCGTGTAATCAGTAGGTAAGTGAGACATAAACTCTGGTGGGACTTTAACCCACAACCTTTGAATGGCCATTGCAGGCTAACTTATTTCAAAGTATTGAACCATTTTTCGATCAGGGGGGTAGGTGTGACATAAACAGTGACTCTGGTGGGACTCGAACCCACAACCTTTGAATTGCTTGCCATAAGGATACTTCTTTTGTGTATTTTCCACCTCATGTCCATGCATTCAGTGGGATAGGTGTGACCTAAAGAGTGACTCTGGTGGGACTCGAACCCACAACCTTTGAATTGCTTGAACGCCTAGAAGTCCAATGCGCTATCCATTGCGCCACAGAGCCCCCATGTACTTGGTTACATTTTGGCAATTCTTTTGTCATATCAATCTCCTTTCATCTATGTAATCGGTAAGGTAGGTAAGACGTAAAAAGCAACTCTGGAGGGACTCGAACCCACAACCTTTGAATTGCCATGCACTCGAAAGCCTAGAAGTCCAATGCGCTATCCATTGCGCCACAGAGCCCTATGTACTTTGTTACATTTTGGCAATTTTTTTGTAATATCAATCTCCTTTCATCTATGTAATCAGTAAGGTAGGTAAGACATAAAGAGGGACTCTGGAGGGACTCTAACCCACAACCTTTTGAATGTCCTTGCTACTGTATGCCTAGAGGTCCAAGGCGTTATACATTGCGCCTTTTGAGATTTTTTCAAATCTTAAGGAATCTTCTTTCGTCGTGTAATCAGTAGGTAAGTGAGACATAAACTCTGGTGGGACTTTAACCCACAACCTTTGAATGGCCATTGCAGGCTAACTTATTTCAAAGTAGTTGAACCATTTTTCAATCAGGGGGGTAGGTGTGACATAAACAGTGACTCTGATGGGACTCGAACCCACAACCTTTGAATTGCTTGAACGCCTAGAAGTCCAATGCGCTATCCATTGCGCCACAGAGCCCTCGTGTACTTAATCATGTTGTGGCAATTTTTTTATCATAATGAATCCAACTTTGTCCGTATATTTTTGACCCCATTTCACCACTTTTCTCCTCTTGTCTATGTAGTCAATGGGGGAAGGCAACAATGACTCTGGTGGGACTCCAGCCCACAACCTTTGAATGTCCTTGCACTTGAAAACCTACTGAAAAGACTGAAGACTGACTGATGAGTAATGTATGATCACTTTCACAAAGGCCGTGATCTAAAGCTAATGGACAGGAAAAGTAAAAGTTTTAGGCATTAGCGAAGGAAGCGTTGTCTTGCATTTTCAAGTAAATTCAGCCATTTTCTAGTAATGTAATCGTAATGTGATCATATTGTCTTTCATTTTTTTGTAAGTCCAACACGCGTATCTATGTTTCTAATAAAAGTATAGCTGCAAATTTTTAGTGCTGGTGCTAAATAAGTAGTCACCTCTTAATGTCTCTAGCCCCTTGATGGCACCTCGTCGGTTGTTTGACCTGCATGTAGACTCGGACAAAAGTGGTTAGACCGATTTTGGGGCAAAGACTACTGAATTTGGTTGCACACTCGCGATCTCTGGGCATGCAAAAGTAGTGACTTATTTGTCCCCTCAAACTCTCCCTTTTTGAAGACAAATTCTAATATGCTGTGCTTGTAATCTACATATTAGTTTCCTTTACAATACGTTTCACTGTCTCAATACACTGCCCTGATATTAAACAGACCTCAGCACTTTGCATTATGGGAAACAGGATGACGTCAAGACCATTCAAACCATTCTGTTAATGCAAGTTTAGAATTTGTAAGGAACTGGAGTGAATCCCATTATGTTTTTGCACAATGTGGAGGTTGTTTGACAGAGCATATCGTGTCTTGCTGTGGCCAATAGAGCTGATGCAGTGCACATTACTGAGCACTTACCTAGGGCTTGGAGCTGATGAGCAGAATGTAACAGTAACAGTTCGCTCCTGGGAGAGTAGGAAAGCTGAGACAGGGCTGGTCAAGTTTAAATTGGACTCTAGCTGGAAGCCCACACCTGTTGTGCTATTAAAGAATCACCCCAGAACTATTCTTTGAGAAAATTAAAGCCTCAACTGGTGGTATGTGTAAAAGGGTCCATTAGTAGATCATTAGTAGAGGGAAAAGCAGTTGTCGCTAAAATCTACCTTACTCCAGATTTATACTAACTTCAAGGCAGGTCCAGTATGTACTTACAACAGGTAACTTGCTGATTGCTTGTTACACCAACGACAAGGCTCTCCTGTCACTCAAAATACTTCTTACATTCACTCCAAACTTGTTGGCCTGTCACGATCACAAATTTTCCAGTGCGCTATACTGCTTAAGAAAATATAGATGATAAACGATAATACTGAAACAAAATGCCACTGACAAATAACCCTAAAGTAGAATTATTCCCCAAAACCATAGAGTATGGTTAAAAAATACAAACTGCAGTAAATGAACAGCAGAATGAAACATTTTAGTTGGTAGTTTGTATCTGTAAAAAAACATAGAAGTGATTTATTCAACCCTTTAAAGTGCAAATCTAATCGCAGAGCAGAAAAAATGCACACTCTGTCGTTAGTGGTTGCGAAAAGTTATTTTTCATGGACCGTGCTTCTTACTATGAACAGAGAGGTACGACCATAAATCTAAATCATGACTTGAAAATGCAGCCTTGCTTTGAGTTTTTTTCTAAACATGTCAACATTTTGGTGACACTCAAAACAATCACAGCAAAAAGGTTCTGGGTTCGAGTCCCGCCAAGGCCTTTCCGTGTATAGTTTGCATGTTTCTCACTGTGTCTGGGTGAGTTCTTCTGGTTTCCCGCATCAACCCAAACATGCACAATACATCAAATCCTCCAGCTAGCTCAAGATCTGGAGGTCCCCAAGTGCAGTACAGCATCAGTTCGCTGTTCCTAAAAGGTTGATCTGGCGACACTGGTTGAGGGTCAAATGCTGAATTTCCATCACAATCAATCACTCAATCAAACTTTATTTCTATAGCACCTTCCAACAACCAAAGCTGACCAAAGTGCTGTACAACATTAAAAATAAGATAAAAAACAATAAATATCATACAAATAGGTCAACAAAGCACATTACACCATTAAAATGAAGTGTCACAGGGCCACTAAGTGTTAAAAGCCATTCTAAATAGGTGGGTTTTAAGTTTGGCTTTGAACAGAGACAGGTCAGCGATGGAACGTAACTCAATGGGCAAAGAGCGATCACCCCACTGTTTGCCCCGGGACCGTGGGACCTCCAGCAGATGTTGCCCAGCAGATCATAGAGCTCTGCTGGGTTGGTGAGGGGTCAAAATCTCACACAGGTAGGAGGGTGCAAGACCATTGACTGCATTAAAAACAAAACATGAATTCTGAAGTGGACAGGGAGCCAGTGCAAGGGTCACAAGGGCTTAATAAAGTACATTTTAAAACATGAAATACAAAGATGACCAAAAGTATGTGAATAAAATTAAACATATGTCCACTTTGAATCCATTACTAGTTTAATTTTCAGTGCTGTGTGGTGAATCAAAACATGTGTCGGTGCACGATCCACTGGCACACACTGATAACCTTCTTTACTCTTTTTGTTTGACAAGTCTTGCAGCTGCGTGCTCTAGTTTCCTCCCCGCACACGCGACACAGATTCTCCCCAGCACACACCACGCGCCTACATTTGCATACGCTGCTTCACGTTGCGCGTATTACCTAGCGTTTGTGGGTGTTAGCCGCTGAAGCTTGATTACGAGTCCCCCAAAAACACTCATGTACTGGGCTCATTCACACATGCTGATTAATGGGTCGTGACTGTGCAGCATCGTGGCTGAGGAACTTGAGAACCTGATTGCTGCGCTCTGAAAAATAGCAACTCATCCTTAAAGAGGGAATATTACACTTCTATGGGGAATTAATTGCTAACACATTTTTTTTCAAATAGAGGAAGCTCGTCTGAACCGCTTCTTCGGTTCTGGTCAGATTACTGATGGACACTGCCTTATTTCTATCTGAAGGGAGGAGCTAGCTACACTTAAACTCAAATAACTATTGTTTACAGTTTCTGTTTGTAGCCTAGGTCTATCATGCTACTCTAAGTGTGCACTGTGTCCGAGTCCTACTTAACATAGTCATTCAGGCCCCTAATGAGTGATGTTACACCTATTGGCCTCCTGGCTCGCCTTGTAGTTTTCTTTGTATTGCTTTGGGTCTGAGGATTGAGTTATAAATAGGGGATAGATGATGTCTGAGGCCCCCATTCCTGTTCAAAGAAGGATTGTCTTTCCTAACAAAAACTGCTTCTTTAAAACCCCTCTCAAACCATTTCTTTTCTTTGGCAAAGATCTGTATCTGTAAAGACAGAAACTGGTTCACCCAAAGGACAAAACCCTGAGCCACTAACAAAGTAATGTGGTCTAAATCATTCAGTGTAGTGAAGAGTGCAGTGAGCGGTACATTGGAGACACTAAACAGCCACTCCATAAGAGAATGTACCAACACCGGCGTGAGAGCTCCTCGGGACCCCAGTCTGCTGTGCATCTTCATCTCAAAGCCGCTAACCACTCCTTTGAAGATAGTGAGGATCAGATCTTAGCCAAAGAAAAGAAATGGTTTGAGAGGGGAGTTAAAGAAGCTATTTTTCTTAGGAAAGACAATCCTTCCTTGAAAAGCATGAGCGCTGCCAATGTCTGGGCGGGACAAACAGGTAACGGGCACAATTTGATTAAGATCACCTAACCCTAAAACCCTTCAGAGTGCACCACAATGCAATCAATGTGCATCCCACCCATGAAACTACTCCACATTGCGTCAGGTTTGTGAAGTCGTAGTGTAATGTTTTGTATCATGCTCTAATATGAGTCACAGAGTGCTTCCTGGTTACTTTGGTTTGTGGGCAGAGCATTGTACAAGAGGCGTGGACTGTGACCAAAAGAAGGGTTTGAATAGAGTCTGAGAGAGATCACGAGATTATTCAAACATCCATGGGTGACATATAAACCTGCTTTAGGCATGTTTTTGTTGAGGTAACAGAGATGTAAGCTGATTTTGCATAATGGCCTCGGTTTAAAAGTTGTGGAGGGCACACATTACACACTGTAGGATCAGAGAGCACAGACTACAAAGGCACAGGCTTTAATTGCTCAGCGTGGGGTGGCCTTGGCATATTTTTGTTGTTCAGTGTCATCCCAACAACTCACCAGGAGAGCGGGTGATCTGCCGCCTTTTTATCTGCACACGCTCCCTATATTTGAATTGGTCTAATCTTTCTCTGCGTGGTTCAGAAGAAAAGCAGCTGGACTTTGGTGTACTATTCACAAAGAAACAGCATGAACTTTTAATGGCTAACATGAAAAATAATTCAACAAACCAGACCAGTAGTTGTTATCCAAAGAGAAAAGACAGGTTTTCATGTTTTATTACTTTGTTTGATGGGACAAACTAATAAAGTGAAGGTTTGTGAAGAGAAAGAATGCTCAAAAATGTAACTTTATTCCTATTTCCATTAAAGCGTTCGAGTGCGTAACTGGGTGTTGGTTACTTGGTTACGGAGGCTGCTGTCTGCTTTGTGTTATGACCCCACTAATCCCGCAGAGGGCGCACTGTGCAGTCTGGTTGGTTTGGCTTTGCTAGAGACGTGCTTTCTTTATAAATTACCCATTTGCTGTACAAATTTGAGTATAAAAGTTAGCAGGTTCTTTAAAGGGCCAATATTCCGCTATTTTCTGATCTATGTTATAATGTTGTTTCCTCATCACAAACAGAGCTGGATTTGTGTTTCATTCGCAAATGTTTAACACGCAAACCCTGCATATTTAGGTTGAATTCTTGTCTCAAACTGAAAACACTCCTTGTGATGTTACTCAAACATGTGTGAATGAAACAAAACACAACTAAAGGTATGTTTTTAATGAGGAAACAACATTATAACACAGTTTAAAGCTCACAAGAGTCAATTTTGCGTAATGTAGAATCTTTAAACTATAATAATAATATAGATATGTTTTGCTTCCACGCCACTGTACTGATGAAGATTAGACAGCACTTAGTGTGTCTTTGTGTCTCTGAGCAAGTTATTTTTTGGCCAACATCTCTGGTTTTCATCCTGAACTACAAGCATTGTGCAGTGCAACAGTGTTTGTTTAGCTAGCTGAGCTTCTCTGGAGGATTTTGGGCAAACAACAGCCAGCATGATGGGATTATTTTGCCTTTTTCCATCACCTGCGTCCACTCCGGTCCAGTGCAGGTATGAAAATCCAACATGTCATGTGGGTTTTTTATATTCCCGTCATGAGTTTATGCGGCTAAATGTGTTTCCACCTTCCAAAATGTGCTTTAACCAAATTAAGGGTTCTTAAAGTGGTATTTGGCGTTTCCACCTCCTGTACTTATCACTGTAATGTGCATTTAAAATAAGGTGATGGAAATGCAACTTATGCCATCAATATACAAATATGTAAAACACAGGGACAATTTATGTGATGTTTGATTATTCATTTAAGAAAATAATAAGTTTTTTCAGATTTTCTGTGTAAAGTAAACAAGCTTTGGCCCTTGTTTCATTTCTCTCCTCTTCAGGATGCCAGGTCATTTTAACTGCAGTGAACCATCTTTGCACATTTTTTGCCAAATTAAAAAACTAATGAACTTTTATAAATAAAGTGCCCAAGCCTGACATATCTTTCTGTGATGTCAGTCTTTTCATTCCCAGTCACCCCACAGGAACAGATGGCCACAGAAAGCCAACATGAACAAAATTCACAAACTAAGAACTTGCTTTGGTCTTGTGCAACATTAAGCAAAGAATAATAATATAAACTATGATAAAATAAAAATAAGGCCATGCATTAGAAATAAGATAAATACCTCCAGCCCAGTCACAACATTGAGAGCTTAGCACTAGGACCAGGGCTGGCAGTGCATTCCTCTCCAATCACTTTAAGACACATGCTAAGTCAGAACTAAGCAAAAGAGCACACTGTTTTCTCCTGTTAGTGCCCACTACCTGGTGTAATGTACATATTATTCAGTGACATGCAGTCAGGGGAGGCAGGTGAGGCACTGTCATCACAGAGAAAAAATAAATGAAATGGTTATATTTATCCAATGATTTGTACTATAAAGTCGTTTTCTGTTTAACATTTTGATTCTTGTTTTTATTCCAAATCACTGAATTTACTTTTACCATTCAAAAACTGAGGAGAGATGTGTGGAGAGGCACCAGCCGTTCATGCCTCACATGGCTGTAGCTCAGCAGTGACGCTGCCGCTTTAAGCGGCTGTGAGGCATGCAGTTACCTGGCCCCATGAGCCCAGGGATTCTTGCAACTTCTGGGGCCGCAGAATAGTAACAGCAAGCTACACTTTAGAGTTGCCAAGTCAAGTTTAGCAAAGTTTAGCACTTTTTTCTTCTTTTCTGGCCCTACTTTTTAAATGGAGGAAGATTACATATTAAAGCTCGTCACTTTTCTAAAGTCTTCGGTCGAAGCAGGAGGTTATAATTAAAGGAAGACATAGGCTAAAGGAGCTAAATGGTTTGCTCCAGACTATGGGACAAAAGACTTGCTCTTTTCAAAGTGCACACGAAAAGGCTGCCAATACGAAACCAGTTTTTTATTTCATACTATTAGAGCTATTTCATACAGACTTCAGAACTTCTATTTTGAAACTTTTTTATTCTGGCCCCAAGTCACTGGGAGAGAAACTGATCCGGGGCCAAAAGTACTGACACCTGGTTTATATGTTTGTAAATCTGATTGTGACGACATCAGTGCCTCACCAGCCACAAGCCTCACCAGCCACAAACCTCACCGCACGTCACTACTATTATTGCTACCAACTCAGTAGTGTGCACATAATCATTGTTACAGAGGGAGTATTACCATAGACTGTATATATAGCCACGACATTACATACATGAATAGAAAGTGAGCATGGGTGTGAAGTGGTTCATTCGAGCTCTGTAACTTATTTCACAATTTTGTTCCTAAATTATGATATGAACATTCATAACAGACCAATCAGGCGCCCTCCTTCCCAGAGGTTGCTCCCACTAGCGTTAGCAACAGGATGATTGACAGCCTTGTTGCAAAGCGACCACTCCTTGCCAAACCAGTGGTGTGGGTGGAAAGGGGTGTGTACCTTCAACAGCCTCGCTCCTGATTAAGTGACAAAATATGGTCCTCTAGCCTCGATGAAGTTCACATAGGGCCAGAGAGAGATCACTAAATTACTGAAACATGCTTGGAAGACATCTAAAACCTCTTCAGGCATGTTTTGATGAGGATTATAACATGAATTATAACATGGTAGTTCCAAAAAGTTTTATTCTGTAAAATGTCAAACTTTGGAACATAAAAAACATCTGTACAGTTACGATTACAGTTACAGTTACCGTTACTGTCCAGAGCCTCCCCACCAGCTCTTTGTAGCCCAGGTCCTTCTTTCCAAGTGTCTTCAGCAACATGTCTACTTCTGTTTGGCAAGATCCACAGTCCACATTAAGTGTATACCTGCTTCCACCTCTCCCCAGACTCTGCATTTCTCTTCCCATTTAAAATATAAAGGGTTCACACTTCCTTTTAGCTCTCCACATTCACACATTTCTAGCACCTGTTTTATTGGTTGAAATCCTGAATGTGTCCCTCATTTACTCACATATTTCAACTTAGACTGTTAAAATGAAAGAGTTTCACCCATAAAGCAGGGTTTCTTAACATTTTTCACCTTGAAGTGCAAGGTCACCTTTGAGTACACATCCCTCTAGCCCAAGACTGCACTCACACTGTCTTCTTCATTGTGTAGAGCCATTTAACACCAACTTATGATGTACTTTAGATAACTATAGGCATCACTGAAGTCAGTTTACCTGCTTTCTGTCCTGTCCATGAGCTGCACTGAACATAACCATAGTGATAGTCATAATAGTTTTGCAGCTTTACACCTTTAAGCCCGTCACACACTACAGGATCATTTGCCCAATTTAGTTCTTGATTTCCATCTCCTCGACTCTGGATCTTCGCGTGTGATTTATAATCGGCTGTGCTCCTCATGTGTGGGGTGTCAGTGTGATTCTGAGTTGTTCGGTCATATTGATTTTATGTCTGTTCTTAAGTCTCTTAAAAATTAGGTACCTTGACTTTGACTGTTTCTCTCTTTTCTCGTTTGAAGTTTTTAATTCCCCACAAATCCATGGTTTCTCACTTCTTAAACTTCTGGAAGGATAGAATTAAGTGCGGAACTGTGGTTTGTGAATCTAAATGGACTCACTTAAAGTTTTGCTCACAGCTCATAAATACACATTTATGATCACACTATAGGACTGGACATCACTGCATGAAGCTGCACAACAGGTTTTAATGGATCCCAAAGAGAGATCTGTTACGTACATACACTGCCTGGCCAAAAAAAAAGTCATCACCAAAAAAGAAAAGGTCACACACTCTAATATTTGGTTGGACCGCCTTTAGCTTTGATTACGGCTCACATCCACTGTGGCATTGTTTGCAATAAGCTTCTGCAATGTCACAAGATTTATTTCCATCCAGTGTTGTGTTAATTTTTCACCAAGATCTTGAATTGATGATGGTCAAGTCTGAAGCTGCACAAAGCTTCTCCAGCACATCCCAAAGATTCTCAATGGGGTTAAGGTCTGGACTCTGTGGTGGACAATCCATGTGTGAAAATGACGTCTCATGCTCCCTGAACCACTCTTTCACAATTTAAGCTTGATGAATCCTGGCATTGTCATCTTGGAATATGCCCGTGCCATCAGGGAATAAAAAATCTATTGATAGAATAACCTGGTCATTCAGTATATTCAGGTAGTCGTCTGACCTCATTCTTTGAGCACAGACTGTTGATGAACCTAGACCTGACCAACTGGAGGAGGCTCGTGCCTATTTGGTTAGTTACATCCAGGTAGTCACTTTTTTTTGTTTGGCCAGGCAGTGTATATGTAGTGTGGCGACGCAATGCATCTTAGCTGAAAATGTGTTCAGACAGTGAGCTAACAATTGCTATACTATGCTAATCGAAACTCAAAAGGTCAACACTCCAGACATGGAATGGGATATTTCCGTCAGTTAGCGGAAATATACATTTGTTTGATCATGTCTGACATTTACCCAGACTGCAGCCTGTTCATTCATTTTGAACCATAGACTGCATGAAGAAAGGGACTAAGCGAGTGTGACGTCACCCGCAGCATTTGGCTCCAGTCAAATGAAGCTCATCGAGGCTAGAGCAGTTATAGGGGCCAATATGGAGACAAGTTCCATATTAGACAATGTGACTGTGAGTATCATAGCAACCAAAGATCTGTAATTTGCACTGCTAAAGCTACAGACATATTAGTTCATCAGCTATTTGGGCATTCAGTTCTATAAATAAAAGTCGGATTAACCAAAATAATTCTATCTGCCACATTCAGGTACATGTGTGTCATTGTGCACAGCCCCTCCTATCATCGTGGGCCCTAAGCATCGGCATATACAGCCTATGTCTGTGTAAAGATAAGATAAGATAAGATAAGATAAGCCTTTATTAGTCCCACAGTGGGGAAATTCCAGCATTGCACCGCACACATAGAACAGAAGGAAATAAAATAAAACAAGATAATAGATAAATAACAAGATAATAGATAAATAGAAATAATTTAAGAAATAGATTCAAGAATAACTCTAATACACACACACACACACACATATATATATACATATAAATATACATCTCCTTAGTAAAGTGACTTGTGAAGTGGGTATTGCACATAGTGGAATGACACATGTTCAGTGCTAACAGTGTTCATTGTATAGCCTGACAGCAGCAGGAAGGAAAGACCTGCGGAACCTCTCCTTCACACAGCGAGGGTGAATCAGTCTGTCACTGAAGCTGCTCTCCAGGGCAGACAGAGCGTCCTGCAGGGGGTGAGACTCATGGTCCAGCATTGAGATGACCTTAGCCAGGACCCTCCTGTCCCCCACCTCCTGCACTGAGTCCAGAGAACAGCCCAGGACAGAGCTGGACTTCTTGATGATCTTGTCCAGCTTCTTCCTCTCCCTCTCTGTGATGCTGCTGTTCCAGCAGACCACACCGTACAGGATGGCTGATGCCACCACAGAGTCATAGAAGGTCTTCAGGAGTGGCCCTCTCACTCCAAAAGACCTGAGTCTCCTCAGGAGATAGAGCCTGCTCTGGCCCTTCCTGTACAGTGCGTCTGTGTTGTGAGTCCAGTCCAGTTTTTGTTGTTCAGATGAACACCCAGGTACTTGTATGAGTCCACTCTCTCAATGTCCCTTCCCTGGATGTTCACTGAGGGGGCAGTAGAGTGGCGTCTGCGGAAGTCCACCACCATCTCCTTGGTCTTCCCTGCGTTGATGATGAGATGGTTCTGCTGACACCAGTCCACAAAGTCCTGCGTTAGTCCTCTGTACTCCACATCGTCGTCATCCTTGATGAGGCCAATGATGGCAGAGTCATCAGAGAACTTCTGCAGGACGCAGCTGTCCGTGTTGTGTCTGAAGTCTGCAGTGTAAAAGGGTGAAAAGAAAGGGCGCGAGGACAGTGCCCTGGGGCGCCCCCACACTGCAGGTCATGATGTCAGACACGCAGTTCTTGGCTCTCACAAACTGGGGCCGGTTTGTGAGATAGTCCAGGATCCAGTCTGCCAGGTCACAGTCCACCCCGGCGGTCTCCAGCTTGTCCCTCAGGAGCAGAGGCTGGATGGTGTTGAAAGCACTGGAGAAGTCGAAGAAGAGAATCCTCACAGTGCTGCGGGGTTCTCCAGGTGAGACAGTGAGCGGTGCAACAGGTAGGTGACGGCGTCCTCCACTCCGATGCCAGGCCGGTACGCAAACTGCAGCGGATCCATCGCTGAGCTCACGGTGGAGCGGAGGTGGCCAAGGACCAGTCTCTCCAGTGTCTTCATGAGATGAGATGTTAGAGCCACTGGCCTGAAGCTGCTGAGCTCCTTGGCCTGTGGCGTCTTGGGCACCGGTACCACGCAGGAGGTCTTCCAGAGTTGTGGTACCACCCTCAGCTTTAGGCTCATGTTGAAGACATGCTCCATAACTCCACACAGTTCGTCTGCACAGGACTTAAGGAGCCTGGAGCTGATGCCGTCTGGTCCTGCTGCCTTCCTGGGTTTGATCTTCTTGAGCTCAAGTCTCACCTGGGCTGTAGAAAATGACAGTGGCAGGCTGGGGGGGTGGATGAGTCCATGTGTATTGGGCTGAAGAACAGAGGCAGAGGTGTGAGGAGGTAAAGGAGTTCCCCATTGTCCAGCCGGGGAGGGGAGAGCAGGCAGCTGGGTGGGGGTAGGGGTGGGTGATTGATCAAATCTCAGGAAGTGAGAATTGAGGTCGTTCACCCACCGCAGGTCCCCCTCCATCTGGACAGGGGGTGCTTTGAAGCCAGAAATGGTCTTTAGACTTCTCCACACCCCCTGGATGTTCTTCTCCTGTAGCTGTTGCTCCATCCTTCTCTTGTAGCTGGCTTGGCTTGTCCTGATTTTCCTCCTCAGTTCCTTCTGAACTGTCTTCAGCTCCTCCTTGGTCCCTGACCTAAAAACTCTCTTCTTCTCCTTCAGTAGAGCTTTTATGTCAGGGTTGATCCACGGCTTTGTTTTTTTGGAAAACACCGCACCGTCTGGGAGGGGACGATGTTTTCAAAACAGAAGTTTATATAGTCCGTGATACAATCAGTCACTGCATTGATGTCCTCTCCATGTGGGTCACAGAGCACTGTCCACACTGTGGTGTGTCAAAGCAGTCTCTCAGAGCCTCCTCACTCTCAGCAGTCCACTTCTTCACCACCCGGGACACCACAGGCTGCCTGTGCACAATGGGCTGGTACACAGGCTTAAGATGGAGGATGTTGTGGTCAGCTCTACCCAGGGGAGGCAGTGGGGATGTGGAATAAGCCTCCTTGACGTTGGCAAAAAATAGATCCAAAGTTTTATTGTCTCTTGTGGGGCAGGTGACATACTGGGTGTATGTGGGCAGAACAGGTGCAGGAGATGCATGATTGAAGTCTCCAGAGATCAGGAAGAGAGCCTGTGGGTGCCTTGTTTGGAGTGTGCTGGTACAGGAGTGCAGCGTGTCACAGGCCGTCTCAGCGTTAGCAGAGGGAGGAACATACACAGCGATGACAATCACATGTGAGAACTCCCGGGGCAGATAGTATGGCCTCATGCTAACGGCCAGCAGTTCAATGTCTCTGTGACACAGCTGTGTCTTCACTGTACAGTGTCCAGGTTTGCACCACTTCTCATTCACAAACAGAGCCAGGCCTCCTCCTTTCCTCTTGCCGCTCTCTGCTGTCCTGTCCGCGCGCAGCAGGTGAAAATTGTCCAAAGCAACAGCTGAGTCCGGGATTTGCGGGGTTAACCAGGACTCCGTGAAAAGCATGATGCTGCTGTCTCTGTACTCCCGCTGAAATCGCGTGAGCGCCGCTAGTTCGTCCGTCTTGTTCGAAATAGAGCGCACGTTTCCCGCGATGACAGAGGGGAGCACAGGTCAGAAGCGTCTCTTCTTTTCCTGGAGTTTACGTCCCGCTCGTCTGCCCCTCCGCGTTTTCCGCAGCAGCTCCGCTGGAATGTCGTGTCGGTCCTGCGGGAGCACGACAGTCCCGCGTAGTGCCATCAGCTGCTCTCTGGAGTAAACAATGGGTGGTCGTCCAGGTTTGATCCATAGCAAAAGTTGTAACCTCATCCAAGCCGCTTCTTCAGAACTGAAGAAGCGGCTTGGATGAGCAGCGAAACATCTTCACTCTTACAACGATTTGTCCAGTTGACAGATTTTTAACTTTGTCCGTTGCTATATATAGCCTATGTCACAGGCCGGATCTGAAGACTCTGGGTTGTATTCATTCATTCGCCACTGTAAAGCCGCATTGGTGGCATGGTTGGTGAAGTGTCTTGCCCAAGGACACAACAACAGTATGCACTAAAGCAACTGTCTCCCAACACAGCGCTACTATCTTCTTAGGTGCGGACTACTCAAGTTACAACAGGGCCCCCGCTTCCCAAACCCAGATATTTGTATCACTCATGTCTGTCTTTCAATCTACATGTGCTTTTCTGCGTAAATAACACTTTCTATTTGCCAAGCCCCGTCCCCTCCCTCCTCGCTCGCTCATAAACACGTCTCGGGGACAGCGTGAAGACAGCATGATGTAAATTTACTACATGCTCGTCTGTTGCCGCTGGGTACTTACTGTTGTTAATACTGCTGCCTTTGCTGGACGAGTGAATGACCCTCGAACGAAGCACATAGTTATGTTCATAATCGTTCATAATGTTTTGTGCTCATGTGGGCTATGCGTACATTTGCGTGCAGATTATACACTTGAATATGTTTAATCACCAGCTTATTAGTCACACATTTATTTAAAGTTTCCCTGCATTTGCTGAAGACAAATAACATGATCATGAAGTGAAACTGAAGTGAATGTTTCCTTGATGGCAGTGCATAGGCTTATCACAGGCCTATTTATGATGAGTAGGCTTAAATAGAAGTTGTTGTGTCGAAAGTGGAGTCCTAGAGCGTGGGGGGCCGTGTAACACTACCACATAACATTATATAACAGTATAGAATCCATAAATGTGATCACACTTTAGCAGCTTGGAATACATGAAAATGCACTAGAAAACAGGAGAAATGTCTATAATATTCAGTATTTTCTGACGAGGTTCTGTTCCTTCACTGTCTGATATGAAGCCTCATGTCAGATTTTGCTTAGGGCCCCGCTGAAGTTTAGATCCGGCTCTGACCTGCATAGCTTCAGAGGTCAGACAAGATCACGCATTGTCATTTAGAGCAACAGGTTCCATTTTTGTTCACTACAGTTAAAAGGAAGCATTTGACCTAATAAAAGCTAAAACTTGCTTCCATTTCCTGTTTAGTTTTAACACTAGGAGCTGATTTAAATGTGCTCTGTCCTTAGAAATCCCATTTATCATTTTTCTGCCCTTTGTTTGAGGTATTTAAATGAGCCTCTTGAAGTAAATGAGGACAGTAATGAATTGAGCCAGTTCAAATCTCTGCGGCCCGATTCCCTATGGCCACGCATGTACAGCCTCCCCACGCTGGCGGCCATTAATAGACCAGAGCTTCGTTTAGAGTGACTTTCCTGTAATTGGAATTCTGAGTTTTTAATCAAATTCTTAGAGTATTATTATAGTTCTTTATAATTTGGTTGGGTCCTTGGGCATAGGTCAAATAAAGGAAAAAAAATCTTTTTTTTTTTTTTTTCTTCAATATTCTGTGATTTCTGTACTAAGGCAGGTATATGTGTCTATATTATGTTACATCTACTCATTCACATTTATACTTACTATTTAAGACTTTTTGACAAAATTGTTCTAGTCAGGGTAGTAATCAGATGCCATACTTTTACTTCTATTACAGTAATGTATTTTACACTGTAACCAAACTTTACATACAATACATTTTGTTTATTCTTCACACTCTAAGTATTTTTTGCTCTTTGTTATTATAATGTGTAAGCTGCTGTGTAATTGAAACAGACGCATTGGCTGAGAGCGGGAGCACTGGAGCAAAACAGCGCTGCGGCTTTTTAGCGTCTGTGTGTGTTTGTTTTTGCTCAACTGGATTTAACAAAAAAACAGGTGTGTGCTGCCTTTAGTGCTGCCTGACCACGGGGCCAAAAACGATGATTTTTTAAATATCAAAGCATGTCAATTGGCTGCTGAGACTGTTGAAATTGAAAAATGTGTCTCAGATAAAATGTCCCTGACCTGTGGGTGGGGTGCCCCAGGGGCCAATCCTGGGATCTCTATTGTTCAAACTCTACATGCTGCCGTTATGTCAGTTAATATGCAGCAATAATGTGTCCTACCACAACTATGCAGATGACACTCAGATCTATGTCTCACTGTCAGCATGTGAATATGGACCAGTGGATTCACTCTGCCACTGCATTCAACAAACTATAATAAGGGAAGACTGAAGTCATCATTTTTGGCCCACAGAAACATAGAGAACGTGTCAGCAGCCACCTCCAGTCTCTCTCTCTAAAACCTTCAAATCAGGCAAGAAATCTAGGGGTAATAATGGACTCAGACTTGAACTATACCAGCCACATCAAACCAATAACATCTGCAGCTTTTTGCCATCTAAAAAACATTATCCATGCATTTGTCTCCAGTAGGTTAGACTACGTTCTCCAAACACGCATTAAGACAGCTGCAGCACATCCAGAACACTGCTGCTCGGGTCCTGGAAGTAGAAGTAGTAGAAGTCCTGTGCTCAGGTCTCTGCACTGGCATCTGTGGCTCAGAGAATAGACTTTAAAGCAGCTCTGCATATGAACAAGTCTCTCCATGGCCCAGCACCAAAGAACATCTGCCACATGTTAGAGCCATATGAACCATCTGACACTCTGAGGACTTCAGGGACCGGCCTCCTGCTGGTGCCCAGAGTCAGGACTAAACCAAGACTAAACATGGCGAATCAGTGTTTCAGTTTTCTGCAGCTAAAACCTGGAACAGTCTTCCTGAAGATGTGAGACAGGCCTCTACTTTGACAATGTTTAAATCCAGGCTCAAAACTGTTCTGTTTAGCTGTGCATATGACTGAAAGGTTTTTATTCTGCACTCTTCTCTTTTAATGTTAATTTTATGATGATTATTGGTGATTATTTATGTTTCAATTTGTGTGATTTTAATGTCTTTCTTATTCTGTGAAGCACTTTGAATTACTTTGTGTATGAATTGTGCTGTACAAATGAACTTGCATTACCTTAAACTCAGTTGAGAGTCCCTCCTCTTCTCAAATGGTATCAATCGAGGCCATTCCACATTGATATCATAGAGCTGACTCCATTAGCACTGTAATATCAGTCTGTTTTTTGCGAGGTTATAATATGCTCATTTAAATACAAATCAAAGACATGCTACATAACGACCAGCCCCTCCCACACGGCCCACACACTCGTCTGTCTGTTTCTGCTCCCTTTTTCAACCTTTTTCAACCTGACAGCTCTTGAGTTCTTGATGGATACAAATTAGGGCTCTCCTTGTTCCCATAGGCACAGTATGGGTCGGAACGGTGTGGAATGTTTCCACTGTCTAACGTGATCCGTACCGTCTCAGTTTGAAGCAGATCACTGGAGGCATTACTACCTTACAAGGGAGCCTGGCACAATTAGAACCTAGGAGCAGCTTAGAGGGGGACAGGACTGGATATGCCTCCATGCAGTCATTGGAGGACCAGCAGCATTCTAGTAGTGGTGTACATGACGCTGACTTGATCTTGACGTGATGGCCACTGAAATGCTGAGCCAATATGCTTCACAAACAGACCTAGCGAACTTTTTACTTTTTATTGATGCACGCCACTCCTGTCAAGATAAAAAAAATATTATATTTACAGTGTATATTGGAACTAGCACTTGCAAATCCCAATGCATTGAATAAAGAGGGGTTAAAGCACAGCGTAGGCGTAGTTTAGTGTTTACACTAGCTTTAGAGTCGCCTTACAGCGTCACAAACTTGGAATACTAAATGTCTGTGATTCGCTGAGATCAGCCTTATGAGAGTATAAACCAGGCACGATTTAGATTTTATTTATTAAGTCAAGATTAGTTGAGGTGACAGTGTCTCACGTAGCAGAGCTCTCCCCCTGGACCCGGAGCCATACCTGGAGCATTGAAACATAACTCGGCTGGAGGGAGCTGCACCAAACAGACCTGCTCCAAAGTGGCTCCCAGCGAACCGTGCCTCACTGACAAAGTGTCTTAATGGCAGAAAAGAACAGAACCATTTATCACTTCTTACCTCTCCTTCTAACATACAGACTTCATTCACTCCTGCCTTGTGAGAGAGGAGAAAGAAACACACAATATCTCTCCTGGTTTGTGATCCGTCATATATAATGAGCCATAATGTCCGTGTGGAAAATAACCCTGTCTGAGTCTCAAATACAGTCCAATATATACAAATATTAATAAACTATGTAGGTCTAAGTGTCTCTAAGTGAGCTTCAAAATGACTTAGTATATGCCTGTAATATATTTGTAAAATAAATATACTTATTTGCAATGTAGTTTGTATAAAAAGTGCTTTATTAAGCTGTTATCGACTGAATATTGACTTCCAGCCCAAGTCTGCTCCTGCCCATAAGTCGCCGCGTGCTACTGCCAAACTCATTTCTGCGATTTCCACTTCACAAAAGCTCAAGCTTATCCCGACGCAATGGACTTGTTTTTATCTGAGCATCCCACCTGGGCCCCATAAAGCCACAGGCCACTGACTGCACCACAACAAAGACAGAAAAAGAATGATGTCCTTCACAAACATTTTATGACAGTTATTTGAAGTTTCTTTGACTTTTTGAAACTTGGAAAAACTTAGCCCAATGTCAAAAGTTTTGAGGTTCTTTGAGGCCTCTGAATAAATGACATAAGTCTGCACCATGACAACTGCAACTTTGTCACTGGATGATACTGAAAAAAAAGGTTGAATAAGGGGCTAAATTGTAATGAAATGTAAATGTAAAGGTTCTTCCACTTGGATTTCAGAAACGCTGCGATATTATGCTTGCCTGGTAAATACAGGATGAGAACCTTTTATTTGAAGTCTTGAAACCTCCTCTGCATTTGTTTATTTCAGTGGCTGCAGTGGCGTTCAAAGTAAATTCTAAATATTATCTGATTTCCAAGACTTTCAAATTACTTAAAATTGACTCTTGTGAACTTTTTGCCATGTTATAATGTTATGACCTCCTCAAAAAGCTCAAACATGTTAACAGCTCCTTTTACCTTTTATTCAGTGAAGATTGGCAATTCCAGGCCTGAAGTTATTGAAATAGTTCTAGTGAAGGTGTATGGAGTTTAAAAACACAGTGGAGCACATCCTGTATTACCATATGACATCACAAAGTGGAACAGAGTATTTTCTGTCTGAGAGAAGAATTCAGCCTAAATATGCAGGGTTTGTGTGTTAAACATGTGTGAATGAGACAAACACAAACACAACTCCAGGTCTGTTGGTGATGTGGAAACAGCATTATAACAGAGATCAGAAAACAGTGTAGTATTTGGAGTCATACAGGTGTGTCCGAATGTGTTTTCAAAAGGTCAGATTAAAGCCCTATTTACTGATATCATGGCCTCACTGTTTTACTTGCATCATCTTGTTTATCCAATATAAACAAGATGAAAAATAGTGTGGTATCTGGTCTGCACCGATGCTTGTGCACCTTCCAGCCCCTTTAAGGTCTTAATGCATAGAGGGGATTGAGTTGAGAGGCCCACGTGCCCAACACTGAGATTTTGTGTGTGGAACATCTAGTATTGAGTATTTGATCCACGCCTGGTTATAGATGACGCAAAGACGCGCGCGTGCTGACGTCAGTGCGCACGTGCGTACTGTTGTTGTTGTTGTTGCCAAGCGCGTGTTTCAAACTCTTGCAAATTTTGCAAACCTCGGCTGCGCCAAAAAACCTGCATTTGTGATCTTCATTTGACGATTTCCTCGGAAAGAGACTTAACTTTGGACCCAAACTTCACCCAGACTTTTACGGACCGCTCCTAGACTCGGACTAAGAGACTTTAGCGAGAAAAACACGTGAGGTTTGTGACTTTCCATGTTCACGTTAGTCCTTATGGGGTATTACACAGAATACACATATAAATATATCAAAATGACATTTTAACAAAACGCAGATCGTGTTTACAGTGGGTTTATTCAAATAAATGTGCGCCCTTGTGCGTTTATGATTTCCTCTGTGCTCAAATACAGCAGACTACTGTATTTACTCTAGTACATTTTAAATTAATTGTAGTTATTTCACAGAACTTTTCTAGCAGCATACCTTTACTTGAGTAATAGCTTATTATTAAAGTAACAGTACTCTTACTTGAGTAAAAGTTTTGTCTACTTTCTCTTCTCACTGTGAGTAAGATTACAAGCTTTTGTTGACTATACTACATTATTTGAACATATGTGTTTCTTGCACTACTCCTTCAGATATGATTTCATGTTGCTCATTTTTGTGGTCTGTCATTTGAAAATACCAGATTTTGAAATTTCAACAAAAACTATTAGCCTTCTGGACTTAACCATATGTTTTCAACTACTGCTTTTTGCCTTGTGGCCTTTCAGTGGCTGAGAATAAAGTGTTGTACAGGACACTCTTGAGGTGCACACAGTGTGTCAGATGAATGTGTATGTTGAAATAGAGATGCACTCACTAATTGGGTGCCTCTATGCAGAAAAGCATTTTAACATGTGTTCGCTTTACAAATATAGTTGACCTTAAAACATGATAAATTGTTGATCAAAATCACTGTTGATCTAGTACTGCAGACACTGTTAGACACTGAGAGGCCAAGTATAAAACAAAAAAAAAACAGGGTAAGACCAGCTACCAGTGTATTATTTCAAAACATTCATATGCATTTGGGGTTATTAATACAACAAACAGTATCTTCTAATATAACACGTATGCAAAGAGCTGCTTTAAAGTGCTGGCTTTAAAACGTTGTAATAGTAATGAACTTCACTGGTCAACAATAGCTGTGTCACCATGTGTGTTCAGCTTTTGGCATAAACGTGAGAAGTGTTTTGGTCTCTACAGTTTTGTCATTTAGACCCCCTTTTGTTGTCCTCTCTGGGTTTGATGTATTCTTGTATGTGAGCCCTGTTTGCAGCACCCGGTGTCTGACACGAATGTTTCTCTCCACAGATCCGTGTGAGCCAAAGCCCAGCTCTGCTCCGGACGTCCAGACTCCTGCAGACGTCCTCACATCTGGAGCTAAGTCCTCACGCACTCATGTACAGACACACAGCCACATTTACACACACACGCACACTCACACTCACACCCACTTACACACACTCTTGCAAACACACACACTCCTTCCTTCTCTCACTGCTCCTACTATGCCCCTTCCTGCTGCTCCTGCTATGCCCCTCTCTGCTGCTCCTGCTATGCCCCTCCCTGCTTCCTCCTGCTTTACCCCTCTCTGCTCCTCTCCTGCTATGCCCCTCCCTGCTCCTCCTGCTATGCCCCTCCCTGCTGCTCCTGCTATGCCCCTCCCTGCTCCTCCTGCTATGCCCCCCTGCTGCTCCTGCTATGCCCTTCTCTACTCCTGCTATGCCCCTCCCTGCTCCTCCTGCTATGCCCCTCCCTGCTGCTTCTGCTATGCTCCTCCCTGCCGGTCCTGCTGTGCCCACCTCTGCTGCTCGTGCTAAGCCCCGCCATGTTCCTCTTGCTAAGCCCTGCCCTGCCCCTCCTGCTATGCCCCTCTTTGCTCCTCTTGCTATGCCCTTCTCTGCTGCTCCTGCTATGCCCCTCCCTGCTCCTCCTGCTTTACCCCTCTCTGCTCCTCCTGCTATGCCCCTCCCTGCTCCTCCTGCTATGCCCCTCCCTGCTGCTCCTGCTATGCCCCTCCCTGCTCCTCCTGCTATGCCCCTCTCTGCTGCTCCTGCTATGCCCCTCCCTGCTGCTCCTGCTATGCCCCTCCCTGCTCCTCCTGCTTTGCACCTCCCTGCTGCTCCTGCTACGCCCTTCTCTACTCCTGCTATGCCCCTCTCTGCTCCTCTTGCTATGCCCCTCCCTGCTGCTTCTGCTATGCTCCTCCCTGCCGGTCCTGCTGTGCCCACCTCTGCTGCTCGTGCTAAGCCCCGCCATGTTCCTCTTGCTAAGCCCTGCCCTGCCCCTCCTGCTATGCCCCTCTTTGCTCCTCTTGCTATGCCCTTCTCTGCTGCTCCTGCTATGCCCCTCCCTGCTCCTCCTGCTTTACCCCTCTCTGCTCCTCCTGCTATGCCCCTCCCTGCTCCTCCTGCTATGCCCCTCCCTGCTGCTCCTGCTTTGCCCCTCCCTGCCGCTCCTGCTATGCCCCTCCCTGCTCCTCCTGCTATGGCCCCTCCCTGCTGCTCCTGCTATGCCCCTCCCTGCTGCTCTTGCTATGCCCCTCCCTGCTCCTCCTGCTATGCCCCTCCCTGCTCCTCCTCCTATGCCCCTCCCTGCTGCTCCTGCTATATCCCTACCTGCTGCTCCTGCTATGCCCCTCCCTGCTCCTCCTGCTATGCTCCCTCTCCTGCTCCTGCTATGCCCCTCCCTGCCACTCCTGCTATGCTCCTCCCTACAGCTCCTGCTGTGCCCACCTCTCCTGCTCGTGCTAAGCCCCGCCATGTTCCTCTACTATGCCCCGCTCTTCCTCCTAAGCCCCGCACTTCTCTTCTTGCTAAGCCCCGCATTGCTCCTCCTACTAAGGTCCTCTCTGCTCCATCTGCTTTGCCCCTTCCTGCTGCTCCTGCTAAATCCCTCCCTGCTGCTTCTGCTATGCTCCTCACTGCTGCTCCTGCTTTGCCCACCTCTGCTGCTCGTGCTAAACCTGCTCCTCCTCCTAAGCCCCGCGTATCTCCTCCTGCTACGGTCCTCTCTGCTTCACCTGCTAAGCCTCTCCCTGCTGCTCCTGCTCTGCCCACCTCTGCTGCTCCTGCTACGGCCTACCTGCTACTTCTCTATCCCCACCTCTCTGCTGCTCCTCCTATGCCCCTCTCTGCTGCTCCTGCTATGCCTCTCCTTACTTCTCATTCTCTCTCCGACCCTGCTCCTCCTGCTTTGCCACCCTCTGCTCCTCGTTGGCGGCCAGGCTCCAGCCTGCTTTTCCGGCTAGGCTCCGGCCAAAGCACCCTCTCTGCTCCTCTTCCTAAGCCCATTCCTCCTCGTGTAAATTCTCTCTTTGCTCCTCTTGTTGAGTTCACTCCTCCTCCTCCTCCTCCTCCTCCTCCTCCTAAGCCTTTCTTGGAGCCTCTTCCTATGCCCCTCTTTGCATCTCTCGCTAGGCCGCGAAAGCCCCCCTCTGCTCCTCCTCCTGCTGTGTCCCTCTTTGCTTCTCCTGCTAAGCCCTTTCCTTCTCCTCCTGCTAAGCCCATCCTGCTCCTCCTTCTAGGCCCCGCCCTGCTCCTCTTGCTGAGCTCCTCCCTGCTCTTCTTGCTGAGCCCCTCCCTGCTCTTCTTGCTGAGCCCCTCCCTGCTCCTCTTGCTAAGCCCCTTCCTCTTCTTCCTATTCGTAAGGTCTACCGGTTCCTTCTGCTAAGCCCCGTGTTACTCCTCTTGCTAAGGCCCTCTCTGCTCCTCTTGCTACGCTCCTTGCTGCTGTTGCAGGGGTCTTCAGACCATTCATCTCCCATATTCTTTCATTTCTGACCTGGGATTCCACAGATCCCAACTAACTATGACATAAATATGTAAATAAATATGTATCATATTGTACATAGGTGTGAAAAAAAAAAAAAAAAAAAAAAAAAAAAGATATTCGTATAATAGTAGGTGTTCTGTCAGACAGGGCTGTGTTTAGCTGCTTTACATGTTTCAGCTACTTTCTGTAGCCTTCCTCAGAAGGGTCACGTGATGGTGTAAAGACAAATTTTTGTTGGCGGCTTACGTGGTTTTTGTCAGACCGTAGGGGAAAGCATATGCCCCCTACTGCCTGATGCCTTCTCCAGGACTGCATCCCACAGCATTTTGTTTGTTTATTCAAGTGTTTTAGACAAACAATTCCTTCCTGATTTGAAGACTTTAGTTCTCACCGAGTACTCACAAAGATATAATATTTGCTTTGAATTGGTTAATTGCTATGACCACATGGGGCGGTTGCCATAGCTTGAAAACCCATGATTTGGCTGTTTCTGCTTGGAAATAAAAGAATGAGCGGGGTCCAAGGAGCATAAATTGTGAGAAGGGATCCTACTTCTTATCACACACAGGATTAAAAACGCCAGACAGTAGGGGGTGTACGCTTCGGACTTTTTTTTGCAATGCCTGACTTGCATTTATGGATTTATGTATATAAAATCGAATTTTAGTATGTATATATGTGTAAAAGCATGTTTTATGTTTGTGATCTGAATTTGTGGATGGCCTAATTTGTGCATTCTTTACCAACGTTTGTGAAACAAACAGCCAACAGACAAACAAGATGCTGTGGGATACAGTAGGGGGCGTACGCTTCTCCTACTGTCTGGCAAAAACCATGTAAGCCGCGCCTACAAAACAGGTCACTACACCATCTGTGACTCTTCTGAAAATGTCCCTAAAATGTCCCTAAAAAATACATACATAGAGATATGTATTAGTCATTATTCTGTAAATAGTTCTATTGTTTGTTTGTTGTTGTTGTAAATAGTGTGGTTCTTGTGTGGTGTGGTGTTTTAGTGTGAAAAAAAAACAAAAAAAAAAAAAATTTTAAGAAATCTGCAAAAATATGACAGATGTTAAGGTTTTTAAGCTGTATGTATTAGTTATTTGTATTAGTTTTCTGTTGTAAATAGTGTGTGGTTCTTGTGCAAAAAAAACATGTTGTGTTAAAAAAGTTAGGGATCAGATTTTTCGTTTTCCTGCTCCTCCCCTCTTCTTGTGTTTGTTCCCACAGAGCTGGTGGTGATGAGGGTTCCTCCTGCAGCAGACCAGACCAAGCTCCCCCATGCAGAGATGGAGAGTGATGGATGCCCCCACCCCCCCCCCCCCCCCCCCCCCCCCCCCCCCCCCCCCCCCCCCCCCCCCCCCCCCTAACTATAACTATACATATTTTTAAACAACTGATTGAACCATTAGATACTGAAAAAATAAAATTAAGTATAAAAATAAATTTAAAATAAGATAAATATCAAATAATACCTTAAATTTAATAATTATATAATTATTACATTAAAATTAAATAAATATTAAATTATTACTTTAAAATTAAATAAATATCAAATTATTACATTGAAATTAGATAAATATCAAATTAATACATTAAAATTAAATAAATATCAAATTAATACATCAAAATTAAATTAATATTAAATTATATATTAAAATTAAATAAATATCAAACATATTCAAAAGAATATGTACAGATGATTCACTAACCAACCAAAAAGAACAAACAAATTAATCTTTCAAATAAACTTCTTGAAGCACACATGTTGTTTTTGTGATTCTTATCAAATGCCAATTGAGAGAATGATTAAAATAAAGTTACCAAAAATAAGGTTCACAGTTTTTGTCCTTTGTGTTCAATGCACTTTGTTCAGTGGAATAGTTCATGTGAAATATATAGAAAAGTTACAAACTAATAATACATCACCTGGTTTTCCTGATTAAGAGGTCACTATTGTATCACTTCTGTGTACACGGCGCATAGGGCCTTCATGTGTGGAGTTTGCATGTTTCTTACTGTGTCTTGGTGGGTTTCAATGAGCAACACACTAAACTTTGAGGTGGGAGAATTTTTCCTTGTGTTCAAAATGATGGGTGACCAATGAGCAACTTTGTTTTCACGCATCACTGAAATAAACAAACCTGACTGCACACAGCAGCCTACTGTCTGGCTCGAGGCACGACGAGGGAGTGGTGCCCAGGCAGAGACCGATATCGTGTTTAAAAATACAGAGGTATAGAGTGTGGATTTGCCAGGTGACTAGTTAATAGTAATTTCATAGTTTGCACAACACCCTTGAGGTCATCACTCACGACTCTGGCATGTGTCCTCTGTGGCTAAGGTGTCCTAATTTACCAAGGATACCACATATTACATTAGCCATAATGCACCAAAATAATTTAGAAGAAAATGGGGGCATGGATATATATTGCCTTTGAATATAATTAAGTTTGATTAAATAAGGTAAAAACTAAACAAGGTGAGGTAAATAGGGAAAAAATCTTAAATTTTGCTATATTAATTTGAAACTTTTTCTTGTTTACTTGGCCTTTATAATTAGTTTTTCATCAGTTAGACAATCGGGTGCGTAGAAGGGCACTTACGTCACTTCCGGCGCGAGGCCTGTCCCATTTCATGCAGCCGACAAAAGTGTCCTGCGTTTCCATGGAGATCGGCCGTGAGCGAAGCGTGCACCGGGTAGACTTCACGCACTGCTCTATCCCATCATGCACCGCACGTGACTCCTTCTATGGGAGAAACCTGGTATATTTTCTTAACGTGATATAATACTAGCTACAGTTGGCAAGAAATCACCTATAACTTTAAATTTGCCTATTGATATTCAAAGGGAAAAAAAAATATTTCCTTCAATCTAAATAGAAATAAACTCCTGTAACGAAGACACCTTGAATCTTCTTCTATGAAATAATAAAGAATTAAAAAAAACATTGTAATTATTTCAGTGTCCATTTTACACGTTTAGGTCATAAGTCAACAGCTGTCACGGTTGCTAGGCGACGTAACGTTAGCGACGTAACGTAAGCAACGTAACGTAAGCTACGTAATGTAAGCAACGTAAGGTAAATCAAAATGAAGCGTTCTATTGTTATTTTTGTTCTTCTGTTTTGCTCTAAAGGAACGATTTAACTTATTTATCTGTGCAGGTGGTCACAGGGCGAGAAGACATCAGAGCAGGTATCTGCACAGCTGTCACCTAGACCGACTGGAGCAAAGTACAATCTGTCAGTATGTCATTTACAGGAAACTTAGTTAGATAATATTAGTTTGAAAAAAACAAAACAAAAAAACAAAGGATAAACAGGCCACATTAGAAATCGGACACATTTATTAATGGATATTTTTGGTTAATGGACTTAAACAGAGAGGGACATTCAGCAAATTGTCAAAGAGAGTCTGCTGTCCTCACATCGAGACAGGTCGTCCTGTGATGCCACGTCGGTAATTGGTGCTATAGATCATATTTTACAGGCTGTGGGTTATAAACACTGTGGAACATAGCAAAGTAAAAATAGTAAAGTACTGTACTTTTAGGTATCTGTACTTTACTTAAATAAAGTTTAAAAGTAGATACTTTTTACTTCACTTTATTTGAGAGCAGTATCCGTACAGTACCGTACGTAGCATTATAACAGAGATCAGAAAACAGTGTAGTTTTTGGAGTCCTAAAATGTGAAGTATCATACAGGGGTGTCCTAATGTGTTTTTAAAAGGTCAGACTAAAGCCTTATTTACTGATATCATGGCCTCACTGTTTTACTTGCATCCAACTCCAATAGATCACAAGAAATAGATATAAGAACATGGAAAAAGCCATCCAGCTGACTGACGTTCTCCTTCTCTTTTACCCCTGTGTTCCTCCATCATTTTTAGGCTGAGAACACACTTAAAACACCATTTGTACTGGGGTCACTGAGTTAGATAGAGCATCACTGAGCTAGATGTATCTTACAGCAGTGGCATTTTTTCCTTGGACACTATAGACACGTAGCTTGATTCATCCACTCTGTAAAACACCAATTATCATATACAATCGGTTTATCTAGTGACGCAGTGAAAGAAACCGGATGAAGTCTGGTGTGATGGGTTGAACTTTTGGGTACAAGGCAGCATACATAGACTTAATTACATAAATGTTACCTAGCAACCATATAAACCCAAACCCAATATAAACAAGATGAAATATAGTGTGGTATCTGGTCTGCACCGATGCTTGTGCACCTTCCAGCCCCTTTAAGGTCTTAATGCATAGAGGGGATTGAGTTGAGAGGCCCACGTGCCCAACACTGAGATTTTGTGTGTGGAACATCTAGTATTGAGTATTTGATCCACGCCTGGTTATAGATGACGCAAAGACGCGCGCGCGTGCTGACGTCAGTGCGCACGTGCGTACTGTTGTTGTTGTTGTTGCCAAGCGCGTGTTTCAAACTCTTGCAAATTTTGCAAACCTCGGCTGCGCCAAAAAACCTGCATTTGTGATCTTCATTTGACGATTTCCTCGGAAAGAGACTTAACTTTGGACCCAAACTCACACCCAGACTTTTACGGACCGCTCCTAGACTCGGACTAAGAGACTTTAGCGAGAGAAAAACACGTGAGGTTTGTGACTTTCCATGTTCACGTTAGTCCTTATGGGGTATTACACAGAATACACATATAAATATATCAAAATGACATTTTAACAAAACGCAGATCGTGTTTACAGTGGGTTTATTCAAATAAATGTGCGCCCTTGTGCGTTTATGATTTCCTCTGTACTCAAATACAGCAGACTACTGTATTTACTCTAGTACATTTTTAAATAAATTGTAGTTATTTCACAGAACTTTTCTAGCAGCATACCTTTACTTGAGTAATAGCTTATTATTGAAGTAACAGTACTCTTACTTGAGTAAAAGTTTTGTCTACTTTCTCTTCTCACTGTGAGTAAGATTACAAGCTTTTGTTGACTATACTACATTATTTGAACATATGTGTTTCTTGCACTACTCCTTCAGATATGATTTCATGTTGCTCATTTTTGTGGTCTGTCATTTGAAAATACCAGATTTTGAAATTTCAACAAAAACTATTAGCCTTCTGGACTTGACCTTAGAGTACCATATGTTTTCAACTACTGCTTTTTGCCTTGTGGCCTTTCAGTGGCTGAGAATAAAGTGTTGTACAGGACACTCTTGAGGTGCACACAGTGTGTCAGATGAATGTGTATGTTGAAATAGAGATGCACTCACTAATTGGGTGCCTCTATGCAGAAAAGCATTTTAACATGTGTTCGCTTTACAAATATAGTGACCTTAAAACATGATAAATTGTTGATCAAAATCACTGTTGATCTAGTACTGCAGACACTGTTAGACACTGAGAGGCCAGTAGTATAAAAAAAAAAAAAACAGGGTAAGACCAGCTACCAGTGTATTATTTCAAAAACATTCATATGCATTTGGGGTTATTAATACAACAAACAGTATCTTCTAATATAACACGTATGCAAAGAGCTGCTTTAAAGTGCTGGCTTTAAAACGTTGTAATAGTAATGAACTTCACTGGTCAACAATAGCTGTGTCACCATGTGTGTTCAGCTTTTGGCATAAACGTGAGAAGTGTTTTGGTGTCTACAGTTTTGTCATTTAGACCCCTTTTGTTGTCCTCTCTGGGTTTGATGTATTCTTGTATGTGAGCCCTGTTTGCAGCACCGGTGTCTGACACGAATGTTTCTCTCCACAGATCCGTGTGAGCCAAAGCCCAGCTCTGCTCCGGACGTCCAGACTCCTGCAGACGTCCTCACATCTGGAGCTAAGTCCTCACGCACTCATGTACAGACACACAGCCACATTTACACACACACGCACACTCACACTCACACCCACTTACACACTCTTGCAAACACACACACTCCTTCCTTCTCTCACTGCTCCTACTATGCCCCTTCCTGCTGCTCCTGCTATGCCCCTCTCTGCTGCTCCTGCTATGCCCCTCCCTGCTCCTCCTGCTTTACCCCTCTCTGCTCCTCCTGCTATGCCCCTCCCTGCTCCTCCTGCTATGCCCCTCCCTGCTGCTCCTGCTATGCCCCTCCCTGCCCCTCCTGCTATGCCCCTCCCTGCTGCTCCTGCTATGCCCCTCCCTGCTCCTCCTGCTTTGCACCTCCCTGCTGCTCCTGCTATGCCTTCTCTACTCCTGCTATGCCCCTCTCTGATCCTCTTGCTATGCCCCTCCCTGCTGCTTCTGCTATGCTCCTCCCTGCCGGTCCTGCTGTGCCCACCTCTGCTGCTCGTGCTAAGCCCCGCCATGTTCCTCTTGCTAAGCCCTGCCCTGCCCCTCCTGCTATGCCCCTCTTTGCTCCTCTTGCTATGCCCTTCTCTGCTGCTCCTGCTATGCCCCTCCCTGCTCCTCCTGCTTTACCCCCTCTCTGCTCCTCCTGCTATGCCCCTCCCTGCTCCTCCTGCTATGCCCCTCCCTGCTGCTCCTGCTATGCCCTCCCTGCCCCTCCTGCTATGCCCCTCTCTGCTGCTCCTGCTATGCCCCTCCCTGCTGCTCCTGCTATGCCCCTCCCTGCTCCTCCTGCTTTGCACCTCCCTGCTGCTCCTGCTATGCCCTTCTCTACTCCTGCTATGCCCCTCTCTGCTCCTCTTGCTATGCCCCCCTGCTGCTGCTTCTGCTATGCTCCTCCCTGCCGGTCCTGCTGTGCCCACCTCTGCTGCTCGTGCTAAGCCCCGCCATGTTCCTCTTGCTAAGCCCTGCCCCTGCCCCTCCTGCTATGCCCCTCTTTGCTCCTCTTGCTATGCCCTTCTCTGCTGCTCCTGCTATGCCCCTCCCTGCTCCTCCTGCTTTACCCCTCTCTGCTCCTCCTGCTATGCCCCTCCCTGCTCCTCCTGCTATGCCCCTCCCTGCTGCTCCTGCTTTGCCCCTCCCTGCCGCTCCTGCTATGCCCCTCCCTGCTCCTCCTGCTATGCCCTCCCTGCTCCTCCTGCTATGCTCCTTCCTGCTCCTCCTCCTATGCCCCTCCCTGCTGCTCCTGCTATATCCCTACCTGCTGCTCCTGCTATGCCCCTCCCTGCTCCTCCTGCTATGCTCCCCTCTCCTGCTCCTGCTATGCCCCTCCCTGCCACTCCTGCTATGCTCCTCCCTACTGCTCCTGCTGTGCCCACCTCTCCTGCTCGTGCTAAGCCCCGCCATGTTCCTCTACTATGCCCCGCTCTTCCTCCTAAGCCCCGCACTTCTCTTCTTGCTAAGCCCCGCATTGCTCCTCCTACTAAGGTCCTCTCTGCTCCATCTGCTTTGCCCCTTCCTGCTGCTCCTGCTAAATCCCTTCCTGCTGCTTCTGCTATGCTCCTCACTGCTGCTCCTGCTTTGCCCACCTCTGCTGCTCGTGCTAAACCTGCTCCTCCTCCTAAGCCCCGCGTATCTCCTCCTGCTACGGTCCTCTCTGCTTCACCTGCTAAGCCTCTTCCTGCTGCTCATGCTCTGCCCACCTCTGCTGCTCCTGCTACGGCCCTACCTGCTACTTCTTCTATCCCCACCTCTGCTGCTCCTCCTATGCCCCTCTCTGCTGCTCCTGCTATGCCTCTCCTTACTTCTCATTCTCTCTCCGACCCTGCTCCTCCTGCTTTGCCACCCTCTGCTCCTCGTTGGCGGCCAAGGCTCCAGCCTGCTTTTTCCGGCTAGGCTCCGGCCAAAGCACCTCTCTGCTCCTCTTCCTAAGCCCATTCCTCCTCCTGTAAATTCTCTCTTTGCTCCTCTTGTTGAGTTCCTCACTCCTCCTCTCCTCCTCCTCCTCCTCCTCCTCCTCCTAAGCCTTTCTTGGAGCCTCTTTCCTATGCCCCTCTTTGCATCTCTCGCTAGGCCGCGAAAGCCCCCTCTGCTCCTCCTCCTGCTGTGTCCCTCTTTGCTTCTCCTGCTAAGCCCTTTCCTTCTCCTCCTGCTAAGCCCCATCCTGCTCCTCCTTCTAGGCCCCGCCCTGCTCCTCTTGCTGAGCTCCTCCCTGCTCTTCTTGCTGAGCCCCTCCCTGCTCTTCTTGCTGAGCCCCTCCCTGCTCCTCTTGCTAAGCCCCTTCCTCTTCTTCCTATTCGTAAGGTCTACCGTGTTCCTTCTGCTAAGCCCCGTGTTACTCCTCTTGCTAAGGCCCCTCTCTGCTCCTCTTGCTACGCTCCTTGCTGCTGTTGCAGGGGTCTTCAGACCATTCATCTCCCATATTCTTTCATTTCTGACCTGGGATTCCACAGATCCCAACTAACTATGACATAAATATGTAAATAAATATGTATCATATTGTACATAGGTGTGGAAAAAAAAAAAAAAAAAAAAAAAAGATATTCGTATAATAGTAGGTGTGTTCTGTCAGACAGGGCTGTGTTTAGCTGCTTTACATGTTTCAGCTACTTTCTGTAGCCTTCCTCAGAAGGGTCACGTGATGGTGTAAAGACAAATTTTGTTGGCGGCTTACGTGGTTTTGTCAGACCGTAGGGGAAGCATATGCCCCCTACTGCCTGATGCCTTCTCCAGGACTGCATCCCACAGCATTTTGTTTGTTTATTCAAGTGTTTTAGACAAACAATTCCTTCCTGATTTGAAGGACTTTAGTTCTCACCGAGTACTCACAAAGATATAATATTTTGCTTTGAATTGGTTAATTGCTATGACCACACAGGGGGCGGTTGGCATAGCTTGAAACCCATGATTTGGCTGTTTCTGCTTGGAAATAAAAGAATGAGCGGGTCCAAGGAGCATAAATTGTGAGAAGGGAGCCTACTTCTTATCACACACAGGATAAAACGCCAGACAGTAGGGGTGTACGCTTCGGACTTTTTTTGCAATGCCTGACTTGCATTTATGGATTTATGTATATAAAATTGAATTTTAGTATGTATATATGTGTAAAAGCATGTTTTATGTTTGTGATCTGAATTTGTGGATGGCCTAATTTGTGCATTCTTTACCAACGTTTGTGAAACAAACAGCCAACAGACAAACAAGATGCTGTGGGATACAGTAGGGGGCGTACGCTTCCCCTACTGTCTGGCAAAACCATGTAAGCCGCCTACAAAACAGGTCACTACACCATCTGTGACTCTTCTGAAAATGTCCCTAAAATGTCCCTAAAATACATACATAGAGATATGTATTAGTCATTATTCTGTAAATAGTTATATTGTTTGTTGTTGTTGTTGTAAATAGTGTGGTTCTTGTGTGGTGTGGTGTTTTAGTGTGAAAAAAAAAAAAAAAACAACAAAAAATTTTAAGAAATCTGCAAAAATATGACAGATGTTAAGTTTGTTAAGCTGTATGTATTAGTTATTGTATTAGTTTCTGTTGTAAATAGTGTGGTTCTTGTGCAAAAAAAACATGTTGTTAAAAAAGTTAGGGATCAGATATTTCGTTTTCTGCTCCCCCTCTTCTTGTGTTTGTTCCCACAGAGCTGGTGGTGATGAGGGTTCCTCCTGCAGCAGACCAGACCAAGCTCCCCCATGCAGAGATGGAGAGTGATGGATGCAAATAGCCCCCCCCCTTAAACTATACATATTTTTTAACCAACTGATTGAACCATTAGATACCGAAAAAATTAAATTAAGTATATAAAAAATAAATGTAAAATAAGATAAATATCAAATAATACCTTAAAATTAAATAATTATATAATTATTACATTAAAATTAAATAAATATTAAATTATTACTTTAAAATTAAATAAATATCAAATTATTACATTGAAATTAAATAAATATCAAATTAATACATTAAAATTAAATAAATATCAAATTAATACATCAAAATTAAATTAATATTAAATTAATATATTAAAATTAAATAAATATCAAACGTATTCAAAAAGAATATGTACAGATGATTCACTAACCAAACCAAAAAGAACAAACAAATTAATCTTTCAAATAAACTTCTTGAAGCACACATGTTGTTTTTGTGATTCTTATCAAATGCCAATTGAGAGAATGATTAAAATAAAGTTACCAAAAATAAGGTTCACAGTTTTTGTCCTTTGTGTTCAATGCACTTTGTTCAGTGGAATAGTTCATGTGAAATATATAGAAAAGTTACAAACTAATAATACATCACCTGGTTTTTTCCTGATTAAGAGGTCACTATTGTATCACTTCTGTACACGGCGCATAGGGCCTTCATGTGTGGAGTTTGCATGTTTCTTACTGTGTCTTGGTGGGTTTCAATGAGCAACACACTAAACTTTGAGGGGTGGAGAATTTTCCTTGTGTTCAAAATGATGGGTGACCAATGAGTAACTTTGTTTCACGCATCACTGAAATAAACAAACCTGACTGCACAGCAGCCTACTGTCTGGCTCGAGGCACGACGAGGGAGTGGTGCCCAGGCAGAGACCGATATCCTGTTTAAAAATACAGAGGTATATAGAGTGTGGATTTGCCAGGTGACTAGTTAATAGTAATTTCATAGTTGCACAACACCCTTGAGGTCATCACTCACGACTCTGGCATGTGTCCTCTGTGGCTAAGGTGTCTAATTTACCAAGGATACACATATTACATTAGCCATAATGCACCAAAATAATTTAGAAGAAAATGGGGGCATGGATATATATTGCCTTTGAATATAATTAAGTTTGATTAAATAAGGTAAAAACTAAACAAGGTGAGGTAAATAGGGAAAAAATCTTAAATTTTGCTATATTAATTTGAAACTTTTTCTTGTTTACTTTGGCCTTTATAATTAGTTTTTCATCAGTTAGACAATCGGGTGCGTAGAAGGGCACTTACGTCACTTCCGGCGCGAGGCCTGTCCCATTTCATGCAGCCGACAAAAGTGTCCTGCGTTTCCATGGAGATCGGCCGTGAGCGAAGCGTGCACCGGGTAGACTTCACGCACTGCTCTATCCCATCATGCACCGCACCGCACGTGACTCCTTCTATGGGAGAAACCTGGTATATTTTCTTAACGTGATATAATACTAGCTACAGTTGGCAAGAAATCACCAATAACTTTATATTTGCCTATTGATATTCAAAGGGAAAAAAAAAATATTTCCTTCAATCTAAATAGAAATAAACTCCTGTAACGAAGACACCTTGAATCTTCTTCTATGAAATAATAAAGAATTAAAAAAAACATTGTAATTATTTCAGTGTCCATTTTACACGTTTAGGTCATAAGTCAACAGCTGTCACAGTTGCTAGGCGACGTAACGTTAGCGACGTAACGTAAGCAACGTAACGTAAGCTACGTAATGTAAGCAACGTAAGGTAAATCAAAATGAAGCGTTCTATTGTTATTTTTGTTCTTCTGTTTTGCTCTAAAGGAACGATTTAACTTATTTGCTGGTATAGTAATGGAAAATTGTAAACTTATGGGATGGGGGAGGTGTATGTATGCATGTATTTATGTATTAAATAAATGTATTTATGTTCTAAAATAGTCTTTTGTCATTTTCTCCAAATGCTAGGTTAGTTACTAGGCCGACACCCATATGATCTATCATCACTGTTGGAGAGCACCACATTCTGTAAAGGTTCTTGCTCTCGTGCATCACTCTTAATAAATGATTTGCTGTTTTGTCTCGTGCATAACTTTAAATCAGATGTTGCCTCCAAACAGTTAGTAACTTAGCATTTCTTTCAATTGCTTTTTACTCTTTCTTTCTACAACTACTTGAGTAATTTCGTTTGAAAGTAAAAGTGCTTGGTCTACTCATAAGCTGAATTCAGTAGTTGGGCTAATTCATTCTCTTCAGTTTAGCAAATATAACCTACCCCAGAATGGCTGCATACAAACCTTCTGCATCCTGATCATATTTGTTCCATTGTGGGACATGTATCTGTGCAGGTGGTCACAGGGCGAGAAGACATCAGAGCAGGTATCTGCACAGCTGTCACCTAGACCGACTGGAGCAAAGTACAATCTGTCAGTATGTCATTTACAGGAAACTTAGTTAGATAATATTAGTTTGAAAAAAAAAACAAAGGATAAACAAGCCACATTAGAAATCGGACACATTTATTAATGGATATTTTTGGTTAATGGACTTAAACAGAGAGGGACATTCAGCAAATTGTCAAAGAGAGTCTGCTGTCCTCACATCGAGACAGGTCGTCCTGTGATGCCACGTCGGTAATTGGTGCTATAGATCATATTTTACAGGCTGTGGGTTATAAACACTGGTGGAACATAGCAAAGTAAAAAATAGTAAAGTACTGTACTTTTAGGTATCTGTACTTTACTTAAATAAAGTTTAAAGTAGATACTTTTTACTTCACTTTATTTGAGAGCAGTATCCGTACAGTACCGTACGTAGCATTATAACAGAGATCAGAAAACAGTGTAGTTTTTGGAGTCCTAAAATGTGAAGTATCATACAGGTGTGTGTAAGGCTCATAGTATTAATACACTGTATAGAAACACTTAAAAAGGTTAAAAACAGACACCCCACAGTTTTTTAATATTTCTGTGTCTGGGAGTGGATGAGTGCAGTGATTTTGTGCAGTGCTCTGGAGTGTCACTAGAGGGCGCGATGCGAGGAGTGAGGACACCAGACGGCAGAACGGGGCAGAACTGCAGAATAAACCTGCAGTTTGAGCAACGAACACGTAAAACTAAGCCGTCTCTGGTTTCGTTCCTCACAGGTTGGGTTTATCTCATAACCCCCTCTCGGGCACGGGAGGGGCTACATTCTGGGGGCTCGTCCGGGATGATTTCTGCGTCCTAAAGTGCAGCGAATCATCCAACACTGAACCTGTCATCAGTTCCTAGACAGACGCACCAAGCAAACAGAGATGACTGCTCGTCGTGAGCTGCAGCGCAGTATCCAGAAGCAGCTGCACCAGCTAATCAACTCTGCTGAAAATGATGTGCTTCGCAAGTTGGTCAGCAGTATTAGGGATGAGGTGGAAGAAGATGTACCAGAGGACGATGCATCTGCAGTTGAGCTCTATGACTTCATAATGGTCTATGTGAAAAGTGACCGGTTGACCAGTCTGGAGGACGAAGGCATGTCCCGTCTGTTTAATCTTCAACGACCTCATTGGAGAGCTGCGGCAACCACCTACTGACAGTGTTGAAGAGCACACGCAACTGTGCGGCGGCAGAGGAGATGGTTGAATCGCCAGTCGAAGCAGCAACTGTCCAAGCCAGGGTGGACAGTCAACCATCCATCAATAGCCAAGCTTCTGACACCGTCAAACTGTCAGATTTTGCTGCTTTGTTGCCACGAAGAGAATTCAAAGTTCATAATGGACAAATCTCTGACTCAGACTCTGATGTTAGTTACGGTGCCTTAAGCAAACAGATTGATGAGGGTTTAGCTGAAAACTTCACTGAAAATGAGATCATTCGTGCTGTGTTAAGAATAATCAGGCCCGGTACATTCAAAGATATGCTTTTGACAAAACCCGAGTTAACTGTAGCTGAGCTCAAGCGATTCCTCAGAACACATTTAAAAGACAAAAGTAGTTCAGAGTTGTTCCAGGAGCTTAGCAATGCCAAACAGCTTGATCGTGAAAGTCCACAACAGTTTATGTATCGTTTAATGGGGTTAAAGCAGCGCGTACTGTTCTCTTCACAGAATAGTTCAGGTTTTCAGTATGACAAAAAACTAGTCCAAGGCGTGTTTCTTCACTCTCTTTATCAGGGGATTAGTGAAAAATATGCTCATGTGAGAAGAGATCTAAAAGTACTGGTTAGTAATGGCAGTGTGACAGATGATTACATCTTAGAAGTCATGACTAAATCAGTACAGGAAGAAGTTGAGAGACAATCACGTATAGGTCAGACACATAGGACCAAAGTAGTGACTGTCAATGCCACACACCCAAATGGAGGAGAACAAGTCGCCCAGCCAGCAGCGGAAGCAAAAGCCACTGTTTCTCCAGACCCAGGCTGAAATTCAAGCACAGCGCACAGCCATTCACGAACTAGCTACTCATGTTTCTGCATTGACAAAAACTCTAGAAAAAGCTTTTACACCCACAGCAAGAGTTCCAGAGCCAGTGCAGACTGTTACTGTGAACACAGTGCAACCACCAAAGACTGTCAAGCTACGCAAGTGCCAATCCTGCATCACAGAAGGACTTGATCGTTGCAAACCACTGCTTTAAGTGCGGACAAGAAGGACACAGAGCCGTTGGCTGCCTGCTCAAAAGTAAGCCATCGGGAAACGGGGAAAAGGCCACTGGGGTGGGACCACCAGTGACCCTCCACAACTAGCGTCCCACTTCAAGGCATATCAGCAGGAAAAGACTTTTACCAAGACTCAGTCACCTGTGAAAACATGGAGAAGGCGGGGTAACAGAGTAGCCAAACTGATTGGTAAAAGATGTATGCTTACTTGTTATCTTAATGGTGTAAAAACTGACATGTTATTAGACAGTGGAGCACAAGTAACAATAATAACAAAGTCCTGGCTCCAAAAAAACAACTACCAGATGTTGAGATTTTGCCTCTAGAAGAGACCTCTTACCAGATGATCCTCTCAGAGTAACAGCAGCTAATGGGACTAATGTACCTTTTGATGGTTGGGCTGAACTTTTAGTTGAAATTAAAAGTCCCACACAGGGTGAAGTAGCCATCCAGGTACCAGTTTTAGTCAGTCAGAGCTGTGTTAGTGGTCTTTTGTTAGGCTTTAACGTGATTGAAGAGATCATTTTGGAAAGTCTTGAAAAACCAGGTAGTGTCAGCTTGAGTGATTTACTGGCTGAAGCTTTAAAATTACACAGGCACACTGTAGAGACTATTGTATCTGTCATTAGTGAGAATCCGGCTAAAGACTACATGATAAATGACATGGCCAGAGTTGGTAAAGGGTTTTAACTATTCACAGTGGCCAAGTTTGTGAGATTAGGTGTCATGTCAAGTCAAGACCACAAGGTGGCACAGTCTTATTTGAACCCACAGTGAAATTAGACTTACCAGAGGGGTTACAGTTGTTTCCTGCCTTAGTGAATGCACCCACTGGGTCATCCAAAGCTGTTAGGATCCCTGTTAGTAACCAAACTAAACATGACATTTTTCTCTGCCACCAAGAACCCTTTTAGGTCACATTGAGGAGATCTCTGAGTGCAGGCCAGTGAACATTAGGTCACCTTCTCAGCCTTCAGAGTCAGACCATGAGACACTTGCGTGTACAGCTCAAGTGAACAAAAAAACTAGTGACACAGGTAGCGATGCTGAACAGTCAAATGTCAAAGAAAAATGGCATCCTCCTGTTAACTTGGAGCATCTTGACCCTGAGCAGCAAAGAGTAGTGCGTCAAATGCTTTATGAGGAATCAGACATCTTTGCTAAAGGGGAAGGGGACATAGGTTGTATCCCAGATCTACAGCTAAAAATCAGTGTAGTGGATAACAACCCAGTTCAGAAATGTTATAACTCCATCCCTAAGCCTCTATACAAAGAAGTAAAGGACTATGTGCAAAATCTGTTGGACCGAGGGTGGATTCGCAAGTCAACTTCCTCCTATTCCTCCCCAGTTGTGTGTGTGAGGAAGAAAGACCAAAGTTTACGTCTCTGTGTGGATTTCGGGGGGACTAAACAAAAAGACTATTGCAGATTGCCACCCATTGCCACGAATACAGGACTTGTTAGACAGCTTAGGCGGCAACTCGTGGTTTTCTATCCTTGACCAAGGGAGCGCTTATCATCAAGGATTTGTCAGTCAAGAGTCACGTCACCTCACAGCATTCAGCACTCCGTGGGGGCTGTATGAATGGATAAGAATACCATTCGGACTAACAAATGCTCCTGCAGCTTTTCAGAGGTGTATTGAGGGAGTGCTGGAGGGCATTAGAGATGAGTGCTGTGCTCCATATCTTGATGATGTTTTGTGCTATTCACAGACTTTTGAAGACCATGTGAACCACCTGAGACAAGTGCTGTGTCGTATGAGAGAACACGGAATCAAGTTGAGACCCACCAAGTGTGAACTCTTTAAAAGAGAGGTTCGTTATCTTGGGCGCTTGGTGTCTGGAGAAGGAGTTAAAATGGATCCACAGGACTTACAGGCTGTTTCTGGCACTTAAAGACAGAGAGCCACAAACGGTAGGAGAGATGTTAAGTCACTGTTAGGCTTTCTAGGTTATTATCGCTCCTTCATTCAAGATTTTTTCTCGTGTAGCAAAACCACTTTTTCAACTTTTACAAAAAAACCACAGACAGAAAGTGAGATCAGCCAGTACAAAACACAGAAAAGCAAAGGGAAACACAGGAAGGGAGACAAAGGGCAGTTACCATCTAAAACACCGATAACGTGGACTGACGAACACAAAAGGGTGGTAGCTAAGCTGATAAACATTCTGACAAATCCCCTGTCCTGGCTTACCCAAACTTTGATCTCCCGTTCATTCTTCACACGGACGCGTCGAATGAAGGCTTAGGTGCAGTGTTATACCAGAGGCAGAACAATAAACTTCGTGTTATTGGGTATGGGTCAAGAACGTTAACGCCTGCTGAGAGAAATTACCATCTTCACTCAGGCAAACTCGAGTTTTTGGCATTAAAGTGGGCCATATGTGACAAATTTAGAGATTATCTGTATTACGCACCCACTTTCACCGTATATACAGATAATAACCCACTAACATATGTTCTTAGCACTGCCAGACTTAACGCTGTTGGGCACAGATGGGTGGGAGAGTTGGCTGATTTTCATTTCGATATTAAATACAGACCAGGCAAGATGAATAGTGATGCGGACACATTATCCCGTTACCCCTTAGAACTACAGGGTAGTATGAGTGACCACATAGGCAACATCCCAGCTGAAGTTTGTAACAGCCGTGGCAGGGCAGCAAAGCCGTTCAAGACAACAATGTGCCCTGGATTGCAGCTTTGCAAGTGGATGAAAACTGTATGGAGGAAATGTCACAGGGGAATGTACAAGGATTTAAAACAGCAGACCTGAAAAAAACACAACAAGAGGACAATGTGATAAAGGAAGTAGTGTCTTTGAAACTGAACAACTGGACTCCAAATGAGAAAGACAGAAAAAACATGACAAAAGAGACAAAGAGACTGTTGTATGAATGGACAAAGTTGGATGTGGAAAATGGTGTTCTTTACAGGAGGACAGACAGATACAAACAGCTGGTTGTTCTGGAAAGTTAAAACCTGTCATTCTTAAATCGTTACACAATGACATGTCTCATATTGGTGCAGAAAAAGTAACTCATCTTGCGAGAGAAAGATTTTATTGGCCAAACATGCAACAGGAGATTGAGGACTATGTTAATAAGAAATGCCCCTGCATTAAACAGAAACGGCCTAGTCTTCCACAGCGAGCACCAATGGGCAACATTTCCACTAGTAGCCCTTTTGAACTTTTGTCTATTGACTATCTCCATTTAGAGCAAAGCCAAGGCTACGAGTACATACTTGTGCTTGTAGATCACTTCACAAGATTTTGCCAAGCATATCCAACACGAAACAAATCAGGAAAAAACCGCAGCCGAGAAAATCTTTCACGATTTCATTCCTCGCTTTGGTTACCCTGACAAAATACATCACGACCAAGGAAAAGAATTTGAGAACAGTTTGTTTAGCAGACTAGAGCAGTTGGCAGGTATCGGGCACTCGCGGACCACGCCCTACCATCCGCAATGTAATCCTGTAGAGAGACTGAACCGAACGATACTGCAAATGCTGCGCACATTAGAAGAGGAAAAAAAAAGAGCCAGTGGAAAGACCATCTTAACCATGTAGTACATGCATATATAACTGCGCAAGACATGAATCCACCGGGTTCTCTCCATTTTTTCTTTTGTATGGACGACATCCTCGATTACCTGTAGACTTACTGTTCCTCCCCAGAAAGACTCGGAGACAAGTGACAGGCAGACATATGCACAGAAATGGGCAGAGAGAATGCGGGCTGCTTATGACATAGCTGAGAGAAATAGTGCAAAGTCCTCTGCCAAAGGTAAAAGACAATATGACAAATCGGTAAGAGGTGTCATTCTCCAGCCAGGGGACAGAGTGTTAGTCAGGAACCTATCAGAGAGAGGTGGGCCTGGCAAGCTTCGCTCATACTGGGAGCAGGTAGTGCACAGAGTAGTTGAGAGAGTTGATCAGGGACCCGTATATAAGGTACAACCAGAGAAAGGCTCCAAAACACTGCGTGTCCTCCACAGAAACTTGCTACTCCCTGTTAATGACCTACCCCTGGAAGAGAAACACCCCAAGTCAGAGTCAAAAGAGACAGTCAAGTGCACGACGACCAAAAAACTAAGACACAAGAACAAAATGAAGACATTTCAGATTCAGAGGATGAAGAGTATACATACACACGTATTCCTTGCTACAGGCTCGTCAGGAGAGGACAGCCAGAGCAGAGTCATCCCACTGATGAGAGACTAATGCTACTGCTGTTGAGTTTCATCCACCTGTGCAACAAGACAGTCAAACTGAAATACAAGAAACACAGCAGGTGATGGACACTGGACGGGACAATGTTGAACCAACCAGATATCAAACAGAGGGACAACCACATGAGATGCCACAGGAGGTACCAGCTCCACAGGAGGATGAACATCCAGAGAGCAACCTGAGGAGATCCCAGCGGACCGCCAGGGCCAGGGAGATGTTAACCTATGACGCACTTGGACAGCCGTCGTACTACCAGTGGTCTGCAGGAGTGAACTCTTTAATGCCAGGTTATCCACTCACAAGTACTGTTGTTTTACCATACTTTACTCAGCCTTATTTTAGTTATCCACAAGTGTACTAAGTGTTTTGTTGACAAATGTCAGGAGACATTTATAAAAGCAGGGGAGAGTGTAAGGCTCATAGTATTAATACACTGTATAGAAACACTTAAAAAGGTTAAAAACAGACACCCCCACAGTTTTTTTAATATTTCTGTGTCTGGGAGTGGATGAGTGCAGTGATTTTGTGCAGTGCTCTGGAGTGTCACTAGAGGGCGCGATGCGAGGAGTGAGGACACCAGACGGCAGAACGGGGCAGAACTGCAGAATAAACCTGCAGTTTTTGAGCAACGAACACGTAAAACTAAGCCGTCTCTGGTTTCGTTCCTCACAGGTTGGTTAGGAGTTGTTTTGGTTTTAGTGAAAGCAGTCGTTTTGCAATGATGAAGGCATATATATGTATCTGTGTTTGCGGGGAGCGTTGTGAAAAGTGTATTTGCTGCGGAGAATGGTTTAAACGTGTAGGCTAAGCTAGCGGGACTTTCCCTAAAGAGCCATACATGCGCATGTGTTTTATTGTGTGTGTTGCGCTGCAAATGTATTTTGATTTTGTGCCATGTATGTTGTACCAATGGTACATGTAAAAGCACTGAAACAGTTATAGTTCAAGTATACAAAATAGTTCAAGTGTAATTATAGTCCAGTCGGTCGCCATCTTGGAGTGGCAGTAACATTGTTGGGACCACCGTAACAGAACAAATGTTACATTTTTGTTATTATTGCAAATGTAAGAAAATTTTGAATTTTATGAAAATGACTAATTGTTGAAGCAGAATAAACCTGCAGTTTGAGCAACGAACACGTAAAACTAAGCCGTCTCTGGTTTCGTTCCTCACAGGTTGGGTTTATCTCATAACCCCTCTCGGGCACGGGAGGGGCTACATGTGTCCTAATGTGTTTTTAAAAAGGTCAGATTAAAGCCTTATTTACTGATATCATGGCCTCACTGTTTTACTTGCATCCAACTCCAATAGGTCACAAGAAATAGATATAAGAACATGGAAAAAGCCATCCAGCTGACTGACGTTCTCCTTCTCTTTTACCCTGTGTTCCTCCATCATTTTTAGGCTGAGAACACACTTAAAAACACCATTTGTACTGGGGTCACTGATTTAGATAGAGCATCACTGAGCTAGATGTATCTTTACAGCAGTGGCATTTTTCCTTGGACACTATAGACACGTAGTTTTGATTCATCCACTCTGTAAAACACCAATTATCATATACAATCGGTTTATCTAGTGACGCAGTGAAAGAAACCGGATGAAGTCTGGTGTTGATGGGTTGAACTTTTGGGTACAAGGCAGCATACATAGACTTAATTACATAACTGTTACCTAGCAACCATATAAACCCAAACCCAATATAAACAAGATGAAAAATAGTGTGGTATCTGGTCTGCACCGATGCTTGTGCACCTTCCAGCCCCTTTAAGGTCTTAATGCATAGAGGGGATTGAGTTGAGAGGCCCACGTGTGCCCAACACTGAGATTTTGTGTGTGGAACATCTAGTATTGAGTATTTGATCCACGCCTGGTTATAGATGACGCAAAGACGCGCGCGTGCTGACGTCAGTGCGCACGTGCGTACTGTTGTTGTTGTTGTTGCCAAGCGCGTGTTTTCAAACTTGCAAATTTTGCAAACCTCGGCTGCGCCAAAAAAAAAACCTGCATTTGTGATCTTCATTTGACGATTTCCTCGGAAAGAGACTTAACTTTGGACCCAAACTTCACCCAGACTTTTACGGACCGCTCCTAGACTCGGACTAAGAGACTTTAGCGAAAAAAACACGTGAGGTTTGTGACTTTCCATGTTCACGTTAGTCCTTATGGGGTATTACACAGAATACACATATAAATATATATCAAATGACATTTTAACAAAACGCAGATCGTGTTTACAGTGGGTTTATTCAAATAAATGTGCGCCCTTGTGCGTTTATGATTTCCTCTGTGCTCAAATACAGCAGACTACTGTATTTACTCTAGTACATTTTAAATAAATTGTAGTTATTTCACAGAACTTTTCTAGCAGCATACCTTTACTTGAGTAATAGCTTATTATTAAAGTAACAGTACTCTTACTTGAGTAAAAGTTTTGGCTACTTTCTCTTCTCACTGTGAGTAAGATTACAAGCTTTTGTTGACTATACTACATTATTTGAACATATGTGTTTCTTGCACTACTCCTTCAGATATGATTTCATGTTGCTCATTTTTGTGGTCTGTCATTTGAAAATACCAGATTTTGAAATTTCAACAAAAAGTATTAGCCTTCTGGACTTGACCTTAGAGTACCATATGTTTTCAACTACTGCTTTTTGCCTTGTGGCCTTTCAGTGGCTGAGAATAAAGTGTTGTACAGGACACTCTTGAGGTGCACACAGTGTGTCAGATGAATGTGTATGTTGAAATAGAGATGCACTCACTAATTGGGTGCCTCTATGCAGAAAAGCATTTTTTAACATGTGTTCGCTTTACAAATATAGTTGAACTTAAAACATGATAAATTGTTGATCAAAATCACTGTTGATCTAGTACTGCAGACACTGTTAGACACTGAGAGGCCAAGTATAAAAACAAAAAAAACAGGGTAAGACCAGCTACCAGTGTATTATTTCAAAACATTCATATGCATTTGGGGTATTAATACAACAAACAGTATCTTCTAATATAACACGTATGCAAAGAGCTGCTTTAAAGTGCTGGCTTTAAAACGTTGTAATAGTAATGAACTTCACTGGTCAACAATAGCTGTGTCACCATGTGTGTTCAGCTTTTGGCATAAACGTGAGAAGTGTTTTGGTCTCTACAGTTTTGTCATTTAGACCCCCCTTTGTTGTCCTCTCTGGGTTTGATGTATTCTTGTATGTGAGCCCTGTTTGCAGCACCGGTGTCTGACACGAATGTTTCTCTCCACAGATCCGTGTGAGCCAAAGCCCAGCTCTGCTCCGGACGTCCAGACTCCTGCAGACGTCCTCACATCTGGAGCTAAGTCCTCACGCACTCATGTACAGACACACAGCCACATTTACACACACACGCACACTCACACTCACACCCACTTACACACTCTTGCTGCACACACACACACTCCTTCCTTCTCTCACTGCTCCTACTATGCCCCTTCCTGCTGCTCCTGCTATGCCCCTCTCTGCTGCTCCTGCTATGCCCCTCCCTGCTCCTCCTGCTTTACCCCTCTCTGCTCCTCCTGCTATGCCCCTCCCTGCTCCTCCTGCTATGCCCCTCCCTGCTGCTCCTGCTATGCCCCTCCCTGCTCCTCCTGCTTTGCACCTCCCTGCTGCTCCTGCTATGCCCTTCTCTACTCCTGCTATGCCCCTCTCTGCTCCTCTTGCTATGCCCCTCCCTGCTGCTTCTGCTATGCTCCTCCCTGCCGGTCCTGCTGTGCCCACCTCTGCTGCTCGTGCTAAGCCCCGCCATGTTCCTCTTGCTAAGCCTGCCCTGCCCCTCCTGCTATGCCCCTCTTTGCTCCTCTTGCTATGCCCTTCTCTGCTGCTCCTGCTATGCCCCTCCTGCTCCTCCTGCTTACCCCTCTCTGCTCCTCCTGCTATGCCCCTCCCTGCTCCTCCTGCTATGCCCCTCCCTGCTGCTCCTGCTATGCCCCCCTCCCTGCTCCTCCTGCTATGCCCCTCTCTGCTGCTCCTGCTATGCCCCCCCTGCTGCTCCTGCTATGCCCCTCCCTGCTCCTCCTGCTTTGCACCTCCCTGCTGCTCCTGCTATGCCCTTCTCTACTCCTGCTATGCCCCTCTCTGCTCCTCTTGCTATGCCCCTCCCTGCTGCTTCTGCTATGCTCCTCCTGCCGGTCCTGCTGTGCCCACCTCTGCTGAGCTCTGTTGTGCTAAGCCCCGCCATGTTCCTCTTGCTAAGCCCTGCCCTGCCCCTCCTGCTATGCCCCTCTTTGCTCCTCTTGCTATGCCCTTCTCTGCTGCTCCTGCTATGCCCCTCCTGCTGCTCCTCCTGCTTTACCCCTCTCTGCTCCTCCTGCTATGCCCCTCCCTGCTCCCCTGCTATGCCCCTCCCTGCTGCTCCTGCTTTGCCCCTCCCTGCCGCTCCTGCTATGCCCCTCCCTGCTCCTCCTGCTATGCCCCTCCCTGCTGCTCCCTATGCCTCCCTGCTGCTCCTGCTATGCCCCTCCCTGCTGCTCTTGCTATGCCCCTCCCTGCTCCTCCTGCTATGCTCCTTCCTGCTCCTCCTCCTATGCCCCTCCCTGCTGCTCCTGCTATATCCCTACCTGCTGCTCCTGCTATGCCCCTCCCTGCTCCTCCTGCTATGCTCCCCTCTCCTGCTCCTGCTATGCCCCTCCCTGCCACTCCTGCTATGCTCCTCCCTACTGCTCCTGCTGTGCCCACCTCTCCTGCTCGTGCTAAGCCCCGCCATGTTCCTCTACTATGCCCCGCTCTTCCTCCTAAGCCCCGCACTTCTCTTCTTGCTAAGCCCCCGCATTGCTCCTCCTACTAAGGTCCTCTCTGCTCCATCTGCTTTGCCCCTTCCTGCTGCTCCTGCTAAATCTCTCCCTGCTGCTTCTGCTATGCTCCTCACTGCTGCTCCTGCTTTGCCCACCTCTGCTGCTCGTGCTAAACCTGCTCCTCCTCCTAAGCCCCGCGTATCTCCTCCTGCTACGGTCCTCTCTGCTTCACCTGCTAAGCCTCTCCCTGCTGCTCCTGCTCTGCCCACCTCTGCTGCTCCTGCTACGGCCCCCTACCTGCTACTTCTTCTATCCCCACCTCTGCTGCTCCTCCTATGCCCCTCTCTGCTGCTCCTGCTATGCCTCTCCTTACTTTCTCATTCTCTCTCCGACCCTGCTCCTCCTGCTTTGCCACCTCTGCTCCTCGTTGGCGGCCAAGGCTCCAGCCTGCTTTTCCGGCTAGGCTCCGGCCAAAGCACCTCTCTGCTCCTCTTCCTAAGCCCATTCCTCCTCGTGTAAATTCTCTCTTTGCTCCTCTTGTTGAGTTCCTCACTCCTCCTCCTCCTCCTCCTCCTCCTCCTCCTCCTAAGCCTTTCTTGGAGCCTCTTCCTATGCCCCTCTTTGCATCTCTCGCTAGGCCGCGAAAGCCCCCCTCTGCTCCTCCTCCTGCTGTGTCCCCTCTTGCTTCTCCTGCTAAGCCCTTTCCTTCTCCTCCTGCTAAGCCCCATCCTGCTCCTCCCTCTAGGCCCCGCCCTGCTCCTCTTGCTGAGCTCCTCCCTGCTCTTCTTGCTGAGCCCCTCCCTGCTCTTCTTGCTGAGCCCCTCCCTGCTCCTCTTGCTAAGCCCCTTCCTCTTCTTCCTATTCGTAAGGTCTACCGTGTTCCTTCTGCTAAGCCCCGTGTTACTCCTCTTGCTAAGGCCCTCTCTGCTCCTCTTGCTACGCTCCTTGCTGCTGTTGCAGGGGTCTTCAGACCATTCATCTCCCATATTCTTTCATTTCTGACCTGGGATTCCACAGATCCCAACTAACTATGACATAAATATGTAAATAAATATGTATCATATTGTACATAGGTGTGGAAAAAAAAAAAAAAAAAAAAAAAAGATATTCGTATAATAGTAGGTGTTCTGTCAGACAGGGCTGTGTTTAGCTGCTTTACATGTTTCAGCTACTTTCTGTAGCCTTCCTCAGAAGGGTCACGTGATGGTGTAAAGACAAATTTTGTTGGCGGCTTACGTGGTTTTGTCAGACCGTAGGGGAAGCATATGCCCCCTACTGCCTGATGCCTTCTCCAGGACTGCATCCCACAGCATTTTGTTTGTTTATTCAAGTGTTTTAGACAAACAATTCCTTCCTGATTTGAAGGACTTTAGTTCTCACCGAGTACTCACAAAGATATAATATTTGCTTTGAATTGGTTAATTGCTATGACCACACAGGGCGGTTGCCATAGCTTGAAACCCATGATTTGGCTGTTTCTGCTTGGAAATAAAAGAATGAGCGGGTCCAAGGAGCATAAATTGTGAGAAGGGAGCCTACTTCTTATCACACACAGGATAAAACGGCAGACAGTAGGGGGTGTACGCTTCGGACTTTTTTTGCAATGCCTGACTTGCATTTATGGATTTATGTATATAAAATTGAATTTTAGTATGTATATATGTGTAAAAGCATGTTTTATGTTTGTGATCTGAATTTGTGGATGGCCTAATTTGTGCATTCTTTACCAACGTTTGTGAAACAAACAGCCAACAGACAAACAAGATGCTGTGGGATACAGTAGGGGGCGTACGCTTCCCCTACTGTCTGGCAAAACCATGTAAAGCGCCTACAAAACAGGTCACTACACCATCTGTGACTCTTCTGAAAATGTCCCTAAAATTTCCCTAAAATACATACATAGAGATATGTATTAGTCATTATTCTGTAAATAGTTCTATTGTTGTGTTGTTGTTGTTGTAAATAGTGTGGTCTTGTGTGGTGTGGTGTTTTAGTGTGAAAAAAAAAATAACAAAAAAAAAAAAAATTTTAAGAAATGCTGCAAAATATGACAGATGTTAAGTTTGTTAAGCTGTATGTATTAGTTATTGTATTAGTTTCTGTTGTAAATAGTGTGGTTCTTGTGCAAAAAAAACATGTTGTTAAAAAAGTTAGGGATCAGATATTTCGTTTTCTGCTCCCTCTCTTCTTGTGTTTGTTCCCACAGAGCTGGTGGTGATGAGGGTTCCTCCTGCAGCAGACCAGACCAAGCTCCCCCATGCAGAGATGGAGAGTGATGGATGCAAATAGCCCCCCCCCCCCCCCCTAAACTATACATATTTTTTAACCAACTGATTGAACCATTAGATACTGAAAAAAATTAAATTAAGTATAAAAATAAATTAAAATAAGATAAATATCAAATAATATACCTTAAATTAAATACTTATATAATTATTACATTAAATTAAATAAATATTAAATTATTACTTTAAAATTAAATAAATATCAAATTAATACATTAAATTTAAATAATATCAAATTAAATACATCAAAATTAAATTAATATTAAATTAATATATTTAAATTAAAATTAAATAAATATCAAACGTATTCAAAAGAATATGTACAGATGATTCACTAACCAACCAAAAAGAACAAACAAATTAATCTTTCAAATAAACTTCTTGAAGCACACATGTTGTTTTTGTGATGATTCTATCAAATGCCAATTGAGAGAATGATTAAAATAAAGTTACCAAAAATAAGGTTCACAGTTTTTGTCCTTTGTGTTCAATGCACTTTGTTCAGTGGAATAGTTCATGTGAAATATATAGAAAAGTTACAAACTAATAATACATCACCTGGTTTTCCTGATTAAGAGGTCACTATTGTATCACTTCTGTACACGGCGCATAGGGCCTTCAGTGTGGAGTTTGCATGTTTCTTACTGTGTCTTGGTGGGTTTCAATGAGCAACACACTAAACTTTGAGGTGGGAGAATTTTCCTTGTGTTCAAAATGATGGGTGACCAATGAGCAACTTTGTTTCACGCATCACTGAAATAAACAAACCTGACTGCACAGCAGCCTACTGTCTGGCTCGAGGCACGACGAGGGAGTGGTGCCCAGGCAGAGACCGATATCCTGTTTAAAAATACAGAGGTATAGAGTGTGGATTTGCCAGGTGACTAGTTAATAGTAATTTCATAGTTTGCACAACACCCTTGAGGTCATCACTCACGACTCTGGCATGTGTCCTCTGTGGCTAAGGTGTCTAATTTACCAAGGATACACATATTACATTAGCCATAATGCACCAAAATAATTTAGAAGAAAATGGGGGGCATGGATATATATATTGCCTTTGAATATAATTAAGTTTGATTAAATAAGGTAAAAACTAAACAAGGTGAGGTAAATAGGGAAAAAATCTTAAATTTTGCTATATTAATTTGAAACTTTTTCTTGTTTACTTGGCCTTTATAATTAGTTTTTCATCAGTTAGACAATCGGGTGCGTAGAAGGGCACTTACGTCACTTCCGGCGCGAGGCCTGTCCCATTTCATGCAGCCGACAAAAGTGTCCTGCGTTTCCATGGAGATCGGCCGTGAGCGAAGCGTGCACCGGGTAGACTTCACGCACTGCTCTATCCCATCATGCACCGCACGTGACTCCTTCTATGGGAGAAACCTGGTATATTTTCTTAACGTGATATCATACTAGCTCCAGTTGGCAAGAAATCACCTATAACTTTATATTTGCCTATTGATATTCAAAGGGAAAAAAAAATATTTCCTTCAATCTAAATAGAAATAAACTCCTGTAACGAAGACACCTTGAATCTTCTTCTATGAAATAATAAAGAATTAAAAAAAACATTGTAATTATTTCAGTGTCCATTTTACACGTTTAGGTCATAAGTCAACAGCTGTCACGGTTGCTAGGCGACGTAACGTTAGCGACGTAACGTAAGCAACGTAACGTAAGCTACGTAATGTAAGCAACGTAAGGTAAATCAAAATGAAGCGTTCTATTGTTATTTTTGTTCTTCTGTTTTGCTCTAAAGGAACGATTTAACTTATTTGCTGGTATAGTAATGGAAAATTGTAAACTTATGGGATGGGGGAGGTGTATGTATGCATGTATTTATGTATTAAATAAATGTATTTATGTTCTAAAATAGTCTTTTGTCATTTTCTCCAAATGCTAGGTTAGTTACTAGGCCGACACCCATATGATCTATCATCACTGTTGGAGCACCACATTCTGTAAAGGTTTCTTGCTCTCGTGCATCACTCTTAATAAATGATTTGCTGTTTTGTCTCGTGCATAACTTTAAATCAGATGTTGCCTCCAAACAGTAGTAACTTAGCATTTCTTTCAATTGCTTTTTACTCTTTCTTTCTACAACTACTTGAGTAATATCGTTTGAAAGTAAAAGTGCTTGGTCTACTCATAAGCTGAATTCAGTAGTTGGGCTAATTCATTCTCTTCAGTTTAGCAAATATAACCTACCCCTGAATGGCTGCATACAAACCTTCTGCATCCTGATCATATTTGTTCCATTGTGGGACATGTATCTGTGCAGGTGGTCACAAGGCGAGAAGACATCAGAGCAGGTATCTGCACAGCTGTCACCTAGACCGACTGGAGCAAAGTACAATCTGTCAGTATGTCATTTACAGGAAACTTAGTTAGATAATATTAGTTTGAAAAAACAAAACAAAAAAACAAAGGATAAACAGGCCACATTAGAAATCGGACACATTTATTAATGGATATTTTTGGTTAATGGACTTAAACAGAGAGGGACATTCAGCAAATTGTCAAAGAGAGTCTGCTGTCCTCACATCGAGACAGGTCGTCCTGTGATGCCACGTCGGTAATTGGTGCTATAGATCATATTTTACAGGCTGTGGGTTATAAACACTGGTGGAACATAGCAAAGTAAAAATAGTAAAGTACTGTACTTTTAGGTATCTGTACTTTACTTAAATAAAGTTTAAAGTAGATACTTTTTACTTCACTTTATTTGAGAGCAGTATCCGTACAGTACCGTACGTAGCATTATAACAGAGATCAGAAAACAGTGTAGTTTTTGGAGTCCTAAAATGTGAAGTATCATACAGGTGTGTCCTAATGTGTTTTTAAAAGGTCAGACTAAAGCCTTATTTACTGATATCATGGCCTCACTGTTTTACTTGCATCCAACTCCAATAGGTCACAAGAAATAGATATAAGAACATGGAAAAGCCATCCAGCTGACTGACGTTCTCCTTCTCTTTTACCCTGTGTTCCTCCATCATTTTTAGGCTGAGAACACACTTTAAAACACCATTTGTACTGGGGTCACTGATTTAGATAGAGCATCACTGAGCTAGATGTATCTTACAGCAGTGGCATTTTTCCTTGGACACTATAGACACGTAGTTTTGATTCATCCACTCTGTAAAACACCAATTATCATATACAATCGGTTTATCTAGTGACGCAGAGTGAAAGAAACCGGATGAAGTCTGGTGTGTTGATGGTTGAACTTTTGGGTACAAGGCAGCATACATAGACTTAATTACATAACTGTTACCTAGCAACCATATAAACCCAAACCCAATATAAACAAGATGAAAAATAGTGTGGTATCTGGTCTGCACCGATGCTTGTGCACCTTCCAGCCCCTTTAAGGTCTTAATGCATAGAGGGGATTGAGTTGAGAGGCCCACGTGCCCAACACTGAGATTTTGTGTGTGGAACATCTAGTATTGAGTATTTGATCCACGCCTGGTTATAGATGACGCAAAGACGCGCGCGTGCTGACGTCAGTGCGCACGTGCGTACTGTTGTTGTTGTTGTTGCCAAGCGCGTGTTTCAAACTCTTGCAAATTTTGCAAACCTCGGCTGCGCCAAAAAACCTGCATTTGTGATCTTCATTTGACGATTTCCTCGGAAAGAGACTTAACTTTGGACCCAAACTTCACCCAGACTTTTACGGACCGCTCCTAGACTCGGACTAAGAGACTTTAGCGAGAAAAAACACGTGAGGTTTGTGACTTCCATGTTCACGTTAGTCCTTATGGGGTATTACACAGAATACACATATAAATATATCAAAATGACATTTTAACAAAACGCAGATCGTGTTTACAGTGGGTTTATTCAAATAAATGTGCGCCCTTGTGCGTTTATGATTTCCTCTGTGCTCAAATACAGCAGACTACTGTATTTACTCTAGTACATTTTAAATAAATTGTAGTTATTTCACAGAACTTTTCTAGCAGCATACCTTTACTTGAGTAATAGCTTATTATTAAAGTAACAGTACTCTTACTTGAGTAAAAGTTTTGGCTACTTTCTCTTCTCACTGTGAGTAAGATTACAAGCTTTTGTTGACTATACTACATTATTTGAACATATGTGTTTCTTGCACTACTCCTTCAGATATGATTTCATGTTGCTCATTTTTGTGGTCTGTCATTTGAAATACCAGATTTTGAAATTTCAACAAAAACTATTAGCCTTCTGGACTTGACCTTAGAGTACCATATGTTTTCAACTACTGCTTTTTGCCTTGTGGCCTTTCAGTGGCTGAGAATAAAGTGTTGTACAGGACACTCTTGAGGTGCACACAGTGTGTCAGATGAATGTGTATGTTGAAATAGAGATGCACTCACTAATTGGGTGCCTCTATGCAGAAAAGCATTTTTAACATGTGTTCGCTTTACAAATATAGTTGACCTTAAAACATGATAAATTGTTGATCAAAATCACTGTTGATCTAGTACTGCAGACACTGTTAGACACTGAGAGGCCAAGTATAAAAAACAAAAAACAGGGTAAGACCAGCTACCAGTGTATTATTTCAAAACATTCATATGCATTTGGGGTTATTAATACAACAAACAGTATCTTCTAATATAACACGTATGCAAAGAGCTGCTTTAAAGTGCTGGCTTTAAAAACGTTGTAATAGTAATGAACTTCACTGGTCAACAATAGCTGTGTCACCATGTGTGTTCAGCTTTTGGCATAAACGTGAGAAGTGTTTTGGTCTCTACAGTTTTGTCATTTAGACCCCTTTTGTTGTCCTCTCTGGTTTGATGTATTCTTGTATGTGAGCCCTGTTTGCAGCACCGGTGTCTGACACGAATGTTTCTCTCCACAGATCCGTGTGAGCCAAAGCCCAGCTCTGCTCCGGACGTCCAGACTCCTGCAGACGTCCTCACATCTGGAGCTAAGTCCTCACGCACTCATGTACAGACACACAGCCACATTTACACCACACACGCACACTCACACTCACACCCACTTACACACTCTTGCAAACACACACACTCCTTCCTTCTCTCACTGCTCCTACTATGCCCCTTCCTGCTGCTCCTGCTATGCCCCTCTCTGCTGCTCCTGCTATGCCCTCCCTGCTCCTCCTGCTTTACCCCTCTCTGCTCCCCCCTGCTATGCCCCTCCCTGCTCCTCCTGCTATGCCCTTCCCTGCTGCTCCTGCTATGCCCCTCCCTGCCCCTCCTGCTATGCCCCTCTATGCTGCTCCTGCTATGCCCCTCCTGCTGCTCCTGCTATGCCCCTTCTCTACTCCTGCTATGCCCCCTCTCTGCTCCTCTTGCTATGCCCTTCCCTGCTGCTTCTGCTATGCCCCTCCTCCCTGCCGTCCTGCTGTGCCACCTCTGCTGCTCGTGCTAAGCCCCGCCATGTTCCTCTTGCTAAGCCCTGCCCTGCCCCTCCTGCTATGCCCCTCTTTGCTCCTCTTGCTATGCCCTTCTCTGCTGCTCCTGCTATGCCCCTCCCTCCTCCTGCTTTACCACTCTCTGCTCCTCCTGCTATGCCCCTCCCTGCTCCTCCTGCTATGCCCCTCCCTGCTGCTCCTGCTATGCCCCTCCCTGCTCCTCCTGCTATGCCCCTCTCTGCTGCTCCTGCTATGCCCCTCCCTGCTGCTCCTGCTATGCCCCTCCCTGCTCCTCCTGCTTTGCACCTCCCTGCTGCTCCTGCTATGCCCTTCTCTACTCCTGCTATGCCCCTCTCTGCTCCTCTTGCTATGCCCCTCCTGCTGCTTCTGCTATGCTCCTCCCTGCCGGTCCTGCTGTGCCCCACTCTCTGCTGCTCGTGCTAAGCCCGCCATGTTCCTCTGCTAAGCCCTGCCCTGCCCCTCCTGCTATGCCCCTCTTTGCTCCTCTTGCTATGCCCTTCTCTGCTGCTCCTGCTATGCCCCTCCCTGCTCCTCCCTGCTTTACCCCTCTCCCTGCTATGCTCCTCCTGCTGCTATGCCCCTCCCTGCTCCTCCTGCTTTGCCCCTCCCTGCCGCTCCTGCTATGCCCCTCCCTGCTGATCCTGCTATGCCCCTCCTCCCTGCTGCTCCTGCTATGCCCCTCCCTGCTGCTCTTGCTATGCCCCTCCCTGCTCCTCCTGCTATGCTCCTTCCTGCTCCTCCCTATGCCCCTCCCTGCTGCTCCTGCTATATCCCTACCTGCTGCTCCTGCTATGCCCCTCCCTGCTCCTCCTGCTATGCTCCCTCTCCTGCTCCTGCTATGCCCCTCCCTGCCACTCCTGCTATGCTCCTCCCTACTGCTCCTGCTGTGCCCACCTCTCCTGCTCGTGCTAAGCCCCGCCATGTTCCTCTACTATGCCCCGCTCTTCCTCCTAAGCCCCGCACTTCTCTTCTTGCTAAGCCCCGCATTGCTCCTCCTACTAAGGTCCTCTCTGCTCCATCTGCTTGCCCCTTCCTGCTGCTCCTGCTAAATCCCTCCCTGCTGCTTCTTGCTATGCTCCTCACTGCTGCTCCTGCTTTGCCCACCTCTGCTGCTCGTGCTAAACCTGCTCCTCCTCCTAAGCCCCGCGTATCTCCTCCTGCTACGGTCCTCTCTGCTTCACCTGCTAAGCCTCTCCCTGCTGCTCATGCTCTGCCCACCTCTGCTGCTCCTGCTACGGCCCTACCTGCTACTTCTTCTATCCCCACCCTCTGCTGCTCCTCCTATGCCCCTCTCTGCTGCTCCTGCTATGCCTCTCCTTACTTCTCATTCTCTCTCCGACCCTGCTCCTCCTGCTTTGCCACCCTCTGCTCCTCGTTGGCGGCCAAGGCTCCAGCCTGCTTTTCCGGCTAGGCTCCGGCCAAAGCACCTCTCTGCTCCTCTTCCTAAGCCCATTCCTCCTCGTGTAAATTCTCTCTTTGCTCCTCTTGTTGAGTTCCTCACTCCTCCTCCTCCTCCTCCTCCTCCTCCTCCTCCTAAGCCTTTTCTTGGAGCCTCTTCCTATGCCCCTCTTTGCATCTCTCGCTAGGCCGCGAAAGCCCCCCTCTGCTCCTCCTCCTGCTGTGTCCCTCTTTGCTTCTCCTGCTAAGCCCTTTCCTTCTCCTCCTGCTAAGCCCCATCCTGCTCCTCCTTCTAGGCCCCGCCCTGCTCCTCTTGCTGAGCTCCTCCCTGCTCTTCTTGCTGAGCCCCTCCCTGCTCTTCTTGCTGAGCCCCTCCCTGCTCCTCTTGCTAAGCCCCTTCCTCTTCTTCCTATTCGTAAGGTCTACCGTGTTCCTTCTGCTAAGCCCGTGTTACTCCTCTTGCTAAGGCCCTCTCTGCTCCTCTTGCTACGCTCCTTGCTGCTGTTGCAGGGGTCTTCAGACCATTCATCTCCCATATTCTTTCATTTCTGACCTGGGATTCCACAGATCCCAACTAACTATGTCATAAATATGTAAATAAATATGTATCATATTGTACATAGGTGTGGAAAAAAAAAAAAAGATATTCGTATAATAGTAGGTGTTCTGTCAGACAGGGCTGTGTTTAGCTGCTTTACATGTTTCAGCTACTTTCTGTAGCCTTCCTCAGAAGGGTCACGTGATGGGTGTAAAGACAAATTTTGTTGGCGGCTTACGTGGTTTTGTCAGACCGTAGGGGAAGCATATGCCCCCTACTGCCTGATGCCTTCTCCAGGACTGCATCCCACTGCATTTTGTTTTGTTTATTCAAGTGTTTTAGACAAACAATTCCTTCCTGATTTGAAGGACTTTAGTTCTCACCGAGAGTACTCACAAAGATATAATATTTGCTTTGAATTGGTTAATTGCTATGACCACACAGGGCGGTTGCCATAGCTTGAAACCCATGATTTGGCTGTTTCTGCTTGGAAATAAAAGAATGAGCAGGTCCAAGGAGCATAAATTGTGAGAAGGGAGCCTACTTCTTATCACACACAGGATAAAACGCCAGACAGTAGGGGGTGTACGCTTCGGACTTTTTTTTGCAATGCCTGACTTGCATTTATGGATTTATGTATATAAATTGAATTTTAGTATGTATATATGTGGTAAAAGCATGTTTTATGTTTGTGATTGAATTTGTGGATGGCCTAATTTGTGCATTCTTTACCAACGTTTGTGAAACAAACAGCCAACAGACAAACAAGATGCTGTGGGATACAGTAGGGGGCGTACGCTTCCCCTACTGTCTGGCAAAACCATGTAAGCCGCCTACAAAACACAGGTCACTACACCATCTGTGACTCTTCTGAAAAATGTCCCCTAAAATGTCCCTAAAATACATACATAGAGATATGTATTAGTCATTATTCTGTAAATAGTTCTATTGTTTGTTGTTGTTGTTGTAAATAGTGTGGTTCTTGTGTGGTGTGGTGTTTTAGTGTGAAAAAAAAAAAAAATAACAAAAAAAAAAAATTTTAAGAAATCTGCAAAATATGACAGATGTTAAGTTTGTTAAGCTGTATGTATTAGTTATTGTATTAGTTTCTGTTGTAAATAGTGTGGTTCTTGTGCAAAAAAAACATGTTGTTAAAAAAGTTAGGGATCAGATATTTCGTTTTCTGCTCCCCCTCTTCTTGTGTTTGTTCCCACGAGCTGGTGGTGATGAGGGTTCCTCCTGCAGCAGACCAGACCAAGCTCCCCCATGCAGAGATGGAGAGTGATGGATGCAAATAGACCCACCCCCCCCCCCCCCCCCCCCCCCTTAAAATATACATATTTTTTAACCAACTGATTGAACCATTAGATACCGAAAAAATTAAATTAAGTATAAAAATAAATTTGTAAAATAAGATAAATATCAAATAATACCTTAAAATTAAATACTTATATAATTATTACATTAAATTAAATAAATATAAATTATTACTTTAAAATTAAATAATATCAAATTATTACATTAGAAAATTAAATAAATATCAAATTAATACATTAAAATAACATCAAATTAAATACATTAAAATAAATTAATATTATATTAAAATTAAATAATATCAAACGGATTCAAAAAGAATATGTACAGATGATTCACTAACCAACCAAAAAGAACAAACAAATTAATCTTCAAATAAACTTCTTGAAGCACACATGGTGTTTTTGTGATTCTTATCAAATGCCAATTGAGAGAATGATTAAAATAAAGTTACCAAAAATAAGGTTCACAGTTTTTGTCCTTTGTGTTCAATGCACTTTGTTCAGTTGGAATAGGTTCATGTGAAATATATATAGAAAAGTTACAAAACTAATAAGTAATACCTCACCTGGTTTTCCTGATTAAGAGGTCACTATTGTATCACTTCTGTACACGGCGATAGGGCCTTCATGTGTGGAGTTTGCATGTTTCTTACTGTGTCTTGGTGGGTTTCAATGAGCAACACACTAAAAATTGAGGAGGTTGGGAGAATTTTCCTTGTGTTCAACTCGATGAGGGTGACCCAATGAGCAACTTTGGTTTCACGCATCACTGGAAATAAACAAACCTGACTGCACAGCAGCCTATGTCTGTGGCTCGAGGCACGACGAGGGGAGTGGTGCCCCAGGCAGAGACCGATTATCCTGTTTAAAAATACAGAGGTATAGAGTGTGGATTTGCCAGTGACTAGTTAATGTAATTGTCATATGTTTTGCACAACACCTTGAGGTCATCACTCCACGACTCTGGCCCAAGGTGTGTCCTTCTGTGGCTAAGGTGTATAATTACCAAGGATTTACACATATTACATTAGCCATAATGCCCAACCAAAATAATTTAGCAAAGAAAATGGGGGGGCATGGATATATATTGCCTTTTGAATATAATTAAGTTTGATTAATAAGGTCAAAAAAACTAAACAAGGTGAGGTGTAAATAGGCGAAAAAATCTAAATATTTCGGCTATATTAATTGACCACTTTTTCTTGTGGTACTTGGCCTTTTCGTTATAATTGTTTTATTTTTTTATCAGTTAGACAAATCGGGTTGGTGCGTAGAAGGGCACTTCCGTCACTTCCGGCGCGAGGCCTGTCCCATTTCATGCAGCCCGACAAAAGTGTCCTGCGTTTCCATGGAGATCGGCCCGGTCGAGCGAAGCGCAGCTGCACGGGTAGACTTCACGACCCAACTGCCTATCCCATCCATGCACCGCACGTGGACTCCTTTCTATGGGAGAAAACCTGGTATATTTCTTAACGTGATATCAATAACTAGCTCCAAGTTGGCAAGAAATCAACCTATAACTTTATATTTGCCTATTGATATTCAAAGGGAAAAAAAAATATTTCCTTCAATCTAAATAGAAATAAAATCCTGTAACCGAAGACCCACCTGAATCTTCTTATATGAAATAATAAAGAATTAAACAAAAATTGTAAATTATTCAGTGTCCAGTTTACCCGTTTAGGTCATAAAGTCAACAGCTGTCACGGTTGCTAGGCCGACCCCCGTCACCGTTAGCGACCGTAACGTAAGAACGTAACGTAAGCTACGTAATGTAAGAATGTAATGGTAAATCAAAATGAGCGCGTTCTATTGTTGATTTTGTTCTTCTGTTTTTGCTCTAAAGGAAACACGATTTACTTATTTATTTGACTGGTTACACTTATGGGATTCGTAATGGAGGGGGGGGGGGGGGCCAATTGTAAAACTTATGGGATGGGGGAGGTTGTTATGTATGCATGTATTTATGTATTACACTAAAATGTATTAGTCGTAAAATAGGTCTTTTGCCATTGCTCCAAAAAGGGCTATGCGTTAGTTACTAGGACGACAACCATATGATCTATTCATCACTGTTGGAGAGAACACATTCTGTAAGGTTCTGGCAATCGTCGCTATCACTCTTAATAACGGATTGAGTTTTGTCTAGAGCATACATGTTAAATTCAGCATGTTGCCTCCAAGACAGTATAGTAACTTGAGTGTCTCATTGGCTTTTACTCTTTCTTTTACAGACTACTGAGAATTACGTTTGAAAGCTAAAAGTGCGTGGTCTACTCATAGAGCGGAATTCAGTAGTTGGGCGTTATTAATTCTTTCAGTTAGCAAATATAACCTACCCCAGAATGGCGCAGACACACCTTTCTTGCATCCTGATCTATTTGTTCCATTGTGGGACATGATCTCTGGCAGGTTGCTCACAGGGCGAGAAGACATCAGAGCATCGGTATGCTGCACAGCTGTCACCTAGAAGAACCGACTGGGAAAATAGTACAAGCGGTCAGTATGCCATTTACAGGAAACTAGTTAGCTAATATTATTGAAAAAAAATTAAAAAATAAACGGAGAAACAGGCCACAGTTAGAAATCGGCCCATTTTATTAATGGATTATTAGGTTAATGGACGTGAAACAGAGGGGGACATTCAGCAGAATTGGGCAAGAGGAGAGTCTGCTGTCCTCAACATCGAGACAGGTCGTCCTGGTGATGCCACGTCGGTAATGGTGCCGATAGATCATATTTACAGGCTGTGGGTTAAAACACTGGCGGTGGAACATAGCAAAGTAAAAGTGAGAAAGTGCGGTACTTTTATGTGGTATCGTACTTTACTACAATAAAGGTTAAAGTAGGGATAACTTTACTTTTACTTCAATTTATTTGAGAGCTAGTATCCGTATCACTTTCTACTCCACCACATTTTTGAACTGGGCTGAAAAGTAAAATAATTGAGGGGGTAGTGAGTGCGATAATAGGAGGATAGGGCGGAATGAACCTGCGAAAATAGGCTGAGGGTTTTATTTTTAAGACACGTCATAGTGTGAGCAAAACAAAAGATTACAATGAAAAAAACGCAGATCTAGTGTGTCATTAACAAATCAGCCCAAATCTTATCAAGCTAAAAAACATACATTTGGAGCCTTACAGGCCCTCAAAAATGCACAAAATGACTTTTATCTTTACGCACATCTGAAAACAGATACTTTCTTTGCTGCTGTAGTGACTTTACTTATAGGGCGCCGTTCTATAATTTAGAAATACAGGTTTTCATTCCTTTGTTTGGGGGTTGTTCTCGCAATTGGATCAGACGATTCAGCGGACTTCGTCGGTAATGGCACTATCTCGTTTTTTGTAATAAACAGATACAATATCAGAGTACTTTTCATATCTTTTGGGTTAATTCCGAACAGATCCGGACCGCAGGACAGAGCTATTAAAGGTGTAGCAGCTGGGTGGAAAATAACAAAATAGCACAGCAGTACTGATACAAAAAAAATAAATACTAAATTACAGCGATCGATTAGAGCAGGTTTCGTTTGAGAAAACTCATCACACTCCTGGTATTTGTGATTGACAAATTAAAGATCCTTATATTACACAAACACTTGGATCTTTAAGACCTGTAGAATGTTTTACCTCCTCAAAGCACCGACCGGAGTGTGTTTTGTTTCATTCTCATCCATGTTTCTCACATCGTTGAAGTCTCCAAAGCTCAAAATTCTCTGTTCACATTGTGTGCATGTAAGTGGTAGTTTCAGATTAACATCAACTTTGTCTTTATGTAAGAGAGATTGGCAAACGAAGCTGAAATGATCTCAAGGATTTCTAGGGAGGTTTCGTATTAACATCACAGTGGAGACTTCCTGTATTACCACAGGACAGACAAGGTGGAAACAGTGGTGTTTGCACGTTTGAGCGAAGGACATGGTTTGTTATATTTAAACATTAGGGAATGACCGAAACAAAACCTCCGGATGATTGTGATGAGGAAGGAAAAAAACAGAAAGTAGAATTATAGAGCGCTTGAACTGGACTAGCCCAACTAAACAAAGTAATAATTAGAAAAACATCACAACGTCACATCTAATTAAAGTTTCATCATTTTTGCACAGGGGGAAATAAAGAAAGCAGGCATGTGGTGCCGGTATGTTCAAACAGTTTTCGTAAACTTGGCGCTCTTCATCTGACAAAGTGAAAAGACAAAGTCTCGATTTTCGGGACCCGGTTGTGTGGCGCGGTGGAGCGTTTCTAGCGCTTAATTACTTTTATAGGCGGATTGAAAACCGCAACGTTAAGTTCAAGTTCCTTCTAGTTTGTGGAAAGCGGTGGGAACTATTGAATTTTGCACAGAGTGAGGAGAACAAGAGTGTTAAGCAGGGCAAGGGAAAGGACGTGGCAGATGGGTTTGCAAACATAATACAAGCACCTGAGCTGGGTATAGATGCTACACAGCGTAGCCCGATACCGCCAACATTCCAAAGAGACTAGCCTGCAACTGGGCGGGTTAGGGCGTGACGTGGGTTCCGTCAGGGTTGGTTCAAGTTGAATTCTAGCCTCGTCATTATGATACTTAAAAATGCTCTTCGTTTTAAGCATAATCCGAGCATGATCTCGGGGGGTTTTTTTCACCCTCTTTTGTCCGTAAATCAAGATGAACACTGATAACAAAACCATCAATGCCTCGTTAGGCATCAGCAACAAGTTGATTGAAGCTATGTGCCTAATGCTAACAACAAGCAACCAAACGAGTGCTAAAATCGTCGCTACAATTCCTCGCTTGGCTCCGCTGATACCGGAGGTTAAGTTATAGCAGCCTTTGAATGCCTCCGTCATACATAAAGGCCAGCGGAGTACTCTATGTCATTTATTCAGGCATTATGTAAAAGATAAGGTTTAGTGTTCAGTAGATGTTTTTTTTTGTAGATTTAAACAAAGATTATGACATAATATAAATGTGGACATGGGTTGGTACCAGACTGAGGACTTCTAATGGCGATATTTGTAGGTTAAACTAGCAGCTGCAGGAAAAAAACCAGGAGTATGATAGTGGATTATAGCCTTAGCAGCGAAAGTTAGTGTTTACAATATATATTATGAACGGTGGCGAGCAGGAAGGGAAGTACTTCACCAACCCTCACTCCTTAGGCTTTCCCCGTGTGCGCTGGGATTTAGAAATATGGGGACTCGGTTGCAGATTAGGACTAGGGTGACCAGGCGTTTACCGCGGGACAGTCCCGAGTTTTGAGCCCTGTGTCCCCTGACCCAGTAGATTTACCACCACGGGATTGCTCCCAGTTATACAAGAAATGTCCCAGGTATGTCCCTATTTTGGACCCTGGTCCACCAACAGTAAAAAGGAACATTAACTTTTTTTTGTTTTTTCTAAATTACACAATCGTTTATTTCATTCCAAGTTATTATTTACAGTCAGCCCAAACAGGGGGTGCCCCAGTTGTCGGTACCCTAGAACTTATGCCTTGATTGCGATTCTTTGGGGAGTCGGGATATACAGTGCAAAAATCAGGCAAAGTTTTGATGTTGTCTTTGTTGCAGGTTTCAATGATTATCTGTTCAGTTTCCTCTTTTCCCTATTCTCCTGTGCGATTACCCCTCCCTTCTGGTTCTCGTTTGCCTGGCGCTGGCGGAGAGTCTGGCACACCCTCACCAATCGGTCCACCCACACCCACCTGCAGCCATTGCCAATCAAGCTCAACCTCTGCCAGAACAAATGACTCACTCACTCACCAAACACGCTTGCCGGCGTTTATGCTGTGCTGCGCGCGTAGTTCGTTTGTTGCATTTTCTCGTTAGTTAGTTTGTTTTTTCATGTTTTCTTAGTCCCTGTTTTTTGAAACTGACACGCCCACAGACCACCTCAGGCCTCCGACCAACTCCCAGCATCCACTCGCGCCTTTGTCAGTTCTAGAATACCTTCTTCATTTTGAGGTTTCCATTCTCAAAATATAATAAAACCCATAGAAAGTTTAATAATTATTTGTAGCTAATCTCAGCATTGTCAGGTATTGGAACATTGGATTATCAATCTGTCCCTCTATCCATCCATTTTCATCCACTTATCAGAGGCCAAACCGCCACAGACACGTCCTCAGCTCCCACGGGGAACCCCAAGGCACTTCACATGGGTGCCCACGTAAGAGAAGGATTAGTCTATTACATGACATTAAAACTTTTTAATAATATGTACTTCACAGAGTAGTTTTTCAGAGACATGTTTTATCTTCGCGCAATTTGAAACGCCAATCCACATCCTCGATTGACTCCCCTGAAAGCACACGACTCTGTGTCAGGCATTTTTGGGGTAAAAACACTCGTGTGATTAACAGCACGCGGCGTGCTGTTTAAAACGCTTTGTAAAGTGCTGCAAAGTCAAA